>CM044431.1:85204477-85217092 GCA_024363595.1 Xenopus borealis | reverse complement strand
TCTTTAACAGGGCAAAGTCCATTTATTGTTCACATATACAGACTCTGTGAGCAAAGCAGCGTAAAACAAATTAGACAAAACAAAATCCTTGCCACACTTGGGCTCTAACTAATACATAGGGAAATATATCTCCCTTCAAACTGTGCTTCAGTTACTGGTTCACAATATATTCAATATAGGGAATACCGACACTCACGAAAAAATAAGGTGAACACACGGCTGGGTGCGATCCTCACATGTGTGTAGCAATAAAATCCTTAGAAGGAGCACTTACAGGTCAATCAAAAGGATATTTAATATGGGCACAAAAAAACTGACCTTTCGGCTGGAACACCAGCCTTTATCAAAGTGAAACAACAATGCAAAATAACAGTTAATATAACGGAAATGGGCGTGTCAAGCGGGGAGTGTGTGACGTGTGACCACTTCATTGGGTAGTGTGTTGGACTGCAACATTCAAACCAACCAAAAAAGTGCTTGAAAAAACTACCACTGTAAACCACCAATCTGCAAGAATGTTATACAGGTCTAATTGAAAACACGTGTTGAATGTTCAAATAAAGAGTAACTGTGTTTAAACATTCTATAATCAAAGAATTGTATCCAAATACAAAGTGCTATATGATCAAATAGGATACATTGTGTCAGTGCATAGTGCAGTGACCTGATCTCGCTTTTGTGATCCCTCTAAACGCATAGGTTTCTCAGAATAATTATAAAATTACAAAATCCCAGTTTTCTAATATTCACTATCGTCCTGGTCTGTGGTGCGGTGGCTGCTGAGTCCAAGCTCCACCTTGCCAACCAAATCTTTTAACTTCAAAAAACAAACAATATACAAAAAATACACTAAAGTGATAATGTACATATTCATGCCTGTTGTGAGCGGTTATGTGTAATTACTGCGAGTAGGTTCATCGACGTGTCAGGTCCGCACATGTGGATTTAAGTTTCTTAGCACTTTGACTTTGACTTTGGTTTGAATGTTGCAGTCCAACACACTACCCAATGAAGTGGTCACACTTCACACACTTATAAGTCGATGCTGGTGCACACAGGGAATTTTTTCAAAAAGATTATCCTTCATTATATAATAATATATAATAGATATAATAAAGGATAATCTATTTGAAAAAAATTCCCCATGTGCACCAGCATCTACTTACTTATAATTTAGAAATTCCGGTGCACCTGGGTACATACCTTAACGGCAAGTGTGTGCAGTAGCCTTGGGATGTATATATATATATTTATATATTTATATATATTTTTTTTTTTTATGTATAAGTCTGTTTCTTGGTTTATAGTATTTAAATATATATATATATATTATCAACATCCACGTCAGCATCATCATCTTTAAACTTACATGCAATAATTACAGAAGCTGACAAATTAGCAAAATAGCTCAGGAAGATGCTGAAAGAACAAATTCAATATATTTAGTATTTCCAGCTTCAGATGTGCATCTGCTTGACTGTTACATAAAATACCAAACCCTATTTTGGTGGATTAAGTGTAATAATTTTGACATAAGTATTTGTAACTGTTAATGCAGGAATGGCACAGTTTAAAATAAAAAAGTGGGTTGCAGCCATTCCTTAAATATAGTACAATAATGAATGCTGCCCTATTATGTGCCATGCTATTTTAAGCTAATAGGGATAATTGCAAGAAAATTGGTCTCTGAGAAAAGGTTATTAAATTCTTATACTGACTCAGCTCATTGGCTTTCCTTTAGGGGACAACATGTACTTCGGTCTGTCACGTTGGAGAGATGTTTACGGGTTGTTGTGTTGTTAAATAAGGTTAACCTTTGTGGCAGTGAAAATGTACATTACTGGTAGAAAATAAATCTCTTTAGTTTATTTCCTAAGATTTGGTAATGTTACAGTGATTCCCATAAGGGCAGGTGGTTTACTAGTTTGTTTGTAAATTGCAATAAAAACACAAATACAAGAGTGCTTTTGTCACTATGCAGCAGACATGATATTGGCCATCATTCCCTATGCATCCCTCTCTTGTGATCGGACAGGGCAGGGAGGCAGAACTGTTAGAGCAGGAAAATCAATTGTCTACATTTTATGTATTCATTTTTTAAATGTTCTTACTTCGACAGAAGAACCCCTGCATGGATATACATAAACCAATATAGTGGAGCAGATTAGCTAGTCAGCTTAGTGCCTAGCCATTGTAGACATTGTCACAGGGTCATATTTTGAGAGGATAATCATGGGTCTGGAATGACCAAAGGCCTTTCCACTTGTACCTAGGAATCAATCAACACTGTTTAGGGAGAGTTTTAACAATCAGTACATGTACTGTAGTCATAATCCAAACACCCATGTGATATTCCCTCTGACATGCTAAACATAATTCTACTCAGAGAACATCAATCTTTAGGGGATGTTAACCCAAGATGCAGGGAAACTGGTTAAAAGAGCTTTAGAGATTAAAGAAATGGATGCAAAAATGCAGGTGAAGTTCAGACAAATGAAAAGCAAATTAATTAAACATTTGCATAGTCCCCCACATCAACGTGTTTTGGTTCTCTTTGAATCATCTTGACAAGGAGAATGAAACCCATTGATGTGGGGGACAATGTGAATGTTTAAAGGGAAACTGTCATGGGAAAACATGTTTTTTTGCATCAGTTATTAGTGCAGCTCCAGTAGACTTGTGCACTGAAATCCATTTCTCAAAAGAGCAAACAGATTTTTTTATATTCAGTTTTGAAATCTGACATGGGGCTAGCCATTTTGTCAATTTCCCAGCTGCCCCTGGTCATGTGACTTGTGCCAGCACTTTAGGAGGGAGTTGTTTTCTGGCAGGCTGTTGTTTTTCCTTCTCAATGTAACTGAATAGTATGCAGTGGGACATGGGTTTTACTACTGAGTGCTGTTCTTAGATCTACCAGGCAGCTGTTATCTTGTGTTAGGGAGCTGTTATCTTGTTAGCTTCCCATTGTTCTGTTGTTAGGCTGCTGGGAGGAAAGGGAGGGGGTGATATCACTCCAACTTGCAGTACAGCAGTAAAGAGTGATTGAAGTTTATCAGAGCACAAGTCACATGACTTGGGGTAGCTGGGAAATTGAGAAAATGTCTAGCCCCATGTCAGATTTCAAAATGAAATATAAAAAAATCTGTTTGCTCTTTTGAGAAATGGATTTCAGTGCAGAATTCTTCTGGAACATCACTTTTAATGCATTTGAGAAAAAAAAAATTCCCATGACAAGATCCTTTTAATTAATTTGTTTATCTATCCCAGTGAGTGTTTCCAGTCCATGAATCTACGGTAAATGACTTATTGGAAGCACCTAAATACAGATTGTATGGGATCTGTTATCCAGAATGCTTTAGAACTGGTGTTTTTCGGAGAAGGGGTTCTATCTGTAGTTTGGATCTTTATACCTAAAGTCTACTAAAAAATATGAAATTAATTATATCTTAGTTGTGATCAGGTACAGGATACTCTTTCATTATTACAGATAAAAAGGAATCATTTAATTTCATTAAAATTGAGTCTATTGGGGATGGTGTTCCTGTAATTTGGATCCTTCTGGATAATGGGTTTCCAGATAAGAAGTCCGATAGTTGTATGTATGAAGATATATCACTCGTAATATTTGTTCCTGATGATTTTGTTGGATTTTGTTTTCTGTATTTGTACTTTTACCAAGCAATGCTAATTATTGATGTGGGAGGTTAAAAAAAAAGCGATAAAGTTTATTTTATCAAAGTGTGAAAAAGGTCTGTCTAGCAGATTCTCACAAGGTGATGCCATTTATTATTAAACCCATTAGGTTTCAGACATGTGTTGAATAATTTTCTTTAGATTATTTTGTAGACCTTCCTGTACAAAACTAATGAAAAGCATTGCTGTCTTTAGTAATGCTTGTGTGAGCTTTGAAATGAAACAAATGTACAAATAACAGGGTACAACTAAAAAAACTTCACATATTTCACACCTATATATGGAGATGGACTGATTGAAAACATAATAAAACATAAAAACAACAAAATAAGGGCTTTTTGTTTGGAACAGGTCACTAGACGACACTAGAAAATATGAATGCATTCCATATGCTTTGATATGACTTAAGTCAGACATAAAATGCAGAGTGCTTCAGAAAAACAATCATGTACATCTACTGAGTACAGTTTGTGGAAATATTGTGTTTGCATTTGTTCTTGAACTGTGATCCATAAGATATGTATTTCTTGCTATTTAATATGAAAATACATTTTATCATTGTGATTTCCAATACACCATAATAAACTACTTTTCCCCATGACGCCATAGGAATATATTGAAGTGGCATTAATGCCTCACAATAAAGCATGCCCATATGGCACTCTAGGTAGATACACATTAAACTCCAAAATTCAAATTACAAGACATTTATCCCTTGTGCAATTAACGGCTGATTTAATGTTGTTTACAATCAAAACTTGACACCAAACAATACAATGGGCTTTATTTACTAATTGGGCAAAGGGGAAATTGCAAAGCGAAAAGGCACAATCCAAATCATAATTCTTTTGCCCTTAGCAGTTAAAGGAGAACTATTGTGAAAATGAAAATTTAATATAAGCTTCAGCATACTGAAATAAGTAACTTTCTACAAACAATCAATTAAAAATGATGTACCGTTTCTGAAATAATCTTCACTATCCCTCTCTCAGCATTTGTTTCTCTTCATTATCTCTTCATGCAGGAGTTGGGTATCAGATATTCATTGATAGTTAGTTCCATTATATCTTATAGAGGGGCTCCTTTTGCCTAGAAAATATATTAGAGCTTACCTGTCTCTCTACATGCAGGATTTTTGCAAAAGGCAGTTATTTTATTAGATTGTGTTTGTACTGAAATCAATTGTTTGAATGGGCTCGAAGACTATAAGATATACTGGATCTGTCAATCTTATACTCAATTGCTGCATGAAGACAGAACAAAAAAAACAGATGCTGAGAGAGGAATAGTAGATAAGATAAACTTTATTATTTCAGAAATTTGTAATTTATTACATTTATGAGGTTTCTTATTTCAGTATGATGAAATAAATAGTTTATATTAAATATTCATTTTAGCAAAAGTTCCCCTTTAAGTGCAGTTGTGCTCACTACTAGCCACAAGCTATTCTATAACAGAAGAGCATATATGATGGTTTACCTGAGCCCCAGAGCCTTTTTTTGATGATTTTTCTTCATTCATGAGTAAGATTTTTTGTTAAAGCAAAATGTACACATCTCTTCTTGAGTTTAAGAAAATGAATTAAAATTTTCAGATAAACTGCACAACTGTCCTCCTCTGTCATCATTCAGTTCTTACTGTATAACCCTTTTTTTATACTTTCTAAAGGAATATGGCTTGTGCTGAACATACCTTTTGTCTATTGTTTTAATTATCAATTGTCTATGGTTTCTGTTATTTTTGGCACTAAACAAGAACATGAACCTGTTTCACATTAGTACTTCTTGTGACTTGTGGTCCCAAAGAACTTCAAAAATAAAATGAATTCAAGAATAAAATTAATTACCTGTCTTTTAGAAGCCCCTACTGATGAAAGGCTGCTTTAGAGAGAGAGAGAGGTCTGTTTATGTAAATGTAGATGGGAGCTCTGAACAAATTGCTCTGTTTATAAAAGAAGAGGGGGGGTACGTTCAGTTAACATTACCCAACTTTCCCATTAGTGCTTTATATTGGCAAAAAAATAGGAAAAGATAGATTTTTTAAATTAAAATAATACGTAAAATGTAATTTCAACAAATGTCTTGTGTGCTTATTTTGTATTTTAGTTCTACGTATATTGTCACTAAAATGAGAATGATGTATATGGCAAATGCTGACACTTTCCCTAGCAATCTTTTGCTGATTTGGCATCTGCTGATGCAGGGTTCCCCCTTGAAAAAGAAGCAACGACTACCATTCTCCCTGATAGAACTACAAAAACTTGAGAAAGAAAATTTTGAAAATTGAAAGAAAATTATTTTCAGACTGTTCTCTAGAGCAGCCTGGACAATTTTGCATAAATTCTCTATGAAGATTTTAATTCATTCAGATCATTATATACAGCATCTAGTTGAATTAAGTCCAAAGCAACTGGACTTTTCTTGATCCCCATTTGAAAGTTCTAAAGGGTCAGAAGAAAAAGCAAATAAATATAAACTATAATATATATATACTGAAGACCAATGGCAAAGTTGCTAGGAATTGGATATTCTATAACATACTCATACCTCAAAAATAACCCCCCGCCCCTTTAACAAGTAAATGTGTAACAGGTATTGGATCTGTTATTCAGAAACCTCTTATTTGAAAAGCTCTAAATTACAGGCAGGGCATTGTCCATAGACTTGATCCTAAATATGATATACTTAATCCTTATTATACAGTAGGTAAAACAACCTTATTAGCATTATTTGTTGTTGAAATTATATTTAGCAGATTTAAGGTATGGAGATTCCTATTATGTATTTCCCTTATCAGAAAAACCCAAGGCTCCAAGCATCATGGATAACAGGTCCCTTCTGGTGCAGGTAGCCTAGCACTGGCAGGGGCATTTTTTTTTTTTTAAATACTGTTATCCCCAACCAGAATGTGGGCCCTATCTTTGGTTGAGAATAACAATTTTACCCAACAGGTACCCTTAAAGGATCCTAAACCTGACTATTTTGACAACCTGACCATCCCTTCTTAACCTGTCAGTTAAATATGGCAGCCCCCTCAAAGAGGAACATGGATTTAAGAAAGGTTAAGTAAAAGCATCAGGCAAATACTTTTATGGCAAAATTATAAAAGACAATGTTATGATAGATAATAAAAAAGGTTATATTCTGATGTCAGTATATCTTTAACATTTGGTTACACGTATACATATTTAAAATTTGTTTTCCTCTTTTTTTCCCTGCACTCCTCTTTTTATTTCTTCGATGCACTCTTTGTTCTTGCATTTTATTCTTTCCCTTACAGTATCTTACAGTATCATTATTTCTTTAAAGCCTTGTTTTTGTATGAGAACCAAACTTGTGTTTCTATACAAATAGGTAGAAACCTAAATCTACTGCGCTGAAGCACACAGGCCTTTCAAATCTGTAGGGAGCTGCCAAAAGATACATCACGTGCCCCACATGGTAAATACTTGCTCAGGAAGCCATGACATATGAAATATGATAGCACAGAAGGCTCTGATCATTTTTACTGAAAATCCTATGAATAGTGATGGGCAAATCTCCCGAGATTCGCTTCGCCGAAAAATTTGCGAATTTCCAGAGAAATTCGTGAATTTGCGAAAAATTTGTGAAACGAGTCGCGGGATGCTTTTGATGCGCGTCACGTCGTTTCCGACGCGCGTCGCGTCGTTTTCGTCGCATCAAAAATGCGCGACTTCTTTTTCCGGCGAAATTTCGCAAAGCGAAATTTTGCTGGCGAATAAATTCGCCCATCACTACCTATGAGTTAATTGGTCAGAATGGTGTACACTACAATAAAGTTTTTTTTTCCCAGTGAGGTACCATTTATAGGTGACATATCTGTAAAATTGTTTTCTTTTACAGCCGGGAAGAAAAATAAACTTTATTTTGTAAACTCTCAAATGATAACTGAAAAGAAGTAAATGGACTCACTGACACTTCTTCCAACATCCTATTCTAGGACTCAAGTGCTGCATATTGAGTTTGACAATTTTTGTTAAGTCAACGCTGAAACAAAATATCTATCTGGAATACTTACAATTAGACATGCTGCTGTGAAGCGAAAGAGCACATTGATTCAGTATTGAGGCATCTCTGCCATCCATCATTGGTTTTCAATAATTCATTGAATTTTCTTTAAAAAAAATATTGGAATCACATTATCTAGTTACTGAATAGTAACCAAATAGCATTTTCTGTCTTTTCCCTAACAGTCTGGGAGTGTTTTATTTCTCATTGCTGTGTCTACATAAAAAATACAAAGGTAATTAAATGCAATAAGCTTTAGAGCCTTCTCTGGCAATTAATTGCTGTATTTAGTCAGTCAGACATAGACCAACCTATACAGGTATGGGATCCATTATCCAGAAACCCATCATCCAGAATGCTCCAAATTGCGGAACGTTCATCTCCCATAGACTCCGTTATAATATTTTTTATTTTTAAATTTTTTTAAATTATTTCATTTTTCTCTGTGATAATAAAACAGTAGCTTGCACTTGACCCAAACTAAGATATAATTAATCCTTATTGGAAGCAAAACCAGCCTATTGGGTTTATTTAATATTTGCATGATTTTCTATTAGACTTAATAAATGAAGACTTAAATTATGGAAAGACCCATTATCTGGAAAACCACCTGTTTTAGCCTTTTTTATCCTTCACAAAGTGAGATATTTAGTTATAAAGTCATAGTCATAATCATAATTTAGTCATAATCACTAGTGAGGGACGAATCTCCCCAGTTTCGCTTCGCCGAAAAATTTGCGAATTTCCAGAGAAATTCGCGGATTGGCGAAAAATTCGTGAAACGAGTCGCAGCACGCTTTTGGCGCGCATCGCGAAAAGTCGATGCGCGTTGCTTCATTTTTGTTCAAAAATGACGCGCGACTCATTTTTTTCTGCGAATTTTCTGCGTTTCGCGAGTTTATTCGCCAGCGTTGAATCGCGGGAATTCGCCCCTGGCGAATAAATTCGCCCATCACTAATAATCACATTATAAAAAAAAATAAAACATTGTATGGGTCATTTACCTATTTCAATGGAACACTATGGGGAAAAGGAGCATTCCTCTTATTTAACAAGTACTGTGCCCTGGGGAAAAATATGGCACTGCAGGCTAATCCTGATTTATTTCCTGCTCAAAAATTGTAAGTTCAAAATTTTTTTAAAAACTAACCGAACTGTCTGATGTAAGCCAATAACAATGAACTCGAAACATGTGCCAAACTACTATTAATAATTTATACGAAACAAATAAACATACAAAATGTTACTTCGACTCTTCTTACCAACTAAAAAAGCACAAATGATGGGAAATATTTCTGTTTTTATCACATGAGAAAAATTAGATACATAGAAAACTATAACTGCAAATAGAAAAGAGTGCCTGTTAGATGTGTAAGTTTCACAAGTGGTTTCACAAAAAGATTTGTTTTTACTTAATGGTGCAAAAGATTTCCAGGCAGGTCTAAATGAGAAATCAGTCTTTTTTAAATATGGGTTTTACACAATTTTCTTTATTTTTAGGCAGAATTTACATTGTACTTCCAAATGAATGCACATTGTCTTGCTTGACTTTCCAAAACAAATATACAGACAACCATTTATTACTAAAGCATCATTCACCTACTTCTTTTGTATTCTCAAATTAGAATTGAGCCATATAATTTTGCTCCCACATTACATGCATAATCCAAAGGTCTGCTGAATGCATTCTCTTCTGCAATCCCTTGCCTTGTAACACTGCATTCAGCATGTATCCAATCTGGAAAACATTATCAAATTTAGTAATTAGACACCCTCTGCTATCTATTTTATCTTACTCATTAATAAATTGCATTTTTTCCTTAATCATTTGACATTGTTTTTGTCCACTCTGTATGTAATCAACAAGTTCATCACAGCAGAATTATTGAAACCAATAAGTTTTAGCTTACTACAAATCAATTTAATAATTCTCGGAAATATTTCTGTTTATATTTGTTATTTTAAAGGTTAATGTACCTAATTCTTATAATTATTATAGCCTATGGAAGTCACAGTGGAGTTCTGTGAGTCATATGAAAGTACTTGGCCTAAAACATCATGCTTTTACATGGTCTCAGAACTCAACTATATCATTACACTATTGAAGAAAACAAATTAATTCTAACTACAATTTACTATAAAAATAGTAGTTCCTTACAGCTGTGAATGAAGTGAAAATCAGAAGGACACATATTAGGCGCCTTTGATCTATATATATATATACACCACACTCAGATGTCTTTAGTGATTAGCAAAAAAAAAATGATGGTTACAGTGCTGTGCAAAAAGCAGACCTAAATAACCCCCCTACCTCAACAAAAAAGTACCAAAAAGTCTGTTAATTGCCATAGTAACTGTAGTAAACACCCATATTTAAATTAATATGACAGTGGAAGCCAGGAATGTAAATAATTACACCCAAAGTTGTCTACATTCCTGATTACATTATGCAAATTATGTAGCACATTTGGGGAATTTTACATTCTGGCTCTTGCCTTTGATCCCCATTAGCCTCTTCACTGGCATATGTATCAGTGAGCACTGTATCTATATGGTAACACCCAAGAAACTTCTGTGGGGAATACAATATATTGGCTCTTGCTCTGAGCCTCCCCACACTCTATTCTCAGCTTTACCAATTGCAAACAAACACAGATATTGCTTGAGAATGCTTTCTTAATAGCTCCTGCTCCAGCCCCGCTAGTCTGCTTAACCAGTGAGGCTCAGCACCATATACAGGGGTTGACCTCGGACACTCTACATTTCTGACATTGTTACTAATATGCAGTAAGCTACTCGGCAGGTGTGAATCTATCCAATGTAACCTTTTCTAATCGCATTGTAAACAAAAAATAATATAGCTCGGTGGAACCATAACTATTCTGCGCTTTTTTATAGCACACCTCAGTTACCAACTTGCCTTGCCTCTCCTATGTTCCTACATCACTGGTTTATGTAATCCTTCCCTTCCCTTCTACAATACCCACACTTGTATCCATGCCAGTATCCTCCCTTGGGTGGCTCACTCACCGGGGTGCTCTCAAAGGCAGTCACACTGGAGATTACAGGCAGCTCTGCAACAGGATCAATCTTAACAGTTGTTCCTTTCTCCTTTTGAGTTTCTAGCAGCTTGGCAGGGGACAGGCTGGGCTCAATCTATACCTCCACAGATTCCAGAGATTGAACAGCGTCTCTGTACTTACAGCTACTCGTGCTGGCTCTGTTCTGCAATCCTGGAGACCCAGTACATTTTGCTCCAAAGTCTGGCACACCCTCTCTCCCAAGGATGCACTGGGGTGCCCAGACAATTGGATCACTCTCCAGCCTGTAACTGGGCTGGATGATGTCACAGGCAGAAAAACAGGGGAAGGACTCCTCTTGTCCCCTACATTCACTATATCAAGTATTTACATTTTTTTACCCCTTCAGTCTAATTATTCACATTCACAGCCAGCAGGCAGGTGTAATTTTGTGGACAATTTTATTAAGGCAAACTTTGTATTCTCGATGAATGTGCCAGAATGGGGGACCTATAACTCATGGCTACCATACCTCTCAACTGTCTCGTTTTTAGAGTTACAATCTCTCTTTTGACAACTCAACCTGCAGTCTCTCATTTGTACTGGAAAGTCCTGTTTTTCTCTGCACTGAACTGCCAGAAAAAGAAACAAGTTTCTAACTTAAAGGGCACCTATGGCTTAAAAAAGTTACCTTGGTTGGGGTAAAAAAAATGCCCCCTGCCAGCGCAGGCAAGCTCGTCTGTTGGGGCCGCTTTTCTTAATGCGCATGCATGTGACGTCACACGCGCACAAACGTGCATGCGCGTCTACTGTCTTGATGGCTTGCCTGTGCTGGCAGGGGGCATTTTTTTTTCAAAAATACTCGTACCCCCAACTGGAATGCGGGCTCTATAAGCCCACACCTTTGGTTGGGGGTAACTTTTTTAAGCCATAGGTGCCCTTTAACTAACTTTTAGTGGAGAGCCCAGAACAGCCACAGCAGCAGATACTTTTGTTTCAATTTTTAAATAAGCAAATAAATAATTGTAACAATTTAGATAACAGGTTTCTTGGGAAAAGTTAGACTCAGCTTAAAGGGCAATTCAACTTCTTTTCACCTTGTTTATTATAATTATAATATATGACCTGGATGTGGGCATTGAAAGTACGGTTTCTATTTTTGCAGATGATACTAAATTGTGCAGAGCTATAGGTTCCTTGCAGGATGCTGCCACTTTGCAGAGTGATTTGTCTAAGTTGGGAAACTGGGCAGCAAACTGGAAAATGAGGTTTAATGTTGATAAATGTGAAAGGGATTAATGACGTGCCTACTGTGTCGTTCTTTGCAAGACCCCTGTACAGAGTGTATATGAAAAGGTGTAATTAGATGGTTTCTGCCGTGCTAAGACGAATCGATTCGCACAGGGATAGCACTAAGATAGCACAGTGAAAGTCCAGAAATTCTCCTGTTCCTTTCAGCTGGTGTCAGAAGTGGGATCGGTTGGATATCCAGAGGTAAGTAGAATTGCTGTCTGAACTGACGGTTTTTTTCTCTTACCTTTGGCTCTTTCCAATAACTGATTTCTTGATATATATAAAAAAAAAAATGAAAAAATATAACAACGAAAAAGAATAAAAATAGGTTTTGCCTCATGTATGGCGGTTTGAGGCTGGTTGTTATATATATATAAAAAAATAAAATAAAAAAAAAACATAAAAACGAAAAGAATAAAAATAGGTGCCTCGTCTATGGCGGTTTGAGGCTGGTTAATTGTCTCGTGTATGGTCGAGACAGTCTCGTGTATGGTCGAGACAATAAGTTGAGATAAGTCCTTGTGTATGGTCGAGGCGCCTCGTGTATGGTCGAGGCTAGTCTCGTGTATGGTCGAGACTGT
>CM044431.1:85158098-85172829 GCA_024363595.1 Xenopus borealis | reverse complement strand
ACCGTTCGCATTTTTTGACGCAAGTTCGCGAATATGTTCGCGAACTTTTTTCCGACGTTCACTACATCCCTACCCATAACCGAGACTACAAAACCCTTAGGCAACAAACCTTCACAGAATACCTTTGTAAACAAGTATGGAGCCTATTTGGCACAGCATGTCTGGACCCATATGACAAGCTGCCTTACATGCAAAAGTGGGAGCAAGACCTTCAGCAAAATTCACTACACAACAATGGCAAAAGGCCCTAACATCACCACAATTAACAATAAAATACACTAACCATGTGGAAGCACACACCAAGCCAATACATATATGGCACTTGATCCCACAAAGACTATCCAAAATCATACCAACTTATCCAACAACCTGCTGGTGTGGATGTGGTGCTCAGGGCTCTCAATTCCATATATTTGGGGGCAATATCAAATAATTTTGCCATTTTGGCAAACCTGTTCCAATTGATCTCACAAGTACAAGTGCCTAAAAATCCAGAAATAGCTGACAAATTACACCAAAGCTACCAGAAAACTATTATTTTCATGTCTTTTAATCAGTCATAACTCTAATCTAAGCTAACATTGCAGGAATGCAAAATATAAATTAACAATAGAGACACTATTGAGTCAATGGCAACTGAGAAAGACAATCATTTTTAGACCAATACCATAAAACCTGGGACACTTGGGGTTTCTTTGAAGAACTACACAACCAAACCTAAATAGCACTCTGTACATTCCATACTGCTCATACAAGATAGCTGCACTTAGTTCTTTGATTTTAAATTTATTTGACTGACTTTACTTATGCTTTACTGTATAATTGCCAAATTGGAAATGTCTCACTACCTTGCAACCCAAATAAAATCAAGCAGTGAAAATCACAAAGTTATTTTGTCTTTAACATTTTGGGCAATTCGTGAAGTGAAGACATAGCTGTGCAAGTTATTTTGCTCTGTGATTGAAAGATTGATGTCAAAAATGTTTGACACACAACAAACATTTTTTTGATGTGCAACAACATTTTTGCAATCATTGGAGTCTATGGGCATGTTTTTCGTGGTGAAACCTGGTGAAAAATTTCCCATTGGAAACTAATATTAGTCTAGCTGAAACATTGTAATGTAGTTTATCTTGTAGCTATAGGGAAGGAAGTATAAAGTATATTTTACTTTATTTTCCTATGCTTCCCTCCTAATACTTTATTAGCTTATGTGAGTAAGGGATATAGAAAAATGAGGTGTCACAAGCCTGGCCTTTAAATCTCTTGCAGAACTACAATTGTTATCTTTCTTATCTTTCATTTGTTACCTAATTTATTTTAAAGAAATGATCAGTCTTTTGTAAAAGTAATTTCACTTTCCTGCATATACACTGTCACTGTGAGATGGGTATTCTGTACTAACTTGCAATAACAGTTTCAGAGAAAATGCTACATATAATCCAAAATGTGGGTGGAATTAGGAAAGTCAGATAGGTACAAAAGAATAAGGAAAGCCCTGCAGGGGCTGCATGACAAGGGATCTGAACGATCAGTAGTCAAACTATACTGGTTTAGGTCAGAGATGGGCAGAATCACATGTAGCTGTGTTTAGGGGAGAAGGAATAAGTTAAAGCAGGAGATGGCCAGGCCCAGGGGCGGAGTAAGAATGAGATGTGATATCAGGGGACGAAGCTTCTGAGAAGGTAGAAACATCCCACTCACCCTCCCCCTTTTTTGCAAATTTTGTGAAATATCAGGAGTTTTCGGCTTTATGTTCACATATTACCTAGTAATAACTTAATATGGATGTTTTACCTGAAAGTGCTGATATATTGTGGTTTCTGCATCTTTACACATTATAATTGTGTAATTATCTATTGTATTCATTAATGTCAAATTAATGTGAAATGCTTGATCTAGGGAATATTTCTGATTGCCATTAGGGTCAGGAAGGGATTTTTTTTCCTCTTGAAGCATAATTTGCACTGGCTTCAGGCTGGGTTTTTTGCCTTCCTCTGGATCAAAACATTGGACCATATGACATTATATGTTACATTTTATTTGTCACAGCAGCAGTAGGAACTTGGAGTACTGCACAGGTAAGTTTAGAAGAGGGAGAAAGGAGGTTCTCTCCTGTGACTACATGATGGATTGATACAGACGCTACTACTGCTTATGCTAGGTGACAGCCTGCTTGGATTTTCTATCATCAAGACACAGCAGAGATAGGTCCCGCCACAGGGCTGCTGAACTTCTCTCATGTTTAGAATATTGCCTTTGGTTAAGCTGACATGGTCCTATTTATTTGATAAAATGTGAATAAATGCTGTGACCATTTTACACCCATCTCTGTCTCCTGTTTTCATTAAGGTATGTAATAATGAGATTCAGTGGGATAGCTCCAGGTGAGGCGAAATGGACACCAACGACAATTTACTTCAATGGGTAAACAGTAAATTGTTGCTGGTGTCCATTTCTACACCGGCGTCAAAATGTTCAATGGTCGTCGGCGTCAAGAGTCCTGTTTTGCTATTTTTTCGGGACAAATTCGCCCATCACTATTTATGTTGTACAAGACTATGGGGGGAATGTAATTAAATTCGCAAAGAGCAAAAGAATGCGCATCAATAAGATTAAAAATCCACATCTCGCAATGTAATATTGTTCCTTAAACTGTTATTGCATTGCGAATTTTAATTGCGTATTGCGACTTTTAATTGCGCATTGCAAAGAAGTGCTTGAAGGTGTCATAATCTTTAGGAGCAAACATAATGACTTTTTCAGTAAGAAGTTTTATTACATTGACTGTGCATTGGCACAAGCTGTAAAATTTGCAAACTCTCTTCCACTGTCTGAAGTGATCGGTAAAACAGTTTCCGGTTTCGCAAAAGCTATATTAAATTCGCGCAAAGCAAAAATTGTTCGCACAGAGGCATAACTTTTCGCATTGCAAATAGTTTTTCCGTACCGACTTATATTACATTCCCCTGTTTAAGTTATATGCCATGAGCAGAAAATGCAAGCTCTACCTGGACAGCAAATAGTGTGAATGATTACAGTTTTTGTAAATTCCCAACATAAGATAGAGGCACTAAATGAATAAAGGATTACAATTGTTTTTAAAAATTACATTTTTTGTAACACTACGGGGGTTATTTATCAAAGTTTGAGTTTGTGAGTTATTTTCATACCTGAAATGAATTCACAACTCGAATGTTTTCTGATTTATGAAATAACTCAAATGGGAAAAACATAAAACAGTGAATTCAGGGTGAAAAAACCGGATACTCAAATTTATCATGTTTTCAGTGAAAAAAAACTTGAATCGTTGGAATTAATCAAGTTTTCAAGCAAAACCCACAGAAAAAAACTATGAAGGCTACAAATATCTACAGAGAGAACCTCTGCCATTGATTTCTACATGACCTCAATAGATTTTAGCTTGAGTATTTTTTAACTTGAGCTATTTCCAGCTTTGAGGTACAGTATAATAAATCTTTTTTTAAAAATTCTTATTTTTTAACCCAAAATTAGTTGGGTTAGTTTAGACTGAAAAATACCATCACAAACTCACATCTAATTTTTTTTGGTAAAAAAAAAACTCAACCTTTAACATCTTTGTAAATATTCTAGAAAATAATATCAGTTTATTTTTTGTAAAACTCTCTTTTAAGTTGATTTACAAAGACAAGATTAAAATTATATAAAATGTATCCAGTTTCTCTGGACACACAACTATTCTACACCTTTTTATCTGCATTTCAATATGTTGCTCTCCAGTCATTGCTGTGTAAAGAGAAGCAGAATCCATAGTGATTTATATGGAATAGCCCTTATTAAGCTTCAAGACATTTTTACTACAGTACTTGTAAAAGAAAAAAAAGCACAATGAATATGTTATATGACACAATTTAACCACTTATGGCTCTTGAGTAACTGAATTCTTCGATATATAATATGGAGTGAACATGAAGATTGAAAAATATATCTCAATAATCTGTGACAATGACAAAAAACACATTTTGAATGCCTTATCTGATAAATTACTTAACATAATGTATTTTAAAGGGCATTATTCATCACACACTGTTATTATATTTGCATATCACTGTTATTGGCCAGGAAGTGCTGTGATCACTTCATGTGACATTTTGATATAGTGAGTGAGATTGGGTGGATCTTCCTCTTTGGCTCATGGTTTTTGACCCATCTGGATGTTTTCAGGGAGCCTGGGTACAACAAGGTCCAGTACAGCCATGTGCCCTAGAGGGACCTGAACCTCTTGTGTGGAAGTTGGGGTGCAGAGACTCCTTGAATGAGATTAGTGAGTGGCAGGAATATAATTGTTATAGACTTTCTAGGAGAATATAATGGTGAGGGAAGATATAAAGAGCAGCTTTGTGCTCCATCAAGGAGGTGTACCAGGGAGTAGCTTCCCAGGCTGTAAGGTTGCCTACAGTGAAGGAACCACAGTGTCAGGCTTTAGGTTCTCCTCCCTGACCACTCCATTGGGTGAGATATAGACCATATGTGAGGTATTTCTGCCTAGAGGGTAGTTGTACTGCCTTGACTAAAGCCTGAGAGAATGCCCCTGCATCTACCTCTAATATACTGTCTCAGCTGTGTGCCTATATATTCTGCAAATGCCTCTGTGTTAATGTACAGTGCCCCGTCGTTCATCTGGAGTTGTTGTTGCACTATACTTCACTTTTGCAAAGGCCCTGCCTTTGATAGAGTCTAGTGTAAACCATGCTCTAATATACTAGTTGTTTGTTAACCCCATTGGCTCTGAAATTGTGTTACAATAGCAATGATGAATTTTGTATGTGTTTTGTGTATATTCCTACAAAAAAATGGGGTAATGTAACAAAAAATTTGCAGTTTTTCAAGTCAAGTCAAGTCACCTATAGCAGCCAATCAGCAGCAAGAATTCATAGGACCAGAATGATTTGCAACAAAGTGCTGCTAGTGTATTTATTTTCCCTCTGTATTTAATGAAAGGACAGATTAGTAAATATTCATAAAATGTTACTCATGGGTTTAATTCAGATTTTTCTTGACTGGAAAAACAAACCCCACTGTACATGAACTGTCTGTACTGGCACATGAGGAGATTAGTTGTCTGCAATAAAGCTTCGCTACCCACGAGGGGCAAAAGTCGCTATAGCAAGCAACTAATATCCTTATGTGCCATGCAGCAATGAGGTTTAGTGAGTTCCAAATAGGGATGGCGCGAACAGTTCGCCGGCGAACTTGTTCGCGGAACATCCGCTGTTCGCGCTCGCCGGAAGTTCGCGAACGTCGCGCGACGTTCACATTTTGGGTTCGCGTCAATTTGGCGCTTTTTTTTTGCCGCATTTTTTTGCCCTCTCACCCCAGACCAGCAGATACATGGCAGCCAATCAGGAATATCTCCCTGGACCACCCCCACACACCCCCTGGACTAAAAAAAAAAAAAAATGTGCATACCTCCCGAGTCCCAACTGTCCCTCTTTTGCGAGCTCAACCCTCTGTCCCTCATTTGTACTGGAAAGACCCTCTTTTTGGAGGACCCTATTTCACTGGAAAGACCCTCACTGAACAGCCAGAAAAAGAAGCAAAGATTTGAACTTGGCTTTTGGCAGAGAGTCCAGAACAGCGTCCAGAACAGCTAACAGGTGCAGGTAAGATACTTTGTAACACTTTTGACATAAGAAAATAATGGATTTTTCTTTTCCCTTGATCCCCCTCTGGCATGCCACTGTCCAGGTCGTGGCACCCTTTAAACAACTTTAAAATCATTTTTCTGGCCAGAAATGTCTTTTTTAGCTTTTAAAGTTCGCCTTCCCATTGAAGTCTATGGGGTTCGCGACGTTCGCGAACTGTTCGCGCGTTTGTCGCAAGTTCGCGAACGAGTCCGCGAACTTTTTTGCGGCGGTTCGCGCCATCCCTAGTTCCAAACATAATCAGTGAGTGAATTGGTATAGTGTATCTTATCTTGTACAGTAAATTACCATTTAACTGATAGACACAAACCTCAAGACCTTCTGCACTTTCCCCCAAAGTTCAAAGACCATGTCACTGCCTTTTCTAATTCCTCACTACAGAAACAATTAAAAACAGAAAGATCATCCCATTGATTGACTAATAAATGTTTCTTGACAAACTGGCAATCTGGGCAGATAAGTGGCAAATGAGATTCAATATTGATAAATGTAAAGTCATGCACCTGGGATGTAAGAATATCCAAGCCACTTATACCCTTAATGGGACTGCACTAGGCAAATCCATTATGGAAAAGGACCTTGGAGTCCTTGTAGATGATAAACTTGGTTGTAGCAAGCAATGCCAGTCAGCAGCATCAAGGGCCAATAAGGTCTTGAGCTGTATTAAAAGGGGCATAGAGTCACGGGAGGAGGGGGTCATTCTTCCACTTTATAGAGCACTTGTAAGGCCACATCTAGAATATGCCGTACAGTTTTGGTCTCCCTCACTCAAACAGGACATTATTGTATTAGAGAGGGTACCGAGAAGGGCAACTAAGCTGGTAAAAGGTATGGAAAATCTTAGCTATGAGGAAAGACTGGCCAAATTGGGGATGTTCACGCTGGAGAAGAGGCGCTTAAGGGGTGATATGATAACTATGTATAAATATATAAATGGGTCATATAATAATCTCTCTATTGTTTTATTCACAAGTAGGTCTTTCCAGATGACACGAGGTCACCCATTCCGTTTAGAAGAAAAGAGGTTTCGCTTAAATATTCGGAAGGGGTTTTTTACAGTGAGAGCTGTGAAGATGTGGAATTCTCTCCCTGAAACTGTTGTACTGGCTGATACATTAGATAGCTTTAAGAAGGGGTTGGATGGCTTTTTAGCAAGTGAGGGAATACAGGGTTATGGAAGATAGCTCATTATACAAGTTGATCCAGGGACTAGTCCGATTGCCTTTTTGGAGTCAGGAAGGAATTTTTTCCCCCTCTGAGGCAAATTTGAGAGGCTTAGGATGGGGTTTTTGCCTTCCTCTGGATCAACTAGCAGTTAGGCAGTTAAATGACTTGATGGATGCGAGTCTTTTTTCAGCCTAACTTACTATGTTACTATGTTACTATGTTTCCACACCATTATGCTATCTCCAAAACACTTGTTATTATACTTTATTATTTTTAATAAGAGCATGCAGTTATAGTTGAACCTTCTGACATTAATAGGGAGTCACTGTTTTATCTGTTATACTGAAATGTCCTGTTTTATCCTTTTTCAAATATCAATTTTTGGGAACAGTACAGGCATCATATTCAGTCATGAACTTCTTCTTCAAGCCTGAGTGTCTGTCAATCAGCTGAGAATGCTATTGCACCGCATTCAATTGAAACTATGCAAACTGAGCGCTGTGCTCCAAAAAAAGGAGCTTTGAACAGAATCCTAAAAATATAATCTCAACAACTCTGTACAGGTTCAGGTGCAATGTTTGCTTTCAGTTGGATCACCATGGTGATGTAAAACAGAGACATTTATTTTATGCTACTGTTTTAAACATAATCAATAATACAGATACAGCTTGATTTATACACATGCCTAGAGAGCTTTACAATCATTAAGCTTTGATAGTTCAGAGGAGAGGGAGAAAAATAGGCAACACATTGTTTTTAGAACGTATATTAATTTGAAGACACGCTGTTTAAAGCTAAGACGTGAGAATATAAAACATATCAGTGGCTTTATTTCTTCAGCTTCATAAAGAATGTTATCTTCATTTCCTCCACAGCTCTCACTGGGTTCAGATGCATAGAGAATAAAGAAAAAACTTTTAGATTAAATTTTAGTTTTGTTGTGTTATTCCTGTGAAAGTCTTTAAAGAAATACATATAAATCTAAATAGATCTAAAGCTATAGAAATCTCCATTTATTTTTACCAATTATATTTTGGCTGTCACATCCCTAATATATATATATATATATATATATATATATCTGTCACATTTTTCGGCAAAGCTAAATGGGACAGATTCACTCATCACTAATATAGAATAGTATTTATATTTATAGTCAATTAAGCAGGGCTTTGCTTTGGCTATTTTGTACTCATATAATACATGGAATGGATAGCGATGCAAAAGGTAGAATACACATTGAATATGTTAACAATAACAAAAGAATGAGGACAAGAGCTCTAAGAGTTTATAATTTAATGTCTTCTATGTAGCATTGGTAAAATAGCAAACCAGATAACAGTTGCACTACATGATATATAGAGCAGACTCATTCCATTGTTAACAGATGGACTCGGGAGTTGACCTTTTTTTGCACATTTCAGATTCTCAGCACAGGTACAAAGGCAATATTAAAATTGAAAACTGAGTGGCCTTTTGGTGGCATTTACCATCAAATGTAATCTGTATCAATACATAGATACCGTTTTTATATCTTTTGCTGAGTACTTTTGGTCATTTTTTTGGAACCTTGAGGCTATTTGCTAGACACTTCATAAGTGACATTCATTTTTGCAAGGTTATCGAATGGCGACACAGAATCTCTTGTAAACCTCTTTAACCTCTTGTAGCTTTGAGCAGTGAAGCAAAGGAATTTACTAGAGCCTTTTTATGATGGAAGCTTTCTACAAAAAGTTAATTGTTTTTTTAGGCTGGATCACAGCAAAATAAATGCTTTAGAGCAGTTGGCCTTTCTTAATAAAAAATATTATAGAGTTCATTTAGACAACATTGGACACGGTATCTGTTTTCAGGTGTAAAAGTGGCACCTCCAGACCAAATTGTATTTATACCAGTGCTGCCCTCTCCTATGAATGGCTAATATGCTTTTTTAAGGAAGGCATTAACTGAAATGATATTTGACTGTTATTTGAGAATAATAATTTATATAAATAAAAAATATGATAAAATTGCTTTCTTTTCATTTTGTTGCAATAAAACCAGCCAATAAGAGATTCCTAGATTCCTAGGTTGTTTACCATCACCCTGGGTATAAGTGCAAAAACATCCTGGCTTGAGGTGCACAGCTTAGTAAGGACTGCATTCTCTGCAGTGATTGGTGGGGGCGGAAGGGGTGACACTTATGTGACTCCCACCATACCACTTGAATAGAGCACTTAAGTATGCAGACAACACTCTATCAGACACTCCAAAACTGAGAAAAGAAACCCTGCAGCAGTGAGTGCAAACCTCCACCAAATTTGATAGTAGGTAGCAGGTGTTTTTCTTGGAATACGGTGTTCATTCTTCCACAGTCTCATCAGTTCAAAGCACTTTGTTCCAAAATGATTGTGGCTCATCTAAATGAGCTTTTGCATACAACAATCAACTCTGTTTGTGGCATGAGTGCAGAAAGGGCTTCTTTCTCACAGCCTTGCCATACAGATGTTTTTTGTGCAAATTGCACTGAATTGTAGAAGATGTACAGATACGCCATCTGCAGCAGATTGTCTTTGGAGGTGATCTTTGGGTTGTCTGTGACCATTCTCACAATCCTCCGCATAGGGCGCTCCTGTATTTTTCTTGACCTGCCAGACCTGGGTTTTACAGCAACTGTGCCTGTGACCTTCCATTTTCTGATAACGTTAATTACAGTTGAAATTGACAGTTTAAACCTCTGAGATAGCTTTTTGTAGTCTTCCCCTAAACCATGATACTGAACAATCTTTGTTGTCACTCTTTTGAGAGTTGCTTTGAGAATCCCATGCTGTCACTGTTCAGAGGAGAGTCAAACAGAAGCACAACGGGCAGTTGGCCACCTTAAATAACTTTTCTCATGATTGAACACACTATGAAGTTCAAGGTTTAAGGAGCTAATCCAACCAATTTTGTGTTGCCAGTAAGCAGTATTGAGCAGTTACATGCATTCAAGTTGGCAAAATTACAAGGGTACCCAAATTTTTGCACAGCCAGTTTGTCACATTTGATTTAATTTCATATGAATATGAAATCTTGGTTCAGAAAACATCCCATTATTCAGATGTTCCCGGGAAATGAAAGACATACCACTGTTATATTTTTTGTTGAAAATGGAGTAAATTATTATGCAGGCTGAGAGGGATTCCCAAACTTTTTAATATGAAAAAATTGAAAATCATGTTAATTGAGTTAAACAAACTGTGTTTACACTATAGAAAATAATGAAATCAGTCTGGTAACTCACAATGCCTACAAGCAGACAGGCACTATTTTGTGAACCCTTGTTAAGGCAAGTTTGTATCACCCCAAAATAGAGTATGTGGCAAAATGGGGCAACTGATGCCCATGCACAGGCTACAAAGTTATGGTTGGTGTGGAGGATGGTGGAATGTGGGAGTGCAGTGAAATCTGCTTCAAACAGGCTGCTGACTGGAAAAAGCTACTAAAAACAAACTGACTGAAAAGGATAAGTATTTGTTATTAACTGTTATTTAAAGGAAAACTATACCCCCCAAACAATGTAGGTCTCTATAAACAGATATTGCATAAAATAGCTCATATGTAAAACCCTGCCTCATGTAAATAAACCATTTTCATAATAATATACTTTTTTAGTAGTATGCGCCATTGGGTCATCATAAATAGAAAATTGCCATTTTAAAAAATAAGGACAGCCTCCTGGGACCCTAAGATCCAACAGTGCACACAAACATACCAAACAAACCTAGGTCACATGAGCCAATTAACAGACAGAGTTGTGTCTTTTGCTTCAACACTTCTTCCCTTTACAGTTAGAGTTTAAATATTTCTGGTCAAGTGATCTCTGAGGCAGCACACAGACCATCACGAAATTGTGGTTCAAGGCAAGAGATGTAAAAGGGCAATATTTACTTTAATATATATACCAGGTAGGTAAGATTCTTTAATATGTCACTTGATTTGATATAAACTATCTGATGCTCAAAAATTAATTTTTGGGGTATAGTTTTCCTTTAATAATAAGGTGGTATATATAAATACTGTGGTTTAATTTTTTATATATATTTTTGGTGCTAAATAGCAAAAATTGGTGTGCTATTGTGTTTACAGCAAGTTTGCCACAACCTGCTTTACTTTTCAGTTAGTTTTCCCTCAATTTGAGGGGGTGGGGTTTGATCAGTTGCACCTGAACAGACTGTATAAATAGAACCCCTGGGACTCCAGTGGAGCTTGCTCTAGTGTTTAGCTGCTCTTAAGTGTTTGCTCTTTAAGTGGGGGATCTATAAATGGAGTTACAAACACCGGAGATAGTGGGGGATCTATAGGTGGAGTTACAAACACTGGCGTTTCAAACCAAAGGAGGTTCAAACAAGGTCAAAAGTTTGTTCTATACCCTAATTTTCTTTTTACTTATTCCTGTTTTGATCTGTAACTGGGATAATGAGTGCTAGCAAGATTGAAGGTCTGTCCCAGTTCACAGTCTGCCATATGTATGAAGATATGGAACAACAGATCCAAAATGTTTACCTCTGTGGTGGATGTGAGCAAGCTGCCACTTTGGACACTCGAGTTAGAGCACTCGAGGAACAAATTGCAACACTGCGGTCGATTGACAATATTGAAAGGAGTCTCTTGCTCACTGAGCAGGACCTAGTGGGGTCAGATAGTTTGGGGGGAACAGAACAGCAGCAGGATGTTGTGGCAGCTAGCTGGGTGACAGTTATAAATTCTAAGGTGGGCAAAAGGAAAATGGAGACTGATCCTGGGTTTATACATCCCAACAGCTTTGCCAGATTGTGTGAAGATGATGGGAGTGTGAACTCTGGATTGGCAATTCTAGACGGGGCTGATCTCTCTAACAGCCAGGAGACCAGTTTCTCTAGTAGTGGTGGGGAGGAGAGCAGAGTCAGGCCTAAGCAGATTGTGGTTGTAGGGGATTCAATTACTAGGAAAGTGGATAGGGTAATCTGTCGTCCGGGTCGCTACAACTGAACAGTTTGCTGTCTACCTGGTGCCAGGGTTCGGTATGTGGTTGATCGGGTAGACAAATTATTGGGTGGGGCTGGGCATGACCCAACTGTATTAGTACATATCGGTACTAATGACAAGATAAATGGTAGATGGAAGACCTTAAAGAGTGAGTTCAGGGATCTAGGCTCTAAGATTAAGGGAAGGTCTTCCAATGTAATTTTTTCAGAAATTTTGCCTGTGCCACGTGCAAGTTTAGGGAGACAGCAGGAGCTTAGGGAGTTAAATGCGTGGCTCAAGTCTTGGTGTAGGAAGAAAGGGTTTGGGTTCCTAGAGCACTGGGCTGATTTTTCCTAGGGGTACAACCTTTACAGTTGTGACGGATTGCACCTCAATGGAAGGGGGTCGACTGTGCTAGGGGAAAGAATGGCCAAGAGGTTGGAGGAGTGTTTAAACTAGGCAAGTGGGGGGTGGGTGAGAGAAAGAGTAGAGTAGAAGGGGTAGTGAGATTAGTAAGGGGTCATGGGGAGGAGTGAGGGGGGCATACAGTTTTCCAGCTAAGGAGGTCCCTCTGTTACAAGAAAAACAGACTAATACTAATTTAACATATAATTCCCCTCAAAGTAATGTACATTTAAAAATTAAAAGTAGTAACCTCTGTTGTATGCTGTCAAATGCATGAAGTTTGTCAGGTAAAATGGGAGACCTAGAATTAATTGCATGCTCTAAAAATTATGGTATAATTAGTATCACTGAGATCTGGTGGGATGAAACATGTGACTAGACTATGAGTCTAAATGGTTACACCCTTTTTAGGAAGGACAGAGGGATTAGAAAGGGGGGAGGAGTGTGTTTGTATGTAAAGCCTGAATTAAAGCTAGCACTAAAGAAATAACCATTGCTGGCACTGGTGAGGGTGTGGAATCCATCTGGGTAGAGATTTCAACTGGGCATAAAGAAAATTTTCATTGGTTTAAATGCTTTAAACCACCTTGTATAAGTGACGAGTATGAAGCCCAGCTACTTTTACAAATAGAAGTGGCTTCAAAACTAGGTCAAGTTATTATTATGGGTGACTTCAATTATCTGGACATTGACTGGGGTAATGGGGTTGCCAAGACAGATAAAGCTAGTAGGTTTGTAAATTTACTAAATGACAACTTTTTATCCCAGCTTGTTCAAGAGCCTACTAGGAATAACTCTCTTTTGGATCTTGTAATAACTAATAATACTGAGCTCATCTCAAGCATTTGTGTGGGTGAGCATTTAGGAAATAGTGATCATAACATAGTCGCCTCTGAGATTCTCTTGCATAGGCAACTCTATAAGGGAGTAACTAAAACATTGAATTTCAGGCATGCAAACTTTGACAGTATAAGGTAATCTCTGCAACATATTAAGTGGGAAATTCTTTTCACAGGCTTAAACATAAACAAAAATGGGAAGTCTTTAAAATGCTGCTTAATAAATATACATGTCAGTATATTCCCCTTGTAAGCAAGGAATGTTGTTGCAAAGCAAAACCTTTTTGGTTCAATAGGACTGTTGGTGTTGAGGTGGGAGAAAAGACTCAAGGCTTTCAAGTTAGCTGGGTCAGCCGAATCATTTATAAGGTACAAGGAGTCCAATAAATCATGCATAAAAGCAGGCAAGCTAAAATCGATATGGAAAAGGATATAGCAGTAAGCAGTAAAAAGAATCCAAAATAATTTTTTAAATATATTAATAGTAAAATTGAAACAGGAAGGGGTGGGACCTTTATTATCAGAGGGGGGGTTAGCTGGTTGATGAGAACAAGCAAAAAGCTCAGATTCTGAATGCATGAATATTCCCAATTTTAATAATACATCTAATGATGCATGGTTCACACATGCTGAAATTCAAAAGAGACTAGAACATGTTAAGATAAACAAAGATCCAGGGCCAGATGGGATTCATCCTAGGGTAATTGAAGATCTTAGCTCTGTGATTGCCAAACCTTTCTACTTAATTTTTCAGGATTTATTGAGGTCTGGGATAGTGCCAAGAGACTGACAAATTGCAAATGTGGTGCCGCTATTCAAAAAGGGATCCCATTCTCTGCCTCAAAACTATAGGCCAGTTAGTCTGACGTCGGTGGTAGGAAAGCTTTTCGAAGGATTGATAAAGGATAGGATACTGGACTTCATAGCAAATAACAATACTATGAGTTTGTGCCAGCATGGTTTTAAGAGTAACAGATCTTGCCAGACTAACTTAATTTCTTTTTATGAGAAGGTAAGCAGGGAACTCGATTCTGGGAAGGCTGTGGATGTGATTTACTTAGACTTTGCTAAAGCATTTGATACAGTACCACACAGAAGGTTACTGGTTAAATTAAGGAATGTTGGCCTGGAACATAGTATTTGTAACTGTATAGAGAACTGGCTAAAAGATAGACTACAAAGAGTGGTTGTTAGAGTGTAACAGTGTTGTTAGAGGGGCACCGCAGGGCTCTGTACTGTTTCCCTTGATTTTCAACTTGTTTATTAATGACCGGGATGTGGGCATTGAAAGTACAGTTTCTATTTTTGCAGATGATACTAAATTGTGCAGAGCTATAGGTTCCATGCAGGATGCTGCCACTTTGCAGAGTGATTTGTCTAAGTTGGGAAACTGGGCAGCAATCTGGAAAATGAGGTTCAATGTTGATAAATGCAAGGTTATACACTTTTGCAAAAATAATATTAATGCAAGTTATACACTAAATGGCAGTGTGTTGGGAGTTTTCTTAAGTGAGAAGGATCTTGGGGTTTTATAGATAACAAGCCGTGTTATTCTGTAGCTATTAAAGAAAATAGGGTTTTGTCCTGCATAAAAAAGTGCATAAACTTAAGGGATGAAAACATAATTATGCCTCTTTATAGATACCTAGTAAGGCCTCATCTGGAGTA
>CM044431.1:85111469-85142663 GCA_024363595.1 Xenopus borealis | reverse complement strand
AAGTTCGCGAACATGTTCGCGAACTTTTTTTCGGCGGTTCGCGCCATCCCTAGTGTTCAATGAACAGGGCTTGTGCTGAACCTATGAACACTGGGGTTATAATACAAGGTTCTGGTCTCAGCCCACTCTTATGCCTATTGCAGCCAACTTTGGCTTCGAGTGGAGCTTTCCACTGCTCAGATCTGCCAGGTCTTATTGTCGGAGAATCAGGGAGAGAGTTCTGGGCAAACATGGGAACCAAATGTGTACGAAAGGGACAGGGGAGCAGTCAGGAACAGACGGGTTAAACCAAATGGTCAATATGGTGCCAAACAGACAGCATCAAGGTTGGGGTCACAGGTCATACACCAAATTGAAATCAGAAGAATAGACAATAGAGGCAAGGGACAGTTCAGGCAGCAAGATGGCAGAGTCAGGGACAGGCAAGGGTCATACACAGAATCTCAGAACAGAATAGAAGCACTCAGAAACTGTCAAAAAACCTTTATGTTGGGAAATGCACAAAAGGCACCTGTGCCTTTAAATATTTTAATTTTATCCAGTCTAATGACATCAGATGCGAGCACACCAAATAAATCCAGAATAAACCAAGCAGCATGCACCCAAAGAACTGCGCACACCAACGCAGACATAGTAGGAGGAGCATGGTGGGCATCCTCATCATGGTTGCAACAGTCTTCCCCAAGCATCCCCACTGGACCACCAGGTAAGATTCTCACACAGCTACATCAGTTAAGTGCAATAGACTGGCACACAAAAATCACACACTAAAGCAGCATTAAGGGTAACCCCCAGAAGTGACACCATCCCCCAAAATGTTTGCCGTGATGTGCATCCAATTAACTAATTGTGTTGACAGTATTTAGGCAATGCATCCACACTGAAATTTAATATTTAATCCAAAATATTTGTTGCATGAAAAGGAAAAAATATAACAGTATATATAAAAATCTAAATGTAAAAAAGAAAATAATATATAAAAATAATATATGTGTAATAATTTTATTATTTTTTTCCCATACATTAGCGCTAGTATAACCTGCAGCAAGCAGTCCTTCCAGCTACGCATTTTACCTGCTTCATTTTCTATTTCTTTTCCTGCTTTCCAAAAGAAACAAATACAACCGCCTGTTTGAATTGCAAATTGCCTTGTTAGTGTTCCTTCACTAAAGGTCAGTTTACATGTAGAATATGTGAAGCTCTAAGAAATAATAAAAAAAAACATATTTTTAAAGTAGGGATATAGTAATATCTAATTTAGCATCCATACAGTTATTCTCCTTTGGGATATCTGTAATAGATACTGCTAACAGATATTGCTATTATTTACAGAATGCCTTATTATATATATATCCCATCCCAAGTATGTCATGATCATGAAATGTTAATATACAGTAGGTAGTAGTCTAGGCAGTCGTAGTGCCCTCTGAAGTCTCTTTCAAATGTACTCTCTAGAGAAGGTATGGATTCCTTGATTAGCCATAATACCATGCCTAAAAGCTCGTATTTTACAATCTCGTTGCCTGTGAGTTAGCAGGGAGTTATGCAAAGGGTAGCCAACCCGCATATTGATTTTTTTTATCATACTGTTACTGTGTTGTACTCCTTAATAATGGGATTCTGGGTTTTGCAACAGAAACTAATTTATTAAAATACAGTGCATGAAAGAAGCATGGCTCTCCTTGTGCTTTTTTCTATGACAAACTATATTAATATCAACAATTAATTTCGCCAGGGCACAGCTAATTCTCTAAAATCTGAAGTTGCGCTCAGGGAGGCAAAAGGTAGCGAGGTTGCGCTAGTGATGTCTAATTTGCATTTGTGCCAAGTTCAAATACAATGGATGTATATGCAACATGAAGTACATTACAGAGCACACAATAGAGTCTATCTGCTTCACTAGCGACACCAGCACCCGTTAGTAAATTGGCGAAGTTGCAAAATGACATCACGCTGGTGAATTTGGGCTATTGTTTGCTGCTTCGCTCTTTAGTGAATTTCCCTCTAGGTGTAGCACTTGTGCTTTTTCATACCATATAGATCGATTCCAAATTCTGACCTCTAATGTGTAAATGTTCAAGTGTTTTTGTACCTTTGTCATAATTGATCTTTTCTTTCTCTTGCATGTTTTTTGTTTCTGTTGACTGTACCTAGTCTTATTACTATGGAAACGTTTCCCCCCATATGTAATAAAAAGGCACTACATTTGCCCCAGATCAGTAACTCATAACAACCAATAAGATATTTGCTTTTAAACATGTGATCAGGAAATACTACCTGCTGATTGGTTGCTATAGGTTAATGCCCCTGGGCAAACTTACTGCCTTTAATGACATAATCCCCTTAAACTCCAATGCAGTATTGTCTGTATTTGTCTTGCAAGGAATAACATTGATTAGATTAGTCTCCTTCCAGAGCTGCTGCCCTGTTATTTAAGAGAGCCACTTCTGGGTCCTGACCTGAATGAACAGCTTTTTTAAACAACTGTTTTTTAATCTTTACACCACACCCTGCAAGTCCATTACTCTGCAGGACTCTTGGGCTTGAAGTGACATGCTTAAATCCAAACTCTTCTGTAAGGACCCATAGGTTTTCTACTGGCACCTATGGAGTTACGTCCCTGCATCTCTGTCACTAGATAGAAGTTTATGTTGCCAGTGTATACTTCTAACCAATGGTTACAGCCCAGAGTGTAATGACTATTTCCTGAGACACAGTTTTATTGTGCTGGAAAGGAGTGGCCACTGCCTCTTTGGCTGCTGGTTCTTCATCAGGCTGGTTGTTCCCATTGAGCCTGGGATCAACAAGGCCCCAGTAAGCCACGTGCCCTAACAGGACTACCAACTGTTAGAGACCTGAGTCGGGGACCAGGCCACCCTGTGAACGAGGACTAGCAAGATACAGGTTAGCTTTTGTAATAGTCTCTCTAGAGAGAGAGAAAGATAGTCAGCTGTATTTAGTATGAACAGTTCTATGTTCCAACGAGGAGAGTTAGCAGGAAGTGATCTTCCTTACAAAGCTCCCCTGTGATGCTTTTAGTGCAGGGATAACATTTTAATAGGGATTAGGGCTTAGCAGCAGCTACCCGGCTTTCTCTGGTATTCCAGTAAGTCACAGCCACAGGACCTTTGTATGGGAATTGATGTACCTTGATTATCCTGACTCTGAAGAACATTCCTTACTGTGATGTGTGTATAAATATCTGCTGACATCTCTGCTTACCTGTGTAACATCTGCTATGATCCAAACTCCTGTGTGAGTATACCTTAACCAGGTGATATTGCCTTGTGTTAATAAACATTTAATTTTGTTTTAAAGAACCTCCTGGTGCCCATTCATCTTTTATTATACAGTTTGCCTGGGTATTGTAGTTATACTACCTCCTAAGGATAGCTTCCACATAGCGAAGGCCCTGCCCTGGTGTGTAGGTCGCAGTGTAACCCATGCTTTCACTATCACTAGCTGGATCACTATCAGCTATCACTAGCTGGACACAAACTAATCTGTGCTGTATAGCCCAGAAAAGCGTTACACTTCTGTGAATCTTACACCATCTTACACCAAGTCTTTACCATTACTTCTCTTGGTATTCCATATCTGAAGTGTGTTTTAAGTATCTTGCATACCTCAAATGATGTGCTATTTTTAAATTTTCAAACTTCTGGATAATTGGAGTATGCATATAATATTTCCAAATGCTTCTTTCCATTCAACATGAATATATGAACACCAGTTGTATCCCAGGGACCGCATGGCATTTCTCTCTGTACTATGGGTTCCCTTGGAAGTGCTGGAGCAAAGGTTTGGCAAGCTGTGTTGCTTGTTATAACTTGAGCAATATCCTCATTTGGATGGCCTTCATGTATAGTTTGCATATCCTTTTGCAGAGATGAAGGCACAACAATTTGAGATCTTTTGAGTAATGCGCAATATGTTGGCGCTATAGAAATACATGTTAATAATAATAATACTCCATCCCATGTAGAATGTGTATCATGACGATAAGACTTTGGAAGATATGTTTTGGGATTGTTTGAATATAATGTAGTTATCACTTCTTGTAGATGATCACCAGAGGCTAACTCATTCCCCAGCCCCTAGACAAGGAGCCTAGGCAGGGAATGAGTGGCCCCTGATGAGGAATCGCCCAGGGGCCCCCACGGCAATAGCAGGCACGTCCAATGGACGTGCTCGGCTACTGCCCGCACTTCCTCTTCCTCAGCTCTGCCCACCTGCAACGGACCAATGCAGAAGACAATGGGACTTCTTCATTCAGCCCTCCTGGAGATCATGGGCCTGCTACCCCCAGGTTAGTGCCTCCCCACACACACAATCACACACTATCACACACTTATTTTACAAATACACACTTACACTCACACTTGCACACAATCACATACATTTTTGGGGGATCGGGGGGGTCACACACATTCACAGCACTCACACAAACTTGCACACACACCCATTATGCAATTGGTCAATGGTACACACACCTACACACTTAGGGGCAGATTTACTAAGGGTCGAATTTCGAATGCAAAACAATTTTGAAATTCGACCAGGGAATAGTGGGTGATTTTTTTGTATTTTAGTGATTTTATACCTTTTTGCATTGTTGTTTGTTACTTCATTTTGCCCATGGAAATTTTATCTACTATATATCCATTTGGGCGTCTCAGTGTGCCACATAGTTTGTTATACATATCTATACATATTGGGTATCAAAGTGTTCAGTAGACCCCTGGCGTTCATATGTAGGATTTTTTATGCTGACACGGTACGAACTGTGGGGCATATAATGGGGTAAAATTCAAGCTTTGTGATGATTTTAAGAAAATTTGGGGGGTCTTATGTCACATATCCACATAACAGGGTGCTGATATTGCAGCAGCCAGCTCGTCAGCCATGAAAATTCATGTAAACTATTGTCATTTGGGTGTTTCCGTGCACCACATAGTTTGGTAAATCTATGCATATTGGGCAGTGTTCAGTAAACCCCTAGCATTCATATATAGGATATTTTATGCTGATTATGCGGTTATGAAATGTGGGGCATATAATGGGGTAAAATTCAAGCTTGGTGATGATTTTCAGAAATTTGATAAAAACCGTTACGTTCAGCATCACTTTACAGTTTGACAGTTTGCAGTAGAAACACATATGTACTCATATTGGATTCCTCAGAATGTGTACTTTCTGAAAATATATGGTTTTCTAGGGTCTCTGTACTGTTAGGGGGTCTTATGTCACATAATGCACATACCTGGGTGCCTTAGCCGTGAAAATTCATATACACTATTGTCATTTGATATATCTATGCATATTGCCCATCAAACTGTTTAGTAGACCCTTGTGCTCCTATTTAGGATGTTTTATGCTGGTAAGGCTGCATGGACATTATGATGCTGGAAAGTTGAAGCTTTGAGGCAATTTTCAGATATTTCATGAAAACCGACAATTTTGGGAAAGCCTTGCGACTCAGTAGTTTGGAGCAGAAAGATATGGGTACCAATTTTAGATTCTGTAGAATGTGTACTTTCCAAAAATATATGGTTTTGGGGTAAAACTATTTTTCTGTGTTTTTACCCCACAAAAAAAAGCAGTCAATGTGTTGATTTTTCATTAGATGAGGTTACCCACAGGAGTATTTGGATGCGCTAAATTCATTTTGGGGCCTCTAAATGCCAGATACTTTGGTAAGCCTATTCACAATGGGCACCAAACTGTTTGTAGGGCCCCTGGGAACCATATTTAGGGTGCTTTTTCTATAAATATTTTTGCAGAGGTGGAAATACATGAAAACTCAGGCAGATTTAGAAAGCTTAGTTTCTCCCAAAAAAAACATGTATAGTTTTCCTAGGTACACTATAGGTTTCCCCTCAGAAAATGCCCCTAAATCGAGAGAGCACAAGTGTTTCAAAAACGGCTGGCTTTTCACGTAACAAAAATGTGAAATTCTGCTGGCACTTAAAGGGTTAAAGTAAAGAAAATATCATGTAATGTTGCCCTGCGCACTGACAACAGATGTGTTTGCTTCAGAAACACTGCTATAGTTCATATAAAAAAGATGCTAAGTAGCAATGGTGGAATTTGAAAAACGGCTATATGGCACAGGATAAGTAATGGAGAGCTTATCTGCTATCTGTTGTATAACTTGAGACTTTTCTCCTTTGACTAGTTGCACCCATGGCTACACAACAGCTAATTTATATAAACATTAGTAGTGATTCTGAAGCAAACACTGCCGTTTTACCAGTGCAGGGCAACACTGCATTATATTTGCATTACTTTAAAAAATTTCATTCTTTTATGTTACTGGTCCTAAGCATTGATGTTTTACTTTTAGTTTTGCTTCCATTTGTAGGTTTTTCCATATTTTTTATGTGATAATTTTGTTTCTGCCCCTGTGTCCACTTTATACCTAATCAGGGAACCATTGCAATCAAGTTGAAAATATTGTTGCAAAAGGGCTACTTTATGTGCACTGGGCCGTGTTATAGTGTTAGTAGCTTTCATGTGTAGTAACAGTCTCTGCTTAAAGGGATCCTGTCATGGGAAAACATGTTTTTTTTTTTTTTTTAAATACATCAATTAATAGTGCTGCTCCAGTAGACTTCTGCACTGAAATCCATTTCTCAAAAGAACAATTTTTTTTTTATATTCAGTTTTGAAATCTGACATGGGGATAGAAATTTTGTCAATTTCCCAGCTGCCCTAAGTCATGTGACTTGTGCCTGCACTTTAGGAGGGAACTGCTTTCTGGCAGGCTGTTGTTTTTCCTACTCAATGTAACTAAATAGTACACAGTGGGGTTTTTACTATTGAGTGCTGTTCTTAGATCTACCAGGCAGCTGTTATCTTGTGTTGGGGAGCTGTAATCTGGTTACCTTCCCATTGTTCTGTTGTTAGGCTGCTGGAGGGGAAAAGGGAGGGGTGATATCACTCCAACTTGCAGTACAGCAGTAAAGAGTGATTGAAATTTATCAGAGCACAAGTCACATGACTTGGGGCAGCTGGGAAATGGACAATATGTCTAGCCTCATGTCAGATCTCAAAATGAAATATATAAAAATCTGTTTTCTCTTTTGATGGATTTCAATGCAGAATTCTGCTGGAACAGTACTATTAACTGATGCATTTTGAAAAAAACTTTTTTCCCATGACAGAAACCCTTTAAAGATTGTCCATGCTTCAAATGTTACCCACCAGTATACAAGTACATGAACACAATGTTTACAGATACTTACCTTGTAAGTCATTATGTCTGTACCCACTTCAGATCTCTCTCTAATGCTACTAATTAGTTATGTAATATTGTATAAATATCTCTGGAAAAAACAACTAACACCGATCTTCAAATAAAATCTTAGATCCTGCCTGTTCTAACACTAACACAGCTTATTTTCAAGTTACGTGTCATGTAAGTTCATGGCAGAGGTATATTTATCATATTCAAGGGTAGGACACATGCTTCTTTTAATCATTCTGAAAATGTTATATTACTGTAACCTTTAAAGGTTTTCAGACTTTTTGGATTAAGGCCACACTTTTGTTGACAATGTTTGACTGGATTCCCCATTAAAAATAATAAGGCCAGCAACAAGTAATATCAAAAGATGTTCCTAACTGTGGTATAGAAAACAGTAAATCAGAAATAAACCCCCTTTCATAGATAGCCAATCGCCCCCCCCCCCCCCCCCCCCCCCCTCACCCCACAAGGAGGAAGTTTGTGGCAAACTTTTTTGGTAAATTGCTTTACACAAGAATAGCAGCAGGTAAGAGGCCTGCTATAAAATACATATGAAAACAGGCAGTTGATCTTTTGGTTAGCATGACTGGTTAGACCACTGGACATGTATGTTCATGTATACACACCAAATTAGGTCTACACTCTAATAAAACATACATTTATTGTAAGTCTGCTGCGGAAGCAATCAGTCTCCTGATCTCTAGATGGAAACTCCCATCAGCATTATGCAAGCAACAATATTTGCACAGTAAGGCCATAATAAGCCAAGCTGCCATGTTCACTGGATAAATGAACAAATATGATATCAATGCTATTGGAATGGAATATATTCTATTTCCTATCCGGACCGGGACACCTTCATTTCTGTGCTATTCTACTGCTATCATTAACCAACTGCATGCCAGCAAAGATCCCTTGAGTGCCAGGAAAAACATGGTGGTGCATCTCCAAAGCATCAGTAGTATTTTTTTAGATGCATTTCCTTTGTGCAGTCAATCGTAAAGCCTGAAGCTAATATTTGTGTTGCCGATGACTGTTTTCCACTGATAATATTCAGCTGCTGATGTATATTTGAATCATTTATCTAAATTAAGATTTGAGACAAATTGGAGGTTTGAGCTGTTTTAGATTAGTTGCTCTCAGTATGGCATATTGCATCTGAGCATCTCCAGCTCTATAGAAAGATGTGCTGTTTGATGATATAAGAAAACCTTCAAGCAAAAAAGGCAAAATGCATTTGATTTTTCTAAGGAACAAAGATACAAAATCCTCAGTACAGCAGGAACTGTCACTCCTATCCTAGCTGGACAGTGATCTGGAAAAAACAACTTGAAGGGTTATTACAAACATGAATTAAACCTGGCACTTCACAAGTCTGTCCTTGTTGAATATCTAAAGGCAAAAAGGATACCAAGAGAACTTGGAATCTACTGTTTTATCATCAGTCCATGTGTTCATAAAGAAATTTAAGCAAATTTTAAATTAAAGCAGTCTGGATTTAATCATCTGAAATGTTCAGCTCTTAGAACCAACTGTGCAGCTGCTGATCTATAAAACCACCCAAGAGTTTAAGGGCTAGGCCAGACGGGGAGATTCGGGGGCATTTTATCGCCTGGCGACTTCTCGCAATTTGGAGCAATTTTAAAAAGCGCGCCGCTCCGTGTGGATACGCGCCGGCGTTTTCAAGCAACGCCGGTGCGCTTAGGTAAGTGGCTGTTCGGGGAGGTTCGGGGGCTACAAGTCGCGGCGAGAAGTCGCCAGGCGATAAAATGCCCCCGAATCTCCCCGTCTGGCCTTAGCCTAAATCAACACTGAAGTTTTAGAGAGATTAAACTGTTTCAGGTTGAATTACAGAGAAAACTGCTTAAAAGTGGCATCAATGTTCCTTTTGAAATTAAGAGAGTGACTGGGACTACAACTGAAGGAATCCATACAGGTATGGGACCATTGCCCAGAATGTTCGAACCTGGGGTTTTCCAGATAACAGGTCTAATAATTTGGATCTTCATAAATGAAAGCATTTCAATATTAATTAAACCCAATAGGCTGGTTTTGCTTACAATAAGGATAAATTATATCTTAGTTGGGATCAAGTATAAGCTACTGTTTAACTATTACAGAGAAAAAGGAAATTGTCGATGGGAGATGGACATAATTCAGAGTCTTCTGGATAACAGGTTTACAGATAATGGATATCATTATCAAACAAGAAATAATGGAAACAGGAATGCATTCAGATATACATAATCTTCCATGTCTACATTTTGAGTGAAACCTTAATCTGAGTGGCAAGTATAATTTTTGACTAATACACACATAAAAATGGTAATAGCTGGTAAGACATTTAAATACAGACATGAGATCTTATATCCAAAAACCCATTATTGCCTTAGTTGCTATTTCACTGCCTTGTATCCGCCTGCCGCAAATTCGTGGAAAAATTTGCAAAACGGTAGCAAAAATTTGGCAGCATAAAAAATTTGGATGCCAGCGACATAAAAGTGTGACACCAGTGATTGTTTTTTGCATCGGTGACCATTCTGATGCTGGTGACCATTTTGACACCGGCGACAATTTATGAGCACCCATTGACTTAAGTGCAGTAAATTGTTGCCAGCATCAAAATGGTGCCTTCCGTCAAAAGTCCCATTTCGCACATTTTTCTCTGTTTCGTGAATTTTGCAGGGAATATTGTGAAATACTCGGCAAAGCTTGACAAATCCTGCAGAACAAAATCACTGCTGATGTTATTACAGCATAGATCCATGTTCATAGCAAAGCAATTATATTGATTTTTTAACCATCTGCAAGTTTTCTTTGAGTAAATAGAAACAAGTACAAATGGTAAGTAGCAAAAGGCAGTGTATCAAACAAATGTACCTATGGAAAAATCTTAAGCTTGCCATAGACACAAAGATCCGATTGTTGGAATCATCCAATGATTGGACTTCCCATCTCCAGACCTGCCATTAACCTTCAGTTGAAATAAAGCAGTAAAAGAACAGATCAGAAATCATGCCAAAGTTTATCGGCACCCAACAGAAATCTTCTCACCTGTCCGATCAGCATGGCAAGACAAATGTTGGGACACTCCACACATGACCCAAAAAGCTTATGAATCGAGGATTCACATGATCGGATCTTTGCGTCTATGGGCAGTTTAAGTGAACTTGTTGGGTCTTAAAATAGTAAAGTCTATAAGCCACCTGCAGGGAAAATAGTAAGTCTTGCTGATAAGCCATTCTTAAATTTGTATCTGACCAAACTGCCTTCCACAATTTTAACATCAATAATTTTTCTTGAAAAAATCGGAGAAACAAAATCTAGCATCAATTTGTACCGTATGACTGACGCTCTGAAAACTCTTGCACTTGATAATCTGAAAAATTTGGATGTTTTGTCTGATAATCTGAAAAAGTTGATAAAACGTAGTTTTTCCCTGAGATAACTCGAATTGTTTGGATTATCGGATGAAAACCCCAAATTTTTCAGATTAGCCAGCACCGATTATGATGTCAAGAAACAATTTAAGGGACATCTGTAATTGACTTATACATGACCTAGACAGGTTCGAGATGGCGTAATTTCAGATTTTGAGCAGTTTTGGGGTATAATAAATCTCTAAAAATGTAGAGATTTTTTTTTCACGAAATGTTTGTTTTCCCCCTAAAAACCTTGAAAAAAAATTGAGGTTTAATGAATGCGCCTCTGTGTGTTGGTGGGCAATCCATTGTAGGATCCCATTGTAGGTCACATATCGGATGATAAAAGCTGTCCCTCCAGACAAAGTTGGCAGCTTATTGGCCTGTGTATTGTGCCTTTCTGACCAATATGTAGCTGAAAATCAGACAGATATGAATCAAACATGTTTGAAAATCCTATCAGAATTATTTGCTTCTGTGGGAGATGATCTTCGTGTAATTTCTCTTTGATGAGGGAAGGCACATTTTGTCAGTATATAAAGTGAATGAAGTACCTCCTAGTGTAAAATAGAAGGATATTATAAGTTACCGAAAAGTTCCAAGATCATATAAAAACACGAGGCTGAAGGCCAAGATGTCAGAATACATGCCCATGCATGAAAGGTTATGCCTTTACCTACAAAGAAAAAACATGAAACTTTCAGGAAGACAATATTCTTTCAGAAACTAGACTTTAGATCGGTTGTAATAAAGGTTTTATTGTTGCATGGTGAATATCATAAATAATTGAATACTAATAAACAACAAAAGAACTTATTTTGGTATGAAGCCCTGGCTACCAATTGTTGTAATTGGTAAGAAAGAAACTGTATGAAAAGTAGAATACAATAAGTTCCCACGGGACAAGAGCTGAAAATGGTGTTTTTTTACTTCCCACGCTAATGGAAAATCCATTAAAGTTTCAGTGCAAAAACACCTGATGTATAAAGCTTTAGAATACTGCACTTATAAATATAAATTGCAGATTGAAAATATGTCCCTGTAAACAAAGTAAATTACTGTAAACAGCATGGTCTGTAAAACATTATTCTCCATATGGGCTGCAATGAACATAAACCTGCTTTGTCTAATTTTGTTGAAAAGGGGAGCAACAGTACTTCCTGGTATTCATAAGAAAAATGTGTATTTGTCACTGTTTGCAAACTTGAGTAACGGTACTTTCTCCCGCTCGTCACAATTTCTTTTAAAAGCGACAGAAATTATAGAATATATCAAGCCGCTGGGAAAATAGGTGTGTTGCGTCACTAGAAGACTTGTTGTAAAATGCACCTGTTTCATTCAAGTCCTGTCTTTGTAATCCTAGACTGTTCCAGGTCAATGCTTTCAATGCCCAAAGTGCAAAAACAAATCACACATGCACAATGGGTGCCCAAAGAAACCACAATAATAAGAAAAAGGCTATGGATTCTCAAATTCCATGGCCAAAAGACTCCACAAAATTATCAAGTCTTCTGACCCACTTTTGCAGAACCTAGGGTGGGCCCCTTTATCCCAGACCATAAGACAAAGGGGCAAGGGCCTTCAGAGTCTCCTTCACTTAATGGCTATGGAGGTTTCCTTTCACCCATGCTTATCAGGGGTTTCCTCCGGTTTTCCATAGCTCCTGTGCTGAGGGTGGTTTAAACCCTTGAAACACAGCCTGAATATACCTCAACATTTATTAGTTAGGATCCCCAATATATTAGTTAGGATCCCAAATATTGCTCTACAACCCATTTAATGTTTCTCCCAGTGGCTCCAAAGCAGATGCTTCTTTTTTAATTCCTAGCTTGAAGACAAAGGCAAAAGGATAGCCAATCACAGCCTATATTTTTCATGCTTATGTGCTCTTAGACCTTTATTTTGTATTTGAATGTGGCTCATGGGTAAAAAAGTTTGGGGACCCCAGAGGTATGATGCATACCATAGACAGCTGAAAAATAAAATATTTGATTTTTTTCATAATTTTATGAAATTTAATTGAATTTAGGTACATGCATTACCAAATTGTATGCCCAGTAAAAGTAATGGAACACATAAACAACTTTTTGATAAACTGTAAGAAAAAAATATATTTCTGTCTCAAAATACAGACAGCTTTTAGGCTTTCTGACTTAGGACTCTGCTTTTCGTTGACCTACATTGGTAAATTACATTATCAAAGCTAAAGCTAATTTGGTAGCTAAATCCCTATTAGATATTGTGCTACAAGGAGAGAAAGATGAGACACTGATTCATGCATAATTGGTAACTACGAAATGGGATTCAAATAAGTAACCATTAAGGTACTGATTATATATTTTTTGAAGTGTGGGGCACAAATACTATAAAAATGCACAACTTTTTTTTAAATTCTTTGGCTAAATTACAGTTGATTAAAAACCAAGTCTGAACATTAAAATGATAAACCTGTTTGGCTACATTAACGAAATGCAGAACTGAAGATGTTTTGTATTGTTTCCATCTCAAATATATAGTAAATAATGTACCGCCTATTGTAAAATACAAGGATTTTATAAGTCACAGTGAGTTTATAAATTTCATGTAACTCTAATATTCTCATATTTTATGCGAGGGGGGTACTTTATTATGCACAAGTTTCAATGAGTTGCGTGACAAAAATCACATAGCTAAGCACCAATAACTAATGACATAAGCACCATTTAAAAGGATATAATTTACAGGATATTTATGGCTCTTGTATATTATATACTATTATACTAGCTAATGGAAGGAATAGTCAGGGGAGGCTTTATGATGATGTATTTTTAAGGTCTAGTTAGGGTGCTGTGGTGAGCATACTTACAATTACTCATGCATCCCCTCCCCAAGCGTAGCAAACTCATTTTATTAAAATGCTTCTTTCTCCTAAGTTTAAAAAAGATGTCAGGCCCACAGCTCCTAACTTATATTATGGGGGTTATTTATCAAGTTGTGTTTTCCTGAAAAATTTGAGGGCACTCAAATTTTGGGGTTTAAAAAAAACTTAAAAATTTCAGGTTTTCATTTAAAAAATACATTTTTATTATACCCTGAAGCTGAAATAGTTCAAATCTGAAAATACTCCAGCTTCCAGTCGACCCAGTTGAGGTCCTGTAGAAGTCAATGGCAGAGGTCCTTTGAACCATTTGAAGATGTTAATAGCCTTCATAATGTTTTTTTTTTTCGGTGGGAGTAAGTACAGGGTAGCTAGTGAGCAGCATCTGCTCCAATGAGGTGAAGTAGCGGGGTTAGGACACTGTGGTGTGTACACCACTAGCTCAAGGACTTAGTGGGTGAGGTGAGGACCAGTGAGGGTTCCAAGAACCAAGACTCCAAGCTGACTATACCTGGGCAGGAAGCTTTATACTCTGGGAGGAAAGAGGTGTTCATCCTAACTGCTATTTCACTGAATGGGAAAAATCCTGTTACTGTTATACTGTGGGCATCTAAGTGCCTGTGAACTGATCCATTGTGACTGTCCTTTGTGAAAAAACAAACTATTTTGATGCAAGAATCACCTCTCTGTTTGAATCTTTTGTTGCACTGATCAACACCAGGTACCAGAAGTTCCCATGGAGGGGTATTACGGGTCAGCCTGTTCTGACTTTGGGTGGAGGCAAGCCATTTTAAAGTATACCTGCTCTCCCATATAGCGGAGGCACAGGACTCCTGTAGAACCACACACAACTAAAGGTGGCCATACACTGAGAGATCCGCTCATTTGGCGATGTCCCCAAACGAGCTGATCTCTGTCCGATATGCCTACCTTGAGGTGCTGATCCAATCGTGGGCCCTAGGGCCCAATGATCGGATCAGAATGACGTGCATATGGGTGGTCGGATCGCGGGACCACATAAACGCACAGATACGGCCGCGATCCGACGGGATTTTTAATGCTGCCCGATCAACATCTACCCGACATTCGGGCAGATATCGATCGGGGAAGCCCGTCGGAGGGCCCCACTCACGACCCGATAAACTGCTGACTCAGTCTTTTGGCAGCTTTTATCGGCCCGTGTATGGCCACCTTTAATGCGTGCTAGATCTCATGCAATAGCAGAAGATGGCCATATATATATACTCACTCAACATTTGAAACTCCAGGTTGTTAGAAGAAGGCTTTCCAGTGGTTCTCAATATTATTTGTTCTGCCTAATAATTACGTATTCATGTAAATTACTTCCTTATTCATATTGCTTGTTTATGGTAATAACTGCTATGTCTTCTTTAAGGGGGAGGAAAGCCTTCCAAAGAAAAATCAAACCAAAGAACTATTAATTTTTACACAAACACTTTTGTAGTTTACATGAATATTCTGAAATGTTTTTAATGCACTTTAAAACTCAAACCTATTCTAGTGACTTAGCAGGGGTGCTACGAATGGCAACATATGCAGGAGGCTTTTGATTGTAAATTATACATATAGGCATTTAACCCCTTGACCACCAGCCTTTGTGAAGGAAGTCTTTATAGGAAGACCTCCATCCTCCAGGTCCTTAAACAGACACAGAGTAGCCACATATTGCTGCAACAACAGTCAAAGAAAAAGAGATGTAAAAAAAACACATTTTATTATGCAAAAATGCCTGAATAAAATATTAAATAGCAAAAATTAATGTTCAGCATATTTATTGTTTTAAGGACTTTCCTTCCCCTTGAAAATAAGTTTCTACATTATGTAATTTTTAGAGCAAAAGTAACAACTTACCTTAATATCAGAATTAGAAAATACCTTGAGGCACTTTATTTGAGTGTAACCATGTTCCCTATACCCCTTGATGCTGGTACCATACTGTTTCCCATGCAGTCCATGAAAAGATTGACTTTTCTTGCAGTTGCAAACTGAGATACTATTACACTGATTTGGAAGAACAAATAAAAGCAATAACAAGAAAAAAGATTTAAAATATGATATTTTAATGAATCTCATGATGCACTTACCTTGCTACAACTTGCCCAATTCCAAAAATATTTGGACACATTCTTCTAAAAAGTAATTGTAAGTAGTTATAACAAAGGCAGACAGAGAATATATGTTAAAAGCTTTTTTTTTATTGCGCCCCAGTACAACAAACAGCATCAGTAGTGTACACTTAATAGCCAAGAAAACAGTTTTGAATGATACATATTAAAAAGAAAAGGGATATCCAGCATTAGGAATATCTACACCTAAATGATACAAAGCTTGAACAGAAAAAGAAAATAATAATGACTCAATTTGGCAGATTCTAGGGTAAGAACATTATCCCAACCTCCCCTATGCATTGATTTTGGCATAATCCCATTTTTTAAATAGTGTTTCAAATTACATACGAGATAAAGTGAAAATATATTTATATAATACACAAGAGCAATGACTATCCTGTAAATGATATCCTTATAATAGGTGCATAGTGATGTCATCTGTTATAACTGAAGCTCAGTGACGCCATTTTTGTCACATGAATCACTGAAACTTGTGTATTATAATAAAATAAATTACTCCCTGTTGCAAAATATGAGGCTATTAGTAGTCACCTTTGGCCTCATATGTCTATATGGTCACAAAACTCCTCTGTAATTTATAATATCCTTATAATTAACAAGAGGTTGTACTTTATTTACTATATATATATATATATATATATATATATATATATATATATATAAAAATATATATATATATATATATATTTCTGTGGCCCTCAAACTTTGTGACCTAAAACTTCACTTTTATGTCCAGCTAAACAGTGGAAGGGACAATTTTGTCATCTCTATTCTAGAAAGACATTCATCTGTTTGTGGTTTAGGGGTTGTCAAAATAAACTATTTTTGAAAATCTACATTTTGTTTGGACCTTCCAAAGCCTTGCTGTTTTGCAACAGAAATCTTTAGCGTCAAGTCAATATTTTATGGCAAGGTTAGTGTACATGTAACAACTAAAATTCTGAAACCATTTGTTTTTATTAAAAAAACAATTTTTACTATGTCTGTTTAAGTGAATTTCATTTGTTCCTATGTTTTCTCTACTTTATCAAAATTCCATACTCCTAATTCTAAATATTTATACACATTCATGTGTAATGTTGTTTGGGGTTATTGCAGGCAATTTTTGTTGGAAAAAAAGATTGCACGTCATTTGTTAACTATCTAAGCTAACTATATACTTTTTTTGAAAAACATTGTAAAACATTTTGGTTGTATCCTAAATTTCATATTGCCTATGTACGTATATTTCCATACTGTGTCAACAGTAGCAGTAAATAGCTTATAACCTATGCATATTAGGGATGCATTTGTATGTAACAGAAGAATTGACAAATGCTATAACTGTGTATATTCAATGCATAAATTCTATCAAGAAAAATCAACTTTTAAATAAATACCTTCTGTTTTATATTCTATATACAAGTACTTTACAGGTATAAAGAGAGAGACAAACTGGCGTATTTGTGAAAATGTGATTTGTTTTCTAAATCACTTGTACATTATTGCAGTCAGATGCATGGTGGTTGTGAAAAATGAGGTGACTTATGTTAAAATAACTATCTCTCTCCTCTCTTTGTTCAGCACTGAATAAAGAAAGTCCACCTAAAATTTCCATATCTCTCTCGGGTTGTGTGAAAGATGGGTTAAGCATTTAGAAAGCACATCTTAATTCAGTTTATGAAAACATGTTATTGCATGATTAGATTCTAAACTATCTAATTTCCTTTGGCATAAGGGAAATATCTCTAGGAATGTTTGCATTCACCTGCACATTTTTACCACTGGAACATATATTTATTTTTAATTTAAATAGCTCCTGAGTCAAGTTTTTTTTAGTATATTAGTATTTCCTCCACCTACTTTTTGTAGTTCAAAGTGCTTTCTTCTGGTTTTGCTTTGTCTGCCACCCCATTTTCATTTGCATACAAAAATTAACATTAAAATGTCCTTAAAATGACATCTAAAACCATCTAATAACTAGACATTATGTGCCACCTAATTGCCCCTAGGTGCAGTTGTTTTACCTAGTTCTATAAATGCTTCCACTGCCAGGGGAAATTAACCACATTGCTGTATTGCTGAGTATTTTGTATACTAAAATAAAGAAAGAAGAAATTCCTTTGGAGATTCCCTTCAAGGAATGTAAAAATAAGGCAGTTTGCATTGACATGCTCCTGTTAGCACCCAGAAATGACATTGGTAAACAATAATGTGACCAAACAAATAACACTGAATTTGTAACATATACTGTATTGTTTAGCTGCAATTTCAATAGGTCTAGTTAGCCATCTTGGAAGCGTTTTTGTATATTTTGAACAATTTTAATACATGTATTTTTTTTTTCTGAGAAAAGAATGATCATGATGCCAGGCGAAACCCGTTTTGAGCATGAAGTAAGAAATAATAATATGAGGTTATCCTTTTGGAGAATCTTTGGTGTTTCCCTTCATTCAAGTTAACCGGAATGCAAAGAATGGATAGAGAAGTAAATCAGCTCATAAGTGAACCAGCACTTTGTATGTCCAGTTATATACAGTTAAAATGAGTTGTTGATCTGCAGAAAGTTCCACTCTTACAAGCAGAATGCACCAGGGTGTCCTAAGAAATAATTTTTAATATAGTTTTTGATTATGAAGCTTCATCGTTCCGTTGTAGACGACTGCAAAGAACGTCTTTTCTCAGAGGATTTATCATTTCTCCTTGAGGTTCTGCCTGGAGAGCTGAGATGACCTGTGTCCATGTCTTGCATGGCAGGTCTATGTATATGAATGTTGCTATTTGGAGTTGGTGGTGGCATACCAACAATCCTAGCAAGGTTCTTGCCTACAGCTAAATGTGATCTTCTCTGGGCTTGATCTGGCCTACTCTCTGGTACAGATAAAATGCTTATATCTGCATCACTTTCAGCAAGGGCCGCTAGAGCTTTCTTTTTTTCAGATGTAGCTTCTGCATCAAGAGGTGCTAAAACTGTGGGAGTCATGCCAGCCTTGGACAAATCACTAGGGTCAAAAAATAGTTCATCTTCAGTTTCAGCAGCTTCAGTAAAATAAGGAGGTTGTTGGGTGCCTCGCTTGCTACAGGATTCACAGCAAAGTTTGTTGTATCCTGGTATGGAGCAATATCGAGCAAGCACCTCCATTTGACAAAATATAGATTTGTCTCCAAGGCATGGTTCATCTACAACACAAATGCAATAATTACACATAAAGTAACAGACCAACACTAACAAAGATGCTGTGCAAATGACCTCTTCATTGGACTAATGTACCAAGCAGAACCAACCCCTCTCCAAACCTCAGCCCCCCTCCTCTGGTTTCCACTGCTCCCTTCAATCTCCTTCCCCACAACATCAAAATGAAGTGACAGAAAATCTGAAGTGGAAAAAGACAGTGTCTGTGCATGTTTGTGGCATGTTCACACATAGAGACACTTTCAGAATAACAGACAATGTAGGGAGCTAGCTTGGAGGGGGGGGGGGTGATGCAGGCCAGTGAAGGGGAGGCTGAGGTTTTAGAGGGTTATCTTCTCCTTTACATGCCATTGAGGATATATATTGTATGTTTCATGTTTTCGAGTGGTGCATAAGTCAAACATACCCTTACACAAATATACAAGTAAACTTGCTCACAGTCCTCTTGTAAGCAATTTTGTAACTCACATTTAATTTTCTGTTTATTAGTGATCAGCAGTCTCTCGCAGGGTTAATAGAAATATTTAAGCAGCATCTCCAATGACACAATGTACTACATGTCAGTATCTATGGGGCAGAGCAAGAGGCATTGTTGAGGCATGCCTGGGAGTTCTAGGTTCTAGGGCATGTCCAAAAGCCTCCACAACAGTGCTGGAATTGGGGAGGGGTGCACAGGGATGGCATCCCTTCACTTCGTTATTTATGTAAAATAGGACTGAATGAGAGAGAAGATTGCTGGAAGAGAAGTAGAAAAGAAAGAGAAGTGTTAAACAGATAAAGAAGGTAGAGGCATCAGAGAGGGTTATAGAAAAAAAGGAGAGAAGAAGAAAACGGGATACAAAAAGATAAAACGAAGGTATTAACAGTAACAGATTAAGGAATAGTGAGAGAATGATATATATGAACTAATCTTGGGTAATATAGAATATGATGGGGTTGTGCTATGACAGACAATACATAGAAAAGGTGCTGTGTTTGCAGTAACTGAATGGGCAGCCAAGGAGTCATAATAAATCATGACTCCTTTCAATTTGGGACCTGTATGGCCCACATACATAAATCTATGCATACTGTGCGTTAGAAGGGAATGCCAAAAAGGAAATAGCAACTTGGCTTTTCTTTAAAGTGGGTAAAACCAGAAAGTATTGTTGCGTGAAGCTTTTTATAACAATGGGTGCGGCTTATGTTGTGGTATGGGCTTGTTTTAACATACTGCGCTATGCTCACCACATAGAGCATCCCTCCATTTTATTCACTCCTATTCAAGCACTGCTCCCAGGAGTTATCTCCGAGAAGCTGACATCTCCGAAGGAGCTGCTTCCATCTATGTCAGTCCCCCTACTTTCTTTTTAAAAGCTATACTTTCATTAGAGGGCTTTTTTGTCTAGAATGAAATCATAAAATTTTGCAGTCTATGATACCCCTTGTAAACAAGTACAGTAATCAGCTAGTGAGTTTTTAGTCTTGAAAGAATCTAGCACATTAGCATAATAAATAAGTTATCCAAAAAGGCTCATGAGATAACCAATAAATGCTAATGCCATTAAATAAAATATAATATTTGGTGGGAAAATTGCATTTAATAAGAAGAGGGTGAATTTGTTCTTCCAGACGAGTAGAACACTGGGTATTACAAATGTTTGTCATCTTGCAGTGCATCCGTTAATGCCCTGGGCAGCCTCCTATGTACCTCTCCTTCTCCCCATTACAACACTGACTAACGCAGTCAATGCTGTATTTGGAGGGGAAATGGTGGTTTACAGACAAAATGTACATAAGAACACAATGTACAATGGAGAAACAATTGCAGGCAATTTTTGCACTTTGCACATTGTGTCTCTTGCCTTTATGACCACTCAGGTATCTGAAAAGATTCTGTGTATAATGCTACATTATGTATAATGCTAACTGGAACAATATGAGAATAAAGGCAATTAGAGTTAAATGACAGTTTCAAGTCCTTCCTTAGAGATGTAAAAAAACAAATATTGTGCTGCTGCCATCTAGTGTCTGTTAATAAATTAGTTTATCCTTTTCACTCACATTTATAATCAGTTAACATAAATGAAAATAAAAATGCTTATGTATTTCCAATAATAATAAAATATATAATTGGCACTTTCAGGTTAGGTAGGAATTGTGTCTCTCTTAGTGGGGAAAATCAAATCCAACTATTGTCCCTTTCTCTGTATCAAAAGCACCTAGAGGGAATTTGTAAAGAGCTAAACCTGCAAAAAACGTTCTTAGGCGTGGAACTTTTTAGACAGGTTTGTATTTTAACCAGCTATACCATTACAGATGGAGAAAGATAAACAATAGTGTAAGCTCTCTTTGAAATCGATTAGAAAGGAAAGCTTTTATAACTGTGAATTTGCAGTCTCTTACAGTACAGTTCAAATAACTTCAGATAGGATAACCTACAGGAAGCATAATAGTATTATTTTCTAGGTGTTAACTAGGTTCATTAAAATACAAGGTAACGTGTCCTGCACATTTTATGTATGAGCTGTAAATAGGTCTAAGAACACTATAGAGTTTTCTATTATAAATGGAATACTAATTGAAATGCTCACAATTTACCTGCAATTCTCGCTTTTGTTTTAGTTAGGCAAAAGTAGTACATGGGTAGGAAAAGGAGGTAATACAAGCTACAGAGGGGCTGGTGGGCATGCATTGGGACACTTTGGGAGTGCATTGACATTTTGGGAGTGGTGAGCAGATATACACAGGGGAGTTTGACGCAGGGGTAGGAGAAGTAGGCCCTTATGTAATTGGAAACAGAAATGTTAATTCATTAAGGCAATTGCAAGTCTTCATATACCCATCAAGGGTCAGACTGGAGGGTATGAGACTTGAAATTGCCTTAATGAATTAACAATTATGTTTCCAAATAGAATTTTTGCTTTGTGTCAGTCATAGGAGAGCTTTGAACAGTAATATGTGGAAGAACATTGTAAGATACAGATATGGGACCTGTTATTCAGAATGCTCAGGACCTAGGTTTTCCAAATAAGAGATCTTTCTCTCCATACATTGAGCATATTAAAAAATAAATTAACATTAATGGATGTACTATATCTTAGTTAGGAAAAAGTACATGGCACTGTTTTATTATTATAGAGAAAAAGGAAATAATTTAAAGATTAATATTTAAATTATTAATAATACATTATTATGAAATATTAAAATAGAGTCTATAGGAGATAGCATTTCTGTAATTAAGAGTTTTTTAGATAATAGGTTTCCAGAATGGATCCATTACCTTGCACTTCAAATTTCTAACTGGCCTACCAAAACGTAGATAAACACACTTTCTATGTAACCTCTCTATGGGAATTCTCCATTCCCAAAAAGCTTTCTTTAATACTACAATGAATTTGTTATTATAGAGTCAGTATATTCTTATACAGACCTTGTAACGTTAAATAAAGATAATTAGTACTGTATAAACATGCCACTCTCCTTGAGATGAGGATAAATTCATTATGCTGGGGGATTAGCTGTACACTGGTAATCTAATAAACTACTTTGCAAGAACTTCACAGTTGTAAATTAAAACTAATTTCTCTGTTCGTCCTGTATAGGTCAAGAAATAGCCCAAATTAATGTTCCTTAATTTTATATAACAGACAAAAAAATCTGATCAGCACATTCTGAACCCATATTGAACATCGGGTTATACTGGTATAACTTTAAAGTGGATCAAGAATCTTATGTTTAAAGTTAGTGTTGAAATTGTTGGCAAACATACCACTGCAAGGAGTCAGTTTACAATCCCTCACAGACTCTGGTTTCTCTCCGTCACACTGATCACCAGCTCGACACAGTACTTGTCTTACTTCGATCCCTTCGCCGCATGTCACGGAGCACTGAATGGAAAACACAACTGCTCAATGCAAAAAATCCAAATACACAGATGCACCTTCCCTTTCTTACACAGCTCATATGTTTTCATGACCTAAACTCATATGGGAAATCTGGAAAAACAAGCTGCTGCTTTCTAGCTAAACTATGTTTAAGAAATACGTTTTATACTGCAGTAAATTTGTATTCATCTAGGTTTGTTTTGATCATGATTATTCACTAATAAAGCTTTGTAAAATAAACATGATTGTATCACCATTGAGAATAATGCTTAAAAGGTACATATATTTTGTTGGGGAGAAAACAATGGAAGAAGATGGTATCCAGGAATTGTTAAGACTTATATCAGTAGTTGTGCTACTAGAAGAGTGGGAGATGCTATGAAACTATTGGGCATGTTTACTAACATTATAGATAAATATCTGGAAAGATTTCTGGCGTTGTCCATAGCAACCAATCAGCAATTAGATTTAAACAGCAACCTATAAGTTAGAAGACAACATCAAAGATCTGATTGGTTGCTATGGGCAACATATCCACAAATCTCTCCAGATATTTATATCCAATGTTAGTAAACATGCCCCATATATCTTGTAAGAGAGACAAAGAGGCCTTTATCAACATTTAAATTTGTGCAATTTATGTGTTTTTTTTCTACTTTGAATAAACTCACATTTTAAAAAACTAAAAACTTGAATGTCTGCTTATCTCTAAACAAATCTGAATATTGAAAACTTGATTCAATAAAATTGTAGAGAAAACTTAAACACCTTGTGAGTTTACAATCTCAAAGACAATTATAAAACTTGAATTGAATAAATAGTTTAAACACTGCAGCTCCCATGGACTTCTTCATGACCTCTCAGAATGTTTTATGCTGAATTTCTTTTTTCAGGCTTAATAAATACTTGATGATATGAAATGAATTTTGCACATTATTTGCAATATGAACCATGTTATAAGCAAATAAAGAAGCCTCTGATGGAAAAACAAGTCAAAAGTTCTTCATTAAAATGTAAACCTATTTAGAAATAGCATATGGAACATTTATTTAATTGATAGTGCTCTTCAAATGAAATATATTTGGCAATATAGTAATGTAACCAATGTTTCAGTACCATTAGGGAATGTATGTGCAAAAAAACTAAACAAGATAAATAATAACCAGACAGATGGGGCATCAATTTTCTTTTCATAGGTGGAGAATAAAATTTGTTGACGACTACAACTGATTTATTTTGTAACTGAATCAATAAACATGACTGATCTGCATGATTTAAACACAGACACCACTTGTAAGATGACAAAAAAACATTAGAGATGGAACCCTAAACAGAAAGTATATTTACTGCAAAACAGTGGAGCATTTTCACTTACTATTATGATGATGTTGGCAAATTTAGAGGTATTTTTATTTAATCAATTATAATTTGATTCTAAAAATATGGCACGTTCACAGATAGTGATATCATTTAAAGAAGTTAGATGTCTTGTACATTGACAGGGCACCTCTAAAAGGTTCGTTAGAATAAAGGCACAGCTAAAGCCATGTTAACACCTGACAGCAAAGGCTTGGTGAAGAAGACAGGTATAGTCCAATGTGAAACACAAGGAATAGGCAGTCTATGCTGAAAGTTATTTGCTGGTGTTTGGTATAAATCTCTGCTACACTTTCAGGTCAGTATTTTCCAAGGATAAAGGATTCGATTTGTTTAAAAATGAGTTTCCTGGTACTCCCACCAGTATTATGGCTGGGACTCTGCACCACACCAGGTTCCTTTATATTGGGTGTGCAGCCCACTGTGTTCACTGCAAAGGTCATAAACTAGACCAGTAAAGCTGGTCTTTGCCAAACAAATGAATAAGCATTCTAAGCAATTTTTCAATTGGTTCATTATTTATTAACAAATGCCCTGTAAGGCCATGTTATTGGTACTTTTTATTACTCATCTTTCTGTTCAGGTCCTCTACTATTCATGTTCCAGTGTCTTATTAAAATCAATGAATGGGCTAATTTGAATCCTGGCAACCTGTAAACCTGTAAACAGTGCAAACTGGATAGTTGATGAATAAAAAGCCAGATAACTCAAAAACCATAAAAAATAATTATCTTAGAATCCTGTCTGAATCAACATGTGTGTTAATGCTTTTACGGAATATAAGAATATATTACTAACCTCAGACCATGCACCTGTTTTCCACTGGGCTGGACAAGGCACCCTATTGCAAGGTCTTCTACTTTCTGGGCGATCACCATTGCAGTACTTGCTATGAACTGAACGATTGGTACCATCATGAAGGGGTTGGATGCATCGTACAGAACGAATTTGGTAGCCAGAACTTCCACAGCTTTTCGTGCAATGTTCCCATGCATCTGCTATCCAGCTGAAGAATAAATATAATTTAAGCAAGAGTCCCCGTTGTTATAGTATTTAAACTAAATTCATTACAGCCACTACTAAAATATTGCATGCTCTGCTATTAGTGTTTCACTGAGCCAATCAGTTCAAATAAAAATGATTGTTCAGCATATACTTTGTTTCATTGCTATACAACACCCTTTTTGAGAGAAATGAAAGGAATCAGAAAACCATGTAATATCATTCAAAGGTAATAAGACTATAGAAAAAAAATTGTTCCCACCCAGGCCTCTGAAATACTGTAAAAATGCAAACTGTTGAGACTTTTTAACAACAGAAAAGCTGGCAGTACTACATACTGCTCTGGCAGGTGATCTAGCAGCAAATAGATACATTACCAGCTAAATGTGCTTTTCTTAATCATTAAACAAATTCATTACCTTGAATAATAATACCAAGAAAACAATTGCAACAAAATAGGATTAAAACTCACATTGGCTGTGTGCATTCTTGAAGATTGCACATTCTGCGAATAGGCTTAGGCTTCTTATTTGTTTCACAGAAGCTGCGGTGAACCATTTTATTATCGCTTTTCCTTCGGCATCCATATTTTGTATACTGAAAGCCTGGAAATATATTAAAATAAGCTTTACTTAAAATGTAAACCTTAAATGCTAGTTCACAGGAAACTTTACTGGACCATTGAACCATGTAGGATGTACTTATTTGCAATCTTAATTCATACTTTGCAAAACTGCAAACTGCAAATTTGTGACTTTTTTTTTTTTTAAATGAAGGGGCAAATTTATCAAAGGTCAAATTGTGTATTCCCGAAAATTTTAAGTTTTTTGTGGGTAGTTTTCAGTCTCAAAACTCAAATTTTTTGGGTTAAAAAAACCCCCCAAATTCAAGCTTTAAAAAAAAAAAAAAAACCCTGAAGCTGGTAGAAGTCAAAGGCAGAGCTCCCTTGGATCGTTTAAAGATGTTAATAGCCTTCATTTTTTTTTATTTTGGGGGGGTTTTGCACAAAAACTCGATTAATTTGTGTGATTCAAGTTTTTTTTCCACAGAAAACTCAATCAATTCCAGTATTCAGGTTTTTCACCTTAAATTCACTAATTCAAGTTTTTACATTCGAGTTTTTTCCTAAATTAGAAAACATTCAAGTTGTAATTTTTTTTGACCTTTAATAAATAACCACCTGAAAGCGAATTAAAAACGTGTGCTTATTTATGAAAAAGATTGAATATAGAATACTTAATAGAATAAAAATATGAAAAAACGTAAATGCATCAAATTCGTTTTCAAGTCATCATTTTCAATGTGTTTACTGACTATCAAACAAATAAGGAACACCCCAAAAACACACATTTATAAAAAATGCTTACAGTTTGCCTAGGACAACTCCCATTGACTTTTACATCACTTTGCTAGCTTTTACATGTCATGATAATTCAGCACCTAAGAGTCTGGTTTGGGCAATACAAAGTCAGGAAGACCCATTTATCAACATATTTGCATTTTAGTAGTTTTAGAGGTTTTTTAAACCGCGTATAAACTAATTTTCTCTAAAATCTTGAATGCCATGTAATGTATTAAAAGATTCAAATACAAAAAGCACAAATAAAAAACAGATTTTCAGACAATTACTAGCAAAAAGATTCAAAGTCCAAATGGTTAAGAAAATGTCCAATCAGATCAGCGCAGCTCCCATTAACTTCTATGGGATCTTGAGCGTTTTTACTTGCTGAAGTTTTGTATTACAGTTTTGCATTTGCAATTTTTGGGAAAAAAAATCAGAATGTTAGTAAATGGGCCATTAGAAGCCCATTTATAAACATTTATAAACATTCTCATTTTAGTGGTTTTAGAAGGTTTTGAACCCCCCTAATAACCTCATGTTCTCTAATACAACCAATGCCATGAAAGTTACAGAACAGAAAAAAATGCTGAAAAATGTGATAAAAAAATAAGAAAACCTAAAGAAAGGCTAAAGAAAGGTCCTAAAAGACTTCTGTAGGGCCGCTACTACTTTATGTGGCATAATTTGGTTTTTACACTCAATAAATCTCAATTTTTTTTAGAAAAGAAATACTTAGGGGCAGATATACTAAGGGTCAAATTCGAGGGTTACAATTAAAATCCTTCGAATTGAATATTGAATCGAATAATCAAATAGAAAAAATTAATCGAATAGAATGATTTTAACCTTTCGATCAAATTTTTTATTCAATCTAAAAAACTTATAAAAATGCTATGGAAGCTTCCTGTAGGAAAGTATAGCAATTGGGTAGGTTTAATCTGGCAGTCGAATAAAATTTTAAAGGGCAAGTAATTAAACTGTTGAATATTCAAATAGAATTTTATTTGAATTATTCGATTCATTTGTTTCGATCGTTTTTCAAAATTCAATGGTTTGAAGTGGCCACAAAAATTATTCGAAAATTCGAATTCCAATCTTTTTGAAAATTTGACCAAATTTCGAATCATTCACACAAATTTAGTAAATCTGTCCCATAGAGAAAAAACTGAATTGTGGAAAAAATTTTAATGAAATTTTTAGTAAATTAATCTTCTCATGTTTTCCTTCAAAAATCGCATGAAAAGCAAAAAAAATATTATAGGGAAAAAAGCCAAGAAATAACATTTTCTTGCTTCCTTTTACTGGAATCATAAGAATGATCCTAAATAAGTCTTTCAGCCTTTTTGCGTTGCATTGTTGAACGCCTGCCAAAACCTTCCTAATCACTAACAGAATGAATGGCATTGCCGACAGCATGCAGTTTTAGAGTCTCTGGTGATATGTTGGGGGTTACTGCTATAAGATTTTGGCATAACTGCAGGTTATGTGGGGGGTAACTGTAATTTGATGCTTTTATGGCACTTTTGGAGACACCCTATGGCAAACAAGTATCACTGAAAAGCAGTTGAATGAGCTGTTTGGGAGATGATGTAATTTGTTTTTAGCAATACTCTCTGCAATGAATGGCCCAAAAAGTTAAGGAAACTGAAGGTTAAGATACCATTCAACAGTGTGACTTAATCTCAAGAGTATGACTGCATATATATGCTTATAAATGTGCTTATTCAATTTAGTACCCCTACCTGTTTGTTTTAGGAAACCTACCTCCACCACATGGTTTTGAGCACTGAGACCAGCTCTTTAACGCCCACTCATAAGTGTCTGATTCCTCCTGCAGTACATTGTTGTGGCTTATTGTTGGAACAGAATCTTCATGAATTATATATTTATATGTTAAACTGGACTTTGTATCATTCTCCTGAGGAATAACCTTTATAAATGACAGAACAGAAGTGTATTTTTATATTAATATACAATACAACAGATCACCAAAAACATCACAGAAACAAACAGCTTTCAAAAAATATTTGTTTTTCCACTAATATTCATAAGTAGTGATGGGCGAATCTCCCGCGTTTCGCTTCGCCTAAAGATTCGCGAATTTCTAGAGAAATTCGCGAATCGGCGAAAAATTCACGAAACGAAGACGCTTTTGACACGCCGCGTCGTTTCCGACGCGCGGCGCGTCATTTTCGGGCGAATCGCGGGAATTCGCCGCAAATTCGGCCCTGGCGAATAAATTCGCCCATCACTATCATAAGCAGGAGGATACAAATGGCTAAGAGGCTACCAGATTCACATTTCTCTTTTATATTGTGTGTATTCATCCAAAATATATGCGATGACTGTTGCCAGATGGCATTAACATTTTATTTGTGGATCTGTTTGTCCCATTTGATTGTTTTGCAAGTATAGTAAAAACAGTTTCACTATAATCATTGAAATAAAAAATCATCTGCTTTCTCTTCTACTCCTGTAAAGCACAAGAAAATATTGCTAATCATATAAAACATACATGACGATTGCAGTCATGTCATCAACATAGTCATCCTTCCTGCCAAATTGGTTTTAAATGAGTTGAAAATACATAAATCTTCACTAAAGAGTTATAGATAACACAGCTATGGGAGGTATCATACGGGGGAGGGCAAGACTCATTCTGGCTGTGGGCACAGAATAATAGTCAGGTAGAAATATGAGTGCATTTCTATTTCATCCATTACTATTTTTTAAATGCCATTGCTATAATGTTATATTGCAAAAATATTGTATTAGAAACCAATATACCAGAGCTTATCCTGATATAGTTTTATTAAGGCAAATTATTTTCTGTAGGAATTGTAAATTGTAGATTTATTTACCCCAGGCTCAAAAAAATTTCCATATTATGAAAAAACAAATTAACGTATTGCCAATAAGTAGCAGAATTTCAAGCAATATATAAAAATCTCAATTCAAAAAGATTTTCTGAACCAGTAGAAAAAGAATTCTCATCTAGGGAACTCTCCCTTGAGAGACAACGTTTTTGTCCTATTCCCATGGGAACATATGTTTGCTAATAGTATCTGTGACTTTTTATTTAAGAAAACTAGCATACAGTAGTTAATGCACTCAGACTGAATAGTCATGGTTGTGTTTTGTCTTAGAATGAAAAATCGCAACACAAATTAAAATCACATTGTTCCATTGATTTTCAACAATGCCGAAAATCTGAAATGTTATAATATATATAACTGGGAAATAAAGTTGCTTGAGACAATTTTCATTTTAACTTGATAGGTGCTGTAGCTTGAGTCTTCACATTTCACAATAACTGCGAGGAATGGTCCTTTTTGTCAAGGGATTAGGATTGCTTTTGACCTTTTCCATGCCAAATTTTATTGTCACAATATTGTCACAGTTCTAATGATTAAACTATAGTCCCCTAAATAAAATTGCGGAACAAGTATTTGGACAAGTTTAAATGGATGGTGAATGGAAGCTTTACTTATATAACTGCTACTTAGTGAGCGTAAAGCAGTGATCCCCAACCAGTAGCTCTCCAACCCCTTGGATGTTGCTCCCAGTGGCCTCAAAGCAGGTGCTTATTTTTGAATTACTGGCTTAGAGGAAAGTTTTGGTTGCATAAAAAACAGATGTCCTGCCAAACATTCTCTCCTGTAGGCTGCCAGTCCATATAGGGGTTACCAAAAAGCCAATCAGAGCTCTTATTTGACATCCACATGGAATTTTTCATGCTTGTGTTGCTCTCCAACTCTTTTTTAAATTTAAATGTGGCTCATGAGCAAAAAAGGTTGGGGACCCCTGGCGTAAAGTAAAGTTATCCTGCCTAGAAGATTAATTTTGCTCATTTGACTTATTTTTGTAGAGCTGTTACTGGATATTCTCTTTTTTCCCAGAACACAAAAGACTGGGAACTATTAATCAGAATCAGAGGAATCTCTTGATAACTCCTTTGTATAAGTACACAATGTATAATTCAGTTAAAAAAGTTCACAGAGACCATCTGGAAACCATGACTGCTAGTACTGCTAGTAATTTTATTTCTTCCTTTTATTGTGTACTTTAAAGAAAGTACTGCTAAATCAGTCATGGAAACATTGTTGATCAACAACAGTTAGCTCTAGCAATCTCTTTACAACATACAATTATAATATCATAGGGGCAACCCTACTAGTCAAAAGATATTCAAAATTATGCTGCCCAAGTACCCTGTCCATTTAAAAATATGGCTCTTTATCTGACTTTGAGATGAAATGAAGCAATAAGATTCCTTTGCTCACCAGCCCGCCTGCTATTTATAACAATGGGAAACACATTGGCTATGACAGACTTGTGACATCAAAATTAGCTTTCCCAAGAAATTCCTCCCTTGAGTAAGACTATAAAGGAAAACATAACATTCTTGATACATGTATAGTATAGCATACCAGAATCACGATGGCATCATGCAAAGGTCCATCTGTGTGCACTGTTTCAATTTCATCTTCAATTATGTACTCCCACTCTACACCAAGGTCAATAAATGAGCGGGACTTTGCTTCTTCCCCTCTTCCATTTAGTATGTAATGTCCAGTAGCCTGATTTTTAATAGCTATAGAAAAAAATACATATTATCAAACCAAACACTGCAGCTACTTCCATGTATACAGTAAAAAAAAAAAATATATATATGGGAAAATGAGCCCACTTTTTTAAACTTCCTCATACTTAACATAACACAAGGATGTCAAGGGGACTAAATCGGGGGGGGGGGG
>CM044431.1:85060757-85087067 GCA_024363595.1 Xenopus borealis | reverse complement strand
GCTTGGATGATTTTTGGACAGACATAATATCAAAGGCTATTTTGATACTAAACTCTACAGCATACACCCAGCATACACACACTCCTCCACTCTTTCACATATATGGTTTGTGTGAAAGAGTGGAGGGGTGTGTGTATGCTGGGTTTTAATTTGTAGGGGTTGAACTTGATGAACCTTGTCTTTTTTTCAACCCAATTTAACTATGTAACTATGTAAATACACAAGTAGACAAATTTCTGGTCTACGTCTCTCATCTATACAGACCTTTCCAGGCGCACATTCTGTTCCATCAAGAGGGGGTCCTTTCTTGGTTTTACAGAAATAGGGATTATCTGGATGGTTGCACCACAACTGTTTACAGGGCTCGAATGTCCGGAACTGAAATATAAAGATTAAATGTCTGAGTGCAGCTCTAAACTTACAATAATGCTTTTAAATACATAAATTTACTTCTTAGCTACTACTTAGCATCTCATTTAATCTACATTCTGTATGCATATTGAAAGCATTTTTGTAGCTCTATGGGTAATATTTAGCAATGATCCAGTAGGGTAAAATGCCTCTGTTCCACAACTTTTTTAATAAAATAGTAATATAAACTACTAAATATTTCTCAAAAAATATCTGAAAGTATTCATATTAAAAACATACATTTACCACATATATTAACATGGACAAATTTAAAGGTTGCTATCCTAAGCAACCCCTGCAGAGTTATGCAAAACATAACATAATCACAGAAAGATATCAGTGTATGCAAAATGCAGTATTGAATAAGCTACTGTATGTATGGGAAAGATTGAAATTTCCTGGGGGCCTCCTCAGTGTATTGGGAAAACATCTGTATAGCTGTCAATAAAGCATGTTGGCCTAATTCCATCTTGTCTTAAGTACTGTATATGAAGCACTCGTCCATTATCTTCTGTTATTCCTACATACATTCAACTTGGTTTAACATATTTTGCCAATTTGATAGTTTGCAAAGAATGTACTGTTTTAGGGAAAAAGGGATTGTTTAAATGCCGTTGTTAGTGATGGATTTACTCATATGGCTGCCCTCGGGTCAAAGGAAGGTATAGCAACCTGTGTACTGGTATGGGATAACTTGTCCACAATTCCCTTATCCAGAATTCTACCATTTATGTCTTGGTGTGTTATCTATTTAAATCCATACTACATTATAAGGCCATTAACTAGATTATGTGTGTATTGTTAAAAGAAGTGCAAAGTTTCTTAATTTTCTGCTTAAAGAAACAAATCAGTAGGTTGCATCTATGGGTCTGTTGTAAAAAGCATCTAACTGGTTGCTATTGTTCCAAACATAAAATTTTTCACACCTATCAGTGAATGCATACTTTTGTCTGAAATCTATCTGAAATTGTTCCTTGAACAATTTAGACTACTTTGCCATTAGTCACATTTTAGTCCAACTTTTTCAGAAACTATGTGACATATGAACTGAGGTTCTCCCTTAGCTACAGGTTTGAAGCATGACACTCAAGCCAAGTCATGGAACATTATGTTTGGTGAGGTAAATGACTGGTGATAATGACATTAGCGAAGGGTCTGGCGTAAAGCTTGTTTAAAGCGTGGTGAGCGAGGATTAGGAAACTTATGAACTAATCACATAGGTAAGGATAGGAGGTCTATTTGATGTGATACATATTTTGGTTTGATTAAATCACTGTATTAAATTTGTGGCAGCTGTAATTTAGTGTTTCGGAACTAAGGGCACTTACAGGGGATATTCACCTTAAGTTTTAATTTAATAAAGTTTTTCTAGTATGATGTAGAGAGTGATTTTTGCAATTTTCCTTTTTTATTATTTGTGGTATTTGAGTTATTTAAATTTTGTTCAGCAGCTTGTGAATGTATAGAGTAATAGTTTGATTGGCAGACACAATGACAAGTCTGGTTTTCAGGATGGTGAGATGTAATAGGGTAAAATGTTAATGGTTTAATAAAAATATTTAAGCAATGGCTAATACATGTATTTAGATTGGCCACTAGGGGGAGCTAGAGGATAACAGTTGTGAAGAAAAGTAGAGATGGCCAGAGCGCACAGCAGCAGTACAGCCATCTCCTGGAAGAGGTACTGAGCTTTGATAGTATGAGACCTAGTGGTGTAATAGTACACTGTAGGAAGTGCAAGTGAGGGAGGTAACTAGCATGGGCAGCTATGGCCCCAACTAGGAGTGAGTGGCAATATCTATAAATGTGTAGCCTTACAGAGCATTTGCTTTTAAATGGGGTCAGCGACCCTGTTTGAAAGCTGTAAACAGTAAGAAGACAGCAAATAATTGAAAAACAAAACAAAAACAGAAAATGAAGGAAAGTTTCTTAGAATTAGCCATTCCTTACCATCCTAAATATTAACTTAAAGAACCACCCCTTTAAATGTATTTTCTTGGATGGCTCACTGATAATATTGCCACCTCGCCTCTTTAAAACTATTTTAGCCTGCATGGCTAATTAGCAATTCATTTATTTGCATTATGCATGGCTGCACATAAATCCATTCAGTCTGCAGCATGCATCTAAATGAATTGCTTATTAGCCATGCAGGCTGTGTATTTCATATATGTTTTATATATTTTAAAGGGGTGAGGTGGCAACCCTACTCACTGATCTAATAGGAAGGCATGAAAACCTGATTTAAGTCTCTTTTTTAGAACAGTTTAGTCTCTATGCTAATGTCCAGAGGCATAGAATGTACAAATGCTGCTTTTCACTTGTAGTATTCAACATGATTTACAAGATATGCAGCATTCATGATAACATATATTTCATATATATATATATATATATATATATATATACCACACTCACTGGAGCTTAAAGGAGAAGGAAAGTTAACAAAGCAATTTATTACCAATAGATTAGCCACAATAGTATAAGCAATAACACTATATTTATTCTGCAGAATGTTCTAGATACCACTCTCTAGGGGTCACTTCCAAAACGAAGTGCTACAATGATAAGGCTGTCCCTCTCATAATTATGACCCCTCATCTGACAAGGATAATTTAATCTGCTGTGTTTATCACTACAGAGGATGGTTAGACAGATGGTGGGCTTGAAACTTTTTGCAAAAGCAGACCAAAACTGCCAAATCACCAAATTGTAGTAAAGTTGAAAAGGATGTCTGAAAGATCTTGGGAGGCACCAATTCCACTATTTGCAATCCAGCCAAATCACTAAATCCTTCATGAAAGATTCAGGCGAATATTGAACCAAATCCTAATTTGCATATGCAAATTAGTGACAGGAAGGTAAAGAGTGGAAAAAACTATTTTTACTTCCTTGTTTTGTGATAAAGTTACGTGATTCCCCTTCCCACCCCTCATTTGCATATGCAAATTTGGATTCGGTTCAGCCACGCACAAGGATTTGGCTGAATCCTGGGTGAAAATCCCGAACCAAATCCTGTATTTGGTGCATCCCTAGAAAGAGCATATAATTCCAAGTTACTTCTTTAATAGCTGTGAGCAACTGAGTTGCCTTACAGGCCTACGGCACAGAAGGAATATGAGACAAGAAAAAGACACATAAAAAAAGACATGGTTTTAGAATAAAGAAAATATATAAAATGTAGCATACTGCAGTGCACATTTTGTAGCCAACACCAAAGTCGAATCGGCATTGTTCATCCATAGAATAGTTAATTCCAGGAAGATCTGGGAGTTTAGGCCAATCATGTTCAAATGGGTCGTCCAGAAGGCAATCATATGAACTGAAGAATTCAAATAAATTACATGAATTAAACAATGAAAGGGAAAAAAGACTTTAGATAGAATCAGAAACCATAAAATGTCTGTAGATTTATAAAAGATAACAACTACAAATATATTACAGGGGAAACTAAAGTGAACAAGTCAATAGCAAATATATCAGAACTGGTTATACTCTTAGATCAAGAACTCTACCAATAAATAAGATGGGTGAACATATTTGATTCATAACATATTTAGTGATTTGTACAAGAATAATATCCAAATCAAAAAGTCAACAGAATCGGTCTAATAAAACACAGTCAGATAAATAATATCAATAATTAATCAAAGATACAGACAAAAAACATAACATTAAAGGAGTAGTTTTCCTTTAAGTTCATTTTTAGTATATTCTGGAATTTCCTATTTCTAGCAACTTTGCAATTGGGTTTCATTATTTTTTTTTTTATAGTTTTTGAAATATTCAACTTCCTCTTATGCATCTATCCATTTTTTAAATAGGGGTCACTGACCTCCAACAGCCACAAACTATTGCTCTGTTAATATACAGTGTTGTTATTATTGATACTTTTTATTCCTTTCGGTTCGGTGCCTCTCCATATTTCAGTAGCTCATTAAAACATCTGCCCATTTGCAAGACCCTAGAAACTAGATAGCTCCTGAAATTACAAACTGGAGAGCTGCTGAACAAAAACCTCAATTAAAACTGCAAATTACCTCAAAATATATGTCAGTCATTCTAAAAGTCAATTGAAAGGTCAACGTCCCCTTTAACGATAGTACTATATTTAACATTTGACAAACAGATGCTGAGATATTTTCTTGCAAAAACAGAATAAGAAATTAACAGAATGGTCCTACTTTTAGTTTGTATGTTGTAATCATCTTCACCTACAAAGTTATTCCTTGTAGTCAACATCCTAATACTAGGAATGTAAGAGTCGAAGAATTCAGGGAATTAAATCAAACTGAATTCTTTGTTTAGTTTATATTTGTTTGGCACTGAATATACAATGGTAAATAAACAACATTTCTGTTTATACAGCAGTCTAAACAAGCTATTTTTATGTGACAGAGAGCATCATTATTTAATTAAAAGTTAGAGCCTAGTAGCCATAGAAATACATAAATGTTTCGTAGAGAACAAATAGATTTACTTACTGTATGTATCTTTTTAGCTCCTGACCACTGCACCGAGACCAATGATATCGATGAAATGCTGCCTGCACCAGGGGAGCCATAACACTGCCCATAGCTGTTTCATCCCCGCATCTGTTTCCTTGGCCATCATGTTCCATTCCCAGCCTAGGATTATATATTGCAGAATTATTTATGCAGAACTTAACCTTCTTTCTACAGACAATATAAAACCATAAGTATATATGTTAAGTAAGAAGCTGCATCACAAAAAGCATAGTAGTTCTTTATTATCTCTTATCCTTTGTACATATATAGTCTCCCATGTGAATAAAAAACTTGCTGTTTAATTCATTTTTTTAGAAACTGCACCCAGGCAAATGTGCACTTTGTTACGAGAGTGGCGACTCCACCATGGACTATATATATATATACAAACGTGTAAGAACTCCGCACTCTCAGGGCTTAAAATCCTTCAAACTTTTATTTAACAGACTAACGTTTCGGCTGATACAACAGCCTTTCTCAGAAAGGCTGTTGTATCAGCCGAAACGTTAGTCTGTTAAATAAAAGTTTGAAGGATTTTAAGCCCTGAGAGTGCGGAGTTCTTACACGTTTGCAGATCATCAGCTTCCAGGACTGCATCCAGGCAAGATCGAACTCGTATCGTGAGTGCCGTTTTTTTGTATCGATATATATATATATATATTAGGGATGCACCGAATCCACTATTTTGGATTCGGCCGAACCCCCGAATCCTTCCCGAAAGATTTGGCCGAATACCGAACCGAATCCGAACCCTAATTTGCATATGCAAATTATGGGTGGGAAGGGGAAAACATTTTTTACTTCCTTGTTTTGTGCCAAAAAGTCACGTGATTTAGCTCCCTGGCCCTAATTTGCATATGCAAATTAGGATTCGGATTCGGTTCGGCCAGGCAGAAGGATTCGGCCGAATCCGAATCCTGCTGATAAAGGCCGAATCCTGGCCGAATCCCGAACCGAATCCTGGATTCGGTGCATCCCTAATATATATATATATCAATCAAAAAGATTGCATAAAAATGTGAGGAACTAAAGCCTTTTTTAAACACAATTACTTGATTTCAGGGGCTTAAAAGTAATTGGACCAGGGGTTCAAAAGTAATTGGACAATTGAATCAAAGGGTATTTCATGGGCAGGTGTGGGCAATTCCTTTGTTATGTTTATCAATGAAACAGATTGTTTGATTTGAGAAACAGAAAAAAACCCATTGCTACAATATTAGGAGTGGCAAAATTTTTGGTACATCCTGAGAAAAAAGCACTGGTGACCTCAGCAATGCAAAAAGATCTGGTTGTCCACGGAAGACAATTTAATTTCCATGGTGAAGAGAAACCCCTTCACAACAGCCAAACAAGTGAACAACACTCTCCAGGAGGTAGGTGTATCGATATCCAAGTCTACCATAAGGACTGCATGAAAGTAAATACAGAGGGTGACTGTTTTAAAACATCTAAGAAAGCCAGCACAGTTCTGGAAAAACATTCTTTGGACAGATGAAACCAAGATCAACCTCTACCAAAATGATGGCAAGAAAAAAGTATGGAGAAGGTGTAGAAAGAGCTCATGAGCCAAAGCATACCACTTCATGTGTAAAACATTTGGGAGGCAGTATGATGGCTTGGGCATGCATGACTGCCAGTGGCACTTGGACACTTGTGTTTATCCATGATGTGACACAGGTTACAAGCAGCCAAATTAATTCTGAGGAGTTCAGAGACATAGGGGCATATTCGCTAAAGAGTGAAGCATCTAACGCTAGCGCTAATTCACCAGCGTGACGTCAATTCGCAACTTTGCCGATTCACTTAACATGTCCCTGGCAAAAAAACGCTAGTGAAGTAGATAGACTTGCGCAACTTTGCACCCTTACGCCAGGCGAAGCTGCGCACTGATGAAGGGACGTAACTACGCTAATTCACTAAGATGAACATTTTTCTGAACGTTACCTCTTACGCTAGACGTTACTTCGTCCAGGTCAGAACTGGCAAAGTTCAATACAATATATAGGAGTTTGAAAAAAAAACTTGAAATTATTTCTAAGTCCTAAAAAACGCTGGCATCTTTTAACTTTTGTAGGGTGATAGTCTGAAAAACAGCAAACATTTTTTAGGGTTACCCTCCTTCCCCCCCTACATTTCCTAACATTAGGCAACTATACAGTGGGCACATGTTTAGGGCAATAGGACATCTTTATTTTATTTATAAAAGGTTTCCTGGAATTGGGTAGTGTAATGTAGTGGCTGTAACATACACCTCTATTATATGCTTAAGTTTGCGCCGTATGCAAATTAGGCATCGCTAGCGTAAATGCATTTACCTGGCGAAATAACAGTAGCAAAATGAATTGGGAGGCGTTTCATAATACAGATGGACAATGACAAAGCAACCCAGGAGTTAGTTAAAGCAAAGAAGTGGAATATTCTTGAATGGCCAAGTCAGTCACCTGATATGAACATGCATTTCACTTGTTGACTAAACTTCAGACAGAAAGGCCCACAAACAAACAGCAACTGAAAGCGACTGCAGTGAAGACCGGGCAGAGCATTGCCAGCAAAGGATTTTCAACCAAGTTAGAAATGAACATTTTATTTTCAGTTTTTTAATTTGTCCAATTACTATTTAGCCCCTAAAATGAAGTGATTGTGTTAAAAAACAAAAGTCATGCAGTTCAACTGCATCTGAGTTGTTTTATTTAACAATCATTGTGGTAATGTATAGAACAAAAAGGAAGGAAAGCTACTGAAGCAGTTTATTACCAATAGATTAGCCACAATAGAGCAATGTATAACACTATTTACTCTGCAGAATGCTCTAGAACAGGGCTGTAAAACTGGTGGCCCGCGGACCCCCCTTCTGTGGCCCCCTACCTGCTGTGCTTGCTTACCATGTGTAAGATTTAAATGGTATCACTACAGAGATTAACTGACCCCTGCATTGTTTAAACTTTAAATTCAGACTAATCCCCTGTGTTTTTGTCTTCGGCGTCCCACAGAGTTCAATGTGCAAGTGACTTGCGCACTGAACTGTGAGGGACACCGAAGAGTAAAAAGCACTACACAGATTTCATCTATTGATCTTATATGCGGATTTTAAACGAACGTTCGTGAGTGTGATTTTAATTATATATTAAAAAAAATTTATAAGCGCTCCTGCACATACTGCTCTTATCTCTTCACATAAAACGCTGGACGGGGAGTCACGAATCAGGATTTATATCATCGCCTATTTCAACTCTTGTGTGTACATTATACCACTGGGAGCATTTGGACTCCAGCGGTTGGTTGCTATACTGCCTTTTTCTAAGTTACGTGCTCTTTTCTGTGGGATAATTTTTGTTGGAAAGGGTTATTTACTGGATGTTTTATGTCACTGAATCTCAAGAAGAATAACGGTATGGTTATAATATGTGTTGTTCTATGGAAATTTTATCTGAAGATACACTGGTTTCCTTGAAGGGTGTTAAATTAAGTTAAGTTAAATTAACTGATGAACATACTTTCCATAGTATTGTTAGAATCTGCTCAGATAGTCAAGATGCACTGTGCTAGATTTCCAATATATTTGACATAAAATTTAAGTGAAAGTCCAAAATAAAGACTGAATAAAAACCCTCTTACTCAGAAGCACAAAATGTACAATTCACTAAAACATCTACAGTATAAAATACAAAAATAAAAGGTCATTGTAATATACACACTAAAAAACTACTTATTAAGTAGCAGCTTCCATAACCAATTTGCAGTTGGTCTTCATTTTTTTACCTTTGTGTGGTTTTAGAAATACTTTTTTTGGCCTGTATATTTAAATTATCAAGTTCTAGGTTATTTTTCACAAATATTTGCAGAGGCAAATTAGAATAGCTCAATATGCAAAACAAGACCAGCACCTGTGGCAACAGAGATTAGAGACTAATATGGTGTAGTATATTTGGTTTAAAGGAACAGTTCAGGGTAAAAATAAAAACTGGGTAAATAGATAGGCTGTGCAAAATAAAAAATGTTTCTAATATAGTTAGTTAGCAAAAAATGTAATGTATAAAGGCTAGAGTGACTGGATGTGTAACATAACAGAATACAACACAACATCCTACTTTTCAGCTCTCTAAATCTGAGTTAGTCAGCGACTTGAAGGGGGCCACGTGGGACATAACTGTTCAGTGAGTTTGCAATTGATCCTCAGCATTCAGCTCAGATTCAAAAGCAACAGTTATGACCAATGTGACCCTACCTCAATTCACTGATTGGTTACTGCCTGGTAACCAGGGTAACCAGTAGGTGTAAACAAAAGAGAGCTGAAAAGCAGGAAGTAGTGTTCTGTTTTGTTACGTTAGACTTACGTACAGTCACTACAGCCTTTAAACATTACATTTTTGCCTAACTATATTGAAAATATTTTTTATTTTGCACAGCCTATCTATTTACCCAGTTTTTACTTTTATACTGAACAATTCTTTTAAGTGGTAAAAACCAAAAGATTTGGTGAAGCTTATAATACACTTTACTCCAGATTGAAAGTTATGGGGATAAAGATAAAAACCAGAAAATAGTGTAATCCTATTTTATTAAAATACAATTCTCAAAAGCAGTTTCACTCACATTTTCAGTGATAAAATTATCGAATAATGTCCATATAGGCTGCTTTATTCCAATGAAGTGTTTCTGCCTGCTTTCTGTCCATCCACCTTATGGTAAGTCCTGCAACCCTACTGGAGACTACCTTGTTCGCCTAACACGTTTCGCTGATGATGTCAGCTTCCTCAGAGAGCTGCATAAGGTGGACAGATGGAAAGCTGGCAGAACCACTACATTGGACACCAGTACTGTTTACAAGAACCAAACTAAGATATAAATAAGCCTCATTGGTAGTGATGGGCGAATTTATTCGCCAGGGGCGAATTCCCGCGATTCGCCGCTGGCGAATAAATTCGCGAAACGGGCAAAAAAATTCGCCAACAAAAATTCGCCGCGCAAAAACGAGTCGCGCGTCGTTTTTGACGCGACGCGCCGAAAACGACGCGACGCGCGTCAAAAACGACGCGCGACTCGTTTCGCGAATCGGCGAAAAATTCGCGAATTTCTCTGGAAATTCGCGAATTTTTCGGCGAAGCGAAACGCGGCCGTTTCGCCCATCACTACTCATTGGAAGCAAAACCAGCTAATTGTGTGTATTTATTGTTTACATGAATTTGTAGTAGCTTTAAGGTATGATCCAAATTAGGGAAAGATCCATTATTCTGAGCAATCTGGATAACAGGTTCCATACCTGTAAATGATACAATAGTTGCTACTGCTCTAGTTTCAAGTAGCAACCAATCACCAAGTTGCATTTACTGGTCACCTGTTTGGTTTGTATAGGTTACTAGACCTGGGGAAATGATGTGAATTTTATTATATTGCCTTTATTGGTAAACAAACTTGCTAAATAAAGTCTACATTAACCCAACTGAAACTCCATGATTGGCTTGGTAATTCTGTTTAATACATATGTGTATTCATGATTTTGTCATGAAATTCTTAATAACAGCAATTGAAACAACAGAATGGCAAAAAAGAAAGTTAGTGGTCATCTATCACCCCTCTTGCCAAGTATGGGGGCTAATTAAAGGTAATCCAGTTGTTTACGATATATCATTATATATGCATTTTACCAAGTCCTACCCCACTGTAAAGGTGATCAGTGGCACAGAACTTTGCATCTGGCTGCAGGGCACCTAACCCCCCCCCCTCTTTTATCAAGCAGGATTTTTCTTGTTTCCTTTCTATAACAGGGGAGGTGGATAAATACAAATATCCCCTCTGTTAAATTTAGGTGGATGGAGAAAAAAAATGGTGCCTCCTATGTGCCACCTTCCAATATAATATAAGCAAAGTTAGGGTTTTACCATAAGATATTATACCCCTGTACCCCCTGTACTATGACTCCTCACCTCTTTGTGCCAGTGGTTTTAGGAGTCAAAGGTTGGACCTTAACCTCCTAAGTCCTGGGGTAAGGGTCCATCAAGTTCTCTATAAATAAAATAAAAGGATAGTTGTTTACCACCTAAGGACCCTTCAGCAGTCAACCAAATCCTCTTATCCTAATTTCCTCAATAAAAAGTAAAGGTGGCACTAAAAAAAAAAAAAAAATACCCAACATGCATTTGGATGAAAATGATTAATCTGTTCTTCCTTGCACTCTGTGATAATAACAGCAGGGAGACCTGGGGATGCATATATGGCCTTAGAATCATGCCAGTTCTAGAAGGCATAAAGGTGAGCTCCACATACTTAGCAGCAGCCTGGAAATAGCATTGCCCTACTTGTATCTTCCCAGTGACTGGAAATTGTTTTGCAGAGGATACATTCATGTAGATCCATATATACATTTGTCTGCTAAAATTCTCTCTCATGTGACAACTCATAATTAGTGACTGCTTATCCTATTAAATGACCCCTCAATGAAAAATCATGATGGAAATGCTGCCATATGTATTTTTGAAAAGAAAAATGTAGGGCAATCCATTTTTAAAAAAGTAGCACACAATGGATTCATGAAAATGTGCAGAGCCATCATGATTTTTACAAATGCATTTGGCAGCAAGCAAAACTTACACATGGCCAGTTTCATGGGCGACCACAAAAGCGGATGAAAATCCATCTTCATGATTCAGAGTGCAGCTTCTCATTGGATGGCACATGCCTGTCACTGGGGCATATCCTGTATCAAAGAGGTTTTAATGAATATAAGAGCTTTCACAGACAATAATAAGTACAAATAACAACAAAACTGCTAAATCCCCATCAGTTTATATGTGTTGTTATCTTTCAGAGTTTCTCTGCATGTAAGGTTCTCATTAATTGTGCAGCATATGGAAAATGTCAGCCCCCATGCATTTGTTACATTTAAAGTCACATCAGAGTTCCAAGACCTGTATAAAAGCACATTGCTGAACATATCCCTATTAACTATATATACATTTTTTTAATTAATATGTAATTCTTGAACTTTTTTCCTAAGGAGTCCATGTGAATAATATTAAGGTGTACAGATCCCTGCAGCAAAGTGATAGACCCCTGTAGCACAGGGATAGCAAACAATGTCAAAAGTTACACCACATCAATGCCATATAATTATAAAGGTAAATGGAAAGTTATACAAACATTTGGAATTTTGGAGGCCCAAAGATAACATATGGATAGCAAGTAAACATATTGAGGGGGGTTATTAAATAAAAATCTAATTTGCATCATTATTTTAAAAATAAAACTTCAGCCTAACTGCCAAACATGATTTGGCTTAATTTACTAAAAAATTAGAATGAAAATTGTACGTGTGGGTAAAGTTTTGACAAAATTGCGAGAGAATTCGAACTGTACAACAGTTTTCAGATTTTCAAATGATTTAAAAAAAAAACCCCAGCGTCAAACAGCCCAAAATCCTCGGACATCACGAAGGAAAAAAACATCTTCCAACTGTAAAAGGTGCATCTGCCATTGACGTTTACATGATATTGACAGTTTTAAGCTGGAGTATTTTTGGATTTGGATTTTTTCAGTTTTGTAGCATATTAAATTTGAAAAAATTCAAGTTTAAAAGAAAACCCAGCGTTAAACAGTCCAAATTCCTCGGCAAAACATTTTCCAATTATAAAAGGTGTATCTGCTATTGGCTTTTACATGACTTTGAAAGGTTTTTAAGTTTAAAAAAAATATATTCTTCCCCTAAAAAACTCAACAAGAAAAATTTGAAGCTTAATAAATAGGCCCCCTACTAGGTGATTGATTTGATGTACTACACACTAATTATTATTAAATTAAAGTGGATGTTCAACTTTTAGTATGATGTAGAGATTGCTATTCTGAGGCAACTTGAAATTGGTCTTCATTTTTAATTTTTTGTGATTTTTTTTTTTTAGTTATTTAGTTTTCTGTTCATCCGGTCTCTAGTTTAGTATTTCAGCAGCTATATTCCAGTCTCAAACCACTGTCTGATTACTAAATAAAACATAATAAGACCGTAGCAACCAGTTGGTGGTTTGTATGAGACACTGGAATATGAATAGGAGATGGAATTTAAGTTATAAAAAGGAAGACTAAAAGTAAAATTGCAGTGGCAGTGGCATTTGAAAGCTGGAAAGAGGCAGAAAAAGAAAAAGAGAAATAATTCAAAAACTATAAAGGCTAATGAAGATCAACTGCATAGGTGTTATACTATACTAAAAGTTAACTTAATGAAGTATACTATTTGACTAAGTTCAACCAGTAAGAAAACAAGGGACATCATAAAAGAGGCCCAGTAGGCACATTTCAAGAGAGTTGACCTGAGGCAAAGCAAGATGGTCCCAATTTACCACTTTCTTCTAGACAAGCCCCTACACTATGCAGAAAATCCAAAACAGGGGCAAGAATTGGATTTGTCCAAAAACACCTTGCACTTTCTAATAAGTGTGTAGTAGTAATGGTGAAGGATTTTAAAATCCTCTAGGGGAGATTAAAAAGTTTATCGTATATCATCATTAATGTTCAAAATTGTCTGCCATTTATGTTGCACATTGGTAAATGGAAAAGGTAATACTAAAGGTAGTACTTGTAGAGACCATGGGTTGTGGTCTTTCAGTGTGGTATTAATGTAAAATGTATGGTAAGAGATATGTGAAAGAGTTTATCAGTGAGGATGGTACAGAGATGATGCCTTTTAATAACATATTGACATAGTGTATACTAATGTTCATACACTACCTTGCATTCCAGCTGGACCAAAATCTTGTCTGGTCAGAAAAATGGCGTGATCATGATGTTCAGAATGGTTGGGATCTGCCTTCTGTTGTTGGTTTGCCCAGCGGCACACATTATCTAAACTCCTTGATGGGCTGCCCCTTTCAATCAAGCTGATAGACTTAAGAAAAAGTAAAGTAAACAGTAAGACACAATATTATAGATGAGATATAATGAAATGATTTTGTGTTGTTACTTCACATTTATTGTCATTCAGTCAATAATACTGTTAATAGATATATCAGGTCTGTGTACTTCATGTGCATCTCCAAACAATCAACAAAAAGCTTGCCCAGTACATGAAATGGTTCATTTGCAATGCCATGAAGTTGTAAAGTACACCCCAGAGTTTAAATCCCTTTCAGTTTTCATGATTTCAATTTATGACTGAAATTGCATTTGAGTACATTAATGTCCAATCAAATAGAGCCTGTGGGTCACTTCAGCTTCAAGTCTCAGCACAAGGGTTTCTTGCTGCTCTATAAGCAACAGTTATGGCTTTATACAAATGCTAGCAAACTTTTCTTGCTGGTGTCTACCTTTCCTTTGTCTTACCCAACTCTAATATTTGGCTTTGTATGTAATCAGATCTTGGTTCTAGTGCCACACTGACCATATATAGTATGTTATTATCTTCTACACACAGATGTATGTATGTCTAGAAGATATATTCTATTCTGAAGATACTATCCCAAGGCCTTATTGGGAACTTACCTCTTCCAACAGGTACAATTGGGTTTTTTTTAAAGCTGATCTTCACCTTATTAATGAGGCCACTTGCCAGATTTGTGGGTGGCTGACATATTTGTCATTTGTCAGTCACCTACAAAAATCTAATTAACATCCCTCATAATTAAAAGACTAAATTATGCAGTGGTTTTGCTTGATACACTGCATTAAAGGGGATGTAAAGTAAAAAAAATTAAATGCATTTAAAAGGTCCACTGCCTAAAAATAAGCCTATCTTCCATATACTTCAATAAAAAATGTGTACCTTTTTGATAAAAATTGTGGTTTTCTGCCTCCAGTTCCCCCCTTATTTCCACTAGCACAGATTTCAGCCTGCATGAATTTATCGACCCAGCCAGAGGGTGCAATCTCCCCTCCTTCAAGTTTTGAAGTGTCAAGGAAGCAGTGTGTTGAGTTGTTTTTCACAGAGATTCTTTAGTTAACGAACCAACAGATACATTAACCTGTTATCCTGCTTTGTTGCCCTTTCGAACTCTAAGTAGTGCTTATCATTTTGAAGTAAAGCAGCCGAGTTGAGCAAATCATGCATGCTGAAGTCTGTGTGAGTGGAAAGAAGGGGGAGCTGGAACACAAAAGATTACGGTTTTTATGAAAACTATACAGATTTTTTTTAATTAAAGCATATTGAAGATGGGTTTATTTGTGAACAGTGGACTTTATATTCCCTTAATAATTAACACTCCCTTATTTTGTGTTATGCATTACTATACCTGCTTTACAAAAACAAGTAAACCCAAGCAAATGAACAGTATAGACTATGAACCTACTACATATAGGTATTCTACAATGGGTGTGCAAATTCATTATACTGTACCATTTTCTTGGTTTTAATTTTTCCTGCTTTTGAAATAAAAAAAATTAATTTCTTACCTTTGCATAGCCCAACATTATCATACGGACCAAAACTATATTGATGTGGACCCCAATTGAATCATCATGGTAAATTTCATTTACCTGAGTAAGAGAAAAGAAAATGAACTCTGGTGCTGCATATAAAAAATACATGCTATACAATATAATATATTATACATATATAATATGTTTATGTATAGTGTGTATATATATATATATATATATATATATATATATATATATTATACACACACACATATGTGTTCTAGCTACAATTGCAGTAGTCATTTTTGAATGGGAAACAGCACATCTATACCCACAGATGTATATTAATTTATTTCAATGTATAATAAATAATCAAATGCTCATTTAAAAATGTATGTAGTATAATTTGCAAATATCTACCTTTAAAATACATTAAATACAAAGTAAATTCCACTGACACAAAAATATTTGGAGCGTTGAATCCAATCATTACTTAAATGCACAAGCAAGGACATTAAAATCTTATTTGGAAACAACCATTACAATGTAATGGAAACCCAGCAGCATGTTAACTCATTAGAGAGAGAGAGGGAGAGAACAAAATGCTTAACTTGAAGCTAGAGTTCTATAAAAGACAATGTTTCTTACAAGTGCATTAGTTTGTTCTTGGATAATTTTGGAACAAAGTGACTTTTCAGCCTTAAAATAGGGGCCAGCATTTAAAATACTCTTGAACAAAAGCTTGGGGCCTATTTACTAACAATCCCAGAAACTATTTTTCAATAGAAATATATTGGAAGTACAAGAACAAACTAAAAATTGTTAGTGTGAAACACATTTTAGTGACTTTTCACAACTTTGTTTTATTATAATGGTGCTGAGTTGGATGGAAAATGTCAGTGGGTACAATTACAATACCTCTAAGCAGACAAACCATTTTTAGGGTTATTATGCATGCATGTCCGTATGTTAACTTAACAATTGTCAAGAAGAAAGAAAATTGATTTTGTTTTTCAGCTCCATGTCAGCAATCACTGGGTGTAGCACTGGCCCACTCCTTCCATCAAACAGATGCTCCCCAATGAATCCCCCTATCTGGCATTTTCTTCCTTAAAGGGGACCTGTCACCCACAAAAATTATTCCAAATCCCATTTTATCATGTTAATCAGGCAAAATTAACTTTAATTACACTGTAAAAATTATTTGAATGTTGTTTCCTTCTGTCTCGGAATTCATAATTATTTCAAGCAGGCAGCTGCCAATTTGTGGACACTGTTATTAAGACAAGCCTTGCATCATCTTAAAATCTTGTTTGTGCACCAGAATGGGGGACCTGCTGTCCATCACCATGCACTTGTTACACAATTAAATTGTAAAGAGAGAGGAGGAATGTGGGGAAGGCAGTGACATCTAGTGGAAAGTGAGAGTAATTGCCTGCCCTGCCTCTATGCCTAAGGCATAGAGGAAGGGGCAGGCAATATTTGATTGACAGCTGAAATTTTTAAATGAGTTTACAACAGCTATGAATACTTAAATAAAAAAAAGAATTTAGATTTCATGTTTGAAAATGGACTTTTGAAAAGGACTTTTATTATACAGCTTTTTATGTCTGGGTGACAGGTCCACTTTAAATTGAGTAACATAGGGTTCACAGTCAGCTGCTTTTGTCACAAAATTATTTACATTTAATCTGCTATCTAAGAGGCAATGTTCAAGCTTTGTTTGCAAACCTGATTCCTAAAACTCTTAAAGGGGATGTATAACTCTCTGCTCAACAAGTCCCTTTTTCCAAAAAAAAAAAGGATTTTTACAATTAGGGACTTAACAAAAATCACAAGTTTCCTTTACACTTGAAAATCAAGTTGTTGCTTCCTGGAAGGTTCCAAGCTGTCCCTAACTGATTCCACTTGCAATGGCAAAAGAGACTCATGCTATGCAAATGAGGAAGCACTCTGCTTGACAATCTTCTCCTCTACTGGGACTGAGCTGGGCACTACATTGGTAAAGCAATAACTTGAAAATGAAAACTAGCAATTTTTTTAAATGACCCTCTTGTCAAAATATTTATTTTGGCAATAGAGTCTTGTTGAACACATGTTACACACAGTTGGACTTCCCTTTTAAAACCAATTCATTAGTCTGAATGTGGCTATTCCTGAAAACAGTGCTACTGTCATGTCTGTGTATTTTAGGAGTAGTGCATTGGGCCAGTGACCTGTGTATTTCGGAACTGGTAGGAGTTGTGTTGTTGTAAATTTGTATGTTGGTACTGTATAAACTGTATATATACATAGTAATAATAATAGAGCTCCCTTATTTTTTGTGCGGGCCCAGCTTATTTTGTTCAGAGAACCCTGTATAGGAGCTGTCCAACTGCTGGCCACCCTCGATGCATTTTGCTCAGGTATGAACAGTTGAATGTTCCCCCTAATTCCATCTCGTCAATGTGCAGAAAACAATTTTTTTGGGGGCAAATGTTAAATTTGTGTGAACAGTTTTTAAAAGGTGTGTGGTTGAGTCAGAATTAATACAAAATATTTTGTTCTCACGCAAAATACTTTGCACGCACCACAATTTGTTGTGTGCGCTGTGAGAGCACAGAAGTTCCTTAGAGGGAACACTGGAACAGATCAACAAATCAAGCAGTTCTTAACAATTGTTTATTAATGTTAAGGGATTTCAAATTTTCTTACCACATAATCCTATATTACAATTGGGTAAAACTACTGAAGACTAAGGGACATATTTATTAAAATGTGAGATCAGAGCTCATCCCAGAAAAAATCATTCACTTTAAATACCCTTGGGTTTTTCAGAGCCCCATTTATCAAATTGTGAACTCTAACCTTCATTCATTGATAAAGACACTTCTAAAAATCCCATAGGAATGAATAAAAAGTGAGCGTTTTTTTCTGTGCTGAAAATTAGCTATAATCTCACATTTTTATAAAGCTGTCCCAAACTATAGTTTATATTGATTTACTTATTTCTTGTTATTTTCATTTATTACAGTTCCAGAAGGCAAAGATCTAATTGCAAAAGAAACAGCAGTTAAACTGCATATCGACGTATGTCATATCCATTTAAAACAACATTTTAAACCAAGTAACTCACAATGTTCATCAAGGTAAGCAAGTAGTTTTGAACATGCTCTTTTCCATGAAACCTGACAACCGAATCATCCACTCCCAGGAGTACTTCAATGTTGTAATCATTTTCCCCAGCGTGTCTGCGTTGTCTAAGAGTTTCATTTACTCGCTTTTCAATATTGCGGTATATGCTGTCCACATTATCAAGGCCAGCAAAGTCTGCCTCTAAAAAAAAAACAGACACAGCTTTAAACCATTCAGTTATGTGCTAGAAGTTAGCATTAATAATGAATTGCAAGGCATTTAAAAGGTTAGTCTCACTTCCTCACTTTTGAGAATGATGTCCTGATAAATGCCTTACAGCTGAATATAAAAGCAGCAGAATTGCTCTCTGCTTATCTGTAGTCTTTTTCACCTTTTTTGAAAGATTAACCCCCCCCCCCATGTGCTCCTCCCCAGAAGATAAAGAAACAGTAACAACAAAAAATTGTGGTGAAAATGAATAACAATATAATGTACTGTTGCCCTGCAACGGTAAATCTGGTGTGTTTGCTTCCGAAATACTATTATAGTTTATATAACAAGCTGCTGTGCAGCCATTCAAGCCCAGGAGGCACAGTAGATAACAGATATGTTCTGAATAATCCAGTTGTTTAAATACACTATAGTAGAGTTTCTGAATAACACATGCCAGTTTTACCAGTGCAGAGCAACAGTACATTATATTTGAATTGCTATAAAACAATTTTTATCATTTTGTTGTACTTCATATCCAAACGTCTACCTTGTAACTTTTTCATGTGCTAGCACAGTACAAAAAAACGTTACCTGGAATAAATATACACCAATGTGTTCTTCCCTGTACAATAAATAGTGTTGTGGAATATGAATGTGCATTTAAAAATAAACTAAAATAATGATACATGCCACACAATGTGGGTGCTGTTTTGTTAATCCCTTCATCTAATGCAAACCAGTAAACCAGTCTAGAAATCTGCCAATTTGAGATCAATTCCAGCTTCTCTTGATAAATAAATAAAAGCTTTAATAATCCACAGGTTATCCACAGATGTAACTACACACTTAGAAAGCTGCCTGTGTGTATGTATGTGCATGTGAATGATATACACATCACTTACAATAGAAGCTACTGTATTTCAGCAGGAATGTTTCTTTGAAAAAAAAAACATTAACTTTTGGTTTTCCACATCAAAAAAAAAAAAAAAGGTTTGTTTACGCCTCATTCAAAACAGCAATATGGTTACTGTGGGTAAAACACCAGACATGCCACAGTGTTACTGTTCTACCTCAAGATTTTGACTTAAAAGTGGGAACACTGTGTTAGCATGTAGGTGATAAATTCATATGCTCAGTCTTGTTCTAAAATTGGTTCCCACTGGTTGATCTAGCAGGTAGAGTAAAAAACATGCGATGGAAATATGCTGTCGTTGTGTGATAAACCTGCTGTTATGAATAGTAGACTCACTATAGTAGACAACTATTTGTGGATACGCCTGTCCCTAAAACACTCAACATGAGTACATTTGGTGGGAACTGGCATATGTAGAATAGAAACTATACTACAAGAAAAGAAAGCTGGCAAATGCAAGAAGTTCAGAGAATGTAACTTGGAGATTAAATATTCTCCCTTATTTCTTCCTTATTTTCATATTGAGAGCAAGTACTAACATATTTGTACTGGTGTCATGACATAGTAAATGGACCAGAGTTTTCCCAGTGAATGAACTCACAAGGGATATTTTCATTTGCTTGGTATCTGTGGGCATAGCCACTGGAAAGGGCACTCTCAATTAGCAGATTGAGTAGGTGCTGTGCTTATTAATGCCCGTTACTCTCAGCTTATGGCTCAAAAGCATTTGCTGGGGCAGGAACTGAACTTTGGATATTTACATGGGTTTCAATGCAGAAAAGAGTTGAAATAGTTGCAATACCTCATTCCACAATTCTCTGGCAATGAAAAATGCATAGTACTTTTGCAATTTATGATGTCTGGGTCTCATTACTGCAATTCTGTTTCCAGTTATACTTTTAGGGAATATTGCTAATACTGGCCCCATTTCAGGTATAAAAATGCAAAAGTAATAAAGTATGAACTACTTGGCCTGATTTATCTTTGTTTTACTGCTTTTACTATTATTATGTTTTCTGCATTTTTTCATAGATAATAAGCCTTGTGAGCATTAACATTTCCATTGTGGCCTGTTAATAGATGTTGGGAATTTTTCCTTGCTCCTTCCAGACTGATTGGTAACCATTTTGGGCCTGCTTTAGATGTTTTTAGTGAGCCACAAATTCAGTTGGAAAGACTCATTGGAAAGTAACACATTGCTAAAAGAAGGTTTATCTCTTCATTAGGAACAAGTGTAGCAACTATGAAAAACACTTAAGAGCAGATTTATAAAGGGTCAAATTGAAAACTGGAATTCAAAATTTTCAAGGTCAAAATGGTCAAAAATCAATTTTAAATTTGAATGCGATTTACAAGATTTTTCATACCCTTACAAATTTGCCCTTAAGAATTTGAGTTCCACTATACACTACCTAAAACGTGCGAAATACTGTATAAGTCAATGGGAGAGGTCCAGAGATCAATTTGGTGATGTTTGAAGCCTTCCTGACATTCAACTTTTTTCTAATCAAGTTTGGTTGAATTAGATTAGAATTCTATTCGAGTTTTGGAGTCTGTAAAATATTTGATTTTATTGATAAATAGTAAAATAATCGATTACAATCAAATTCATGTGAGTTAAAAAAAACTCACACCAATTCAAAATTCTACCCTTGATAAATGTGCCTCAAAGTTTTTGGCACGATCGGTACTTTTATCACCACAATTGTAGCTTTAAAAGAACACTCACAACCACTTGTTACCTAAAAGCTGTTCCTGGTGATTTCCACTGATGAACCAATCTAAAGGAATCACGGGAACTTCTAAATATATTTAGATTGAAATAAGCCTCACCAGTCATGGAATCTATGGCGATATAAGTACCTTAGTGCTTAAAGGAACAGTAACATCAAATTTTTTTTTTACAAAATTCGTTAGTACACAACAAAATAAAACACCATGACAAATTATACTTTAAAATCTCAAAGTCTTTATTAAGAAATAACTTACAAAAACTCCACTTCCTGTCCCATACAGAAAAGGTGAAATGGCGACCATCCATCCAGCGACACTTGATTTCTCCTCCTTAGCTGTCTGTTGCTGACATCCCATTTCTTTGCCGGTTCAGGACACCTTTGCTTCTGACTGTCCCAGCGGAGAAGTTTCCTTCCTTGTGGCTGAGAGCTGGAATCCCTGAGGCTAACACTGCAGGACACACAGCATTCAAACCTCCCACTGGCGCGCACCCCGACTGCCCAGGGGAACACAAACTGCAGCAGAGGCAGGAGAGAGGGCACATCCTCGCCAAGACAGTCCAGAGAAGAGTCTCCGCGGCAGCCATCAGAGTTGTCCTGACTGCAACTCTCCATTTGCAGCACCGCTCCGTGACTGCGCTATTACCACAGCCGCTCCCCCATGTGTCCTCTCCCGCAGAGAGCTGAGAGCAGCTGATTGTGAGTACGGTGCCTGAGGAAGCGGAAGAGCTTCTCGTAACCCCTCATCAGTTCGGGAATCATCAGTTCAAGCCGGACCAGGCTCTGCGCTTCCCCTTGGTGTTCTTTCTATGCAGGGCAGAGTCTCTTCGGCCACGGGACTCACAGCGGCAGCTCGGAGAGATCATTAAGGACCTGCGGGAGAGGACACATGGGGGAGCGGCTGTGGTAATAGCGCAGTCACGGAGCAGCGCTGCCAATGGAGAGTTGCGGTCAGGACAACTCTGATGGCTGCCGCGGGGACTCTTCTCTGGACTGTCTTGACGAGGATGTGCCCTCTCTCCTGCCTCTGCTGCAGTTTGTGTTCCCCTGGGCAGTCGGGGTGCGCGCCGGTGGGAGGTTTGAATGCTGTGTGTCCTGCAGTGTTAGCCTCAGTGATTCCAGCTCTCAGCCACAAGGAAGGAAACTTCTCCGCTGGGACAGTCAGAAGCAAAGGTGTCCTGAACCGGCAAAGAAATGGGATGTCAGCAACAGACAGCTAAGGAGGAGAAATCAAGTGTCGCTGGATGGATGGTCGCCTTTTCGCCTTTTCTGTATGGGACAGGAAGTGGAGTTTCTGTAAGTTATTTCTTAATAAAGACTTTGAGATTTTAAAGTATAATTTGTCATGGTGTTTTATTTCGTTGTGTACTAACGAATTTTGTAAAAAAAAAATTTGATGTTACTGCTCCTTTAAGTCGCAGCATGTAGTACAACAGATCATAGATCCTCTAGTAAGTGAAATGTAGGAAACTGTAAACAAAATAAGGGGATTGGGGGAGGGCATTAAGAGATAGTGATGAAAAGAGGAGAGAAACGCTTAGGAAAGGCCTCCTACAGCATATATTTTACACATTTGTACATTTTAAGCCTTTACAGCTGCAATAAAATGTCACAGCTAAGTGCAAAAATGAAAGATACCAATAACATGGTATTTTGTCTAACTATCTCTACCATTATATATATATATAATCTTTGGCATTGCACAGTCCCTTATTATTTGCATAACATTATGCATGCTATTGTTGTACCTGTCGTTGCCTGTCTTACTGAGTTAGGTATAAAGCAAACACAGGAAAACATTCAATAAATACTGCACCCTTCACACTGCAGAGGAAAGCACCCTGTTTACTGTTAGCTTTGAGTTTTTTCTTTGTGTTTTTATAGATTTGTTTGATTTGTTATTACCTGCCACTATGAGGAATTTGATCCTTTGATCTCAATTTTGAGCTGAGATGTTACATAGTTTCAGCCCTCTGTGATTCACAGACCAAGTGGTTAGTACTAACTTAAAATAGTAATTTTGTGGCTCTCGGAAGATAAAGAACATTTAGCCCATCCAGTCAACTGACAGCTTCTTTTTTTGTGTATTCCTGTGTTTCTCCTAAGCATAACTGCGTTACCATAGATGTTTCCTCAGGAACCTAATTTGGGAAAATAAATGCTTCTATCAGATCTTTTCACATTATTTAGCTGTGTCTAATAATGGTAGGCCATATACCACTGAATGTACTTGTCTCTAAATTTGAATACAATGTTCATCAACTAAAAATTGCTATGGTTCCCAGTACAAGCTGCTGTGCCTTGACTGTAATCTCAGCATGTCCCTATTTGCTGAATTAATTACATTGCTTGTTGTTGGGGGAACAACCAAGGCTGGATAAAAAAGGGGACTATTTGGGAAAATCAAATCTGACCGAACCAACCCCATCCCAACACAAAGGTGTTTATGGACTGCAACATATCTAAAATATGCTCAAAATATAAGGGATTGGAAGGGTTCTACAGAAACAGGCAAAATCTACAACATGCTATAATCTTCAGCAACCATCCAAACAGATCTAGGAAACTTGGAATGATGAAAAAAACAAACTCATTAGTTGCTACAGACCAAGACAAATATTGAAGATTGATTTTCATAAGTCCTACCATCTTCTACCCTTTTTTAATGAGACACTAATAGTGAACATCATGATCTATCTTACTATACAGTTACAAAAATCAGATTCAGTAGTTAACAGGTTAAAAACATGTTGTAATGGATAAGTATATGTTTTCTGTGGTTATGTTAACCTACAAAGCGATGCTGTACACTAGAAGTATCACTTTACACACTAATTATTACGCATTGAACGTACAAAGCTTAGCAATAACACATTTTTCATGTTTGATGGGAAAGCGATTCCAGATGGCATTCGGAGAATTGAATCAAGGATGCTCTTTAAATTCTTGGCTTATACATGACTGAACATTTACAGGTGTTTAGTTCATTGGAAGTTGTGAATAGACCCATTATATCTACAGTGCAAGCTTGTTTTATTAGTGGCTCACGTGTAAAAAATATACAGCATACAGTGTGCTGGATATATTTTAAGGACTTGGATATATTTTCAGGCAATAGAAACACATTGACAATCAATTTATCACCAGCCTTATTAAAAGGCAATTTGTATATGTAGTACTTGACATCTTCAATCTTCATGAAATATTTTCATTTGCCGGAACCAAAGTCAGTTAACAGAAAGTTTGTGCCAAGAAAGGAGTACTGTGATTAGTTTTATATAAATAAGAGGAAAATGTATTGATAGGAAGTAAACTATTTTCCACTTCCTAGTATTGTTTCAAAAACATATTGATTTAATCTAAAAGGCAGTCTGTGAAAATTCTTTCTGTTTTCTGGCACTAGATTTCTTTTACCTCTAAAAATGCCATATAAGAATCTCTGAACATTTTATGGTGGGTTTAGTGGTCATGTAATAAGTCGTTCAAACACTAAAGATAAGAAAGGCAACAGAACTGCAGTTTTAAATTATAATTTTTTAATTATAATGGGACACTAAAAAGAAAATTTTGTGGTGATGGGTTCACTGGTAGGGAAACTACAACAAATACAATTACTGGTCACCTGTAATTATGCTTTATTGGCTGCTATGAGAATGTTGTTATTTCAGTGCCAGAAATATTCCTTTATATGGAAGTGTATAGCCATTACAACACAATACTGAATTATAAGAAAAAAGTAATGTAGTACACAGAAGAGTTCTGGACAATACATTCCCTGCTAGTAATTATGTCAGACTTTATGAAAAAAAAGCAGTCATAGGGCAAGAATGTCCAACTAAAACATACTTTCTAGAAAGCTTAGTCAGATAAGTTGACTGCTGTTACAACACATTATTAAGTCACATTGATTTAATGCATATTTTAGATTAACCAAGTAACTCATGAGGCACTATTGCTATTTTGTAAGGTCTATCATGTGGCTCTATGTTTCTGCATACTAAAAGAATGCTGGAAAAAATATATCTTATCATTCCAGCAAGTTATCAAGGGATTTAAAAGGGATTTCCACAAGAGAGAGGGTAAAAGTGCATAGGGTATCTGGAGCTATCAGATCAGTAGATAATACAGACTGTAGCACATAGCCTTATGCCTGTGTGGAAGAACTCTCAGTCGCAGAAAACACAATGATCACTTTATAATGAACTAGTTTGTATAACAATCATTTAATGCAGGGGTGTCCAACCTGCAGCCCAGGATGGATATGAATGCAGCCCAGCCTGAAACCCTAGGTTCCCAAGGAAACGTCATGTCGCAAAGGAGGCAGGAGGGGGGGCTCTGCCCATTGCCCAGTTAGTAGTAATAATAATATAATAAGTATATTTAATATTTAAGTGGCCCAGGCAAGCCAAAAGGTTGGACATCCCTGATTTAATGGAATCTAAGTTAAGTTCCCATGATAGGACCCTGCCACCCTGATTAAATCACTTTATTTTCCTCTTCCTCAGGTGCTATATATTAGACTAAAAGTTCTATCCACAGGGTACACTGTAATATTGCTATATTAATACACTAATATATGGCATAACTTGAATTGTTTCTATAATGGTAAATAGAATAGATCATTTGCCAATTTACTCTAAACAGAAGCAGTAAATGGTCAAACAACTGGTGCACCCAATAAAATAACCCATGTTGCCTCCAAAAAAATGAAGAATTCACAATTGCAGCATGTCACAATGACCAAGATAGTGTATGTGAATGACTTTCATGCATATCTCTGTTTCTTTAAACCAGTTACATGAATTCTCTGTCTCTATAATATATGATGGTGTTAAAGGACCAGTAGCATCAAAAAATTAAATTGTTTTAAAGTATTAAAAATAAAATGCAGTGTTGCCCTGCACTGGTAAAACTGCCGTGTTCGCTTCAGAAGCAATACTATTGTTTATATAAATAAGCTGCTGTGTAGCCATGGGGGCAACTAGTCAAAGGAGAAAAGGCTTAAGTTACACAGCAGCACACTCTGCCCCTCCCTACATCTCTGAATTAATCTCCATATACTCACCCAACCGCTTACTAC
>CM044431.1:85020395-85059184 GCA_024363595.1 Xenopus borealis | reverse complement strand
CGTGCAAGGTATTCCTTGCTTTCTATAGATCTGTGTGCCGGTGGATTTCCTTACCTTGTAGTGTGTTCGAGGTTGCCGGACCTCTATCCCTGAGCACCAGACGTTATTAGAGTAATTGATTGAGGGTGTGCGAGAGCCTACTCTACATTGGACTGTTGCACTCTAAACTCAACATATTGGTATAACAAAAAACAAATAAACCGCAATCCAAGGACTTTGTGTCTCAAAAGCCAAGTGAAGGTTTATTCTTGCTCAACGTTTTGGTTTATTGATCCAACATTTCGGTCCCACACAAGGACCTTTGTCAAGAAAACACAGTGCAGTGATCCAATGCAACATTTATACCCAAAGTGAGGCTAAGTGATAATAAGCCCCACCCACAAGGTTGACATCATAATAACGACACATCGTGAAGTTAAAACGCCTGGTTATAACAATGGGTTCTGTGTGTTGTACATACATCCAAAGGCCAGCACCAATAGCTTCAGGCACCTACGCAGGTGCCACCTGGTGGCAAGAAGACTGAGTCAACACAGTGTCAAATACAGTAGAGGTGGGCGAGCCCGGAGAGGGCACCAGAGTGAGACATTATGCACATACAAAACCCAATAAAGGGAAATACATACAGACCCCTTACCAGTTGCCCATAGCCTATGAACAGTCTATGTCTGCAAATATCATTTATAGTGGTTCCCAATCTCTGGATAACCAGAACCTGAAGTAAAAATGTATGGGGCCCAGAGGGGCCAATTCATACATGAAGGCTTTGGGCCCAAGGGTCATAATCAAGACTATGCTTGTATACATATATATATATATATATATATACAATATACAATCCATGTATACAATGGAGGCACTCACAGGCATTCGTATTTATTGAATCATCACACAATCCCCCACATCAACGTGTTTCGGTTATTTTAGAACCGTCGTCAGGACATCCTGACGTTCATCTGTGGGATTGTGTGATGATCCAACACTAGGAACAGTTCAGGGTAAAAATAAAAACTGGGTAAATAGATAGGCTTTGCAAAACAAAAAATGTTTTTAATATAGTTAGTTAGCCAAAAATGTAATGTATAAAGGCTGGAGTGACTGGATATGTAACATAACAGAATACAACACAACATCCTGCTTTTCAGCTCTCTGAGTTAGTCAGCGACTTGAAGGGGGGCCACATGGGACATAACTGTTCAGTGAGTTTGCAATTGATCCTCAGCATTCAGCTCAGATTCAAAAGCAACAGTAATGACCAATGTGGCTCTCCCTCAATTCACTGATTGGTTACTGCCTGGTAACCAGAGCAACCAGTTAGTGTAAACAAAAGAGAGCTGAAAAGCAAGAAGTAGTGTTCTGTTCTGTTATGTTAGAAGTACAGTCACTCCAGCCTTTATATATTACATTTTTGCCTAACTAACTGTATTGAAAACATGTTTTTTTATTTTACCCAGTTTTTATTTTTATACTGAACAATTCCTTTAAGCACAAATTCCTGTGAGTGCCTCCATTTTATACATGGATTGAATTTATACTGGGAGTTGCACCCAGGACTTGATGGATATTTGAGTGAGTGCTGATATTTGATTTGACTATATCATGGATGGTCTTGAGAAAGGTCTTAAGATGGCCATACACGGGCAGATAAAAGCTGCCGACAGACTGTGTCGGCAGCTTATCTGCCCGTGTGGGGGGCCCTCCGACGGGCTTTCCCGATCGATATCTGGCCGAAAGTCGGCCAGACGTCGATCGGACAGGTTTAAAATCCCGTCGGATCGCGGCCGCATCTGTTCGTTGATGCGGTCCCGCGATCCGACCGCCCATACTGATCCGAACGTTGGGCCCTAGGGCCCACGATCGGATCAGCCCGATATCGCCCACCTCAAGGTGGGCATATCGGGGAGAGATCCGCTCGTTTGTCAACATCGCCAAACGAGCGGATCTCTTCGTGTATGGCCACCTTTAGACATGGACCGAAATGTTGACCTATCTTTACCTTTAATGGATTGAATAAAGAAATTATTTTTTAACCACTTAAAAAGGTTCCCAGTGTGTACCTCATTCTTTTGTTTTTGTGAATCTGGCTATGGAGAGTAGAATCTGGGTCAGAATCAATTATATGGTGTGCTGAACCCCTGTGGATCGATTATATATATATATATATATATATATATATATGTATGTATGTGTATATATATATGAACAGAAGTATGCGCGCACACCAGCCATAAAGCAAGTCCTTCTTTATTGTTGCATTGTGATACTATTCACATGACGTTTCGGCTCTGGTCTAGAACCTTTCTCAAAATGTTCACCAATAGCACAAAATAACAAAATTACAATCAAATTTAAGACATAAAACCCCTCCCACCATGTGCAATTATGACCTCACTTCCCCCATGCCCCAAGGCGTTCAGGTTATCAAAGCAACCAACTGTCTCGGGAGATGGGGGAGTCAGGCCAATGCGTGTAACCAAATATAGCGCACATGTTGCAAGTAAAAAGTGTTGCTATTTAATCAACAAAGTCAATTCCACAAGTTGTCCGTTACAATGTAATGTTAAGTTTAAATATTATGTAATATATCACCAACAGTAACTGTCTATCTTGTATCCAGAAAACAGTTTAATGAGCAATATTCGTTGAGTCCCCTAGGTGACAATGTGTCCAACTTTTTAATCCAAAACATTCACGTTGTAAGAGTAATCATGATCTGTCGCCTCCTCGCCTTGGCATAGGTATATGATCAATGGCGATATATTTAAAAGTCGGTAATCTATGCCCCAAATCCAGAAAATGTATATATATAATTTAAAAAAAATAAATATGATTTTAAATAAAGCATTTTTCTTCTGTGTTTCAGATCCTCTTGGCACAACTGATAGCACGAATAATGGATTGGATTAAAAAAAGGCCAGAATTCAAGAAATAATTTCAATTAAAAAAAACTAGAAATCTAGGTTGTAATGTCCTAGGAGTTCAGTCACAGAACCAGTTTTGCTAAATAAACATCACAAGAGACTCCTGAAACTAAAGAACTACAGTATTAGGCTGTAATCAATATCCCTGAAAGCTACAGTAGCTAGGAAAGTGAAAATAAACTAACAGCTTTAATAAAAAGGAAAGATGCCTTCAAAGTATGTGGAGTAAGATGCATTAAGCAAGCCAGCTACTCCCACAAGAGAGCCTAATGAACAGAATTTTGTGGGAAACACTTTAAGTGAAACTTAGTACCAAAACAAAAGGGACATCAAATGCTTTCCCAGGGGTGGGATGACTCATAAACTGCTCTTGTTTTTACAATGGATCATTTCATTCCAGCATACCACTCAAAGTTAATGATCAATTTAGGCATATGAAAAGGAGCATAGCGTAATTGCCCTTAATTGTTCAATTGTCACTAAAGGGATTCCAACCCTATAGGATTCCTAAGTTTAAATAAGGTATTTTCTATGCATATAGTTGTTAGCTGCACCTGCAGCAACACCAATCAATGAAGGGGGTTATTAAAGTCTGAAAGGTAAAAATTAAATTTTTTTACAACAAAATCTGAATTTTTAGTGGAAAAAAAAGTTATTTGATTAAAATGGAATTAATGGGAGATGGCCTTCCTGTAATTTGGAGGTTTCTGGATTCCACACATGAATGTTGAAACTACTGACATACAGAAATTCCCCAATGCTCGGAGCTCAACAATAGCTGAAGTAGAACTACTATACATTGTTCGAGTGAAGCGGTCATTTAACACAAAACAAATTCTCAGTAAGTTCACTTGTTGCAATAACAGCAATAATTGCACAGGTTAGTTAAATGACCCCTAAAGTTCTGTGCACTCATTTAGACAAGTGCCCGTATGAACCTGGTTGCTAGGGTCCAACTTACCCTAGCAACCATGCATTGATTTGAATGAGAAACTGTAATATAAGTAGGATAGGCCTAAATAAAAAGATGAGTAATAAAAAGTAGCAATAACAATAAATTAGGAGCCTTACAGAGTATTTTGCTGTTAAGATGGGGTCAGTGGAAAAAAAGTTAGAAGAAAGGAAATAATTTAAAAACAATAAAAAAAAATAATGAAAATTGATCAGAAAGTTGCTTTGAGTGGGCCTTCATAACATACTAAACGTTAAAGGTGAACCACCCCTTTAAGTGTGATATAGTCTGCATTTAAAATGCCTTTATTTGCTCTGCATAGAACAGGAGTATTGCAAGTATTGTTAGAAGCTCTAACAAGACCCACAGATTGAATTTAACTTTGATCATTGGGCCTTTAGTATATCTAGTTGGAAGGAGATATTTTTCACATCAATCACTGATAGCAAGATAAGAGTTAGATTACTTTCAAACAATGCCTGCTGTGGAATTCTATAAATGACTGGCAGTTTAATGGTAGTTATAGATTAAACAGTTTGTTGCCCTTGGAAAAACTAAATCTTAGGTCTGCCCCATTAAGGAGTCCCAACAGATGACCACTTGTGATACGAAAGAGTGCAAGTTAATATTTACTGAGCTGTCAAACTAAGTTTGCACATTAGCTTAAAAACTAAAACAGCTCTTAATGTAATAACACATTGAACACCTATTTTATTATGTTTTCTGTCTGCCATTAAAATCATTAGAAGAGGATTAAGGCTTCAGCACTGATGCACCTATAATCATTATTCCCAAAGATCTCAGCTGCAAGATGTACAATTAGGGGTTATTTACTAAAACTTGAGTTTATCTCGGTTTTTATTAAAACAAACCAAACTAACTTCCATCCACAAGTTTAACACATTTATCAATAATTCTTCTTGAAAAATTTGGTGTGAAAAAATTAGTGCTTCAATTTGAATCTTACAATTGACACTCCTTATTGAACTGTCACAGAAAAAACGCGACTTTATCAGATTATCGCACAAAAACCAGGGCGGATTATGTTGTCAAGAAACATCTGCAGGGACATCTGCCATTGACGGATACATAACCTGGACAGGTAGGTTTGAGACCAGAAAAATCTGAGGTTTCATAAATGGGCCCCTACAAGTATATTTTTATTCAAACTAGCTACATACTCACCACTTTTTGGGATTAGAAAACTGGGATATATATGTACATACCAAACCCTGACCAAGCCATGTTCTTGTTCACTTGTGCAGGTAAGGGACCTGTTATCCAGATCTTTCCGTAATTTAGATCTTCATACGTTAAGTCTACTTGAAAATCATCTAGAAAATATCTCCTTCCAACTAGATATACTGTACTAAAGGCCCAATGATCAAAGTTAAATTCTGTGGGTCCTGTTAAATAAACTCAACAGGGTTGTTCTGCTTCCAGTAAGGATTAATTATATCTTACTTTGGATCAAATACAAATAATTGTTTTAATATTACAGAGAAAAGGGAATTTATTTTTTAAATTGTGGATTACATGGATAAAATGCTGGGAGATGGCCTTTCCGTAATAAAGAGCTTTCTGGATAACGAGTTTCCTGATAAGGGACTCCATACCTGTACCTCTATTATGGATCCATGTCTATGAAGAGTCTAATTTTTCCAGGTCATGAAACACAGTATCTAGTGGAATTAAGTCAAAGGCAACTGGACATTAACAGTGTTTCTTGAAAACGTTTCCCAAAAGTACACAAGGTAGGAGCCCCTCTGAGGCATAACCTAGGTGGCATACAACATTGCAAAATATAAGACCAACATCCTAGATCCCTTGGCTGGCAGCACAGTATACCACATTCAGAACTCCACAGACTTTGTGAACTGGAGCCCAATGAGACTATGGTGTCCTATGGTGTTACATCTCTATTCACTTGTATACCAACATCCGAGGCAATTAGAACAATGACGAAACAGCTGAAACAAGACACCACTCTCAGCAGCAGAACAAAGCTGAACCCTGAACAAGTTTATTTCTTACTGGACCTATACTTTAACTCAGTGGACAAAAAAACAAGTTCCTCAGGGAAGATGTGAAAGAATGAGAAAAATGAAAAAGCCAATACCTTAATCAAAAGTGGGGTGTTCCCAAATGTATTGTAGTGCTCCAGACACATGAGTCATTTTCAGATGTGAAAGAAGGCAAACTGGCATTTCTGGACTGTGCAATAGTTATCAGAGAGGGAAGAAATTTAGATATTGAACTGTACAGGAAAACAAATTACAGCTATAAGTATTTGCTGTTTCATTCCCATCACCCTCTGGAACATACACTGGTGATTATAAGAACTTTACACCATAAGGCTGTATCAGTACAGAAGCAAAAGAGAAAAATACAAACATCTGAAAGGAGCTCTGAAAATGTGTGGATGCCTGGACTAGGCCTTTACCAAAACAACATCAAAGCGAAGCAAAAAGATTACACCAAGAAATAGAGGGGAGGAGCATAGCAGGCAAAGCAACTTATGTAGTCATTCCATATGTAGTTGGAGCATCAGAAAAACATAGGAGAATATTTAAGAAACATCATATCCCTGTGTATTTCAAGCCCAGCAACTCCCTAATACAAAAATTGGTGCAACTTAAATACCCAACATCAAAGAACATGAAGAGCAACATGGTCTATGCTGTCAAGTGGAGTGAAGACTGGTCTGATCTATACATTGGGTAGAAAAAACAACAGCTTTGTAAGGGAATGGTCCAACACAGAGGGGCTAAAGGTGGCCATAGACGCACAGATAATATCGTACAAAACAAATTTTCGTACGATATTCGGTGCGTGTATGGTGGGAAATGAGCCGACCGACATCGTCAGAAGATTAAGATATCGGTCGGCTGGTTGATCGGACTGGACGGAAAATTTTGATCGGATGCCTTTGAAAGCTCCCTGAACATCGGCCATTGTTGGTGCTGAATCGTCAGATACAAGTAGAATTCTATTGTTTCTTCCTGTATATTTGACGATTCAGCTCTACACGTGTGTGTTGAAACGAACGATCTTTCTTGGAAAGATCTTTTCCGAGAAAGATTGTAATTGTTACGTCTATGGCCAGCTTTACTCCTCAGGACAAGATTGGGCAGTTGATCTAAATCTCAAGGAAAAGGGCAAAAAAGGTGGGGCTGACAACTACAACTGCAGTAATTATTCATTTGCACTGATCTTTGAGGTTCTCTGTGGAACTGCACAAAAGTATTTGATAGTCACCATGATCAGGGGTGTAACTACAGAGGAAGCAGACCATGTGGCTTCAGAGAGGCCCAGGAGGTAAAGGGGCCCCATGAGACCCTATTTCATATACCATTTCAATAAATATTGGTAAAACAGGTCAACCCCTTGACATTTTGGGGGCCTGAAAATAATTTGCTGTGGGGCTCAGTAATATCTTGTTACGCGACTGACCATGATTCCATTTATTAACAAACGTTGGTATTTGCTTAACCTTTAGCCGTTTGACTAGTCGTGTTAAAATAAATGGAAGTAAATGTCTGAACTTGTTACAAAAACAGCAAAGAAGATGTAATAACAGGTGCAGAGTTTGGAACATATCTAATAACACATAACAACCTATCAAACTACATATGAAACTGAATAAAACAGCTTCTAAAATCATATTAAAACAAATGTAAATACAACATTAATTATACTGCCCCTGCACTGGCCACAATCCTGTTCTCCCCAAATGAATCTGAACTGAAAAAGTAAAGATGGTCCTGTTTGGTGATCAGTGTTATGAAACAAAAGCAGAAAGGGAAATGGCAAATTGTCGGGGGGCCTATAAGCTCCCAGCGGGGAGTAGTCAGTAACAAGGAGGAAGCTGAAGGGTTAAAGTCCAAGATCGTGATACAAAAAGGGATCAGGCAATAATGTAAACGAAGTACAGGTAAAAGGTCCAAAGGCAGGCAGAATATAATCATAATGTGTTCAGGCAGGGTCAAGAGTCCAGGAATGAATATATAAAGAATTAACAAACACCCAGCAATGTACAAAACAAATGCTATTATGGGGCATTGAACCAGCGTCCTGGGCGTCACCATCTTGATTTAAACCAGAAAGGAAGGACGCACCAGGCCGCAAAGTACACAAATCTCCCTTAGAGATCCCGGAAGATGTCATTCACAAACTCCTGGAAGACTTATTGCAGAGGCCAAAGATCATCACAAGGTATTCGTAGTGCCCATTTCGAGTGTTGAATGCCATCTTCCATTCATCCCCCCTTACGAATGCGGACCAGGTTGTATGCCCCGCGTAAATCCAACTTAGAGAAGAATTTAGCACCTTTCAATTGGTCGAAAAGTTCAGTAATCATAGGTAAGGGGTATCGGTTTTTAACTGTAATCTTATTGAGTCCACGGTAATCCACGTAGACCACCGTCTTTCTTCTACACAAAGAAAAAGCCAGCTCCTGCCGGAGAGGTAGAAGGACGAATAAATCCCCGCTGGGGATTCTCCTGGATATAGTCTTTCATGGCGGAGGTCTCCACAGGAGAGAGGGGATAGGTTAGACCTCTTGGGGGCATGGTTCCAGGAAGAAGATCGATGGGGTAGTCGTAGAGTCGATGAGGAGGGAAGACTTCTTTCAGAAGATGTCAGAGAACCCCTTGTAACAGGATGGCAGGGTTTTCAGATCTGTCGAGGAGATAGTCCTCTTGACAGAATGGACTCCAACAAGAGATCTGCCCGGAAGACCAATCAATGGAGGGTTTATGCAGGCGAAGCCAGTGTAACCCCAAGACGACAGAAACAGAACTGCAGGGAATAATCAGGAACGACAGTTTCTCTTTGTGTAAAGTCTCAACCTGCACAGGTAATTACCCTGTTGTCATGGAGATTATCCCAAACGTTAGTGGCCGGTCATCAATTGCCGTAACTCATAGAGGGGTAGACAATGAAAACAGGGGAACATCCATATATTTGGCAAAGAGAGCATCCATGAAATTCCCAGCAGCTCCGGAATCAATAAAGGCAGAGCCAACTCTTAGTGGCCAGACAAATCTTTAATGGCAAAAAAACCTGTGAGGTTCTCTTGAGAATTAGGAGTAAAGCCACCTTGACCATTTGATGCTCTCGGAGACATGTATCCACTTTGATAGTGAGAGCAATTAAATCTTCCAGTGGCTCTTGTGATACTAGATCATCTTTCAGCTGGGTAGAAACGCCTTGGTAGAAGACAACTTTATATGCCTCCTTGTTCTAAGAGGTCTCTGCCGTTAAGGTTCTTAAGTCAATAGCATACTCACTGGCACTGAGACTTCCCTGCCGGGATTAGGCATCAGCGACCACCATGCAGAACACCCGGAGGAATTCTTTAACATCACAAGTCAATGGAGAATTTTTCTCCCAGAGAGGTGTTGCCCACTCGAGTGAATTTCCCTCGAAGCGAGACACCACATAAACCCCTCAGAGGTATATTGTGAGGGTTGGAGTTCAAACTGAATATGACATTGAGTGACAAACCCTCTGCAGGCTTGCAGGTCCCCATTATAGTGAGGTGGAGGAGGAATGCGTGGCTCACTGGCCGATGAACTTGCTGCCAGAGGAAAAGACACAGGAGGCATACAGGAAAGGAGAGTGTCAAGTACTTGCCCAATGCGGAAGTGCTGAGCTTCATATTCCTCCATGCGGGATGCCAATCTGTCCGTCATCAGACGTAGATTCCTCAGTGGGGGGAAATTCACTAAGCGGCGAAAATTCGCTAACATTGCCCTAGCTAACGTTCGCCGCACTTCGCCAGGTGAATTTTCGCCAGCACTACGCAAATTCACCAAAATGCAAAGCGGAGTAGTGCTACTGTTAGTTCGCCAGGCAAAGCGCATTTACGCTAGCGATGCTTAATTTGCATACGGTGCGAACTTAAGCGTATAATAGAAGTATATGTTACAGCCACTACATTACACTACACAAGCCCAGGAAACCTTTAATAAATAAAATAAAGTTTTCCTATTGCCCTACATGTGCCCCCTGTATAGTTGAGTTGCCATATGTTAGGAAATGTAGGGGGGAAGGAGGATAACCCCCCAATAAAAATCGATCTTTTTCAGACTATCACCCTAGAATGGTACAACATGCCAGCGTTTTTTTGGGACTTCAAACTCCTATCTATTGTATTGAACTTCGCCAGGTCTGAACTGGTGAAGTAAAGTCTAGCGTAAGTGGTAACATTCAGGAAAATGGTAATCTTAGTGAATTTGCGTAATTACGATCCTTTGTCAGTGCGCAACTGCGCCTGGCTTAAGGGTGCGAAGTTGCGCTAGTCTATCTACTTCGCTAGCGAAAAGTGGCCAGAGTCGGCGTTAGTAAATTTGCGAAGTTACAAATTGACGTCACATTAGTGCTAGCGTTAGACGCAAATTAGTGCTAGCGTTAGACGCTTCGCGCTTTAGTGAATTTCCAGGGAATCAATATATAAAGAATTAACAAACACCCAGCAATGTACAAAACAAATGCTATTATCGGCATTGAACAAGCATCCACATGGCCGTGCTGGGTGCCGCCATCTTGATTTCGGCACCACTAGCAGCCACTAACCCTGTTGTACAGCTCTGTTCTCTCAGTTCAGATTTTGGGTGGGGGGGCTTCTGGGGTGTCTGTATGGTGTGGTTAGACAAAGAGAGGAGGCGTGTGAAGGTATGGGTCTACTTCTCCCATAAAGTATTCAATGCCTTATCAAAGTAGAAAAGGGTTAATATTTACAGCAAATCAATTTATATTGTAACCTTTCATGAAATAACAGGAAAATTCATATTTCAAGAGTTAAGTATACAAAAAGATACTGCTTGCATTGAGTGAGCCCTCTGTCTATGTACTGTATTTATGTACATAGACAGAGGGCTGGATCAGAGTGCCTGGAATGGCCTGGAATCGTAAGCGTTTTTCAGTGAAGTACCTGTGCTATGTTTACTGCATATTATATTCAGTACCTCATGCTCCATCTGCCATATAATTTGCTGCCCCAAACCCATGCAAAAAAACAATGCAAGAAAATAACTTTATACAGATATGGCATCTATTATCTAGAGACCCATACTGAAAGTAAGCAATGCCTCTCCCCTCAGTGTATTTTTCAAACCAAAATGTAATTATTCCTGAAGGCTATCCTAAATACATTGTAACTTCTGAAGGCTGTCCTGTTCATATGTAATAATAAATCAATACATTGTAACTAATATTAACCAATTCAGCATAGATTATGCATCTTGGATAATATTACGCTGACATGATTTGGGCTTCAAGAACCCTTTAGCAAAGCATGCTTTGGATACTAGATTATATTACAGTATTAATTAGAAAATAATATCAGTTCCCTGCAGAAAGGAAAGAAACGAAACACAGCAAGAAGCAAGTCTTTCATAGTTTTGCAGTGTTTTCTCGTGTGTTACCCACAAGAAAAAGAGGGTACCCTGCCGAATGAGGGTAGGCTCCCTCCTGCAACTTTCCCTCCTCTCGTCTCCCCCTCCCATCTTACATCACACGGCACGTTTCTGTCCCACTCGGCTATCGGGCACTTTTGATGATGTCAGCAACATCACTTCCGGCTTGATGTTGGTCGGTGGGTTTGCGGGTCGGGTCGTGGATAAGGCGGTTGCGGGTCCAGGTCGGGTAGTGGATCAAAGTGGGTAAATATGCGGGTTGAGGTTCGAGATGCAGGCTGCGGGTTCGGGGTCTTATAAATTGGTTCTGTGTAGGACTCTAGAGCAATTAGAATCATAACCTGTAGAGTGCTTTGTAAAGGTGTTAGTACTATAATGTGAAATATGTAAAATAAAGTGAAACCTTAATTTTACATCCCCTGATTTAAAAAAAAATTTTGAGGTCCCACCTATATATTATGCATAATACATTTTCCTGATTTTATGCCATTTTTTCCAGGTCCCCTGAATAATGTAAAATGAGAGGCTTCAACTGTAGTTGTATGTGCCCCTTCTTTTAAATGTAATGTTTGCTTTCAAAACAATACAATTTACCAATATGAGCTACCTAAATTGGAGCTATATAATGAATTAAGCCACTGCCAAAGAGTGGTTGCCTGTCCTTCTGCGAGAGCTCAGTTTCTGTTTATATAATGCTTTGGATGACACCTGTTCGTGGAAATAAATACCAATCATCCATGTTAAATTTTTCCACAATAATTACTCCAACAATTAACTATGAATTTTTGTGGCTGGGCAGCTAAAACACAAACAATCTAACAAATCTATGCATATTGCAGCATTCCACTGCACCTCCAGCATGAACAACTTGCATGCCCTATAGGGAATATGCCAGGATTTAGTTATGCAGATTAGCAGTAATATATTAAAGGGAAACTGTCATGGGAAAACATGTTTTTTTCAAAACGCATCAGTTAATAGTCACATGACTGGGGGCAGCTGTGAAATTGACAATATGTCTAGCCCCACGTTAGATTTCAAAATTAAATATAAAAAATCTGTTTGCTCTTTTGAGAAATGGATTTTAATGCAGAATTCTTCTGGACTAGCACTATTAACTGATACATTTTGAAAAAAAATGTTTTTCCCATGACAGGATCCCTTTAACAGTAACAGGAATTTATTATGAATCAGTTAATTAGCATTACAAAGAAATTTCAGCACCAACCCTACGATCAAAGTGCAACTATATCCGCATCTTTCCATCTTGTCTTTTGCCCTACTTATATGTTTCAGCCAAATACCTAAAACATGACATGCTATATGGTTAACTGTGATTAGTATTAAAATGCCCATGCCACCTGTGAACCAGATGTGAAATAGCATTCATTCAACTTTGTTAAATCATTTGCTTTTAGTAGCAGTATCTCATGCAATGGTAAACTCCACAAAACTATGCACATTTGCCACTTTGTGAGCATAAATATTCAGAATGATTAATTAGTATACTAGTCTTCATTTGCTTTAAAGGGATTCTGTCATGATTTTTATGGTTTAGTTTTTATTTCTAAATTACATTGTTTACACTGCAAATAATTCACTCTACCATGTAAAATTGTTACACAGCAAGTGTATTTTTTTTAATTTATAATAATGGTGTAGGCAGCCATCTCAGGTAATTTTTCCTGGGCAAGTGCTTTCAGAAAGAGCCAGCACTTTAAGATGGAACTGCTTTCTGGCAGGCTGTTGTTTCTCCAACTCAATGTAAATGAATGTGTCTCAGATGGACTTGGCATTTTAGAATGCTGTCTTAGATCTACCAGGCAGCTGTTATCTTGTATCAGTGAGATATTATCTGGTTACCTTCCCATTGTTCTGTTGTTAGGCTACCTGAGTAAAAGGGAAAGGGGTGATATCACTCCAATGTGCAGTACAGCAGTAAAGAGTGACTGAAGGTTATCAGAGCACAAGTCACATGACTGGGGGCAGCTGGGAACAGGGCTGGAACTAGGGGTAGGCAAAGTAGGCACGTGCCTAGGGTGCAAAGCTTGGGGGGCGCCAGGCACGTACATTTCACTGCTGCCTATCCCAGTCCGGTCCTCAGAGTCCTGCTCATTGCTCCTGTTTGCTGTAGCAGCACCATTGACTGGTATGTTTTGAATAAAACATTTTTCCCATGACAGTATCCCTTTAAAGGGGTTGTTCACCTTCCTAAAATGTTTCCAGTACAGTTGGTTTCCGATTGTTCACCACAAATAAAGAGTTTTTCCAATTGCTTTCCATGTTTTATTTTTCCAAAATTGAAGTTTAAAGTTTAGTCTGGTATTTCAGTCTGGCAGCTCAGTAATCCAACTGCAGGCTCTGAACTGTTACAATTATCAATGTTTATAATTAGTGATGGGCGAATTTATTCGACAGGCGCAAATTCGCTGCTAATTCCCGCGATTCGCCGCCGGCGAATAAATTCGCACAACGCCAGCGAAACTTTGCCTGCCAAAAATTTGCTGGCATAAAAAAAAAGAGTTGCGTGCCGAAAATTATGCGAAGCGAGCAAATGACGCGACGCGCGTCATGAACAACACGATGCGTCAAAAGCGATGGACGTCAAAAACATGCCGTGACTTGTTTTGCAAATTTTTGCGAACTTATTTGCCAGCGGCGATTCGCGGGAATTCGCTGCAAATTCGCCCATCACTACTGGTGAACTAACTACCCCTTTAATATTTTTAGAGGAATGAATATGTAACACGTTACTCACAAACAGGTAAAAAAAAATTCCCCAAAATATATTAACTAAGTAGAGAAAGAAGGAGGTGAACACATATGATCTGTCATCTGGAAACCATAATCCAAAAAAGCTCCTAATTACAGAAAGGATAGTCTATCATAGAGTCCATTTTCAGCATATAATTCAAATTTTTCTAAATAATTTTAATTGCCTCTGAATTAATAAAACAGTTATTTCTACTTGATCATAACAAGGGGGCATGTAAAACAGGTGTTGGGAAGAGAATGCCAACAAATAACTAATATACTTAGAAAAACATGGGTGTGGAACAATTATTTATATCAAGTTTAGTTACCATCAAGTGCAAGATACTATTATTGCAGAGAAAAGGGACAATATTTTAAAAAATTAGAATTATTTGGCTAATAAGAACTCTATAGGAGATGATCTTCCTGTAATTGGGAGTGTTTGTGATAAGAAATCCCACCTGCACATTAAGACAAGGGGCACAAAAAGCCTTACCTCCAAAGTCCGATAACAATGCAGGCCAAGTTTTCAGCGTGACCTCACTGTGAATAATTTGCGAATAATTATTATGGGTTTTATCCCAGAGTTTTAGAAGTTTTTGATTGGTAAGAATGTTTTTTTACTTTTACATTGGTACCTTACTGGTGTAAGCATTATTTCAGCTCCCACTCATACTGACAAATGTACATAAATAAAGAATAGCTTTATATACAAATGAAGCATGTATATCATAACCAACATGGTACAATATAATGCAGGAAAACACAATTTAGCATAATATAAAAAGGGGTTTGTCATGTTGCCTCATGTCTTGTGGACTGACATAAGTGTCTTTAATTGTTTTACAATCCTGGTGTATTAACATTATACATGTTTTAAAAAGAAAAAAATATATATGGACAATAGTTTCCCTGTAAGTGGTTTGAAACCATATCATTAATTGAAGTGGTACGTTCTCTATCTAAATTACATTCTTCATTTCCAAGTTTCCCAGTAGCTTTGGTTGTTATGGTATATCGGTCATTAAGGAAAACTATACCCCAGAACAATGTAGGTCTCTATAAAAAGATATTGCATAAAACAACTCATATGTAAAACTTTGCTTCATGTAAATAAACCATGTGCCATTGGGTAATAATAAATAGAAAATAGCCATTTTAAAAAATAAGAACAGCCTCCTGGGATCATACCAAACAAACTATAAAGTTAGATCACATGAGCCAATTAACAGACATAGTTGTGTCTTTTGCTTCCACTTTTCTTCCTGTTACAGTTATAGTTGAAATATTTCTGGTCAGGTGATCTCTGAGGCAGCACACAGACCATCACAAAATGGTGGTTCAAGGCAAGAGACATAAAAGGGCAATATTTACTTAAAGGAAAACTATACCCCCCGAACAATATAGGTCTCTATAAACAGATCCTGCATAAAACAACTCATATGTAAAACCCTGCTTCATGTAAATAAACCATTTTCATAATAATATACTTTTATAGTAGCATGTGCCATTGGGTAATCATAAATAGAAAATAGTATTTAAAAAAATAAGGACAGCCTCCTGGGATCCTAGGATCCAACGGTGCACACAAACATAACAAAAAAACTATAAAGTTAGGTCACACGAGCCAATTAACAGACAAAGTTCTGTCTTTTGCTTCAACACTTCTTCCCTTTACAGTTAGAGTTTAAATATTTCTGGTCAGGTGATCTCTGAGGCAGCACACTGACCATCATGAAATGGTGGTTCAAGGCAAGAGATGTAAAAGGGCAATATTTACTTAAATATGTATTCCAGTTTGATAAGATTCTTTAATATGTCACTTGATTTGATATAAACTATCTGTTGCTCAAAAATTCTTTTTCGGGGTATAGTTTTCCTTTAAATATATATTCCAGTTTGGTAACATTCTTAATTTATTCATTTTCGGGGTATAGTTATCCTTTAAGATTAGTGTGACTGGAGCTGTGTTGGGCAACATTTGGGTGTTATTTACTAAACCTTGATTTTTTCTGGTTTAGGTTTTTTAGGGAAAAAAACTAAATTTTTTTTTTAGATGTATTAGACTGCAAAGCTGCTAAAAATCTGAATCTGAAAATGCGCCATCTCAAACCTGTCAAGGTCATGGAGAAGTCAATGGTAGATTTACCTTTTAAATTTTGATGATTTCGTGATCCGCACTGGTTTCTTCCGATAATCTGAAAAATCCGGGGTTTTCGGCAATAACCGTCATATTCAAAGAATTAATACAATTCGAGTTTTCTCTCGATTTTATTGAGTCTTTTCGCGACTTCACTTTTTCAATTTATTTTATTGATAAATAAGATAAAGTTGTGGATGAGATACATTTTGTTTTTTTCAAGCTAGCAGAGGCCCTGTGAATGAACTAATATGGGCATTACCCCTGCAATAAAAGTAAACAGTTCAATGTTTCTTAAGCATTGCATGAGAACAGCACTGTTAGTGAAAAACTGATATGGTGATAAACAAGCACTATGTTGAAGTATACCTCTTGTATGTGACAGTTCTGTTCTGTGACCTGATTTCCCACAGGAAAGAACAGATTAAATGGTGGATTTAGTACCACTAAAAAGATCCTCTATCTGACCTCTGTTGGCATGAATAATGTTCAAAGAAATCTTGCTGCAATAGGTTGTAAAAGCCAGAGCTAACCACTATGGTGATTGGGGTCAGCTTACGGCAACAATTAAATGGCTTAACCTCTTACAGGAATACTATGCATTCACTACAGAGCTTCTCAGAGGAAAAAGAGGGAAAGTTATACTATGATGTTTGAAAGAGATGTGCTGCAAGTGTATGTTTTGGCTTTGTCATACTTCCCACATGGTAACACTGATATGTTGATATAGTATTAACACAAAATTAGAATATGCCAGCAAATTTAACAGTGCTGCACGGTAGATAGATGGATGGATAAAATACACACAAATCGACTATGGGTACTTGCAGTAACTGTACTGCTAATATAAATATGTGGAAGCACGGTTGTTGTAAAATAATAAACAACCTCTTTTTTCAAGAAAATACATTTCAGTGTTTGTATTATCTGTATCTGGTAATCATTTTGTCTCTCTCTACATATACTTTTATATGTGTGTTTCTGTCTATCTCTTCATAATATTGTGAGGTCCCAAACTTATTTAATTATATTTAAAATCTGTCATTGAAACGTGGACAGATTTTCACAGTGGTTTTGAAGTCTGCAGTGTTAACCAGTGGATGACAGAGTTGATAATGGAGCAGGGGAGCACACAGTGTTACCCCACATATTTCCTCTGTTTCCACAGAAACCAGTGAGGGGACTGACACTTGTAATGCACAGAAGAACATCTGGCTAAGTTCATTCATGAGAGGGTGAATGAAGCATCTTTATGAATAAGATGCCTGTTGAAAGTAATACTAAATCCCTTGCATTCATTTTACTGCACACCATTAGTTACTATGTAAATGATTTAAACTAACAGCTTTCTCATTAATCTATAGGGAAATGAAGGGTGATGGAAATGGGCATCCTAAGGTATAGTAATTTTTAGCATTAGGAAAGGGAGTTTAAAAAAAAAAAATAATAATAATAATAATAATAATGATAAAATGTATAAAACCATGGGGGTATAGCATAACCATTTCCCATTAGTAACCAACTTTGTGTTGTTCAGTTACATTCACTAATCACTGGTAGCTGTGGATCCAATATGTGTGGATATGTTAAATGTTTTTGAACTAAAGGGAAATTCATAATTTCACATCACATGTCACATTAGAAGTAGCCAGTTTTTAGAATAACTTAAGCGTGTTCTAAGCTTTTTTTAAATTTGTTTTAAACTTTGCTCTTAACCGGCTAAGAGCAAATTAAACAAGGCACAGGAAGTCCAATGTTCTGGATGGGGTTTACAAGAAGTAATAGATAGCACATTCTACACTATCATAATCTGAAAGCATCAGCCTTTTTATTAATCCCAGAGGATTTGGCAGGTTTTAGGTGGCGAATAGTTGAAGAGCCAGAGTATGATAAATCACGAAATTGAAATACTTTTTTAAAAACTCGAATAGAATTTGAATAACTCCCTAGTCGAATTTGATCATAAAAAAATTAGAAAATTTAAATTTTCAATTCGACCCTTGATAAATCTGCCCTTCCATGCGCCATGTGTTGAACGCCAGTGTTTCCTACCACATACCATTGAATGAGTAAACTGATACCTTTACCCATGGAAATGTAAACATGTGCTGGAAAAACTCAACCAGAACTTTCACTGCAGAATTGAGTGGTGCAGCAGATTTAAGTGCACACTAATGAAAGCTTTTGGTTATATTCCTAGCTAAGGGCCCTATACAGTTCAAGACTGCACAACATCTTCAACCATGTAACACAAGTTGGCTTCAGAATTAACAATTGATAACCTGAGCTACTTTCATGATATTAAAAAAAGATTTACACAGTGAAAGCCCATGGAAGGCAGGTTTTAAGAATTTATAGAATATAATGAATGGCAAGTACAAACTTCTGATACATTCATATACTGCTAAGTACCCTATAAAATCTGAATTAATTTGCTTGTTAAAGTAAACTTTATTCTTTTCTACAAGCCTAACAATATTAACGGAAAACTATTGCTGGGCATTTAATGAGCATTTCAAGAGTTCCTCTTGAGCAATCTGTGCTATTCTTTCAATAGTTCCATTATTGCTCATAAGAACACATTAGGTCAGAAACTAAGGAATCTTCTCTAAAAAAGAAAGGTCACCAATTGGTTTGAAGTTAATGCTTGGAGCTAACAAAGAATCTCTGATATCCCAAGGGAATCATTAGTAGCCCAGCCATTCTATTGTTTTAGCGTCTGCTCCTAGGGCTTGCATTCCCAAGCAACCAGGAACAACACGAGAATCATCCTTCACTTGTGAATAATTCCCACCTGTGACAAAGACACCAGTATCTAGCGTCATGACAACCTCACACATTACACAAGCATGCAGTTCATAGAGGAAATGAAAATCCCAAAAGGAAGTGTGATGTGATAAAGGCTTTAATTTGCTTGGAAATAATGACTATAAACAAATATCCACTTAGGTTTTCCCTGATATATATAAATGTTTGAGATATATATATATATATATATATATATATATATATATATATATATATATATATATATATATATATATATATATATATATATATATATATATATATATATTAATAATTTAATCCCTAAATAAGTAGTGGGAATGCTATTTGATTTGGGGATTTTACTATATTGTAAAGGGGCATTATCGCACTAGGGATTGACAAAAAATGACTTTATCTTGGGGCTTAATCTCATGGGTGGTAGTTCTGACAAGCCATCATTGTTAGTAGACTTGGGGTGGCGTGTAACCAGCACTTTCCTAATGCAATGATAATTAAGTTCCATGACAGATGAATTAAATCATTCAAGACTAAAAAATGGTCTTGCTCTAGAGTAAACTTTAATAAAGACTATTGAAAACAAGAATCATGTTCAATATATTATTGAAGAATAGTAAAGAGAGACTTTTTTGTCAGGAATGGATTTGAGGGGAAATTCTTCTTCCACCGTTTGCAAATAATTTGAGAACCACTTAAAAATTTTGCAGCAAACAAATGCAAAACGCCCATAGACCCCAATGTATTTTGTGCAGAAAGAGTTACAGCAAAGACCATTACCATGGAAAAACTACCACTGACTTCAATGTCACAAGTTTTCAGGCAGATTCGCTCATCACCAGGGCTGCAATTAGAAATCATGGGGCCCCATACAACAACATTTTTGGGGCCCCCTGAGCACCGCTCCCACCATGGCACCCAAGCCCCACCCCTGATCCCACCCCCTCTTACAAGTTAAAAAAAATTGGGGCCCCAAAAAATATTTTAAAAAAAAACATTGGAGCCAGGGTCCCCCTTACAAGTAAAAAAAAATTGGGGCACAATAAAATATTTTTTTTTAAATAAAACATTGGTGGCCAGGGGATTAAAAAACAACAACATTGGTGTCAGTAGAATTGAACTTGTGGCTTCAGGACTTCAGTGTCAGCTCCTTTCGTGACATCTGGTATTTTCGCCGCTTCAGGACTTCAGTGTCGACTCCTTCGTGACTTGGGGTTTTTCAGCCGCTTCAGGACATTCAACTGTTTGGCACTTCCGCATTCAGCTGTTCGGGGACATCGGAAGGTAGCACGTCTTTGGCCCTCATAAGGGGGGCCCGGCTCTCCGAAAAGTGCAGCACTGCACGAAAATTGCATGAAAAGGGCCCCCCTTCAGGCCTGGGACACCTGTCCCCCCTGATGTCGGCCCTGCTCATCACTATTTAATAATTAGTTCATGTATATCACACATAATGGGTAGGGTAGTTCCTTTGGTACATGCTATAGTGTGTGTGTGTTAGTAAGTAACTGCATAAAAGTAATTTAATATAAACATTATAAAACATTATTGGGCCTATTTATCAAAGCTCCTGCTCCTATTTGCGTACCTGAGCCAAACTTTATGTACTACATTGTTTATCTTATGAGAACATAACAAACAATTTGCAATTAGCATTACACCATTCTGCTACAGTACTTTATTAAACATCAGTAACAATGTGCCAGTTTATTATTATATACAAAGGAACAGTAAATTGGTCAAAAATTAATAATAATTTAATGGAATTCTTTGGAAAATTGCATTATTCTACTTTGGAGGTTTCTGGATAAGATAATCCATTTATTTCTATCCTGTTTTTGTGCCTGCTATATAAATATTCACAATTGTCTGTATCTTTTTTGTGTTGCATTTTAGTACAAATCTATAAACAAGTGGGTGTATACCTTCTTTCATAAGGATAGTTGTTTTTCAAAATAGTAAATAGTAAATTTTATGATATTATACATAGTTTCTCTCTTTCTAAAATCCAGGGAGCATGTTAGTTCTGGCTGTAAAATCTGACTAGCTGTATAGTACCGCAATGATCTTATTGCCAGAAATCAGCAATTTGTATAATTAGGGGCAGATTTACTAATGGCCAAATTTTCGAAGTGAAAAATCCTTGAAATTCAACCATTGAAGTTTATTGTAAAGGACTTCTTCGATCGAAAATTTACCTATTTTGATTGAATAGGTCCATTTTCGATGGAATGAAAATCGTTCAATCACATAGTTCAAATCCTTTGAATTCCTAGGACTTTTCCTAGGAATTTTCAGGTCAGGTTCTAGGACGTCTCCCAAAGGCTAAAATGGCAATTCGGCAGCTTTAAGGTGATGAAGTTGAAGCATTATAAAGGGCCAGTACTTCACAAATTCAGCTTGTCAAATATTCAAATATTTTCTATTCAAATCGAATTTTGGGCTATTCGATAGTCGAAGTATCCCAAAATTGCTTTGAAATTCGAATTTTTTTAATTTTATCTGAATATTCACTTCAACCTGTAGTAAATGTGCTCCTTACTGTATGTTAATTAAAATACAACTACCATCATAATCCAAATATAACTTGATCACAGCATCAAACATTCTCAAACATATAATCAAAGTGATTCAGAAAGCATCATGGCATAGTAACATTACTTCTCTTTCCAGGAATAGCAGCCCAGATGATACAAAATGAGTTTCCAGTGAGTCTTGCCTATTGTGTTTACACTTAACTCTGAGTTCTTGGTTAAATACAACAATCACCAAAGCTTTAAACATGTTTTCCCTATCACTGAACACCTAGACAGCACACTTCTCAAGTTTGATTACATGCATGCTAGATGACAATACAATGTCTGATTAGGAACTCTCTTTTAAATGTAATTAAGTTTTGGTTGCCTATTTGCACCTACCTGTGGAACTGTGAGAGTTATCGTCAGGAATCTGCTTTGCTGTGGATCTTTTGTAAACAACATGTAATCTTCCATTTTCTTCATCCTTCTGTTTACCTCGTTCCAGTGGTTCAATAAAATATTCATCTTCCTTTGTTCTTATCATTCCAGCCTATTGTAAAAGTGAAAATATTTTTACTTTTTATTACTCGTTTCTGCTGTTGCTTGCCAAGCCTTTATCCTAATCTGATCAGTACTATCATTTAATGCAGCAGTTCTCAAACTGGGGGTCACGACCCCTTTGGGGGTCGAACGACCCTTTCACAGGGGTCGCTTAAAGTGGACCCGTCACCCCAAAAAAATATTCAAAATCATATTTTATCACATTGGTCAAGCAAAATGAACATTAATTACACTATATAAATTATTTAATCTTGTTTTCTTCAGTTTGGGAATTGATAATTATAGCAAGCAGGCAGGAGCCATTTTGTGGACACTGTTATTAAGACAAGCCTTGCATCATCTCAGAATTTTGTTTGTGTACCAGAATGGGGGACCCAATGTCTATCCTCATGTCCTGGCTACACAATTAAATGGTTAAGAGAACTGGGGGTATGTGTGGGGAGCAGTGACATCTAGGAAGTGCTGAATGGAAAGTGAAAGTAATTATTTGCCCCGCCTCTATGCCTAAGGCATAGAGGAGTGGCAGACAATATTTGATTGATAGCTGAGATTTTTAAACCAGCGTAAAAACAGCTATGAATGATTTAACAAAAAATTGGAAATTGTATTTCATGTTTAATTTGAAAAGGACTTTCATTATAGAGATTTTTGTGTCTGGGTGACGGGTCCACTTTAAGGGGTTCCAGGAGCAGGCTCATCTCTCTCCCCACTAGCCCTGGGCCAAGGTTGTAGCTCTGGGAGTTGGTGCTAGGAGTTGTAGTTCGGTAACCTGTGTAGGAAAGCCAGCTGCACTACAACTTTCTATTTCCCCTTAGTAGGGACTGCCATATAGCTATCCCTGCCGCACTAGGCACGGAAAACAAACCTTTATGCAGCCACACTGTCTCCTGTACTTTCCTAACAATCCACTCTGGGCTGGCAACAAAAATATTTTAATATTTTATGGTTGGGGTTCACCACAACGTGAGGAAAGTTGAGAACCACTGATTTAATGGGACATGGTTATCCTTGAAAATATACAGACAATGTAGGCTCTAACAGTGCAACATGACACACCCCTTTATCTATTGTAGTGAACAATATTCTTGGCAATATACTGCAGCATGTTTTGAATATTGTACCATCAAATCTATGGCACACAAGGTGTTTTGACTTCTGCTGTGCTCTTAGGATGAAATGGGAAAATCCAAACTCCACTCTCCGCCTTCAATCATTTACTAACTCATATCCCTCAATAGTGCCAATTCCAGGACCTAAATCACAGACCCATAAAGGCTTAAGATTGGAGGTGGTGCATGCCCATGGAGAACTAAATGTCCCAAATGAGATGCAGTGGTTCTCCATGTAAGCACTGCTAAGTTATTTGTGTGCCACCAGCCCTAAAACCCGGTCTATATAATTATTATTATTCTGCTTCATTAAAAAGTAAAACCAGCATTGGTCTACACTTGCAGCCCTGTGTTGTGCCCCACACTACATGGCCTGTTTGTTGATTAAAGCTTCTCCAAAGAAAAAACAAATTAATTGTTCTGCATGCTGTCTCTGTTATTCCAATTTTTTAATGACCGTAGTTGCTAAACTAGGCAGTGAAGACGGAAATGGTTTCACAGGAAGGTAAATGACAAACGTTCAAACAAGATACCCCTGAGCTGCAAAAAGTCTTTACTTCAGAATACAGCAAATGTTAATCACTTAATTCAGTGTTCCCCAACCAGTAACTCGTGAGCAACATGTTGCTCCCCAACCCCTTGGTTGTTGCTCTCATTGTCCTCATAGCAGGTGCTTATTTTTGAATTCCAGGCTAGGAAGCAATTTTTAATTGCATAAAAACTAAGTATAGTACCAAGCAGAGCCTCCTGTAGGCTGCCAGTCCCAAAGGGGCTACTAAATAGCCAATCACAGCCCTTATTTGGCAACCCCAGGGACTTTTTCATGCTTGCGTTGCTCCCTAACTCTTTTTACATTTGAATGTGGCTCACGGGTCAAAAAGGTTGGGGACTCCTGACTTCATTCATGGTATCCCACTTAGCAGAGTGGTAAAGGTTAGAAATATTTGGTGGTGCCACCAACATTTTGTAAAGAATGATAAAATAAACTACATATATGCCACCAGCAAAACAATTAATACCATTTGACCTGGGAACGACATGGTTAATATTCCTCTCATTTAGGTTTTACAGGATGCTACACTCGCAATAAGAATATTACTTGAGTGCCAAACCACATGTTTTGCATAGTTCACTCTAAAAGTTTCTTTAAGGTCAACTAGCCTAACAGTATGACTAAGCCTTCAGTGAAATAATAAAGTCATCTGTTTCCATCATTTACTCCTTTTTTATGAGTAGCACATTTCTTATATGTTATGTAATTTGTCCAACCATAGCTACTATGGACTTTATTCTTCTCTTTAGCGTTACGCCATTATGGCCAAAATCATTGAGCCTTTCTGAGTGAGAATCTGGAAAAAGACACTGCCTCATGGTCACCTTTCCATTCCTGTAAGGCCGTATTAGTCTTGCACACTGTATCTGCTTGCCAGTATATTGCATGTCACCCTTCTTAGCAAAATAAACTTTTCACCAGTGGTTGCCATGCTAACAAATGAATATTTTACCTTGGCAGATTCAAGCCATTGTCTGCAAAAGTCATTTGATTTTATTATGCATTAACGGGGAATATGTGGACACAGTGATCTGCAGAATATGTTTTGTACCATGTAAAAAAACCAATATTCTTTCCTTGAGTAACACTGACACTTTTTTTTGCATATTTCAGTCTTTTCTTTAATATTAAACTTTTTGTCAAATGCCAGCAACACACACACACGCCATAAGTCACTGGCAGATTTCGCAGAGTTTAAATTGCTGACAGCATGAGCCATATTTTCGCAATGTGCTACTGACAAACAACATGGTTGAGTTTCTTGCAGTAGGAAAACACAGTTTGAGAAATTACAATAATAATATCTTAAAAGCTATATGAGGAGTAAAAAAATCCTGCTTAGTGTAAAAATAAAAAGTGTGCAACTAGATAGCTGCAAAGCAGGAAGTTACTCCAGCCTTTAGGAAGTTGTGTTCTGACTATTATGTTAGACATCCATTCACTCCAGCCTTTATAGATTACATTTTTTGCTAACTATATTGAAAACATTTTTTTATTTTGTCTATTTACCCAGATTTTATTTTTTTTCTGAACAATTCCTTTAATAACTGGCTCCCTCTGGATCACCAACCTGCAACTATTTGCAGTTGATTGAAGCCATGTTCATGTTAGAAGATAAGAGAATGAGATGGTGCCTGCCAACACTGCTGCGCTACTCAATTTTTTGGAACCAAGGACGGCAGCAGAGACAGTTTAGGGGGACCCAATTTTTCAGTTCTGTTGGATGATCTCTGGAGGTGGCCAAGGTGTTAAGTATGCTTTAAAGGGGAACTATCGCGAAAATGAAAATTTAATATAAGCTTCAGCATACTTTAATAAGAAACTTTCTAAATAAAATCAATTAAAAACGCTGTACTGTTTCTGAAATAATCACATTTATCTTCAATATTCCTCTCTCAGCATCGGTTTCTCTTCATTCTCTTTTCATGCAGCAGTTGGGAGTCAGATATTCTTTGACAGTTCGATCCAATATATCTTATAGGTGAGCCTTCTTTTGCCTAGAAGATGTATTAGAGCTCATTCTATTAAAATCATGAGACATTGAGGCAGATTTATCAAGGGTCCAAGTGAATATTTTTGTGTATTTCGACTAGGGAATAGTCCAAATTTGATTTGAATTTGCAAAAAATTTGTTGAAAATTTGAATTTCCAAAATTTATCATATACTGTTCCTTAACAATTTGAATTCAACTATTTGCCATCTAAAACCTGCCGAATTGCTGTTTTAGCCTATAAGGGACCTCCTAGAACCTATTTGGAGTCCATTGGTGGACAGAAAAGGATCAATCCGTGGTGCTCATTGTTATAATCCTGGGTTGGTACAGTTTTCTGCTGATAGGAGCACCAGCCCGGGGTTTCAGGTAAGTCAATACAATCACTTGGCACCCCTAAGTGCAGGAAGACATTCCTTCTCCTTTAAAGGGCAAATTCCAACCCACAGTTTAAGAATCTCTGCTGTAGTTGATGCTTAAAGGGGAACTACTGCGAAAATGAAAATTTTATATAAACTTCATCATACTGAAATAAAAAACTTTCTAAATACAATCAGTAAAATATTTAGAAAAAAGTATTTAAAACAATGTGCCTAACCTGTAACCTGTAAATGTTAACTGTCCGTTATTCTGCCATATTTTCTACCCACAAAGCAATGTTTGCAACATAACTGCAGCTGAGGCAACCTCTGCCAAATATTGTGGCAAATACTGCAAGTGCAAATAGTGGATGGTCACAAAAGGTGCAGCAAGGAGGCAGGACATGAACAGATACATACCTACTTTGACTGTTTGCAGGTTTAAATGTGCAAAAGAGTGCATGCAAGGGGTCATTGCACAAAAGAAGCTTTAACACAGGGGTTAGGTACAGGGCTCCCTTGCGACTCTGTACATTAGGGAGATATCAGGCAACTACCGCAGTGATGAAAAGTCTCCAGCAATTAGATAAAAATGTGTCCAGTTACATATAAAGACATAATTAACCAGCAAATGAAAATCCGTTTGAGAATCTTCAATTCAGTTAAAAGCATCAACCTTTACTTTACATTTAAAATCACCATATCAGATAGAACACAAATTAAAGTGCACATTTACAGATGAAGCCACTTTGGATTGTGTATTTGACACAGAATAACTTAACTCAGACTTCACACTTGTCTCATTTAACACAGAAATTGCGTCACAGCATCCCATCTAATGAAAGTGTTCATCATTGTGAACAACGGTGCATTGTTATGCTAATAAAAAGGTTAATTGCATTAAATGAGTTAAGATGACTTTAGATAACAGTTTCTTCAATTAGCCCTGAGTCATGACGCATTTAACACACAAATCCAAGTGGCTGCATCTGTAAGTGAAAATAAACATTAGTGCATGCGCTTTCTGTATGGCATTTTATGTGCACATTTCGGCCCCTAGATTTGTTCTTGAAACCATTACAAGAAAAATTTTATTGATAAATAATTAAGAACTTAAAATATTATGACCTCAATAAAACCACCATGAAGACACATAATGAAAATGAAGGAGCATCTGCCTCCCGTGCCTCATCAGTTTAGAAATGTTTTGAGGAATTTTCCTCTCATCTACTTTCCTTCACCCTTCTTAGCTCAGTTTTTAATACTTGGACAATTGCAGGTGGCTGACAGAACTCTAGCCTACCATTACCTAAATAGAAGCCCCAATGAAAAGGATCAAGAGCTCTGTGTTCCATCAATTTAATATCCCAGCATTAACGCTAGCCAAGCAGACAGCACTGCCTGCCAAGGCAAACATATGGGACTCAGCTGAAGTGATTGGGGGGCTGGTTTTAGAGACAGTTCTCTAGTCTAAACTTCTTAAGGAGTCAGAATAAACGTGCTTTCATTCAAAAGGTACTGCTTCGTCTGAAAGCACAGAATTCTGCTTAAACACAGCCACCTTTCAACCTCACTGTTTCTCTAAGATGTACTTAGTTCAATGGCTGCGTCATAGTTACCTGCATTTCAGTTTTCTTCTTCTACTTTTTCCTTTTTTAACCCAAACAGTAGAAACTCTTTGGCCCACAGTTGATACTTTGGCAAAAAAAATCCCCTTGAGGGTGCACACAATCAACATAAACATTTCATACTCTTGCAGAGTTCTGCTTCCCGTAACTATGATTGCTCAACATATAGATTCCAATTAAAGGACAGATTCTTAAAATTCTAGTTTAATGAGTTGTGCTTTCAAAGAAGAAAATGATAGTCAAACTATTTTTGAATTAAATTTAGACAAGACAGTGATCAATTTTATATAGTTTTACATAATATGTATGCATGTATGAATAACTTAATCTGTGCTCTAACTTTAACAAGCAGAGTTTAGCGCAGATTTGAGACTTCTGGTTAGAAATGGGTATGACCAAAGCAAATTATGTAAGTGGTCTAAACCCTCCAAGTTTTTCATTCAAGAATGCTGGGTGGTATGAAACCTTGGGGAAAGGTAACAGTTTTAGAGTGGTGGCACATGTAGATTGGAGGAGATTAGTTGCCCACCGACAAATCTCCTCTTCTTCAGGCGACTAATTTCCATGAAATGCCTTCCTGCCGACTAGAATGTGAATCGCTGGCAGGAATACATTTTGGGGAGCTTAGTCGACCGAAGAGAAGGAGAGCTGGGCGACGGATCTCCCCAAATCTGAGCGTGTGCCACCAACCTTATTAGAGTTGATAATTAAATTGAAAATGCTGTGACAAAAAATATCAAATGAATATGCCTAACAAACTCAATGTGTTTAGTGATTTGAGGGAATTAACTGATAATTGCCTCTGTAGGAAAAATTGAAGTAAAAAACATCAGAAAAAAATCCAAAAAGCTCTGAACTTTGGGATGGCCATCTCCCATAGACTCCGTTTTAACCAAATAAAATAATAATAAAAGAGAGTATACTTTAATCAGTCAGCAAAAAATGTGTCATTTCTATATTAACAATAACAACCAATATTTATTACAGGTATGGAATCTGTTATCTGGAAACCAGTTATCCAGAAAGCTCCAAATTACAGAAAGGCCATCTCCCATTTTAATAATCCAAATTTTTAAAAATAATTTCCTTTTTGGTTGATTCACCAAACAAGCGGATCTCTCCCCGATATGCCCATATTGAGAGGGGCGATTTCAGGCTGATCCAACCCTGGGCCCTAGGGCCTTACATTTGGATCATAATGTATGGAATATGGGCAGTCGAATCGTGGGATTGCATCAATGAACTAACGTGGTCCGCAATCCGACAGGATTTTTAACCCTGCCAGATAGACATCTGGTGACTTTCGGCCAGATATTGATCAGGGAAGCCCTTCCAAGGGGCCCCACACACAGGTGTGTGTACATGTATATTTCCTAATTGACTGACATACCCCAGCTTTATGTAACACTATGAAAAACACAATAGGAGCACTTTGAGAGGTAATAAAGCCTATAAAGGCTAAGAATATTCGAGGAGATTTGTCGCCTGGCGACAAAACGCCACATCTTTGAGGCGACTAATCACCAAAAATCACCAGGCATCCCAGGCATTGTAAAAAACAATTAACATGAAAAAAAGTCGCCATTTATTGTACTCGTTTTAAGGGCAAGGCCAGACGGGGAGATTCGGGAGATCTGTTGCCTGGCGACTTCTTGCCACGACGAATCTCCCCCCAATCTCCCGGAATAGCTAACTAGCGCTGCTCACCCGCTCTGCGTAAAGTCGCCTTCGCTTGTTCACACGCAGCAGCATGATTTTAAAAGTCGCTCAAAATTGCCTGGCGAGGCAACTTTGAGCGACTTTTAAAATCGTGCCGCTGCAAGTGAACAAGCGCAGGCGACTTTACGCAGAGCGGGTGAGCAGCGCTAGTTAGCTATTCGGGGAGATTCGTCGCGGCGAGAAGTCGCCAGGCGACAGATCTCCCCCGAATCTCCCCGTCTGGCCTTGCCCTTACACTGTTTTTCTGGTGAATTATCTTTTCCAGTGCATAATAAATAGGCCCCTTTTGAAAATTTGGTACTTTGCCTCATGGCAGGAGCCTCCCTGCATGAGTTCAAAGAGAGGGAGTGGCTCCCCATTGGATCCCATCCATCCAATGGACATGAAAAGTACACTTTAAGTTTAATAACACTGTTGCTTAGCAAGAATTTGTTGAGACAATTATTAGACTACAATATTTCAGTTGAGGTAGGCAAGTTAAATATTTACATGTAGGTTCTCTGATATAGAAAACATGCAGATAAATTAATTCCCCAGTGCAAAAAACTATAATGTTCATTGGGGGCTTTAGCACATAAAGATTTTTGACAACTGATGCAATCAGCCTGTAAGCACTTTCAATAGACATTGAGGCATTACACTAAATAACACATGTGAAGGTAAACTATATATATACATATATATATTAAACTATGTAATAAAGAATAGAGACAATGTATTAGATCAGGGGTGTCGAACTCAATCAGAGAAGGGGCCGAAATCTAAAACCCAGCCTAAATCGCGGGCCGAATGGTTTACTTAACAGTCATAAACTGACAATGTTAACCAGAAATGTGAATTTAAAATGAGTGGAACAATCTTTTTCCTTAACAGTGCTGTTCACCAACTCACATGCTATCAAGCAAAACAGTAATATTGGAATGTACCTAAAATGCTCATTTGTTTTCTGGCTAGATGTCTGACACCGTCACGCCTCCTGAATCTCGCGTGACTTGTTATCTATGCGCATGCGCAATAGATAGCAAGTACGGCCGGCAAGATCACAAGCCTCGCATGTCACCGCACGTCATCCTGATGGAACGCAGCGGCGTGCAGTGATGACAGCGTGGTGCGGGCCAAATTGCGTGGCGGCGATGTGTAGGCAGGACAGCGCGGTGCGGGCCACATTGCAAGGCTTGTGTTTGACATGTGTGTATTAGATAATGACACTGTCTTTGAGCACCTTCTCAGTGTAGGATTCTACCTTTGCAGCAAAAAATAAAACATGCATAAGTTCTCTGCTTTAAGCATACATTTTAGATTGCTGCTATGAAAAGCAAGACTGAGCATTAAAACAGTGGACCCTAGTTTTATTTTAATGTACAGGGACATACTGTAGATGTACAGATGTAAACAGGTAAATGAAATAGTCTCTTTACAGGTTAATCCTTGTAACCTGAATCAAAGTTCCTATTGACTGTGGTGCTTAGACTGAATATGAAAGTGTATTTTGAAGGAGTGAAACACAGAAGACACATTCAGTAATGACTTTTTGATCTGCCTTGTTTATTCAGTGCAGTACTTTACTGTATCTAGAGTAAAACTGCATGTTCCAGGGGTGCATGATGGGAGGAAAAGAGACATGAGCAGAGCACTTATAAACATTAAGGGGTTTGTTTACTAAAAAAAATGTTCTCATATTTTAAGCTCGACCAAATTCCCCTCCAAGATTTTGCCTCATTATCATTAAAATAATTCAAATTAATCGGATCAGGATAAAAACTTGATAAAATTGTGTTAAACCACAAATCCTTTTTCAATTTTTTTCAAGGTTTTGACTTCAAAACCCCAAATTTTTGGGCTAAACCTAGCACAAACCAGGATATTTTCAAATTAAGATTGGGACATCTTTCATTGATGTATATGTGACTTGGGCAGGTTTGAGATGGAGAATTTTCGGATTCAAACTTTTTGCAGCATAGGGTATAATAAAGCTCAAAAAATTTGATTCTTTTCACAAAAAAGTTTTTGTTCAAAAAAGCCCGACCAGAGTAAATAGTAAATAACTCCCTAAATGTTATAAAATAAAAGAGTACCTATTTTAAGTTGGTAAAGGAATGCACAGTGGGAAAATAGGCATTTGGAAAAGCAACTGTAATGCAGATGCCACCCATTGATTCAAGACAAATACTACTCCTTTCTCTGTCATCCCAATCATTAAGATATCCATTTCTTGAAAAAATTGACATATGCTAATTAGAATTTTACACTTTCTATGTATGGTTATTTGATTCTGGAATCCTGGAACATTTTTTTTTATCCCATTGAACTGGAAATGTTGTCCTTTGCTGGTAAGGTCAGATTTGAATCTGAATGTCAAATGTGTGCTAAAATTGGTTTTTAGGCCACCAGTTCATTCAAAGGCAGCCAGCCAACAAACATCTAATTACACTAAAGTAAAAAAAGAAATTCTTTTTCCTAGAACCCAGTCATCACAAGACCCTTATATACATGCAAAGTTAAGACGCATGAACTATTAGCACAAGTAATGTTTTAAAAAACTTGTGGTTCAAGATTTTTGTTTACAAAGCTCTGCAACTTAAAATGTGCTTAGAGTACAGACTGATTAATACTTTTTATGTGTGTGTGTGTGTTGTTTCACATAATAGATTAGTTTTCATAGTTATTGAAAAAGATGTTGATTTAACAGTACATATCATGAAAACCTAAGGAAAATAAATAGAAGTGTGTACAAAACAATAAAGAAAAAAAAAGGGGGGCATCTTTATTGCTGTCTCCTCCCTGCACTGGCAGATGAAAGCTTTATCTGCTTTATGTATTTACTTCTCAAGGAAGTCAGTGTTACTAATCATCCAAATCTTAATTCTGGAACCAACATGATGAGCAGTTAATAGAAGAAATGAGGGTTCAGTTGTTAACACAAGATGCAAGCTCAGCATGCCCAATATTGTAGCTTTTAGCACACAAAACAGAAAAAGCCATGTTGTGGATTTTACTTTCAGGTTAACTTTTTAAAGGGGTTGTTCCCCTTTGAGTTAACTTTTAGTATAATGTAGAGAGTGATATTCTGAGACAATTTGCAATTGATTTTGATTTTCTATTGTTTGTGGTTTTATAGTTATTTAGCTTTTTATTCAGTAGCTCTCTAGTTTGCAGTGTCAGCAATTTCATTTCTAGGGTACAAATTACCCTAGCAACCCTGCATTGATTTGAATAAGAGACTGGAATATGAATAGTAGAGGACTGAATAGAATGATAAGTAATAAAAAGTGTCAATAACGATACATTTGTAGCCTTACGGAGCATTTGTTTTTAGATGGTGTCAGTGACCCCCATTTGAAAGCTGCAAAGAAACAGAAGAAAATTGCAAATGATTAAAAAACTATGAAAAATAAATAATGAAGACCAAATGAAAAGTTTCTGAGAATTGGCCCTTCTACAATATACTAAAAGTTATCTTGAAGTTGAACCACCCCTTTAAGGATTTTAAACAATGGCTAAGTCTAAACAACTTTTCCATTTCCCCTTTAACTATTTAACTATTTGCCTTCTTCATCTGGCATTTCCAGCTTTCAAATGGGGATCCCATCTAAAAACAAGTGCCCTGTACAAATAGGGTACAAATGTATTGTTATTGCTACTTTTTATCACACATCTTTATATTCAGGTCCTCTGCTATTTATATTCCAGTCTCTTATTCAAACCAGAGTAATTTTGTCCCTAGCATCCAGATGGATTGCAAACTAGAAAGCTGCTGAATAAAAAAGCTAAATAGCTCAAAAACAACATATAATAATAAAAAACAACTGCAATTTTTCTCAGAATATCACTCTCTACATCATAATAAACATGCATTCAAGGTGAATAACACCTTTAATGGTGCATTTGTCCCAAGGTGTAGCGCACAGCACAACGGAAATGTAATTAAAAGGCACCTATCATTAAAATAATGTTTCGGGCTAATAGGTTCAGCACTACGGTTTGGGGGAAATCATGTTGTGACACTTAGTGGCTAAGTGACACAGCTTGCAATCATCATGCAGTAATCATATGAGTGAGCTGGTAGAGAAAGGTACATATATACTATACAGACTTTTATGTCTCCTAAAACTTACAACCTGACCTGCCACAATTCTAGACACCCAAATGCTGAACCAAAACCAAATCTAATTTTGTGTACTGTAGTGTATATTGCATTTGCATTGATAAGCCCTCATAAACATCTTAATCTTAAATTGGCCACACAAGTTTTTTGCCAGTCTTCTGCTAGTGCAAGAAAGTTTCTAAAACTATTTCCTCTGAACATATTTGAAAATCTGTAGAGTCAATGATCAGCCTACTATATGCAGTCTGCAACAGCGTGCAAGTGTCAGGATAGGTGGCAACCCATTATGACTGAATTGTTCCCATATACCACATTTATGTTAGATAAGAAAATTTTCCAGAAATTTCGACTGAAGAAGTGGGCAAGAACAGTTTATGAAGAGTGGTATTTATTAAATACAATTTGTGTATGCATGCAACTAACTGATACAGTATTCTGAATCCCCTCTAAACATAATCAAAATGTATATGTATAACACACAATACATTTCATGTGTTATCTGAAACAACTTTTATGTGCTTGGACTTACTTCTATTTTGTAATAAAAATTTATTAGGGACACCCATAATAAGAGTTGTTTCTATAATATTTTAAAATATTGTATTATTTATAAAATAATAATATAAACAATATTCTACAGCTATACTAATTGACTATACTTCATCTGCACCATACGTATATATGAATACATAAAAATATAGTTTTTGGTAACATTCTCAGCTCAGCAAGACTGCAAATACAGACATTTCATAAAAATAAAGTTTGACTTCTAAGATAAAAATAAGTTATTTCTGGTATGAGGCAGAGGGGAATCATGTTGGTAAATTGAGTGTGAATACATTTCACACAAAGATCTACAATATCAACCAGTAAAATAATAGGTTACATATTATGTAATAAAAATCTAGGTTTGCTGGCAGCCAGTTCTTTGACCTGGGTTTTTATTTAATGGAATGCATTAAAAAGTGAGATAAACATACTTATTCTTACTCCAGAAGTAAACCTTTCATTGCCCATGTTCAGATTTCAAATTTTGTGTAATTTAAACATATTTCTACAAACCATTTGAAAGACTTCATTGGATGTGTAGCTGGTGAAGCAAGAAGCAAGGAGACATGGGTTACTTTTTCTAACCTATGTGTAAGCCCCACTGGTTAGCCAATGCCCCTATGTAGCTGTCCATAGTTCTGATGTCATTAAAGGACACACATACAGAAATCTAGTAAAGGGCACATCCATTTCATTATTTTCATTATTAACTCAGCAACTGCAATCTGTACAGTGGAGGCACAGATAAGTATTCTGCTTATTGGTTTATTTAGGCAACAATGGTATTCCACACTGACAGTGAATTATACTGATAATCTCTCTCTCTCTACATATATACAGTGAATAAAATACCCCTTGTTCTAAATTATAAGGATAATATTAGCTACCGAGGCATTTTATGACCATATAAAAACACGAGACTGAAGTGTTTTTATACAGATCACGGAACTCCGATATAATTTCTAATATCCTCATATACTTTGCAACATACACAAGTTTTAGAGCGTCACATGACAAAAATGACATCACTACTCACCGTTTATAAGGATATATCATTTGCAAGATATTCATGGCTTTTGTTTAATATATATATGTATGTAATGAAAATTATATATATATATATATATATATGTAGAGATAATTGGCACTCACCACTCACATAATCACTTGCTGGGTGCTAAACAAAAATAGTTATAGCAGTCCACAAAAGCACTCACAGCAGTTGCCATCTAGCGTGTATTAACAAACCATTTATTGGTGCATGGTATATCAAAGTAATTATGACTTCTTATCCTGACTGAACACTTAAAGGTTCATTGCAAAATACAAAAGTCTGTCGACCAACAATGAAAAGCAAGTTCAGGCTGTCAATCAAAATGCAATTCCAGTGGGGAACAGAGAAGAGGATAGCGGGAGAGATTGTTAGCTAAAAGGCTTCCCACAGATACCATGCAGAACATTAAAATCTGTAATAAATTATATATACAAAAATAAATGAAATTTTTTAATGATAGTGTGAAAAAATTCTTATCTACTGTATATACTCAAGGTTGAACTGAAAATTCGAATAAAAATTCGAATTTCGAAGTAATTTTTGGGTACTTCAACTATCGAAGAAGCCAAATAGGCCAAAAGTCGGCACCACACATCCTGCCTAATTCTTCTGAAAATGCAGAACAAAGAAGACTTGCATCTTCCGAATTATGCAAAAGTGCAGCTCACATTATTTCTCCTGTATTTTTGATTGAATGAAAACTATTTACAGCTTTAGCAAGCTATACATATTCCTAATTGCTGAGTCAGTGTCCACAATTTCCAGGGTTATTACTTGGTTGTAAATGTCACAAAAAAATTTACTTACCCTAGAAAATTTTCTGGTTCAAACAGGGACAAATTAACAAAACTTTTCATTTTTCTTATAACCAAAAAGCTTTCCCTTCGTTCAGAAAGTTGCAGTCCTAAAGGGGTTCTTATAATACAATATAAATGTGTAATTATGCCTAGTTGGCTCATTATATATGGTAGGATTGCTTTTTGAGAAATTCTTCTGCCAAGCAACAAAGTGTCCCCAGAAATCATTTTTTCAGTGCAGGTTAACAATTTCTATTTCACTGGCACTAATGAAAATATTAAGATAAATACAAAGTAGGGGCTATAAGTATGTTTTAATTAAGTGCTGAGCCAGAACCCTGTTGGCAAGATCCTAGCCATTTATCTGAAGGAAAGAGGGGCTAATTTATAGAGATTAACTTCTCATTAAAATGAAAAAGTCTTTTTTTTTACATTCTATGAGAATACCAAACATTATTAAGTTGGCACCACTCTCAACATTAGTCCAATAATTGCCAAAACCTTAATTAGCAAAGGAGTTTCTATAGCAATAGCTATTATTAAGGAAGCAATGTCTAAGCTAGCTCATTCTGGTTTTTCTAATTATTTTGATATTACAAGAACTCTTAAAAGTTAGACCTCTAGCAACATTTTGTTATGGGATCTATCTATTTGAATATCTACAATGCTTGGGAACTGGGATTTTATGGATAAGGAGTTTTTTTTTTTTATTTGGATTACCAAATCGTAACGGTACTAAAAAATGTACAAAAACCTTGTAGATTTATGCTCCCATGTACTGTAACTTACCTGTGTTGGTGCCTCTTTCCCTTGGCTTCTGCGGCCGTAACGTTAAGCTTAGAAGTCGGACATGGTGCATTATGCTATAGCACTTATGTAATGCAGAGTCTAGTAGAGTAATTATATAAAGATTGTCACAGGGATTCATTGGGTCTACAGAACTGCGTGTACAATGCAGCATTCAATTAAAACCAAAAAGTAAATTTTCCCAAGTTTGAGAAAATGTAAGCAACTTTCCAAATTGCATTATTTAATAAATGTCACTGCATACTTGAGTTGTACTTTAAAACTTTGTTGTATTTACATATGCAGTTAGTGTGCTTTTCAAGCATAACAGAGAGTCACATGACATTGTACGGGAATTTTAATACAGTAGAAGCCAAAACTCAATTTCTCACAATTTTGTGCATGCTTCTTCTCAGTCTGTAAATGAGCTGACTTGTGTTAACAAATAATTTTAAAACCACTGAAAACATGTAAGGAAAGTTGCTTCAACTCATTGCCGATAAAATGCCGGATTACTGAATATATAAATACCTGGCCCACAGAACATTTCCCGTATCATACTAAGGCCACAATAAGTCAGTGACACATTAATCCATTTATTACACATTTATCAGTTCACTCAAAAAACCATGCATCAAATGTCAGTAAAATATTGACTGGATACAACACAAACTGCTGCTGTGTTGCTATGTAAACTGTGAGGATAAAATTAGCATAAATTAAAGCAAGTTTGTAATGAAAAAGGTTATATCTAATGTTAAAATGTGGGGCAGAGTTCACAGAAAAAAGACAGTTTCTAGTTATAACTGAATCTTCCATATAACTGAAACCTAAAAGAAGAGTATAGCCATCAGTAGAAACTCTCAGCTGGTTTCAATAAGAATTCAACATATTATGAATCTAAATCTTTTTTGTGAGCTCTTTTGTATGACTAAATGACATTTAACCTGTGAATTTAATTAAAAAATTGCAGTATATGTTTTCTACATACCTGTATTAGGCATAAATTTACTAAATAATATTAATCTGTACATACAGCACTCAACATTAAGGCCTTTGAAATTGCATATTTATCTCTATTATCATTATTGGAATAAAATGGTATGCATGGTTTTCATGTGGATGTGCATTAAATAACCTACAGTAATACCCTTTGTAACACAGACCTAATTTTATATTCAAGACAAATACTGACAGAATTTACATTTTGTGGTATAAAGTGGAGGCTTTACGTTGAGTAACATAGGGGAAGTTGCACAGCAGCCACATGCCCTAAAACACAGAAGGCAAATGGAGCATAGTATTTAATGGACATTATTAATAACTGCATTCTAGTCTGGTACATTTTGACACTTTGGATACTACTAAGAATTTATTGAAACAATTAATGATTTGCCCACTGGTTTTCTTTTTGCGTGTCTCTTATTTCCACTTGCAATGGGAAGAGTGTGCCCAGGTATTCATATGACAGAATTACCCCTTTCATTACAAAAGCACTTTTTTCAAAGCTGGGCTGAGTTAGATTTTAAAGACAAAACATATGGTTAATTTAAGCAACCCTTTATATCTGACTAATGGAAATGTTAAGATAAACACACTTTCATTGCTCCTCTGCTTTGATTACCCTAGCTAGCTACTATAAACAAATTCTGGTTACATTTCTTTTAAAATAATAAATGCCTAAAATGAATACTAAATGGGTTGTTATTTATGTTGTTTCATTTCCTGTGGAGTCAGGAAATTATTGTGTTAACACTTGGATACTGAGCTTATATTTTACATAAATAATATGGAAATACAGCTTGTAAATACTGATATTTATCTAAAACAAAGCAAACATGTAAATATTCACTTATATTAGTTCAACAAAGTATAACTCCTTTATTTCAAATGAGTATACAAATGATGAGTCCAAATACGATGAACCAGATATTAGGCACTGGGCCAAATTATACCACAGCCAAGCAATAGCATAAAATACATACTTTCAGCAGTGGACTTTATAGATAGACAAATGTGGTCATCAGTGGACCTTATACAGTGGTGTGAAAAACTATTTGCCCCCTTCCTGATTTCTTATTCTTTTGCAT
>CM044431.1:84931266-85017272 GCA_024363595.1 Xenopus borealis | reverse complement strand
ATATATATATATATATATATATATATATATATATATATATATAAAACACCATATAACCACAGAAGGATCTTCATATAAAAATAATTTATTTATTCATGCCAGTACCAACGTGTCTGCTCTTTCCTAGAGCCTTTCTCAAGATACTCCAGACCACTACTAGAATTTCCCTTTTAAAATCATAAGAGTAGACATGTCCATATTCAGTTCATCAATCATAAAAAAATATCCTAGTTACTACATCTCCCAGCATCCCCCACTATCCACTGCATCACCTTAGATTTTCGTTACGGAACAAATTTGTTATACAATGAAAATTGTATAAAAATCTCAGGAGTGCTCTTATATCCTTCGGTGGTTTTATAATACACTATGCACCTGGTACAGTGTTCGTTTTGAAATCTTAAATCAGTTTTTAAGTTTAATATCTCCACAAAATGTTTAGAGACTCGTAACTTGGTATTACTCGTCCTATTAGTATATGTTGTGATATACTTGTGCTAATCTCTAATGTGGTCTTACCCATATGGTATAGTCCACACAGACATAGGATTGTCCATTTTTTTTTATTCCATTTATTTCTGATTGCTTTACAGCATTTAGGATTGTGCTAAGTCACCTGGAAACTGTATACTAGATACTACAGATAGAGAGACAGATAGATATATGTATACATTTATTATTTCCATCTGGTTAAGCTTATGTTATATTTTGATTTCAGTTCCCCTTTGAAAAGCAGATTTATCAATTTAAGAAAATAAAGCTCATCACAAAAACCTCAACAACTTTCTATTCATTCCCATTGGGTATTTAGAAGCATATTTATCAGTGGGAGAAAGTTTACCAATTCATAAGTACTTTTCTAGAAATCCCATAGTAATGAATAGAAGATGGTTGAGTTTTTCAATGGTGAGCTCTAAATTCACACTTTGATACATCTACCCCTAAGTGATGTAAATATATATAAATTCACAGTAACATTTTACAATATATTAATTAACTTAAATTGATAATTACCTCACTTACAGTGACTAGGACCAGGTGTTAGCCACATAAGGGATCTTTGTGGAATTTGAATCCACTTTAAAGGACCAGTAACATAAAAAAAATGAAATTTTTTAAAGTAGTGAAAATATAATATAGTGTTGCCCTGCACTGGCAAAACTGCTGTATTTGCTTCAGAAACATTTCTATTATTTATATAAATGAGCTGTTGTGTGGCCATGGGGGCAGCTATTCAATGGAGAAAAAGCTCACGTTACACAGCAGGTAGCAGATAAGCTCTGTAGAACATAATGTTATCTGTTATCCATTATTTATCCTGTGCCATATAGCCTTTTTTCAATTTTCGCCATTCCTAATCAGCAGTTTGTTTATATGAACTATAGTAGTGCTTCTGAAGCAAAGAAGTTTTACCAGTGCAGGGCAACATTATATGATATTTTAATTACTTTAATTTGTTGGTGTTACTGTTCCTTTAAGTCTAATAAAGGCAGTCAAGGTGGCCAGACAGATACAGATCAGTTCATTTGGTGATTTCACCAAACAAGTGGATCTCTCCCCAAAATGCCCACATCGATATGGGTGATATCGCACTGATCCGATCATGTGCCCTAGGCTCTAACAATTTGATCATAATGTGTGGAATACAGGCAGTCAGATTGTGGGACTGCATCTATAACAGATGTGATCCAACAGGACTTTCGGCCAGATATCGATCAGGTAAGCCCATTGGAGGGCTACACACATGGGCCAATCAGCTGCCGACTCGGTCTGACGACAGATTTTATCAGGCCGTGTATGACCAGCTTTAAGAAGACCATAGAAGCAAATCTCCTTTTTGCATGATTTACGGGTCGTTTGTGTACTGTCTCAACATTATTTGTGCAATGTTGCTAGTTCGTTCAGTTCAGTTGTTAGCTACCGATAATATCCCTGCATATATTGCCGATATCAGTGGGAGACTGTCACCAGCTTTTATAGGACATAACTTTTGCACAATTGCTGTAAGGGGCAGAACATTGTCTAATCTGTTCTTTTACTACTTTCTTTGATCTGAGTGATTAGTTGCAGGTCGGGTGATAACACCAAACAATTATTCGTCTGATATGAAGGTAAATCTGCACGTCTATGGACAACTTTAGCTAAAAAATAAACTCCAAAGCATGGTTTTGACACCAATATGGATGCATGCGTAATTAAAATATATTGTTTTATAAATACAGAGAAAAAGGAAATATTTGTTTCAATATAAGCACACATAATAAAACAGTACCTTGTACTTGATCCAAACTTAATATAATGAATCCTTATTTTAGGCAAAACCAGCCTATTGAGTTTATGTAATCTTCACATGATTTTCTAGTAGACTTAAGGTATGAAGATCCAAATACAGAAAAAAAGATCTGGTAAAGTCCACAATCCAAGCAATATGGATAGCAGGTCCCATACCTGTATAAGGCAAAGCCTTTCTTGTGAAACAAGGCTGGAACTTGACATAGAGGGGCCCACCTTTTTGGTATACTTGTATATATTTCTGTATTTGTTTTTTATGTTGTAGTTACCACTACAGGTCATGCAATACACAGGAAAGTTACATAAATCAATGATAGGTTTACAGGGAAAAGCAAATGACTGTAAATATACTGTAACACTGAAATAGTAATAAGATATGTTCTAATCAAAAGGTTATGAAGCAAAAAGGAGCATGGGCATGTTTCACATAAAGTCTTCTTTAAGAAGAAAGAGCCAGTGAAGATGTTTGGTTTCCAGTGTATTTTCAGATGTGGTCCTGTAGGAAAGGGAGTTTCTACTGTAACTAAATGAACACAAAACAGCTGTTGTTGTGTTACTTTTTCTAAAGCACTGATTGAATTAGTATTTGTAGCATATGTGGGTTTTCAAGCAGTGTGTATCTGGGAATGCAAAGTGTTTATCCTGGTAGACCGCAGGGTTACCACAGTAAATACTTGCCTGCCCCTGCTGTTGTGCAGACATACTGTTTAGTGTGGCATACAAATTCAGGCCAAAGTGTCTTCCAGGATACTTGGCACTGATATACATTTGATTTCAGCCCAAAAACCTTGAGCTCGACAGTAGCTTTTTGTAATTTAAAGGGCCCCCATTTGTCTCGCATGGAAATTCCACTGAGCACATTTTTAAATATTGCTGTTGAGAAGGAAATTATCATCAATAAAACTTTTTTTAGCTTTGTATAATATTCATTTCTCCTTAGGTCCAATTTTAAAAACAGTGGGCTTGTAATGCTAAATGATGGAACTTTCTCTATGGAGTCTGTTGGTCTCTGAATGATCCTATTTACATAATTATAAAAGAGACATTGAAATGTACAGAGGATAGCTAGAAAGATCAAATATGAAAAGAATACATATTGCACAAATATAAGCTACAGCTTTTAGTTAAAATCTAATTACAATATTGAAAGGGACCATTCACCTTCCAACACATTTTTCCATTTAGTTGTTTCAGATAGTTCACCAGAAATAAAGGGTTTTTTTTTCAATGGCTTTCTATTTTCTATTTGAGATCACATTTCTAATATTGAAGTGTAAAATTTCACATTCACCTTCTTATAGCTTTCTAAAGCAGGGAGGAATCACAGACTCTGGATACTGTTCTAAATTGATACATTAGTTAATACATTTCTTATCTTTGGCACTGCTGAACCAGGCAGTTGTTATAACTGATACAATAATAATTGTAATTTTCCACGGATGCCAGTGAGAAATTTATTAATTAATGTAGCAAATTCTAACAGTTCAGAATCTGCACCTGGATACTGAGCCAGAGACAGAAACATTAAACTTTAATTTTAGAAAATGTCAAAAAATATAAAAGGGAAAGCAATTGAGAAAAGTCTGAAAAAAGGGTGAAAGAAAACTGAAAAAGGTGATTGAATGGTGAACAACCCCTTTAAGGTTAGCAAATTTTACATGTCTATAAATGATTTACATGATTTGGGGATTCTTTACATGATTTGGGGATTTTTAAAGATTGGGCTAAATACCTTTCTGGAAGTTGCTTTTTAAAGTATAAATCAAATATGCATATATGATGCATTAGTTACAGGGGTTTCAGTTATGCTTTATCCAATACCCTATTGCAAGAATACTGCGATCATCTGGGGCAGACATGCATCTCTTTAACTGAACACCTACTGTATTTCACCACATGGAATTAATAAACAGCAATGTTATGAAAAGTTTTAAAGGATAACTAAAGCCTAAAAAGAAATATGGCTAGAAATACCATATTTATATACTAAACTTATTGGAGTTTCCCATCTCTTTCCGTGTCTGTGACATGTACATGCTCAGTGTGCTTTGAGCACTGCAGCTGTTTAGAAGCTAAGCTGCTAAGGTTTTTGAGCTGTCATATACCAATAATCTGAATGATTTACTAGTAAGTCTTATATTGTGGCATTTATAGTGTATTCCTCAAAGGTATAATTCCTCAAAGGTATATAGATGCACACTGGGAATTAAAATCGTCACCTTTATTTAATCAATCATTAAAGAAAATAGGCCAACGTTTCGGTCCTCATGATTCATTGAAGTCTGTGTGTATCTATACATATATATATAAATATATATTCAGTATATTGTGCAACAGTCCCTAAGCTCAGTAACTGACAGCAGCACAGAGTGTGTGAAAAGAAGATGGGGAGTTACTGGGGCATCTTTGGAGACACAGATACTGATAAAAGGCTGATGTTCACTTGGTTAAATCCAGGCGGGGGGTTGATGACATTGTGGGCAAGCTGGTAATGACAGGGGGTGGGTTGGCAATGTCAATGGCAGGCTGATGAAGTAGCAATTGGCTGATTGCCATGTCATTAACTTCAATGTCCTGTCCACATTTCTTCATTTGAAATCCAGACAGCCCATCCAAAAACTCGGCTGTCTGGGTGAAAACTAGGCAGGTGGAAAGCAGGGGCGTATTTATGTTAAGGCCTCCTAGGGCCTGTGCCTAGGACACGGTTTTGGGGGCAGCCCTCCGAATGCCTATTTTTTACATTTTAATTTTTTTTTTTTAAATCCCCCTACCCTCCATCATGGATTTCCTTAGGAACTCTGGTGACATAGCTGTGGGGGATGAGGGGAAGTATGCGCAAGTGACTAGTGATGGGCGAATTTATTCACCTGGGGCAAATTCGCTGCGAAATGCCAGGAAAATTTCAGCCAGTGTCTTGTTTTAGCCGCGGGCATCCATTTTTGGATGCCAACTTCTGTTTTTGGATGCTGGCATCTGTATTTTTAACGCCAGTAATGTGCGCTGCCTCTGGTGGGCCTGCGTCCAAAAACGGATGCCCACGTCCACAACCAGACGTGTCAGCGTTTTGTGGTCTTTTCAGCACAGCAAAACTCCCCAGATTTGCCCATCACTACAAGTGATGTCACAGGCACAACGTAAGGGACGTGATGTGTAGTCAATAAAACATTTTCTAGCAGCAATTGCTATTTGAGTGCTCTCCTCTAAACTGCCGATTTATGAACGTAAGGGACTTGCTTAGGTCTGATGTCAAGGGTGTCATCAGACCTAAATACAGCCCTGGCAGAAACAGTAGCTTTAGCCCAACTTTAATTAAATCCAAAATGAAGTGCATTTTTTTATTTCTGTATATATTTTTTTGTATTTTGTGGAGAGGTTGTTACAAAGTTTTAGGGCTCATCCAGACGAGAAGATTCGTGGAGATTAGTTACCTGGCAACAAAACGCCACGTCTTTGAGGCGACTAATCTCCGCAAATGGCTTGCTCGTAGCATGCACCCGCTAGAAGTAAAGTTGCCTGCGCCTATTCACACGCGGCGACGCGATTTTCAAAGTCGCTGAAAATTGCCTCGCTGGCTACACACTATAGTGAAATAAAACTTCCTTCCACAATTCAAATTGACCTTATATTGTTTAATGTCTACATAAAAGGTTTTGGTCTGATTTTTCCAGTAGATGTTGATGATTACAAACATCAGTTAACATTACTATTTACTAACTTTAGCATTGATCACATCAGACTAAATGGCAGGTCTGCCAATTCTAGAGAAATACCTAGCAGCTGCTAAATTATATTGCTATGTATCAGAAGATCCTCAGTGTTCTCTGGTAGAAGATCAAATGAAATCCTACTGATGCACATGCCCATTTTAAGCTTCTGTTCTCAAAGGCACAAATAACAGAAGTACTGAGAAATCCTGTAGTTCCTGTAAATTAAGTTGCAGTGCACCCAGGGGCATAACTACAGAGGAAACAGACCCTGCAGCTGCAGAGGGTCCAGGAGGTATAGGGGCCCTATGAGGGGAGAGCAATAAATATTGCTAAAACAGGTTGCACCCTCTCCATATAAGTAAGACAGATATGATATGTTTAAAACAACAAAGATAGGGGCCAGGGACACAATATACGAGTCACTGACCATATAGAACAGGTGGTCAAAGTGCACTTGCCCCAGACCCTCAGATAAACCAATAGAAAACCAAAGGGGGCATCCAAGCACTTCACAAGGGCCACCAAAAATAATGTCAAAAATATATGTTAAGTGTAGATCTAGATAACAGATATTGTAGATCTAGATGTGGATAAATCAAGTGATATTTTAGTTATCCACAGATATTGATAAAAGAATCAATATAATTTAGATTTGTATAACGGAAACAGATGCAGGCAGCTGTGCCATCCGTCTAACAATAAACCTTTAAATTAGTCATTAATGATAAACAATATATGTGTTCATGTTTTTTTACAAAACTTTTGAAAGCACTACAAATCAAACTCACATCAAACTCACATATTTTATATATACAGTATGTTTTGTGGAAATGATTCTCCGCATGATTAAATAATATTGTTCTTAATACAGATAATATATGCAAAAAACAGAAACAAGTGAAAGGTAGACCATATATAAAGTAGCAGCAGATGTGGGGATATTTAAATCTATCTGCCGACTGGTTACAGCACTGGTGCAAAAAAACGTTCATAGATGAGTCCTACTGTCTCCTAACTGAAGTTAAAGATTGCTGGACTAGGAATTACACTTACATTCTTGTAAATCCTTCCTAAAACTCATTTCCACTCCCTAGGTATCCCAACAAAGCAGCCCAATTTCAATTTATAATGCTAAAGGATTTTTCTGTGAGACTCATCTCAGTGCCATGATAGTTCATTTGTTGTTATGTAAAATCTTAGGTTACAATTATTGCTTGCTTTTATTACTAAAATATAATCCGAAGGAAAGTAAGTGCTCTTTAGGTGTTTGGATCTAACAGGGTGTCATGCCTCCAGTGACCATAGCACTAAGAGCAAAGAGATGGGACTATGGAAAGGTAGTACAGGTATGGGACCTGTTCTAAAGAAGGCTCAGGGTTTCCAGGATAACGGATCATTCCGTAATTTCCATACCTCCATTTCCATGCCTCCATTAAGGATTAATAATATCTTTGTTTGGATCAAGTGCAAGGTACTGTTTTATTATTAAACAGAAAAAGTTAATAATTTTGAAATTATTATTATTGTGATAAAATGGAGTATATGGGAGACAACCTTTTCATAATTCAGAGCTATGATAACTGATCCCATACCTGTACCTGCCAATACCATCCAGCCTCCTCCTAAAAGCCAGTCTTAGACGTTTCATATATTAGCATTTAAGCAGGATGGGTTGCTGAAATATACTTTCGGCACCATGTTCACAGGAAGTGGCAAGCTGCTGGAACCCTTCGACTGCAATGCTGCATAAATACCAAGCCTAAAGCTTGCAGTCAGACGAAGAGAGCTGGCAAATTATGTTAGTTCCCCTATCTTAGCATCAAAAGAAAACCCCATTTATGAATACCCTTAATTAAGTTTTACTTGTCCTCCTTTAATTTAAGAGTGCTGCTTTAATAACCCAGCTTTGGTAATTCTAGACTAGTGCTTCAAGTTTTAAAGTGGACCTGTCACCCAGACATAAAAACCTGTATAATTAAAGTCCTTAAACATGACATCAAAATTCCTTCTTTTATTAAAACATCCATACCTGTTGTAAACTCAGCTGTCAATCATATATTGCCTGCTCTTCCTCTATGCCTTAGGCATAGAGGCGGGGCAGGAAATTACTTTCACTTTCCATTCAGCACTTCCTAGATGTTTGTGCACTTCCTACATCCCTCCTCCCTCCTTACCATCTAATTATGTAGCCTGTGTATGGGGATTGCCATCAGATTCCCCATTCTGGCACAGAAATAAGATTTTGAGATAATACAAGGCTTGCATTAATAACAGTGTTCACAAAATGGGAGCTGCCAGCTTGCAATAATTATGATTTTCCAGGCTGAAGGAAATAAGATTTAAATAAAATATATAGTATAGTATTTTGCTTGACTAACATGATAAAATAGGATTTGGAATTATTTCTTAAGGTGACATGTCCCCTTTAACCTTGTATGCTACTTCTCATATAATAATCTGTGCATTTGATCAACATCCTCTGTTTCATTAGATTAAATCAAAAGCTTAGCTTCTATACAATGTCCACTGAGCTAGTACATACTCTAATTTACTAAAGAATAGTTAAAACTAAATGATAGAAAGCAAACCATTGTATGATTTTTTAAAGGTTTTTCTTAGAAATGTGTCCTAATAGGACTAACATGAATATCTGATAAAACAAACAGATGAGAGTACCCACAATTGCCCAGAGAGAGAAACATCTGTGTGGGTTGTGTTCACTACATATTTGCCAAAGTTGCTCACTTGTGACACCATTAGATTAATAAATCCATTTAGTCACGTCTGTTTGCTTTTCTTTTTTTTGTGTTATATATGTATATATATATATACAGATGCAGTCACTTGGATTTGTGTGTTAAATGTGTCGTGACTTAACTCATCTATCCCATTTATCCCACTTAGCACAGAATATTGTGTCACAGCATCCCATCCAATTAAAGAGTTCACCATTGAAAACAATGGTGCTTTGGTATGCTAATGAAAAGGTTAAATGCATTAAATGAGTTAAGATGACTTTGGATAACACAGTTTCTTCAATTAGCCCTGAGTCACAACGCATTTAACTCTTACAAATCCAAGTGACTGCATCTGTATATATATATATATATATATATATATATATACACATATGTAAGTACAGGTAAAGAGAGAACATCAAACATTAAAAATTTGTGTAATGAAAACATCTTACCAGACCATCACAGTTGCTAAGAGCAACTAAAGCACCTGGACTGTCAGTTATTTCTCCAACATAAGCACAATTAGTCCATAAAGATTCCTTTCTCCATATTTGCTGTGTGGCATCATCATCAGGGTTCTGATTCCCAGTGTGGGATTTATTACTGAGATTTGTTGGGTCTTCATGCCATTCTACAACAGCTCCTGGGGCTATGAGTTTTGTATTTGGTCTCAGTTTAAGGTGAAATTCTCTTCCAAAAGCAGTGACATTGAAATAAATTGTGTGTTGGCCTTGGGAAGCATCTCTTGTAAACCTTTTCTTGTGGTTGACTGAAACAATGTTTGACATATGACGTCCCTCAGCATCAGTGCTCATGGGAGTTATAAGTTCATATTCTCCTATTTTTCGTTTTAATAAGTCTGAGGGCGAAAAATGAATATAAATGCTTAGTCATTAGCTTGCATTCTATTAATTTCTTATCTGGTTAATGCTCACACATATACTGTGTCTACTAAACATCAACATATTAATAAAATAAACCAAATTTCTGCAGAAAAGAATCTTCAGTTTTACCCGTGTGTGGAAACAATATTTGTAAGTTTATCCCACTGTGCATGTTTTACACCGTTGATGTGACAAATAGTCAGAACTGTTCACAAATTATTTATTTAGGAATTGTAAATAGGGCATCCCATTGCTCATGTCTCCAAAAATGCATCTGCAGATCTCAGCAACTCAGTTTGTGGGATGTTTATGAGGACCTATAATTTATAGAGGCAAATAACATTTTAATTTCCCAATAAACTAAAAGTTTTCTTTTTGCTACTGTACATTGTCTACAATATGCTACATATTTAAATTTAATACCAATGAATTTTGATTGGTAAGTGAATAGAATTACTGATTTTGCTTTATGTTTATGTTAAGGAGGAATGCTATTGTTTTTTTGCCAAAGAAAATTGCAATAAACACATCATCTTACACAATGCAATTTGGATTTTACAAATATCAACAAGTACTATAGGCTTGTTGATAACAGAAAAACCTGTGACATGCTGAGCTGCTTCCCATTTGAAAAAGTATTTAGCAACATATATATATTAAGCATGAGTTTTAACGAACTTCATGTCAGTCAAATTTGATGGCCGTGAAGCTACCATGAAATAAATATTGAATAAAGAAAAATAAATGGCACACTCATGGGAATGCATAAGAAGGTTTATTTTGTTCCAGTCCCTCAGGGAACCTAACTACAACATGACATGGCTTTGACACATATACAACACACTACTGTAGCTGCATCTTCCCTTTTCAAACTGTAGAATAAATTCAATATTTTCCATCTTGGACTTGAGTAAACCACATCTGGCTTCACAGTGGGAATGGGTAGGTTACCTAAGGCCAATAAGCATCATTTATGTCTAACATACTTATAAATAAACATGAATGTGAAGAAAGTGAGAAAAAATTAGAGTCCCAAGTTACAATGAAGTCTATTCAGTGACAGGGACCTCTGAAGGAAAAGGTCTCTATGTGTAATTCCACAATTATGTTTGAATAAAAAAGAAAGAGAAATATCTGGTAGGGAAATACAAACTTTCCAAAGCCAGAGTTCCAAAATGCATACTCTTGTTAATTATACTGTACAGTATGTGTATGATAAAATAATATCAATTACAGAAATATGAAGAAACCGCTAATAAGGTAACATGAAAACATAGAATTTATAAGCTAATTAAAGATTCTACTACAGTGTAATGGTTGTGTATCCCAGTTGAGCATGGCACTCACAATACTGTGTTGGCAAATGTGTGTGGGAAGGATTGATGGGGCGTGTTCATATTTACTGAATAAGTGTAAGCAAACACCATAATTATTGGTGGACACTGAGGGAGCACTTATACAATTATCTAGGAGACAATAGTAAACATTGCAGAGCAAAAGAGCAGCACAATAATAGATTTAACAGATCAGCAAACAAAGTTGAGTGACAGTGAGTTAAGCACCAGAGAATAGACAATGAATTAGTAAATGACAGCTAGGCCAAACTGCAGAAAGAGGTAAAAGGCAGGGCTACATGTTAAAAACTACTTCTCTCTCTGGTTAATTGTGCTAATGTGTTTGTTCTTTTTGTTACTCTCTGTGAGCGTACTGGTCAACATAAACACCAGGACAGTCCATAGTAATAATTGGCTTTGGTTTTTCAAGCAAGATTTAAGAGCTCTGAACAACATTTTAACCTAAGAATGTGTATTTTAAAAGAGGGAATATTTGCTGAACATTCTTAACAACAATGGGTAACTGCACTAAAATGTATGCAGCTGTACTGGTTCAATTGTACATGAAGCCTAATCAAAATCACATTTCAAGCGAATGATACAGGCAATGGCACGTGGCCCTATATGTTGCCCATGTTTTGTTATTGCTACATAATACTAGAAAATACACTGCTATAGTACCCTGCAATACTAAACATTGTCTCTGGTAAAAACTAAAAAATTCCTGCAATCAGTACATTCAGTATTATCTAAAGGTGGCCATACATGGTGAGATCCGCTCATTTGGCGATGTCGCCAAACAAACAGATCTCTCCCCGATATGTCAAGTCAAGTCAAGTAAAGTAATTATTTATTGCCATTTGTACCAGGAGTACATAGGAATTTCTTTTGCAGCATAATGCAGTAAGACACGTGTTTAGTTTACAGTATATGTTGATATTTACATATATGGTCACAGAGAAGGGGTAAACGTGAGTAAGTTGTTACAAATTAGACCATTTAAGTTCATTTGGACTGCGTGATTTGTTGGATGGGTGATTCTATATACTTATCGGTGAAACTCATTTGCGGTTCGCCTTGAGCCTTGAGGTGGGCGACATCAGGCTGATACAGATGCGACTGCAATCCGACGGGATTTTTAGTCCTGTCCGATCGACATCTGCCCGACTTTTGGCCAGATATCAATCGGGGAAGCCCATCGGAGGGTTCCATACATGGGCCAATAAGCTGCTCTGTCTGTTAGCAGTTTTTATCAGACCGTGTATGGCCACCTTAAGGCAGGGTAGCAACAACAAAATATGGGCTGGCAAATAGCATATGTGTCATTGTCCTTAAGCTGGCCATAGATGCAATTATTATTATATTATTGTTATAATTAATTAATGCTCAGCTTCCTTAAGCCTGAAAACAGAGGGTAGCTTCAGCAGTCAAATACAGTTCAATCTGTTAACATTGCTTTGATGAGATGCAAGAAACAGTTATGCTTAATTTGCCAGCATACAGGTGGTTGTATTTAGTTTTACAACCTATGATAGAAGATAATCCCAAAAGGATATCCCATTTGTTGTCCTTAAAAGTGTTAGGGTGAAAGGCTGCAAATATAGCACTTGTTCTTACTGGTTTTTCTGATCTATTTTTAGAGACAACCTTGTATTGTATCACAGATATAGCACCTTAACTTTTCAGCATGGAGCTTGCAGCCTTCACAAATGAGTGTCACAGTCTTGGGGCAGATGACGGGGGACAGACAAAGATACATGTATGTCACCAAAACAAGTCTCAAGCAGCATGGAGCCTACAGCTTAGTATGTAATTTTTGCTGTATGCGTAAGAAGGCCATGTCAAATATTTACACCTATATTTCAGCAATGCAAGCAAGTCACTAACCTATGATGGTGTTAAATTTATAAACAGACTAACAGTTATCTTATCCTGCATAGCAAAATTAGAACCAACCCAAGAGGAGTTACTGTATTTACTTAGCACACTTTGACAAATGAGTGATATTGTTGGTCACCCGCTGGCCAGGTTCCCTCAGTTCAAACCTATTGTTCTAGGGTAGGACCAATGTATGTGCAATCTACTGCACTCCTGCAATTCATCTACTGCACTGGTAGTGCTGGCCCTCCATTGACTTGGCTAGGTCCCTTAGCAACAGCAAAAGTTCCACAGATCTACACACACACACTTTTCTGTAGTTGGGGAGCTTACCCCTTTTATTGTATCACCAACATTATCAACGTTTCCCCCGGGTGGGTTTACACCCTCCCTTTATCTGGACCAGCCAGATATTAGTGCCAGTTGACCATGCATAGATTACAATAATTCACAGATTAGACAGATCAACATTGGATCACCTAGGAGAAGTGTGGCCCATTCATTTATGAAACCAAAACGTGTGACCGGAGCCAGTTTAACAATTGACCTCTGCCTAGATCTGAAACTGCTTTAAGTATGGAAGAGACTGACTGAAAAGTCCCACTGGCATTATTTTTCATTTGCTAATGTGTGCATTAATTCTTGTAGTATTTTTACACTATTATTATATTTTAAAATTAGCTTACCCATATTTACATGGCAAACATCAAATGGAGTATTAGTTGAATAGCGCACAGTGTTCTCATACAGTATTCTCTTTTACATCAATTTTCCTTTACTTTACCAGTGTGACTAAGTAAACGGGTAGGCATATGCTGTATTTTTACATTTTACTTGTGTACAGTCATATTAAAATCTGTGGAAAAAGAATCATCAATGAAAAATAGATGTGTTGAATTTGTATCTTATTTACAGTGTGGGAAAAGAACATTTTTGCTTCAGTTTATATTATGCGTGACTGTACAACATATGTTTGCAATGATCATTTAACCTATGCATTCTGTTCTGTCACGTGACCTAAATAGCGTGACAAAAGTGTGCCAGTAAACCTTTCTTCTTACAGAATTCCAGTCAAGGGTTGATTGGTTGTTTCCAGACCTTCTTTGGAGTATCATTCAAACCCTCTTCGTAAATAGTTAAATATTGTTTGAAAGCAATAAATTAATATACTTCCACCACTGAAAGCTAACTTTAACACACACATTAAGAAAGTCAACTAGAATACACTTTGGCATTTTTCACACCACAAAAGATTAATTTAAAAAGAAGATAAATGTAAGGAATTGCATAAACCTGCAATGCCCATTGTTTAAGCCTGTTAATTTTTTACAGGTTTAGCCTGTTTTAGAGCTGTAGTCTATTCACAGACAAATATTGAGCTGTAAAGTTTTTTTTTAATATATAAAAGCATTTCTAAGTTTACATGTCTTTATTTAGAATATTGTTTCTTATTGTAAGCACAATATTAAATATATGGATAATTTTTACTATATACTGACTGCATAGAATATTGAGAGTACATTTTTATCATCCCATATAATGCAGCCACAGTTAGGAACCATGAAAAAAGACTGAGATGGATAAGTAATTATCAAAAAAATAAAGCTGGTGAGAAATATATTGATTGCAGGCTACACTACTTCACTGTCAAATTTCTATATCTACGCTCAAGGAAAATTTTCTTAAAGGGATAGTAGTAGTATATATATATTGTTTATCCTCTCTCCTATTTGTCTCTCACTCTCTCTCATATCCTCTATTATAATCATTTACAAATATCTATGATCAAAATCACCTTGACTAGTACTAGTACATCATTACACAGAATGTCTGGTGATGGCGATGCACATGGCATATGAGATGCAAACCCTAGATAGAATTTATCCAAGTATAAAAACCTGTCTTAGAAACTGTGGGTTATATGGGTGACATGACCTTTACACCCTGCATTATTACAGGATTTCTTATAATACCCTACAGTTGAGTTCATACTACACCGTACAACAGCATTTATAAATTTGTATTTTATTAGAGGAACAGTTCAGTGTAAAAATAACAACTGGATAAATAGATAGGCTGTGCAAAATAAAAAAAATATTTCTAATTCAGTTAGTTAGACAAATATTTAATATATAAAGGCTGATAAGGGAATAACTAACATAACAAAACATTACTCAACTTCCTGCTTTTCAGCTCTCTTACTCTTAGGGGCGTATGCCTTATGCTGTGTAAAGCAAAATTGTCAGAAAAACTGTGTAAAATAAATGGCTAATTTATCTAGGTGTTTTTATTATACGTCATGTGAACTCCACATTTGCCGTCGTTATTTTACACTGCTTCTGGCACGTAAACAAATGACACAATTTATATAATACATATGCTCCCTAGTTAGTCAATGACTTTAAGGGGGTCAAAAAAACTGTTGAATTTGTTTGACATAACAGTGAATTTGCAATTAATCCTTAGCATGCAAGCCAGCTTCTGACCTGAATGTCAGATTCAAACAGTTATAACTCAAGTGGGCCCCCTCAAGTTACTGCCTGGTAACCAATCAATGGAAACCAAGATAGATGCAAAGCAGGAAGTAGTGTTCTGGCTATTGTGTTAGACATCCAGTCCCTTTTTATAGATAACATTTTTGGCCAGCTATATTAGAAACATTTTTTATTTTGCACCGCCTATCTATTTAACCAGTTTTTATTTTTATACTGAACAATTCCTTTAATATTCCATAGACAGGCTCTGTGTATCACAAAAATAAAGACAATTTTCTGGACAAATAGCCTTAATTATCCTCATGTGCTACCCAATGCAATATATATATATATATATATATATATATATGCTCATATTTTTTATATGGCATTAATATACTGCAATTTTTTACCGGTAATAGTAACATTATGTGGCAAGCAGCCTAAGTTTTTAACCCACTGACAACTGAGCAAACTTGACATCACAAATAATGGCATTTAATTTTCCTTTCCACTTCAAATGTCCCTGAACATTTCAAAATGTGATTTATAACATCCTGGAAAACTGTCCTAATACTGGTGCCATGCTTCTCGGCTGGGTAACATATTTACACTGGTACTCAGAGAAAACTGTTTAAGAACAAGGATTATCTGCTTGGGTTGGCTCTTTTTACTTTTTGATGCACACCCAAAGTCCAAGGATGTGTGGATTAAGGCCGCTACATAAATGCAGCTTGTTGTTGCTGACCTAACATGGCTTTTATTGGTAACGTACAGTGCAAAAGAAAATACTCCCTTGTTCTACTTTTTGAAGTGAAATTCCTTTTAATTACAATATCAAAATACATTCCTTCTTTATTATTTTAATGTTATGCTTTAGCACTAAAGATAGTAAAGTAAAATTTATTGTTATTCTTTCATAACGTAACAATAAAAAGAACGCTAGAAGTTATCCCCTGGACTTTGATCTCCCCCACAAAAATTGCAAAATATAAATACTAATAACAGCTCTCCTACGAAGTACAGAAAATCCAGTGACAACTAAAGACTATGACTGTGGCAGCCGTTCAGTGTTCTGTGCTTATGTTTCTTGTCCTTAAGGATAAGCTCCTGTCAGCATTACATGGATAGCTTATCACCTTGCCTACCAAACTGTAAGCCCTATTATCTCCCTGCATGTCTCTGGACAAAGTTAAGTCCCTATTTATTTTTAAAATAAATATGTAGAGTAAAAGTAATGGAGGATTATGGATCTGGCTAAAATACAGATAGGGTCACCTTAATCCATCGTCCAAGATTCAGCAACAGCTACAGCAATCAATGAACGTCGATGAAACCCTTTTAACACAGCAAATGTGTTGGAATAATATATAAGGTGCAAAGATTGAAGGTTCAATTAGTTTAATAGAATGTTAAATACAGATCCAGTGGACAAAAGATCTTGGATTTTCCTTATGTTCAACTAAAGTATACCAATAGTTTTTTTTTTTGTTTTTTTTTTAGTGAACCATTCCTATATCTCTGCACTCGTGTACACAGTATAATTGTACCTCTTGTTCTAATTTTGTTATTCATTTCTTTCCAGGCTATTTCTTTCTATATCTTTCTATCAAGTGATACCACCTACTGAAATATCAGATTGCACAACGGGGCGCCACTAGACCTGGGTGCACCGGCATGCCCCTTCCTGATCAAGATACTAACACTAAAAAAATTATTTTAACATATGAATGTACATGAAATGTTACCAATAGGTCATGCTGATCATTTTTTGCTGAGAGGTTTGTTTTTGTATATAATTGTTAGTTGAAGTTCCTAAGCCTGACTCTGACTCTCTGACTTTGCCAACCTGACTGTACCATCTCAGCCTGTTAGTTACAGATTCTAATGCTAACGGACGCCTGCTGCACAAATATGGCAGCCCCCTCATACATGAACATGGGGGATCAGACAGGTTAAGTAAAAGCATCATGCAAATACTTTATGGCAAAGTTATAAGTAGCTTATATTATAATAGATGTAAAAAATAAAAAAGAGTTTAATTTCAGGTGTGAGTATCTCTTTAAGGGAAGCCTTAAATAAAGGTACCCCCCCCCCCCCCCCCCCCCCCCAATACTCTGGCTCCAAAGTTTTGCTGTACCCTGACTATTCGGTGGCAATATAAAAGTGGAGAGGATCCTACACAGTAGTCAAAAGGAAACAGAGACCTAGGCCTCAAATATTACATTCTATTCCAGACGCAGACCCAGAGAGAACCTCTATCCTTACAACCCATACATGGTTGCACAGCTGGCTAAGGCTGAGCCCAGCCACTGAACATTCACTCACTACTAGCCAATTCAGCACTGCACCTCTGTATAAGGAGCCCAAAAGCCCAGTGAACTGTCACCCACTCCATCCCATACATGGAGCTACCTCTTCACTACACAATATAGGTCCACAGAAGTCAACTGGTAAAGCCAGAACAGCTCCACACACAAACTCACACCTCATCAGGCACCCTCAGATCCAGGTCATCCACAACCGGGGTTCCTGCTGAATGCAAGCTGCAAAGGGCAATCTGTTAATCTTCATGCCACAGCCAACAACTTCACTGTGATGTAATGATGGGGCCAGGTGACCCTGAGATCCCTGGTTTTCCACCCTCTATACCCAAGACAAGTGCTACCTGCTAATGCATACAATGCTCCAATGCAATGGAGACATGTTTTGAACACAAACAGCATGTCAATAGTATGTCAATATGCCCATCTCCCTCTTGTTATTATGAGTGCTATCAGCAGTGCCTGGCGCTCACTTATGATTACAAAACCAAGTGTCTACTTATAGAGCACACAACCAGACTGATCTATATTCTTCTGCATATCCACTAATTGTTCCAACCACACTCTGGTTTTTAAAGGTTACACATTTCTGGATAAATGTATCTCCAAGTTGGGGGGGATACAGGGTGGGAGGAAATTTTGTTGGGGGATTATACTATATTTTCACTCCTTTTTCTTCTTTCTTCCCTTTTCACTGGAATTGGAGGAGGGCAACAAGTTCATACTCTTTGTTATTACGGTATGCTATCTGCAAGTATTGGAAGGATATGCTGCTCTGGGTCTGATGCATACCTTCATGCACAGGCCCAGACTGGCAATCTGTGGATTCTGGCAAATGCCAGAGGGGGTGCTATAATTTGCCATAGAAATTCAGTATTTAGTGGGCTGTTTGGCTGAAATGCCAGGGCCTATTTTGACTCTCAGTCCAGGCCTGTTCATGCACCACACACCCTCAGAAATAATCAAACCCAAGGATGGTGGCCTCTGGGCAGCATCCCTCACCTAAACTATTGACACTGTGATGTGTGTCAGAAATGATTGACAGAAATATATTATCTTAGAACACCTGAGATCTAAATGACAAAATCAAAATCTTAGTAGTTATGGGTCAGGTGCCAACCTGATTATGCTCCAGGAGACTCACCTTTTAAAGCAGCGTATGCACGCCCTAAATTGCAATTAGGTGTCAACAGAAAACCCTTAGTTTCAGCTCAGAACACATTGTCACTGATAGGATGGGAACATATATTACACTGACATGTAGGATCAATGGGACTTTGTATACAAGTCAATGTTTAATAACCCCTCCTACAGAGCTACTAAACCTTAATGCTACTTAATGAAAAGTAGCTACACTAGTTACATTCCCAACGATATAGGGTGGAGATTTCAATATTGTACCAGACTCTGCTATGCACAATTGACTCAATTGCCTTCCACTATTGGCTAGAATCCACAAACTATACATATGTCTGGCAATGGAAAAACCCACATTTTAGACAGTTCTCCTGCTACACTACAGCTACCTCAGCCCTGTCCAGAATTGATTTGATACTAACCACTTCAGAGCTTCTCTGAGTGGTCACCAAAGTTCACTATGGCACCCAGGTTTGTTCCGACCTATACTGTGACACGAGAACCCCCCATTACATGGAGTCTTCCATTAAAATGGAAAGTCTTCCATTAAAATGGATCTCCAAGCCCAAGATGGAAGAACAAATGTACTACAACTTAAAGGGCAAGGAAAGGCAAAGAAATAAAATTCCATTTTTACTTTCTTTAATGAAAAAGAAATCTATCTCCAATATACTTTAATTTTAAAATGTGTACCGTTTTTATAAGAAACCTGACTGTATGCAGTGAAATTTTCCATTCATTTAGTGCTTCTGGCAGGGAAACAATCACTTATGAACAGCAGGGGGAGCCCCTGCCTTAATTACCAGCCATGCAGAACTCAAACAGCTTTGTTTTTTGATCATTTATGACTCTCCCTAAGCAGCACAGACCATACTGAGCATGTGCAGTGCCAGTGTCAGGCAAAGATGTATAACAAAGTTACAAGATGACAGCCCCCTGTGGCCAACTTTGAAAGCATAAATCATTTGTTTGTGGTGCAGTAAGTTCATGTTTATGTTTAGTATAGAAAATACAGCATTTCTAGCCTTATTCTATTTTACACTTTCTTTGCCCTTTAAGGGTACTGGGAGTTGGACTAAAACACTGCAACTGAGCAGACAGTTTGCGATGCCTGCAAAGGAAACAGTAGGGGGTCTATATACTTTAATTAAGCACTGAGAAGGGAAACTGAGGCCGAATTAGACAAAGCTAACCGTGGGGGATTGGCCCTCCCCAACTTGAAACTGTATTTCTTGGCCAGCCAGCTAACCTATGCCCACTTGTGGCTAGTCCCCCATCTCGACAATACCTCTGTATTTTAATATTAGAAGCTAACATACTGGGATCATTAGAAGCACTGGCTAACTTCCTCATAAATTTTTCCTCTCTCCCTGACATTGCCCAATTGGCCTCATTGGGTATTAAATATGTCCAGGACATAGTGGTAAATGGTGAAAGTCAACAGTTTCAAGCCCTTAAGGAGACCCATCAATTACTTAAGGTTTGTTTTTCAAGCATCTTCAGCTCTCCAATGCCTTCCATACCCAATTTCCAACTAGATCAAATAAAATGGCAGACCCCACTCTTGAAAGGAGGGTCTCTCTAAGTCCCGGACCCTCTTGCAAAAGTCTTAGGGAAATGGAAAAAGGATGTATCAGATCTAACTAAAACAGATACCAGACTTAACTATATCCATCAAAGATAGGTATACACCCTGAATCAGGTGTAGCTCACACCTTAAAGAATCACCAAAATATTCACCCAGGCTTCTGATATATGTAGAAACTGTGAATGTGATATTGGTTCATACATGCATGTATTCTGGCACTGCCCACCAATTCAGCACTTCTGGAGGGACATTGGGTACTACTTCTCTGATGCCTTAGGCATTATCACCCCTGACCTTTATCTGGAAGTGGCAGAAGACTTGGGATTCAATAAACACACCAGACTGTGCTACCTTCAGCTCCTTTATTATGCAAAATGCCATCTTTCTGCAGTGGAAATCAACAACCCCTCCTTCTCTCCCCTTTAAACTAGGTTAATAACTCTCTGTCTAACCAGAAACTGACATATCTTGCTAGAGGATGCCCACAGAAGCTCAGAGCTGTCTGGGGCCCATGGGTGTCTAACCATGATGCCTATGTGAATCCAAATGCAAATGTGTAACATTATCCAGGCATCTATACTGCAGAATATTACTTCTTCCTCTCTCATCTCTAACTATTCTCTGTTGTTCCTTCTTCTCTTCTCTATATATTACCACTGTTGTTAAACATTAAAATGCAAAAATAAAAACGTATTGAAAACAAAATTGATTTTGTTGGCTCCTCATTTGGATAACTGTAAGGGTAAAACTACATGGGATTTTTATGTGATCTTGCCATGCAACTGCATACAACACCATTCAACAGCACAAGAGTTGTACGGAATCTGACCCCTCTATAGCTAGAATGTAAATTCTGATCAGATAAAGGGCCAGATTCAATTCATTGATATAAATGTTTGCTAAAGTAAAGATGCCTGTGCCTCTGAAAAGTAATGATCAATTTTACCAAATTCAATTCATTGCTATATAGATTTTAATTATGACAAATAATCAATTTGGCATAATTGTGTTATCGCCATTCTGTTTTTTTACTACTGTTGTTTAATTAATGTTTTAATGTGCTAAGTGTTTAGTGCAATGAAGTGCATAACTAACATATTAAAAGGTGCACTTATCATATGAAATGTACCATATCACATTGAATCAAGCCCAAAGTCAGATGGTGTAGTTCGTTCATGCAGCTACCTCAGACATAGAATGTATTTCAATGTAAAAAAAAGCTGGTCAGACACCATCGGACTTTATCTCATTGGATGAAGATGTAGCATACTGCATTCCTATCTGACAGTCTTATCACTATGGATGGAACATTTTCCTTGTAGTTTACACATCAGATCAATCCAATTATATTTTGACCAATGCAACTAGATCCAACTTGTGATCTGTTGACACATCCTATAAAATCTCCCATGGAGCTTAGCCCTGAGTACCAATCTAGCCAATATTTGTTGCTGCTGATGACCTAAATTACCACAGGTAGCAAGAAAGGCGACCTCAATTCACATGTACTGTTTCATGATTAGTACAACAATTCTGCAAATAAAAAAAATATTGGAATCAATGTTTTGCCCCCATCCCCCCCCAAAAAAATACCATGGTGAATTTATATGGTGAGTAAAAACTGTTTGTATAACTTTAAACAAGCAGACTTCATAAATAATATGCATTTGTGAAGCCAGCCAAAACACTTACTAACCATGGTGCTATCCCCTTGTAAATTGTACCACAAGCCTTTGTTGCCTGCTTGTCAACCCATCATTGTTTTCTCTGTCTGACATGCTGGAGAACCATGGTGAGCACATTATTAGAAACTTCTTCCTACAGTGCTCACTTATGCTAACTTCTGTTTAGATACTAGCTACAACTGAAGGGATACATTCAGTGAAGTGCACCACGTAATGAGTCACTGACATTACCATGGTTTGTAACAACTGGGTACACCATGAAGTATTGCTAGGTTTCCATTGGCCATCTGGCCCCAGGTGCAGTGCCAACTGCCAATCATACAATACAATCTCTGTTGCAGCTGACACTTTGCACTGCTTTCACTTTTCAATTACTTGTTCCTACATTATATAAAACATTAAAAACATTAGAACATTAAGTATATTAGTGATTTTACAACATAATGGCCAATGTAAAAACAGTTGTAAAGCTGCATCCAGATCTAGTAACCCCACAAGCAAGTTGCACTTAATAGTCTGCTGGACAGTAAATACTACCTGTTGCTAACTTATAGATATCTAGACTTTGAACAAACTTTGCACTTGTTGTTATAAATATGCCAATGTGTTGAACCAAAAAACTAAGGCTGTATATTTGATTTCTACAAAGGTTGAATTATATACTGTATGTTAAAAGGTGGCTTATAAATGAACTGTTCTCTCTTTGTTTGTTTGAACAAACTCCAAAGACAGCAAAGAAGCAATTTACAGTATTTATCTCTGTTTGCACTTGCTAGTTTGAATAGTTATTATTTTATTCTTTAAATGGGTTGTTCACCTTCCAAACACTTTTTTCTGTTCAGTGGTTTTCAGATTGTTCTCCATAAATTAATACTTTTTTTAATTACTTTCCATTATTTATCTTTTACTGTTTTTCCAAAATCTAAGTGTAAAGTTGAAAGTTGGTGTCTCTGGAGTCTGGCAGCTCAATAATTCAGGGGCAGACTCTAAACTGTTACAATTTTGCAACATTTGATACATTTCACAGCAACATCTCTGGAGTATTAGCAACTATTGTATCAATTGTAACAGCTGCCTGTAATGAAACCCAGAGATTCTGCTTAGCAGGGACAAAGATAAGAAATGAATCCATTAAATGTATCAGTTTAGAACAGTTAGGGGGGTCGGCGACCCCCCTCCCTGAGCTGCTTTAGAAGGTGAAAAATTACACTTCACACTTCAATATTAGAAAAACAGTTACAAATAGAAAATAGAGAGTAATTGGAAAAAGTCATTATTTCTGGTGATCTACCTGAAAACAACTAGTTGTTTGAAGGTGGACAACCCCTTTAAATAATTAAATTGATAAGACTTCTTTCAGTTTTAAAATATGTGCATGATAAAATTACCTAAATAGTTTTCTACTTTACTGGAGAACGATGCTAAAATGTTAGGGAATAGGGATAAGCAAGCTTTTTCACCTGGTACTGGGGAGCTGTCAGGGTAGGCCTAGTAGGCACCCTAGGGGAGTAGTGGACCAAGGAGGAAGCTTAGGGGTTAACGGACCAATAGTGTAACACCAGCAAGGATCAGGCAGGAAACGAGTCAAAGTGCAGGCAAATGGTTGTATTAGCATGGTCAAATACAGCAAAACTGGATCAAAAACACACCCAGGATCAATAGAAATAGAATCCTATAATTGGGCGCCATAATGGCCGCAGCGTCGCGGCGTAATTATGCCGGCGCCAATACCCACTTGGCGTCCATGGGCGCCGCCATTGTGGGAGCGACGCCGGAAGAAAGAGGACGCGCCGCCCGGAGCTGCAGGTAAGACTCTGGGCGGCGTGTTCCTGACAGGAGCATATTTTTGTGAATATATGCTAGAATTGCATCTTTTTTTTGTTTCACTGGAAAAAAAACCTGGTGTATTGCTGCACAAAGTGACAATTTTTCTCATCACTAAAATGTTCTTGTGATACAGGTGTAGTTGGGAGGTCAAAGCCACTCATACTGATGTCTCCTGGGAGTTAGCTTTGGCCAGTTACAAAGGACAGAAGACCCTAGTACAGATGTTCCACTGTTGAAGGCCTAGAGAAGTGGCCCAGAGGCCCAGTCTCAAAAGCAGTTAGATTAACATTTGTAGAGAATGCATATTCTCACCCCTAGATAGTCAAGGAAGTTCATTTAGGTTGAGAACTAAAAGTATTGTAACCACAAGGACCCCAAAATCTTAGGGTTTTTACTGGGCCCACTGTTAGCAATAGCACTACACAGCATAGAGGAACAGGTTCATGGCTAAACTAATACTTAACTATGGAAAATGTATAGACATTCACTCGCAGTACTTGTAAATATATTAAGTCATTTAACAGAAGAAAAGGTCAATGCTTCGTTCATGAAAGGCCTTATTGTATGTCTTTTTCTATATTTCCATTAATATACAGTATATTGCATTTCTCTATAGTTACTTTAGCCAAAGAATTGTGAAAGTCCTTTTCTGATTTATATATGAATTCATTTTCTAGCACAAAACTGTTAGTTTTATTTACATTCAGATTTTTTTTTTTAAATGTAATGATCTTACCTATATGGGTGAGTCCTACATTTCCATCCTGAAAAAAAAAAAACACAGCAGTTATTTTTTCACAGTGTAATGGGTTCATGTACTTTACAGTGACGCACATTGTATGGTCTGTGCTTAGTATAAAACCAAAATTGCTTCAAGTAACTTTTAAGTTTATTGGCAGGGTTTTTCCATAGCTGAATAAACATATATATTACCATTAATAGTCCAAAAGCTTAAATAATAAAGGAGTAAAAGCCCAGATTGTGCCAAAGAATCCAGCAGCCAAACACCCTACAATTAATTAAGCAACTATTCCTGTGGGTGCTATAGATTCTGCATAAAAACAACCATATCCTGTTAGTTACAAAATTATTTTATAACAAATTTAAAGCAATCACAGGTAAAAGACTGATTTTTTTTTTAGACACTGGTGTTAAAATACTTATGGTTTGTGTATGGAGGAACATGCATGTATAGAGATTAGCACATGTAGTGTATCTCAGGTCAATGTCACATTTAAAGGGATACTGTCATGGGAATTTTTTTTTTTCAAAATGCATCAGTTAATCGTGCTGAAGAATTCTGCACTGAAATCCATTTCTCAACATAGCAAACAGATTTTTTTATATTTCATTTTGAAATCTGACATGGGGCTAGACATATTGTCAATTTCCCAGCTGCCCCAAGTCATGTGTCTTGTGCTCTGATAAACTTCAATCATTCTTTACTGCTGTACTGCAAGTTGGAGTGATATCACCCCCTCCCTCTCCCCCACCCAGCAGCCTAATAAAAGAACAATGGGAAGGTAACCAGATAACAGCTCCCTAACACATGATAACAGCTGCCTGGTAGATCTAAGAACAGCACTCAATAGTAAAAACCATGTCCCACTGCGTATTATTCAGTTACATTGAGAAGGAAAAACAACAGCCTGACAGAAAGCAGTTCCCTCCTAAAGTGCTGGCACAAGTCACATGACCGGGGCAGCTGGGAAATTGACATAATGGTTAGCCCAATGTCAGATTTCAAAACTGAATATAAAAAAAATCTGTTTGCTCTTTTGAGAAATGGATTTCAGTGCAGAAGTCTACTGGAGCAGCACTATTAACTGATGCGTTTTAAAAAAAAAAAAACATGTTTTCCCATGACAGTTTCCCTTTAAACAGATACTGACACCAGAAATTAAACTCTTTTTACATCTATTATAATATTGGCTTTGAAAGCTACTTCTAACTTTGCCATAAAGTATTTGCATGATGCTTTTACATTACCTGTCTGATCCCCCATGTTCATGTATGAGGGGCTGACATATTTGTGCAGCAGGAGTCTGTTAGCATTAGAAACTGTAACTAACAGGCTGAGATGGGACAGCCAGGTTGGCAGGGAGTCAGGCTTAGGAATAATGATAAATTTGCCGCTAAATGTTACCTATAGGTCATGTTGATAATTTTTTTCTGAGAGGTTTGTTTTTGTATATAATTGTTAGTTGAAGTTCCTAAGCCTGACTCCCTGCCAACCTAGCTGTCCAATCTCAGCCTCTTAGTTACAGTTTCTAATGCTAACGGACTCCTGCTGCACAAATATGGCAGCCCCCTCATACATGAACATGGGGGATCAGACAGGTAATGTAAAAGCATCATGCAAATACTTTATGGCAAAGTTAGAGCAGGTGATTGCAATTCGGTAGGTTCAATCTGGCGAAATAGGCAGTCGAATAAAATTTTAAAGTTGAAGTATTTTGATCATCGAATGGTCGAATTATCGAATATTCGATTATTCGATCTATTCGATACGCTCGAATTTTGCATATTCGATGATCAAAGTGGCCAAATTTTCATATTCGAATGTCCGATAAAATCGTATGGTCGGAATTCGATCGAACTTCAAATTATTCACGTGAATTTTGTAAATCTGTCCCTTAATGTACACTCATATGTTAAAATTCATTTTTTAGTGTCAGTATCACTTTAAGGGGTTATTTATTAAAGTTTGAATTGTGTTTTCCACAAGGTTATTTTTGGTCAAAATTCACATTTTTGGGTAAAAAAAAATTTTCAAGATTTATTATACTGGGAATTAGAGCAACTACTAGCTGATTTGATTTTGTTCCGATTGAGTTTTTTCCTAAATAAGAAACCATTCGAGTTAATTTGCGGTGTAAAAACCGCTAACATTCGACCTTTGATAAATGAACATTTCCTTATACAGTCCCTACCTACCTCTCACTAAAACATTTCTGAAGGTTAATGAATCACATCACTTTTTATCACTGAAAATTCCAAGGCCATGAATATATAATAGTCAAGGGCGCTGCACCAATGTGGTGAGTTCAGCAACTCACCTCAGGTGGCAGGTGGCCAATTTCCGATTTTTAAACTGTAAAATTGTCTCCCCACTCCTGGTGCAGGAAAGGTAAACTATGTGGGGCAAGGGGGGTCGGCTTCAGGCAGCTCCTGATATAGAATAACCCTGATGTTAGCGATTTCTCAAGTTCTAACTATCAGAAGTATACCTCTGGATGCTGATAAACGGTTATCTTCTCTGCTATGTTCATTGTAACATTGAATGGTACATTAAACACAAGTTAACACAACAGGCTTACAAATAACTTTTCTTTTCTTACAAAATGACTGGCCTTACTATTTCGAGTGTTACAAAATTAATACTAATAATATCTAATAATAATTAGATTAAAAAAAAAAAATAATTAGGGCAGACTAGTTGCTACTAGTGTTACTCTAGTTCAGGGATCCCCAACCTTTTGAGGCCGTGAGCAACATTCAGATGAAAAAGGAGTTGGGGAGCAACACTAGGATGGAAAATGTTCCTGGGGTGCCAAATAAGTGCTGTGATTGGCCATTTGGTAGCCCCTATGTGGATTGGCAACCTGTATTGAGGCTCTGTTTAGCAGTACACCTGGTTCTTATACAACCAAAACTTTCCTTCAAGCCTGAAATTCAAGAATAAGCTCCTGCTTTAAGGTCACTAGGAGCAACATCCAAGGGGTTGGAGAGCAACATGTTGCTCACGAGCTACTAGTTGGGGATCACTGCTCTAGTTTGTAAGTGAAACTGCGTTCACACAAGAGGTTGACAAGAGGCTCCTAGAAACTTAAGGACACTTATGTAAAACAGCTATTTTGCATCTCTATTGCTGCCTTTGAGCAGGCTGCAGTGAACACAAGTTAGGAGGTTCCCACAAATACACAGAGATTCTGGGAGAAAACAAAAACAACTTGTGTCCAAAAATTGCGCTTTGCACAATTTACTTTATTTGCACGCAGCATGAATCTAGAAAAAAGAGCAATCAATATTCAAACATGAAAGGTTTCAAAAACTTAAATGATTTAAAAAATATAAAACAAAGACAAACCACAAATTATGTTATAATGGCTTTGTCCACAAAGTACTGAACGTTAACTGCAATTTGAACTTCCTAATGTGCATGAGCTATAGCCAAAGCTGTTGACATGAGGTTTGAGAAGTCAAATAGGGTGATTAAGGGTTGAATGCTTCTTTGCTGCCCTAGTTATTACTGCCAGACAAACCTAAAGGCCAGTTATATGTGAGTTGCATTGATAGATTATGTGCTGTTCCAGATTTTCTTGGAATTATAGCACAATGACGGATGCAACAAGGTTTGTTATAAAGATGGTTGTTATTTTGTTATGAAGTAGGGGGCCTTTACCAATTAAGGGAGGCCTGAACCCAAATCCTCAGAAAACCACTGCCCTTAGCTACAATAAATGTAACTATGTGGCACAAAGGGAACTGTTAGATTCTGGGAGTTGCAGCACAGCAGCAGCTGAATAGATGAATAGCACCCTTCTCCTTACCTATTTCTATATCAATACTAGTACAGAACTTCAATTTCATTTCCTAAAAGGTCTGTAAATCCTCAGTTTTTTTTTAAGAGCAGGTCTGTGTCTATTTTCGTTCAACAGGGGAACAAGGCATTCAGTTATAGAGGAAAGAAGACTGTACTCTTTGGAGAGTCAGTGAATGTTGGTAGCAGTTGGGGAGTAATAAAGAATGTCACAAAAGCATTTAGGCAGGAAAATTAGAATCAGGTGTAAGTCTAATACTGGAGAATCTGGTCTGGATTCTATTACCTCGACTTCGTTTATGATTGGGTCTCAACTGAACCAACTGCAAGTAGAGTTTAAGATAAAACCCAGAGATGTTTCCCTCTACACCAGTAACAGAATCCAGCCATAACTGTCAGAATTTTCCTCCAGTCTGTCCAGCTACCCTCAACACATCCTAACACTGACACTTGTAACAATCGCTGCTGCCCTCCTTTGTATTTACACATGAGCGTAGCAAAGTGCTAATCTTTTCCTTACATTAATGTCCTGTCATCTGCTAACCCTTAAAAATTCTGGGCTGCTGCAAAGTCATTACACAGCAAATGGATGGAATTCCAGCTTTGTGGTAGACAAAACATACATTTAAACGGAGTGAGGGAAATGTCATATTGCTTAACCCCTGAAATACCACTGGGCTGCACTGTTCAGGTGCAGTAAGCTAGAAAAATGGGAAAAAGCTACCATTCTGACACTGAATTATAATGTACCATTTAACTCTAAAGATGCTGTCTTTGCAGTTATATCTTTTAAACAGGGAATTCACACATATTCTTATATATATATATATATATATATATATATATATATATATATATATATATATATATATAAATAATTTTTAAAATGTTGGATCATTTGATTATAATGGAGTCTATGGGAGATGGCCTTTCCGAAATTCAGAACTTTCTAGATAATGGGTTTCCAGATAACGGTTCCCATACCAGTACGGGTATTGGATCCATTATCCAGAAAGCTCCAAATTACAGGAAGGCCATCTATACTTATTTTCAATTAATTAAGTCAAAATTTTCCTTTTTCTCTGTAATAATTAAACAGTACCTTTTACTTGTTCCCAACTATGCTATAATTAATGGTTACTGGAAGCAAAACAAACCTAATGTTTAGATGATGATGATTGTTAGTGGACTAAGGGCTGGACCACACGGGAAGATTCAGGGGGATTAGTCTCCCTGAAATCTTCTCGTGTGGTCTAACCCTAAAGGTATGGAGATCCTAATAACGAAAAGATCCCTTATCTGGAAAAACCTAGGTCACAGCAGGTCCCATACTTATACTGTGGAAACATAATTGGCACTCGTGAGCTTAGCAAAAACATTATCAGCCACTGATTTTATTATGACAGAACTGACTTATGTAATTATTTTTAGAATTCATTTAATAAAGGGTTATTCTAAAAGAGTTCGGAAGAGCAACAGGCATGGCAGTTACTATACTTCTGGTAAACCCCAATGTATATTTATATCCCTATTAAAATGAATGGAAAATTACACATTTGAAGATGTCTTTTTTTCCTGGGTACCCTAGCTGAGGTACTGGTTTGGAAACAGTTACTTACTTGCTCAGGCGCAGTCTCACACGCTACCACCAGCGCCGCCGCTACTACAAGGCAAAGTGACGGGAGAACCATCACGCGTCCAGAGTCAGTTCCTACAAACTAGGGATCCCGCACAGAAGAATTCGCGCACGCACAAAAGTGCCCTTAACTTTCCTACACAGGTCAGTCTGGTAAATTTCTCCCACTGAGTATGTTACTGGCGTTTCCTCCTCTCTCTTGCGCTCTCTCTCTCTCTCCCCGGTTAGGTCCCAAAGGACCAGTCTTGGTGAAACAGGAGCAAACGATTGAATGGAGGAGGGGGGGTCCTTCAGCTCTTGAGTTGTGATTTAAGGAAATGAGTGCCGTGGCAGAGAAACACGCTCTCGGCACTGAAGGGAAAGAAAGTGGAAATCTTCAGTAGGAAGATTTCTTGTCAATGGGTTAGTGTTATCAGGGGGAAGTAGAACTGCGCTAGCCCAAGGAAAAGACAGGCGACAGCTACTTTCTAAACCTACTGCTTTTCTTCAGTAGGAAGAGAAGCAGGAACTAAAAGGGAATTAGTAAAAAAAAAAAAAAAGTAAATAGCTGCAGGGAGGAGAGAGAGGGAGAGAGAGTCGCCTGTGACTCCCCTTTGCTCAGAGAGCTATCTGCTTTCCCTGGGAAGCCTCACACACATCTAATACTGGCCTGACACTCAGTCACCTCCTCCTCCTCACACGTCAGCTTCCCCCTCCCTCTCCTGTCTGAATTAGGGGAGAGAAGGGGCACAGGGGCTTCCAGTATAGAAACCGGCAATAAGAATTCAAGTAAACATATAAGAGTATCTTTACGTATCGTTACGCCATTTTTATGACTCAACATTTGGGTTCCAATCAGTTTCATTGGCGCTGATAAACACAATGCTACTTTATCAACTTGAGAAATCATTTAATGGGTGGTTCACCTTTGAGTAAACTTTTAGTTCCTTATAGAATGACCAATTCCAATCATCTTTTCAATTAGGGATACACCGAATACGCTGAATACCGAACCCAAATCCTACTTTTCATATGCAAATTAGCGAAAGGAAAGTAAAAAGTGGTAAAATCATTTTTTTGTGACAAAAAGTTGGGTAATTTCCCTTCCCGATTTGCCAAATCCAAAATGTGGTGCATCTCTAGTTTCAATTATTTTTTAAATATTTGCCTTCTTCTGAACCTTTCCAGCCTTTAGATAACCCCATCTAAAAAAAAAATACTCTCTGTAAAGCTACAAATTTATTGTTACAAAATGTTATTACCCATTTTGCTATTCAGACCCTCCCCTAATTATATTCCAGTGTTTTATTCAAATAATGCATGGTTGCTGGACCCTAGCAACCAGATTGTTGAAATTCTGATTTAAAAGCTAAATAACTCAAAAACCACAAATAATAAAAAATGAAAACCAATTGCAAATTGTCTTAGAATATCACTCTCTACATCATACTAAAAGGATACAGCAGACCTGGGATTGATTTAAGGATTTTGGTCCATTGAAGCGCCTTTTGTAAGACTGATTTTTCTGTGAAATCTGTAGTGATTGGCCAAGTCAAATGTGTACTGTAAGCATCAAGTAACTTTAAAGCACTGGAGTACTGAAAGTTGCATTATGTCACACTAGGAACAAGTACAACCCAATTCTACCCTGTCTCTGTATGTACAGGGCAGTTACCAACTAAAAAATTCACTCATGAAGGGAATAAGGCACTGCTGACAGAGAAAACCCCTTGCATGGCATTGGACAGCTACTAATTGTGGCAGCGATGCTAAGCAGTTAGCCCAGATTTAAGGTATTTTATTGAGCACCACTGAGCAATCCTCTTCTTTCGCTCTTTCTTTCTTCAATGCCTGGGTTAGATGTATGAGCCGGAGATGAAAAAGGCAGCTTTTTTGTTAATGTTTGGCTTGTTGGCATGCCCACCTGGTGCAAAGAAAAAAGCAGTAGGCAGATAATCACTTTGTGGTGCTCACTGAGAATAACCATTGTAATGAATTTCAGGTGTGCTTCAAAAGTGAACAAAAAGCTCTTTGCAGCCCCGGGTGCCAGCTATACCTCCTGCCAAGGCAAACCACTGCATATATTCCAATGAAAACAGCAGCATTCCGGAAATGTTGAAAAAGTGAAAATACTTTACTGAAATGCTTAAACAGCAACGTTTCGGGCTACAAGCCCTTTCTCAAGCCTTGGCTTGAGAAAGGGCTTGTAGCCCGAAACGTTGCTGTTTAAGCATTTTCACTTTTTCAACATTTCCGGAGTGCTGCTTGTAGCCCGAAACGTTGCTGTTTAAGCATTTTCACTTTTTCAACATTTCCGGAGTGCTGCTGTTTTCATTGGAATATATACACTGAGAATAACCATGGGCTGCTGCAATTTACTGCTAATAGGAGCACCTGCCTAGGGCATAAGGTATCTGATTACAATCACTGGGGGGTACCTAACATCTGGCACCCCCCCCCCAGTGATTTATTCTTTCTCCTTTAACATGAACAACAGTTCTGGAACAGTTTGATGCCCAGTATGCATAGGATTACCAATGTATGTGGCATTCAGAGACCCAAAATTTGTCATAGCTGTAACATATTACCTGCATTCAGGTGCTGACCACAGAAAACCATATATTTTTAACTTCACATTCTAACAAATCCACAATGAGTAACAACATTTTTCTACACCAAACTACTAAATTATGATGAGGTAAGTAAGATGCTGGACAGAGGAGGAGCAATTGATTTGATTTATTTGTATTTTGCCAAAGTGTTTAATACAGTGCCCCACAAATGACTGCTTTCTTAACTAAGTTCTGTTGGGCTTAATGAAGTAGATTGCACATGGATAGGAAACTATCTACAGGATCGGAAACAGAGGGTGGTTGTTAATGGCACATTCTCTAATTGGTGTAAGGTTCTTAGTGGGGTCTCTCAGGGTACTGTATTTGGCCCACTTTATTTAACTTGTGTTCATGAATGATGTAGGGGAGGGTATTGTAAGTAATGTATCAGTATTTGAAGATGACCCAATTAATTACATCCAGGATGCAACATCCTTTCTTCCGGGATCTTGACAAACTGGCAATCTGGTGAGCTAAGTGGCAGATGAGATTCAATGTTGATAAATGTAAAGTCATGCACCCAGGGCCGGCCGTACCAAGTGCGGGGCCCAATTAGAACCATTTTGGTGGGGCCCCCTAGAAGGAACTTTGTTGTCTGTCACAGGGTCACAGAGCTGGATGGGCAAATAATGCTTGTTTTCCCCTCTGTCCAAGTGATGGCTGCCAGTTGGGGATGGGGGTAGGCTGGGCAACTGTGGAATTAAGGGAATAGGAATCAGAGCTCGCACTGGAGTGGGGCCCCCATAAGTGCGGGGCCGAATTGGGCCAAATTGTTCCAATGTGCTTAAAACCGGCCCTGCATGCACCTGGGATGTAAAAATATCCAAGCCACCTATACCCTAAATGGGACTGCACTAGGCAAATCCATAATGGAAAAGGATCTTGAAGTCCTTGTAGTTAAAGGGGTTTTTCACCTTTAAATTAACTTTTAGTATTATGTTGAGGTTGATATTCTAAGACAATTTGTAACTGGTTTTAATTTAGTATAATTTTTGATTTCTATAGTTATATAGTTTTTTTATTCAGCAGTTCTCCAATTTGCAGTCTTACAAAGTACCCTTGCAACCATGCCCTATTTTGAATAGGAGAGTGTCTAAATATAGTAGTAATAATAATAAATATTTAGCTTTACAGAGCATCTGTTTTTTAAATGGGGTCAGTGACCCCCTTTTAAAAATAGGAAGGAGTCAGAAGAAGAAGAAGGCAAATAATTCAAAAACTATAAGAAATAAAAAAATCCATACTAAAAGTTAACTTAAAGGTGAACCACCCCTTTAATAACTTGGCTGTAGCAAGCAATGCCAGTCAGCAGTATCAAGGGTAAACAAGGTGTATTTCAAGGGGCATAGATTTGTATTCTTCCACTGTACACACTGTACACAGCACTGGTAATGCCCCATCTAGAATATGCCATACAGTCTCGGTATCCAGTGATCAAACGGGATAGTACTGAATTAGAGGGCCCAGAGAAGGGCAACTCAGCTGATATTTCTTTCTAATGCTTTATTTACCAGTAGGTCCTTCCAGCTGATACATGGCACCCATTCTGATTAGAAGAAAGGGGGTCTTGGCTTAATATTTGGAAGGGTTTTTTTTATAGTGAGAGCAGTGAAGATGTGGAAGTCTCTCCCTGAATGAGTCGTAAGGGACCTGGATGGCTTTTTAGCAAGTGAGGGAATACAGGGTTATGGAAGATAACTCATAGTACAAGTTGATCCAGGGACTAGTGTGAATGCCATCTTGGAGTCAGGAAGGATTTTGTCTCCCTTTGAGGCAAATTGGAGAGGCTTTAAATGTTTTTTTTTTTTGCCTTTCTCTGGATCAACTAGCAGTTAAGCAGGTTTTTATACAGACTTAAAATGTTGAACTCGATGGTTGTGTCTTTTTTCAAACTAACTTACTATGTTACTATGTAAGGTCCAAATTTAGATAAACTGTAAATTATCTCAAAGGCTTACAACTTCAGCATTCTAAATGTGAATGCCAGTGGCCTTGTAAGCTGTTATACGCATATGAATACCAAAGTATACAGCAATTAGAGACCCCAAAATTGAAATACAAATCTTTATACATCATATTGGAATCTGAAAAAAAACAATTTGTAGCCCTAATTGCATGCAGCTAAGTAGAGAATAAGGTCGACTGACATTACTAATATAGAAAGAACAAACAGCAAAGTGATTGGAGAGTTAGAAAGTGAGTTGTGTGAAAAGTGAGCAATAAGTAAAAGCAATAAGTAAAAACAAATAAACTGTGTAAAATGTGCACTAAATTCAGGCCACTGGGCCTCACTGATATGGGTTTACACAAAACAATTCATTTTCCACCTTAACACTAATCCTATGCAGTTTATTAATAAGCATCGATTAAATCATCAACAATTCACACATTTACAAGGGCAGATACTTACATTTATTTGCAAGGACCTCAGACAATATCCAACAAGAAATAGGCTCGTGCAGTTCCTAACTAACAGGAACCAAGACCTTGATAAAGTTGTGGAGACTTTGCTACCTTTGCCCAGTCCAGTAATAAACATTTATAATTTAATTTCATAATCATTTCCCTTATTAGATAAACAGTGTCATATCTATTACACAAAGGATATGTACCATGCACAGAAACTTGTTAAAGTAAACTATATTATATAATACCTAATAGTTGGGTATTTAGAAGTATAGGGTTTACTTGTACTGGGTTAGAGCCCTGTACTTTTGTACCATTATTTTGCATGATTTGACCGAGACTGTAGGTGATCCCTTCAACAAGACCACATGACTAAACTATCAAAAGTTTGTCTTGTTTTTCTTTCTCCATAGTGGTGAGCTCTACTTGCATTGTGGCAGTCTTCCATGATGACCTCTGTCTTGGGTCAAGGACCACTCACCTCTATGATGGTGGTTTTATAATGGAGGTATAAAGCATGATTTGATATGATAAACTGATAGCTAGCCAGAAGTGACATGAATAGCTACTTAGTAGCTGTGGCTGCAAAATGACAAATGCACAACTTCAACCAATCGCTCAAAGTACATCTCTTTGGTGCAAATGAAGCCAAATAAATCCATCTGAGGCAATTCCACTCATTTCTCACTTCTTAAAAAATGGATGCAGCCCTTTATTCAATCTGTTTAATGTATCTGCCAGGAAAACTATTTAAAAGAAAGAAGTGTCTACAAGTTTGTATCTCCATGTAAATAAAAAAATAAACCATCTTTTTTTCCAGTATTAATGGATGCCCCATGTCCTTGGGACAAATCAACCAGTTCCAAAACTGGCAATTAGTTGTTTGACAAACCACTAGGTACAGGTTTATTTGGGTCAAAGGGGTAAAATCAATTTGGGCCCCTCTCTACTGTTGATATTACTATTCATAACCCACTGGTCCTATGATGTTTCTACTAGGGTTGCGTTAAAGTCAACTCTGTGTAGGGGGTGGGGCAGGTGACTATGGGTGGAGCCGGTAAAATTTTAACGGTTCATTAGCATGCCTATGACACAGCAATTGGCTAATTCTGCACCTAAGACAGCCCTCCTGAAAGTCTGTATGTCTGTGTGAAAACTGGACAGGTGCCAACGCTAGTATTCCCTAATACACTACCCTGGGTTAGGGTTGGGCACTCAACTGGCCAACCTTTTTCTATAACACAACTATAACAGCATGTTTGTGTGTTATGATGAAATGGGCAGGGTTGTTAGACTATTTTTATACTGTTGTTTTTAATACTATATTACATAGTGTACTGTGCAACTAATTAATTCTACCATATAAAATATCTTGAATCAATAAATTGTTTTTGTTTTATTTTAATAATAGTGTGTAGGCAGCTATATCAGTTAATTATGCATTATCCTGTGGTTTCAGAAAGCCAGCCAGCTCCCAGTCTTGGTTGATATTTTCAAATCTACTAGGAGGTGGAGCATGGCACCATTTTAAGAGTGCATGTGTATTCATTTTCATTCTCCAGGCTTTTTGAGGGGTAAGGGTTGTTCTGGGATGTCAGTATCTTTGCCACTAATTGGTTATTAATACAATTTTTTATATTATTATTGTGTTTATTTTAGGGATGCACCGAATCCAGGATTCGGTTCGGGATTCGGCCAGGATTCGGCCTTTATCAGCAGGATTCGGATTCGGCCGAATCCTTCTGACTGGCCGAACCGAATCCGAATCCTAACTTGCATATGCAAATTAGGGCCAGGGAGCTAAATCACGTGACTTTTTGGCACAAAACAAGGAAGTAAAAAATGTTTTCCCCTTCCCACCCATAATTTGCATATGCAAATTAGGGTTCGGATTCGGTTCGGTATTCGGCCAAATCTTTCGGGAAGGATTCGGGGGTTCGGCCGAATCCAAAATAGTGGATTCGGTGCATCCCTAGTTTATTTATTATAATGTTTTTGGGGATAAAGTTCCTATTGACTCTCACTTTATATATAGCGTTTTGAGGTGTCATTACCTTCTCTTTCACTGTGTGAGATTCTGTAGGATTCTGTATAAGTGAAAAGAGCCTTCCTCTAGGATAAAAAACAGGATATCGCCCAACAAACTATAGCGAAACATTGGGCTGAGGCAAAACATGATCCAGCAACATTCATTCAACATGTTTGTGAGGTGGTGACTATAACAAGATGTTTTTACAGAGTCCATGAATCCATGAACTTGGTTGCATGGGCCCTAGGGGCAAAAATGAGCGATTGGTGCTGAATTGATTACTGGGAAATATGGGGCTATATAGCAATTGGTGATGAATTGCTTCCTGTCACTTCAGAATCAAGGTAAATCCGACAAATTGGTAATAAAGGACAGGTTTTTCACTTGCACCGAATCCTTGATAAACATCCAAACGTAGACCAAAATGTTGGAATGCACAGTGGAACACTAAAATGTTTGTGAGCTGATCTGTACTTCAAGTACCTACATAATTAGATCAAGCACCCATCCTTGGGAACTGGATCACACTTGTGGACTGTTGTGAATTCTAAATTCACTCTTCGATAAATATGCCTTCATGAGTGTAAACATCACATTTCACTTCAGCACTTCAACTTCATTACAAAAATAGTGTACACGTGTGACTACTGACACAGGAGAACTCTGGAGCTACCTCCCATATTGAATCCATGTATCGGCAGAGAACACAGTAGACTGGGCACAAGTTTGGAGTGTTTGGTCTTTGGGTTATGGGTTATTAATGGGAGGTTAGTCATTTTGCCCTGTGTTAGTCACCCACAGCACCAATTTAATACATCACATATTCTCTATTGTGCTAGATTCTTTTTGCTGTACTTGATCCTTTTGATTCCTTCTAAGAAACAGAGCTGATGCATGAAGAAAATAGTATTCTATTGACATGCTCATACATTCCTTTCTTTTAATGTATTCAGTTGGCAATGTTTGTGTTTAGTTTCCTGCATCTAAATTATTTATAGTCAGTAGAATTCTTCTTGAGCTGGCAGTCTTTCCAGATCAGCTGTGAAATTATGTTAACAATGAAATACCAAACACGTTAATCCACCCACTTACTTTCTTTATTTAAATATTGAAAGCCTGTCTCTATAATAATATGAACATAATTGTCTTGTATTATAAAATATTTTAGGAGATGTTGGACTTGATTTAATTAGGTGTGCTAATTTTTCTCATGTGCCATCTGAAAACAATTTTGTGAGAATTATTTTACAGCTGTACAGCACATATTTGTTCAGCTTCAATTTGCCCTTTCCATTCATATGCATATTTTTTTTTTTTAAATAGTTTTTATTAGCATTTTAACAATTTACATTTTGTAAAGGTACTTCCCGAAATTCTCCAGGGTACAGGCAAATTTTTGTGTTATATGCAATTATTTAACAATGTTTGTCAACGACAATATATATAAACCATAAAATAATAAAAGAAAAAGGTATGCATGGATTCATGTTAACTCATTCATATGCATATTTTATCAAGATTTATAGTAAATATTACACAGGGCATTTTTAGCCCAGCATATTTCTGTTAGCTGTATAGCAGCTGTGATTGCATCCCGTGAGAGGGGAAACAGCAATGGCAATGGAAAATGCCTGGCAGTGTACTTTTCCTGGAAATACTCAGGTGATTTTTTCTGGTTGACATTAACTTACACCTGCACTGTGTGTTTTTCCTCATTCAAATGAATATGCTGCACATGACCATCACTGCACTCAATGACTAATATAAGCTGGTTTAAAAAGATGTCTGTGGGACGCTATCCAGGGGCTGCATAAGGCCGTCATGGCATATAAAGTACCAAACCCCTCCTTCTGAGATAGGGGAATATCACCTGTGTTCAGAATGCTGCTGCTGATGTGCTTGCATATAATAAAAATAGTCTGGACTGAGAATAAAAATAGGCCCTGGCATTTCATGTACACAGAGGCCCAATCAGCCCACATTGAGGCCCAAACAGCCCCCACCAGCCCACTAAATACTGAATTTCAATGACACCTTATAGCAGCCCCTCTGGCATTTGCCAGAACCCACAGATTGCCAGTCCGGGCCTGCCATGCGGTACTGTATGCCCATTGGTCCAGAGTAATTTTTTCACTTTGGAAAATTGCCTATAACACAATATCACGCTTGGTGCGTGAAGCCTGTTAGTCATTACATCTAAAAAATGGCCAATCAACAGTGATGGGCAAATCTCCCGCGATTCGCTTCGCTGAAAAATTCGCGAATTTCCAGAGAAATTCGCGAATCGGCGGAAAATTCGCGAAACGAGTCGCGGGACGCTTTTGACGCGCGTCACGTCGCGTCGAGTGGCTGGATAAGCTCCCAACATGGGAAGTAATACAAGCAGCTGCCTATTTTCTCTGATCAAGTGAAGGCACTGAACATCGCAATTAAACTGACCACTGACATGCGTTGACACACACAGTACTCAACAAATACATGGCTAACGGGAAGTCCATGAAAGAACAAATGTGCGGCAAGGAAATCGGACTGTAACCGTGGAAACTAAGATCGTGACTAGCACCAGCTTGAAGTGCCATGCGGCAGGTCTGGACTGAGAATAAAAATAGGTCCTGGCATTTCATGTACACAGAGGCCCAATCAGCCCACATAGAGGCCCAAACAGCCCCCACCAGCCCACTAAATACTGACTTTCTATGACACCTTATAGCAGCCCCTCTGGCATTTGCCAGAACCCACAGATTGCCAGTCCGGGCCTGCCATGCGGTAATGTATGCCAATTGGTCCGGAGTAATTTTTTCACTTTGGAAAATTGCCTATAACACAATATCACGCTTGGTGCGTGAAGCCTGTTAGTCGTTACATCTACAGTATATACGGGCTGAAGGAAATACCCCATATGCCATGGTAATAGAGTATAAACATCGTGTAGTCTAAGCTACAAACATAGATTGTCTCTGTGATAGACAGCCATCATTGTGGGAGTTACAATTTGAAACAGCTGCAACAAAGTAACAAATGCCACTCTATCCACAGGACATTTTAACTGTTTAATAACTATTTCTCTTGGTTCGTTAACACTCAGTTTTATCATTGTTCTGTTTCATCCGCTGCTATTCTACTTACATATTCTACTTATCACTTGCATATTTTGACATCAATTTTTTGTATATATTTATGAATTGTTACATGATTAACTTGATCTCGGAGCTCTATACAAATTTAATAAAATTTAATTCATTGATTTATAATCTACTGCGTGCTGGTGAAACACTTTTTTAATTTTTGAATTATCTAACTTTTTGGTTTCAAACACCGCTAGCTTAATCACTGGCCACGTAGAAAACATTTTGAACGGGAGTGTGTGCAACCATCATTGTATGTTGATTCCTCCCTCCCTGCCTGCTCACTACACTGCGAAAACAAATCAAAGATGGGTGTGCACAACAATCACGAAGAACAGAACAAAGGGTGGCAGGCATGAGGGGGGCAGCAGGAGTGGCAACAACAATGGCAAGGGGAATTGGGTGGGTAAGAAATTAAATTGAAAAACCTTGTGGGCCCCCCAAATCAGTGGGTCCTAACAGATGCCCCAATTGGCCCTATTATTAAAGTGGCCTTAGCATTAGCATGCAACTCTTTAGGCACAAATGTTTATGAATGAAGGAGAATGTTTAGGCACAAGTATCAATATGCAAGTTTTCCAACATTTTTGTGAGACTACAGTAATGGCAGTGTTCATCAATGACTAGTTTAAGATATGTATATTTTACACATTGTACCCTTATTATATTTTACACGTTGTATCCTTATTACCCCTATACTTATTCATATGATAGATGTATGTATTTCTAGAACTGGATATGAACCATATTTCCTGCTCTTCAATTTTAAAGTATTATTACCTTCACAAAAGAAATGGCTTAAATGCATTTTTACTTAATATCCTCTGTACTTTTGAAAATATTCATTTTTTTAAGGAATTTTTGGCCCAAGTCACAAAAACATATTGTTAAACATTTCATGCAATGCAACAGACCAGGTGGAACTTTGTTTGGTCAACAAATTAAAGATGTCTGCAGGCACCACGGCTTATTACAAATGCACCACAATAAAACCTGGTCTACTACTTTAAAGACTTTTTCACTAGTATACCAGTCTATCCAGTGAATATGCTGTATCATAATCAGATCAGGACCAGATCACTGACTGATCACTAAGTACTGACAATAGGAGGGCTAAACTCAGACAGAGTGACCAGCAAATGAACTGGCAATCAATTATTGGTGTCAGTGACCTTTTAACTTTGAATGTATTGCTACTTTGGGTCAGGTAGCATGTGAGCCAGCACTGGGTCAAGGATTGGGAAGCTGGGCCTGGACCAGGCAGTGGGGAAGCTGGCATTGGATCATGCAGCTAGGAAGCCAACACACTGTTAGGTAGCAAGGAAGCCAGCACTAGACACGCATCAGCGAAGCTGGCTCTAGAGCAAGCTCTTGGATAGAAGCCATCACTGGATCAGCACACCAAGGGAAAATTGCAGTGCATCATGCAGGATGGAAGCCAGGTCTGGAGCAAGCACTGAAAATACAGATTGACAAGCTGGTATTGGAACAACACTTTGTGTGAAAGCTTGCACTGGCACAACACTCCACAGGGAAGCTGGCACTGGAACTATTAGTTGGAGAAGAACTGGCACTGGAGCAATTTGTTGGAGGACAGCTGGCACTGGACCAACAGGTTGGAGTAGAGCTGTGTAAGGGTTCCTGTTAATCGCTGCCGGCGTCAAAGTCAGCGCGCGTCAAAGTTGATGCGTCAGAAGTTGCGTGTCTTGACGTCATCATGCCGGCGTCCGTTTTGGTGCCAATTGGGGCCTATTAAAGGAAGCTCGGGACTCTGACTGGTGCCCGATTATAGGTTCTCGTTCTCGGTTCCTGGGTGCGCCTGTTATTTCTTCTGCTACTGATCGTGTATGACCCTGCTTTGTTAATGGACTTTCGACTCTTCGCTGCCTGCATTTGACCATTGCCTGGATTTCGACTACTCCTTTCTTCCTGATCCTTGTCTGCACCTTGTACCTCGGACTGGTCTACGGACTGTTGTTTCCTCCTTGGTCCGCTACTTCACCAAGAGCCTTTGGCCCTTACAAGCTGGCACTGGAGCAACAAGCAGGAGGAGAGCTGGCACTGGATAAAAGGCTAGAAAGCTGGCATTGTTCAGGAGCAGAGTGTCCCATAGTGGAACAACAGGCACTGGAACTACAGGCTGTTGGGCAGCTGGGACTGGTACAACCATCTGAAGGAAAGCTGTTTTTATGGAAAATTACTGGTTTTGTATAATAGTAAAATATATGGATTTGTTACGAGTATCTTACTGTTAGAAGTGTATGTGACACATAATAGCCCATTTATTAACTGCACATGCAGTTACAGCTGTAATTGCACAAATATACATAAGGCATACATAATTTGTTAATTGTATTAAAGCCACTCATTCCGCAGTTCTACAAAGTTGCACTTGGCGCTACTGCCTTCGTTTTTGCCTCCAAATTTAGTAAAAGTACATATATTGATGCAGTGGAACCCTCCAGCAGGCTGGATACAGTAAGGCAAGCAAAAAGCTTTAAATGCAAGTGGCAAAGTTAGCACATGGCAGGAAGCTCCATAATACCTTATACTTTATATGACATATTTCATCTATTCTACGTTAATAAATGTTTAGAAGTACAGCTAGCTAGGTTGCAAAACTGGTTGCTTTTTAAATTAAGAAAATATAATTTTAAGTATTATTCAAAATATTCATTAACATTATTCAATATTTTTGCAATATAGTTTCATTGCTTTTCTCTGTACTGTTGATTTTTACTACTAAAACAGTGTAGCAGCATGCAGATGACTGCTGCTGCATTATTTCAAGAGTCAGAACCATATAGGCAGAAAGATGCACACGCACACCTGGCCTCTCCAACGGATTAGTAACGGTGCATGGATTTTAGGAGGACGGCACCTCCAAATCAGACAGCCAGCAAGAAAATCCAGCACACGTATAATGCTTGAGGGATTGCTCCCATGTTTAATGTCTGTCCAACAAGACAATGTTTCGGGGGTGTACCCCTTCGTCAGGTGCTCAAAAAACTCCCACAACCCTCCTTAAATGAGTTGAGTGCTGGGTCACTCCCCTCCAATTATTTAAATTCAATTAACAAAATCATGCAAGGTAAAAATTAAAAAAAAATTCAAAAAAGTTCAAAAAAAGTTTTTGCAAATAACTCAATGATCAGTATAGTCTTAATTGTCCATATAGAGTCTTTCAAATGGTTAAGAGAAAACATGATTTGGTTACACAGAAACATATTATACAATGTAGCACTTAAAGTAATATATTTGCCATTGTAACAATTTTTGATCAGATAAGGGCTATTTAATCAAATAAGCAGTATTTTATCCTACCTTCCCAGTGCTATTAGATTCTATTCGATACAATTAGGAGAATCTGGAAAGGAACAAGAAACAATTAGAAAAGGAAACATTTCAAGGTTACAGGTAGCTTGATAGACTAAATTCCTCATTTAAACCCCTTGGTACCTGGGTTTGTAACAACCAGATCCAATAACTCTCACGTTGGTTTAATTTTAATTTGAAGTCATATTCAGTAGCTGTTATTTTTTCCAATATTTGCCATCTTAATTGCGAAGTACTATGCCCTTTCTCAAAGAAATGCTTGTACAGAAAAGTTTTGTGTTTAGTCTTGCCCTTGTCACTTTCCTTGCTTGTTTCGTTTGAAGGAGGTTTGTAATTTCTAATAGCAGCTTTATGTTCATTTAAACGTATTTTTACGGCCCTAATTGTTTGGCCTACATAAGCTAAACCACATGGGCATTTTAGACAGTAAATTACTCCCTTTGAGTCACAAGTATGGAAGCCCTTTATGGAATGCTTAGTGCCCTTTCGTGGATGAACCACGTAGTCACCTTTTGTGATGCCTGTACAATGGCCGCAATTAAGGCAGGGAAAGGTGCCTATTCTACAGCTACTTTTTAGAGTTGGTCCCTTTTTCTTTTTTATCAGGTCCCCAACATTTCTTCCCCATTTGTAAGAAAAAACTGGTGGTGTCACAAACAGTTTCCCATATTTAATATCTGCTTTTAAGACTTTCCAATGTTTTAGAATAATACTACGTATAAATTTAGCATTGGTGTCATATGTTGAGTTATAAGGTATGCGCCGTTCCTTAGAAGGGGCCTTTTTCTTAGCAAGTAAGTTAGCCCGTGGCATATCTCCCACTTCGTCCCGTATTTTTAACAGTGTATTTTTCTCATACCCTTTTGCCACAAATTTGTCAATCATTTTATCTGATTCAACAGTATATAGAGTATCATTAGAAGTGATTCTTCTAACCCTTACTAGTTGGCTTTTGGGCAGTCCTTTAAATAAACCCGGGTCATGAAAGCTTGTAGGGCTTAACAAATTGTTACGATCTGTTGGTTTCGTAAAAACAGATGTGCTAAATCCTGTATCCGTTAATTGAATATCAACATCAAGAAAATGTATATTGGAGGGGTGATATTCTAGTGTAAATTTTATCGTGCTGTGCACATTATTAAGGTATACAAGAAATTCCAATAGCTTATCCTTCCCATCTTTCCAAAGAAAAAAAGTATCGTCCACATAACGCATGTATGTGACAATATGTGCTGAATATTCTGAATTCGCGAAAATAAAAGTATTTTCAAAAAAATCCATAAAGATATTAGCGTACATAGGTGACATGTTCGCACCCATGGCGCAACCTTGTATTTGTAGAAAAAATTCCTCATTAAAAGTAAAAAAGTTTTTAGTGAGTATAGTTTCAAGTAATGTGCATAAAAACGTGATTTGGTGTGTAGGTGTTTTAGTGTTTCCTAGGTATGAACGCACACATTCAATGCCCTCATCATGTGGTATTGAGGTAAATAAATCACATACATCAATAGAACAAAGGAGAATTTCCTCACTAGGTATTTGTATTTCCCCCAATCTTAATAAAAATTTGTTGGTATCCTGTACACAATGTTTTAAAAAAGGGGTTACATCTTGTAAAGCGATATCCACATAAATGGCCAAAGGTTGCAGAACGGATCCTACATTGCTAACAATTGGGCGACCAGGTGGATTTTCCAGAGACTTATGTATTTTTGGTAGAAAATAGATGTGTGGTCAGAACCAGAAATGGAGGAACAGATACATACCGGTTTTAGTTGCAGTTACAAATTTTACAAAGTTTAAAGCCCCTGAAATTTTAAATTACTGATTAAAGTAAAAGGACAGTAATTATAATTTCTTTCATTTGAGAAATTACCATAAATTATATTATATTAGTGACTGGCTAGCAAGCTCTGTTGACTTTGGCTTTACAACTGAATTGATTTCATACAAACTTGGCACCTATTTATTGTATACAGGCTTTGTCTATAAAAACAGGTTGTGTTTGATTGATGACTTCCCCACCATCCAGAAAATTTTCTGTGGATGCCCATGTTGATATCTACATGAATCTGTTATTATGGGTGACTTCAATCATCCAGACACAGCCAAAACGTGACATTATTTTATGGTGTCAAACCTACATAGTTAGAACAATTTGTCTTTTTAATAAAGAGTTATATGGTGGAAAATGCAGAAAACACACTTCTGGAAGTTTAGCAAATATTTGTGCTTTGTTTTGGGTGCAAACCCATGTTTACACATTTTGAATTCTGCAGGATCCCTGTTTTCCAAATATATGTAACAATATGGAGTTTCCTTTGCGTCTGAGGCATTTATTACATTGTAATTGAATAAATGTAAAAAATTACAATACAAATGTACAATTTTTATCTTGGGGACTCTAAGAGCCACATGATTTGCGTATGCTATATTAGTTAATTGTTTACTTAGGAGAGATGTGCAATTCATATTGACTTTGTACTCAAGAGTTAGGTATGCTATTTATATAAATATGCTATACAATGCAATTTTTACACTGATTTTTGGGAATTTTTAAAAAACCACTAAATTTAGAAAAAATAATTTAGGTCTGTTTTATGTATAAATGTACTGTTGCCTTTTAAAATATATATTTGGTGGAGTTACCTTTCTGTGGTTTATCTGATATTTGTGCTCACTGGGCAAATTTGCAGCACTGTAGAAACCCATAGCAGATAGTAAATGCTGAAGACATTCACAGTAACACTTTGAGGCAAAGGAGAATATATGTATAAGGACCAAATTCAAACTGAATAGTTATGGCTCTCCTTAAAGTTCCTGACTAACTCAGAATTAGAGAGCTGAAAAGCAGGAAGTAGTGTTCTGGCTATTATGATAGACATCCAGTCACTTCAGCCTTTATACATTTTTTTTTTATTTTGCACAGCCTATCTATTTACAGGCCACAAAGGCCCTGGCCTAGGGTTGCAAAATATTAGGGGCGTCATGCCACCCGGGCTGCTTCCCAGGGAGCACTGGCAAGCTCAGATTCCCCACCGATCGGGTACAGGGGTTCAGGCATGCTCACAACAGAAGAGGTTATGCAGGCGGGCGCCAGGACCATGAGGCCTCGGGACGCCCCCCCCACTAAATTTGGCGCTGTCTATTCACCAAGTTTTAATTTTTACACTGAGCTTTTCGTTTTATCATGAACCTGGCTCTGTATTTACATTTATGCTGTGTTGTGTGCTATGAAGTGCAACCTAGCAACACCACTTATGGGTTCCATTATTGCAGGGTTGCTGATTTCTGGGTCCGACTTCCTTCTAACTCCCTAAGTCATTGACAAAAAAACATTGAGTTCAGTACAAGCCTCATTCACTGAACTTATTGAACAAGAGTGTATACTTGGCATGAGTACAAAATTTCGGGTGCAGGTACAGGTATGCAATGTGTTATACAGAAACCTGCTATCCCAAAAGCTACAAATTACATCTTCATCTCACATGGAATTTATTTTATGTAAATAATTCTGGTTTGTTTGTTTTTTTAACATATTTCCTTTTTCCCATAGATTCCATTTTATCAAAATACTCCAAATTATTAAAAATATTTTCCTTTTTCACTGTAATAATAAAACAGTACATTGTATTTGACCCAAACTAAGATATAATTGGTCCTTATTGGAAGCAAACTCAGTCTATTGGGTGTATTTAATATTTAAATAATTTTCTAGTAGTATTAAGGTAAGAAGATCTCAATTCCGAAAAGATACATTATCTGTAAAACCCCAGGTCCCACGCATTCTGGATAGCAGGTTACTTGATTGTAACTAAGCTAGCTTAAATTCATATTGGAGGCAAAACAATCCTGTTGGGTTTAGTAAATGTTGAAATGTTTTTAATAACTTGTATGGTGATCCAGATTAGTGAGAATCATTGTCTCAAACATTCTAAATTGCTCCCATACCTGGTAATCTAAACATATGGATTTCATCAAAATTATGCAATGCCAGATATAAGTATTGTTAATGATTTTTCCTGGACCATGGTTTTACAGTTTTAAAACCCCAATTCTAGTTGTGTTTCAGTAAAATTTTATGACTACTTATCATGTCTAGGTCCTGATCAAATCCTATTTTGAATGCCAGTATATATTTTGTCCAAATTAACCTTGGTTTTATCTCATTGTTTAGAAGAAGCAGGGTCTTTTACCTTGTCTTTTCACATTTACTAGTATTTCCATAAATTAGGCCAGAATCTGATCACCTCTTACCTCATTCATTAAGGACATATCTACAGGGACATAAAAAAAAAGTTAAGGTCATGTTCCTTCAGGTACTTAATGTTCCTAATTTGAGTTCTGCAGTCTGTGCTTAGTCAGAAGACAGCTTTGAAAATTTATCTTGGCACACATGCTACATATAGCTGAGTTCCAGTATTAATATTGTTAAATGTAGTAAAATGTCTTTATTCATTACTATTCATAATGAGTTTGCAAAATCAGCCATATTCGTTTAGCTTTGGCTGGTATTTAACCTTCTAATAAGGATTCCATTCTACTTCTGAAAAAATACAATCGCACAATATGTAACAAAAATTCTATAAAAGATGCTAGAGACTAGAATTCTAATACCATATGCTCAAATTCATGTTTAATATGTTGAGTATGTTTAATGAGTATAGTACAAAAATATAGAACCTTAAAATTACATGTAGGCATATTAATAAACTAAAACTGTTGTTATGTTGCACATTCATTTTACAATTTTCTATTTCTATTTACAAATATGTTCATATTGCTGTTCCTCTGGCAACATATGCTGGTATCTACATACTTCTAAAACCGCTGCAAAAGGTACAAAGCAGAATCCTATTACACAGTCCTAATGTGTTTATTATGTTTACAAACTCAATGTTCATGAAAGTTATTAAAAGAAAACTATACCCTGAAAATGAATACTTGAGCATTTAATTACTTATTTAAGTAAATATTGCCCTTTTACATCTCTTGCCTTGAACCACCATTTCGTGATGGTCTGTGTGCTGCCTCAGAGATCACCTGACCAGAAATATTTCAACTCTAACTGTAACAGGAAGAAGTGTTGAAGCAAAAGACAGAACTCTGTCTGTTAATTGGCTCATATGACCTAACTTTATGTTTGGTTTGTGTGCACCATTGAATCCTAGGATCCCAGGAGGCTGTCCTTGATTTTTAAAATGACAATTTTCTATTTATGATTACCCAATGACACATGCTACTAAAAAAGTTTATGAACATGATTTATTTACACAAAGCAGGGTTTTACATACAAGTCGTTTTATGCAATATCTTTTTATACAGACCTACATTGTTCGGGGGGGTATAGTTTTCCTTTAAGTAGATTTAACTAACCTATTATTTAGACATTTCAATTTACTCTTACCCAGGGCCGCAGGGGGGGGACAGGGGAGACAAGAAAGTTATATATGCTGCACTTTTCTAAGAGCCAGGCCCCCTTTACGTGCGCCGCCGCTGAAGCCGTGCTGCGCCTTCCGATGTCGATGCGGAAAATACCCGATATCACGACAACAGCTATAATAGAGTTCTTGAAGCCATGAGTACAATTCTACTGAATTTTTTTTTTAATCCCCTGTAAGGGGGGCCCTGCCAACAATGATATATTTTCTGGGGCCCCATTTTTTTTTAACTTGTAAGGGAGGCTCTGGTGCCAAGTTTTTAAAAAAAATATTCTCTGGGGCCCCAATAAGGGAGCCCTGACCATCAATAGCTTTTTATAACTTGTGTGTGTGGGGGGGTGGGGTTACCTTTTTTAGTGCTGATGTCTATGAGGTGTTTTACCTGTGGTGTGGAGTGGGTGGGATCTGGGGCAGGGCCCAGGGGCGGCCCTGCTCTTACCACTACATCCTATATAATAAAGTTGAAGTGTCTCTGCGTCCAGTCCCTGTGTCCGTGGAATTCGTTTGACTACACATGTTCTAGCGCCCGTTAATTTAACGGGCTTAATGTAAAGTTCAAATGTCTCTGCATCCAGTCCCTGTGTGCGTGGAATTGCGCTACTGCGCATGTGCCGCATGGACCGTCTCTGGCGAATTTACACTAGGGAAGTAGATAGTTACGCAACTTCGCACCCTTACGCTGTGGCGTGTTTTAGCATTGTGGGTGATAGTCTGAAAAACATAAATACGTTACCGTTCGCTGACCAGAGTGTAAATCCGCACGTTAGTGAATTTGCGTAGCGCAGGCGAAAATTTGCCTACAACAATTCTGTTTTTATAAATGTTTGACTACATATGTTCTAGCGACCGTTAATTTAACAGGCTTAATGTAAAGGTCAAGTGTCTCTGCATCCAGTCCCTGTGTGCGTGGAATTGCGCTACTGCAGATGTGCCCCACGGACCGTCTCTGGCGAATTTACGCTAGCAAAGTAGATAGATGCGCAACTTCGCACCCTTATGCTGTGGCATGTTTTACCATTGTGGGTGATAGTCTGAAAAACGTAAATATGTTACCGTTCGCCGACCAGAGCGTAAATTCGCACGTTAGTGAATATGCGCAGCGCAGGCGAAAATTTGCCTAGAACAATTCTGTTTTTTGTAAATGTTTGACTACATATGTTCTAGCACCCGTTAATTTAACGGGCTTAATGTCTAGTATAATATAATACACTAAGTTTGCCCAGGAGCAGTATCCAATAGCAAGCAATAAGATGTTTGCTTTTAAAGGGGAATGAAACCCCCGGCACTAAGTCAATTTTATTGAATTATTAGCACAATTGCTGGAGTAAGTGCCATCTGATTTTCTTTGATTACGGAAGTCAATTTTATTATACTACTTATATATACTACTATTTACATTACATTAAGATGTATTTAGGCTTATGCAATAAAATGAAATCTAGTTAGAAAGAACGTATATATATATATAACTTTCTTGTGTACAGGCTAAATAAAACAACATGAGCAAAAAAGATAAGTATATTTTATTATCAGTTGTTTAAAGTGAGGGATGTATAGTTAATTGCTGTGGTTTGGTGGGACTAAAGGGTCTATAATAAGTTCACAGAGGATGCCTTACTTTGCAGTTAGATTTTCCTCATTTTGAGGTGGGTGGAGTTTATTATCAATAGCCACTCATTGCTCTTTAATTGGGATCTTAAAGTAGAGTTTTAAAAAATCAGAGTTTAAAAAAGATGTTAATCAATGTAAAAAGTTGTTTGTAGAAACAGAAAGTTTTTCTGTTCTGTGCACTTTTGGGATAATAAATGCAAACAAGATTAAGGGTCTGACTCAGAGCAAAATCTGCCATATGTGTGCATATTTGCAACAGGGATTCCAAAGTGCTTACCTTTGGAAGCTTGAGTAAGACATCTAGAGCAGTAAATTGCAACACTGTGGAAAAATAACTATCTTGAGAGGAGTCTCTTACTCACTAAGCAAGACCTAGCCCTCCTGAGGAAGGAGAGCTGCTGCAGGAAGATGAATTAGTCTGTTGCGCAACAGTAAGAATCAGGGCCGCCATCTGGGGGGGAAGGGGGGGATGAGTGTCCCGGGCCCAGGGCTGAAGAGGGGCCCGGCAGTGCTGCATTTTTGCAAGAGCTGCCCCCCCCCTTACCAGCGCCAAGCCTGTGCGGCTCCTTCCTATCTTCCGACGCTGAATGCAGAAGTCCTGACACGAAGGAGACGACACTGAAGTCCTGAAGCGGCGAAAATACCCGATGTCACGAAAGGAGCTGATGCTGAAGTCCTAAAGGTCCAATTCCATTGACACCAATGTGGGGTTTTTTTTTTTAAATCCCCTGGCCACCAATGTTTTATTTTAATACTCTATAGGCCCCTGCCACCAATTTTTTTTTATCTTGTAAGGGGGGGCTCTGGCACCAATGTTTTTAAAAAAAAATTTGGGGGGCCCCAATTTTTTTTTAACTTGTATGGGGAGGTCCCTGGCACCAATTTTTTTTTTACTTATAAGGGAGCCCTGGGGGGTTACTTTGTTAGTGCTGATGTCTGTGTGGTCTATTTAACTTTGCTGTTGAGTGGGCGGGGCTTGGGGCCCTGACAATTTCAGTGAGTGGGAATGAACAAGGAGTCTGATCCAGGTTTTGTGCATCCAAACATATTTGCCAGATTGTGTGAGGATGATGGGAGTGTAAACTCAGGAATAGCAGTTCTAGATGGGGCTGATTTTTAGTAGCTGGGAGAGCATCCTCTCTAGTAATGGTGGGGAAGAGAGCAGGGATAGGTTTATAGAGGATACAATTCAAGTATTAAGAACGCAGAGAGGGTAATGTGTTCTATAAATCACTACAACCAAACAGTTTGCTGTCTCTCTGGTTCCAGAATTAGTTATGAGGTTTTTGGCATAGACAAATTATTGGGTTGGGCTAGGCATGACCTAGTTGTCTTAGTACATATAGATATCTGTATGGATACCAAAATCAGTGGTAAATGGAGAACCTTAAAAAGAAAGTAGGAAAGGTCCTCCGATATAATTGTTCTGGAAATTTTGTCTGTCCCATGTGCAACTTAAGAAGGAGTGCAGAGACTAAATGTATGTACAAGGTCTTGGTGTAGGAAAATAGGGTTTCAGTTATAACCTTGATAGACTGCACATCAGTGGATGGGGGGTCTATTGTGCTAGGGCAGGGGACTCCAGAGATTGGTTGTGTTGGGTTAGGGAGCAACACAAGCATGAAACATGTTCCTAGGTGATGCAAAATAAGTGCTCTGATTGGCCATTTGGTTGCCCCTATGTGGACAGGAGTCTCTGTTGTTTTTTTTATGAAAAATAATGTTAACTCCAAGTCAGAATTCAAAAATAATCACCTACTTTGAGGCCACTAAAAGCAACATTCAAAGGGTTGGTGAGCAACATGTTGCTCACTTACCACTTTTGCTAAGGGAAAGAATGGCTAAGAGATTGGAGGAATGTTCAAAACAGGCGAGGGGGTTGCGAGTTAGAGCATCATGGTAGTGTAGATAGGGCTGTAAGATAAGAAAAGGGTCACAGTGAGGAGTAAGAGAACATATAGTATACCCTTTAAGCAGATCCTGCTGTTACAAAGAGATCATGATTTCCGAAAGCACAGAACAGACACCAAAGGGCAAATTTACTATTATTCCCCAAAAATAATTAGTTTCTATTTGATATTCGATTAGCATTCGATTTTCGAATGTTAATCGAATAGTTCTAGGCTACCTTTTCTTCGATATTCGATCATTCGATGATCGAATACAAACCTATTCGATCAGTCGAATAAATCATTCGACTGAACGAAGAAATCATTGGATCGTTCGAATGATTCGTACGATTCGAACGATCGAACACTTTGATCGTAGGAATCCTATTCGATCAGGACTTAGTCTCAGAAGCCTATGGGAGTGCTCCCATAGGCTTCTATTGCAATTCGGTAGGTCCAATCTGCCGAAGTAGGCAATCGAAGAAACTTAAAAAATAAAATTCTTCGCTGATCGAATGATCGAATATTCGTCTATTCGACTGTATTAGAATGTATTCGATCGTTCGACCATTCCCTATTTGATGATTGAATATGCCAAAATTCACATATTTGACCAAAAGAAGAAATCCTACGTTCGAACTTCGATCGAACTTCGAATCCTTCACATGAATTTAGTAAATCGGCCCCCAAGTATCCAGTCACTGCACACACCTATAACAGCTGTCTTTTGCTTCAGGAGGAGCCCTCCGCTACTTGGATGCCCCCAGGACTAAAAGTGAGAAAACCAAGGTGAAAGTTCTGGGCAAACAAGGGAGCCATAACGTGCAAAAGTAGGGACAGGGTTAGAGCAATGTGTAGTCAAGGACACAGGCTGGGTCAAACCAAACAATAAAAGCAGTACAAAATCAGGATACAGAAGAATGGTCAATAACGGGTTAGGGTCAGTACAGGCAGTGAATCAGCAGAATTCAGGGACAGGCAAGGGTCAAGAACAAATAAACCAGACTAGAAGCGCAACCAGAAATTATGTATAATAGACCTAAACTGGGCGATGTGAATAGGAACGTGGCACCTTTAAATATTTAAAATTCACGTGAATCGATATGACGTCACAAGGCATGCTGAATTAAAAAAATATATGTACATATATGCCAGTGTCAAACCCGCAAAAGTCAAACCAGGAAGAGGCACGCGTCAGCTGTACACAGGAGAGGAGGCCATCCTCATTAATATTATTAAACATACTTTTGCTGCTGTATATCTTCCTGGTAAGGCCTCACCTTGAAATTGCAGTTCAGTTGGGTCCTTCGTAAGAACAATATTATAGATATTATAGAGCAAGAAAGAGTACAGAAACATGTAACTACTGCAACACATTACATTGGCTGTAATTTTTAATCTACATGTTATTGTTTGATCCCCACTGTGTGTTTTTATTATTAATGTTAAAGGCTGTTATGCTAATATACTTTAATGCCAGATTTTTACACAGTAGTCCATGGTGGCTGAAAATCAATACACAACCAGATAAATATTTATTATATGGTGTTGCAATGTGATATTATGAAATTCTACTTTAAGGGGGTTATTTACTAAAATTAAAATTTAGCTCATTATTTAGATTAAAAAAACCATGACCAAACTCCCATACCCGATTTTATCTTGTTTATTATTGAAAAAGCATGAATTAATCAGTTCAGGTAAAAAAGTTTTGGTGGTTTTCTATGGATTTTTATCTGGCTGTTTACAGAAAAGCCTGATGTTTTCCAGCACAGACCACAGAAACTTCCAAATAGCATAGGGACCTCTGCCATTGACTTATACATCACCTCGGCAGGTCTGAGACGGCTTTGGACATTTTGCAGAATCAGGCTTTAGTAAAATTGGAAAATTCAAGTATTTAAAAAAAATAATTTTGCCCCAAAAAGCCGGTCCAGATACATTTTTAAAAGTTCAGTAGAAAATTACCAATGTTGGATCTTCATACAAAATTACCTTTGGGTAAAATACTACTTTCAAAGATTCATGTTGCTAGATTCCCTTTTTTTTCAAAACCAAGCACAAAGAAGATTTCAAGCTTGACTCATCCAAAGCAATTTCACCCCAATTAACCCCCAACATCAGGAAAAAGCTATGCACATAAAAAGAATGAGAGACAGCTATTGTCACACGAAGGGAAGGTAAAGAAGAATTAAGGAGGGAGAAGGAATAGGATAAATAACATATTGCTACAGATGCACAAGACAGATGTACCATTACAATACATACAGTGGTTTGCTATTACATCCCACCAAAAACCTAGATTTTACACATTCCATTTATTTCAAGTGTAACACAATAAACATGACACTAGCACAGTAACTCATTGAGTTTTCTCCCACATACATGGGAACATACATTAAAGTTAAGTGGCTTCTGATTAAATTGACCATGATGTGAAGAAGATAGACATTAGACTGTAAGCTTTATCAGTGCAGGGACTGATTTGAATTATGGAAAATTTCTGTAAAGTGTTGTGGAATATGTAAGCGCTATATAAATAAAGTATAATAATAGTTAGAAATGCTTCCTGTTTAAGCCACTTATGTGGCTAAAGTTTCTAAAGTCACTTCTCTAAGCACCCTAGAGCAGTTGCAGCAGTTTCCCAACTATTGAGAAAGGACCTGGCCAGACCAAAATGTGATGTTGGCTGGTTGTAAATGGAATTATAGGGGGCCTGTGGGACTTTTACTGATAAGCAGCTGCAATATGTGTTTATAGGAAATTTATTTTTTCCAACATTTTGAGGCCCAGTGATATTGTTGTGGGGCCCAAACACTATTCATTCCAATATTGAAAAGTTCATATATTAGATAGTTCATATAATTCAGTGATTTTCAACCTTGTGCCTCCAGCTGTTAAGAAACTACAAGTCCCACAATGCATTTGCCTGACTGTGGCTGTCAGGCTCCTTCATTGCATTGTGGGACTTGTAGTTCCTTAACAGCTGGAGGCACAAGGTTGAAAATCACTGATATAATTAAATACATCCCAATAAAAAGTTTGATGCTAGTCTTAAATAAGTAGCTCCAATAAATAAAAATAAATTAATTAACATTAATTAATATGAAAGTTAGTCAGTCATTTCATTGGGGGGACAGTGGAATGTACCCTCAGTTTTTTTAATTCAGTGGGGTTTGTCCTAAATTTAATCCCTAAATTCATGCCTGCTCCTCTAACACTGCTCTGCCTAGTCAATGCTTGAGTCATATAATCTATATACTAATTTATTTAATTTAATCTATTTAAGTTTCTAGGCAAATAATGGCAGTTTTTATGGAAGTTACAGAAATTGTGTAAGTATTAATGTAAGTTTATAAATTATTTACATAACTGCAATGTACTGCTGGGCCACCTTCTACATCAGAATTTGATCTGGCAGTCCCTCGTCCCTCCCAGATGGAGGCCCTGACTACACACTGGCTATATAAGCATAGCGGATGCAGGGATTGTGACTGCAGGGGATCTATTAAACACAATGCAGCAAAAAAAATAAGCTTAGACGTAAACAAACTGCATCAGAAATAGGTCCTACAAGGTTTAGGTATATCTGAATAAAGATGGTAGACTTATGAAACATAGGAACAATATTTTGGAAGGGTTCACTTGTCATATGAGCTAGAGAAAGCAGATACAGAATTCTTATTAAAAAGATCTGACGACGTTGGCCCTACTTTGTTCACTAGATGTCTATTATATCCATAATACCAGGCAATGCTAAAAGTGTGAGACTACAAAATGCAGGAAGTGTTATATACACTGCATGAGTCAGAACTTAAAAAACATGATTAAGTGTGGTCATCTGCACAAAACGTGTTGAGATATTCATGTTACACCAATCATCACATATTTTACTGATTCTGATAAAATGGAATGTTCTACAATCACCTGACTTGGCACGACTGTCAGTACAAAGCTAAGGGCTCTTGGTGAGAAATGTGTTTATTGGCGAAAATCTTAGTCTGTGAGTTCATAGGAAAATGTATTTGGATGTGTATGTCATTATACTCATTTCTAAAACATCTTTGATGGAGCAAACTGCATTATATAGATACTAGCCCAAAATCAGTTTCAACAGAAATTAACTTTGTTTAAAGATGAAAATAAATGATGGTTGAAAGCATTAAAGCACTGTAGTGTGAATGTTTGAAGTTTTTTTAAAAATATTTAAGGAATGAAACCCAAGTTACAACTATTTCACAATAATTTCAGAATATTTTGGTACATTGCTTTCTTTTCCAGCTGCTAAATGTTGCAATTGGGATGATTTCCTACAGAAAATAAATGTGGCAAAATATGAAAGGAGGATCTCTAAGCTGAACAAAGCAAATACTAAAAGTAGCAAGTACCAACAACAAGTACAGTAAGTTCATGGATCAGACTTATTGCACAGACAAATAATTTAATAGGTAAACTAAATTATGTGTTTTCAATTTGCTCAGAACATGCAATTGTGCAATACTAACAATGATCCCAACACATTCAGATATACAAATAGTTACATAATAATTTAATTGACAGCTGCAGTTCTAAATACAAAAATAGAGCTGGCTATACTTTTCAGTCTCAATGTCTTTGAAGTTCATCCCCTTCATTTTACACCCATTGGTTTCAGTGGAAACCTTAGCCTATGTTAATATAGAGTTCTGTCCTCCTCAGCCCCATTAATTGCTCATCACAGGTGGTAGTCAGTACTGTGTCTTTTAAAAGGACACAAAAACCACAGTGCAACTAAATATTTTACTTATCTTGACAGTAGTATATGTCCTCATCACTAGTGACTTGCTTCCCTAGGCCCAAGAATTCTTAGAAAATTTTATTTAATCAAGAACAGAATTATATAGAGATGTTTAGAGACTATTAAGACATGTTTCAATTTTCTTAATTAAAAATGTGAATATAATTAAAATTACATTTTAAAACTTTTTAGCAGTGTACCATCATAAAGATATGGTGAAGAAATGTCATACTTGTAATAGCATATTTAGGCAATTGGCTAGTGTAATTTATAAAGTCATAATAGATTTTTCAAACATTCTTTCATTCTTTTGTCTATATAATTCAATATATAGTACATCACATATTGTAGGTTCTCTTATGACAGGATCCATAACTGGCGACCAAATTCCTTCAGGCAACTATCCCATGCATGCTCTGATATTTTTTCAGCAATTGTTGGTTTTGGAAGGAACTTGGCTTACTGGAGTCCATCTTGTAAGCCCCTCATTAAGGAATTGCATTTGATCTTCCCATAAAATTGCTCATTAGTTTCCTGTCTGGACATGATGTGCCATAAGAAGACTGCTAGGTATTCTATTAAATAAATTGCTTTTAAAGAATATGCGGAGGAAACACATTTAGTTTTTAAACACGGAAAGATAATTAATTTAAGATATGCAATGGAAGATCATCCCTAATGTTTTCAATACTAGATATATGAAGCTCCTTTCTTCAAATGTTTGAACTATTCTTCCCATGACAATTTGTAATTGAGGGCATCTGGGTCAAATATTTCTAAGGAAAGTTGATGCAATTTCCATAAGTGATTGAAATTGCTTGTAAACTTGCTATTATGATATAATACATTCATAAATAATCTTAAATAGCTGTTTTACTTAATATCTGCTGAGAAAGGAAGAGAATGGTTGTTAAAGTCAATGGGTACTTGACACTTTTTTATCTTCATGATATACTTCTTCTTGGATGTTGATAAATGCCTTTTTAGTCTCTGACCTTTCTCAAAGTTTTTTTGTTCAGTTTAATGGCACACTCATTGTGACATTTAATGCACTAAATATCTCTTTTATGCTGTGAGATATACAAGCAAAGAGAGGAATTTTCACTGGGTTCATTTTGATCTAGAGGGTTGCTGTGCAACTGCTGTATAGTTTTGTAAAAACAAAGCTTCCCATATTTGGCTTACATGGGAATTGAATTTCACATTTAAGCTTTCAATTATTTGAAAGCTTAAAACAAGAAATAAATGCTATTCCCGTCTTCCCATAGTTAGTGTGAATATGCCAAAATACACTTTAGCAGGTTAGGTCGATTGGCAATCCCCAATAGAAAAGAACACATTTGTGCAATCTGAATATGTATTGGAGCTGCCACTGCCACGGTAAAGGAATACACTGTAACATCAGTATTTCAGTGGAGCCTAATCCACAATTATCATAAATGAAAACTAAATTAGAATGTTTAATAAAAACACATTGCAAGGTGTTTAGATATTCTGATGCAGGTGCTTAGAAAACATGGTTCTCTACAATTTACTTCCAGCAATCACTACTAATATCATTGAATAGCTTGCAATCCTATGGCAGCCACTGGTTAAAATAAGGGAATTTAAAGTGTGTGTCTGTCAGACACATCAGAAGCTGTCTCCAAAAAAGTCAGTGGCAAGACATAGAACAATAAAAAGATAGTTGGACGAAGATTCTTGTGAGAAAATTCTCAAAATTTCACAAGAAAGATATTTAGCAGGGAAGCACTACTCAGACTTGAGAAAAGTCCTAGTCATGATTAGTAAAATGCAATAAATACAGTACAATTGGCAATTTGGATGCAATTCACTTTATCTTTTGCACAATGCAAATATTTTTGTAGTAATTATAGCATTATTTTAGTCAAGTGAAGCTCTGCAAGAGTGGTGTAATCTCCATTGCGTAGTAGTAATATGAAATGTGTGCATTTTTCATTTGGGGTAATCTTTCAGAATTTGTGTTCACTAATTTTAAGACCAATTAATGAGAGTGATCACGCTGATTAAGATTTAGGAGCAAGTCATTGGCATATAGGGAGATGAATACCTAAATCACTTAAGGCCCTGTACTTCAGTAGAAGACAGTATCATGATAGCAAGTTGCTCCATGGCCAACAAGCATACAAATGTTTAATTTCATTGTAGTGAAGACTTTATTTATGTACCCATAGAAGTAGCCTTTTGTGAAGTTTCCCACTGATGTTAACAATAAAATAACCCACACTGAAAAAAATGGATTTGACCATCTCTAGAATGAACTGAGATCAGAGCACTCCATGTGACATTGTTCTTACAAAACAAAAGCATAGGATATTTAGGAATATACGTTATTGAATGACTTTGTTTGCACAATATATTACGTTATCCATGATGGAGACAGTAGAAAGCTGCCAGAGTCTGTAATTAACTATTGCTGTAACAGTTACATTCTGTATCATATCTGCATAAGATAAAAATGAATAGATGATTAAAAACAAAGAAAGCCACATGCTTTTTATTAAACTATGCGTGTGTTTCAGTTACTTGTCATTTACTTAGCAAACTAAGTCTGGCCAGAGTGCAGAGAGCAGAGTGAGCAGTTTAGCTTGAAATCCACAATGAAAGATCAGCACCAGTGCCAAGTTCAAGGTGTGTAAAAACAACTTCCTTCATGATGTGATTTCCAAACATCTGGTGTCTTCACTAATCCAGTTCAGACAGTACTTGTTAATCTTTTCTCCACCATTTTAACACCAATTTAGATGCTCTGTTCTGGCATAACAGATTTGAAGTACTGCTTCACTGCTGAGAATTCATTTAGCTCACACCCATGCTTACATTTTAAACAGTCTATCCAAGTAGATCCAGTTATCATTTAATATGCCAAAAATCACACAGTTTGCCAGATAAAACTCTTAACATACATGCTGCAATAAAATTTCAAAATACTTAATATCTGCTATCTTTTCTCAACTATGGAGCTCACATTTAGGAGTAGAATAGAACCTGATGTAACATCAGTGTAATCAACTGCACCTATTCTAAGATATATGTGTATATTTTTTTTTTTAAAAAATGTTTCTCCCCTTAAGGGGAACCCATGTTTGGAGGGAGAGGGTTGCCTCATCTCGTGTAAACCGTTTACAACTAGAAGTACTAAGAAAAAACATTCAGCCCCTCCCCAAGGCTTTCCCTGCTGATTCCAATGAATTTTGGGAAAGGCAGTGTTGGTTCTATATTAATCACCCAAATCACAAAAAGTTTGAAATTAAGTAAAAAATGCTTTAATGACTTGTCACACCAGACATAGAATACATCCACATTCTACTTCATCAGATAAATTCTGACTCTCTCTTACATTTACCACATATAATATAATGAAAAATTGCACATCATCATAAAGTAATTCACACAAGATCATTGCCTATATGCTAATTAAGATGAATAATATCTTTATGATCAGTCATTTCATTATTGGGTAAACATTGGCACGATAATGCCTGCTTACCCAATAGTCATCTGCCTAGCAACAAGAGCTACTTCCTATTTTCCTAATGTCAGCTATAGTTAATGAACTAATGATAGAAATATATGTAAATATTGCTTGTTGAATATAAGTACTAAGGGGCCTATTATCAACAGTCTAATTTTCATGGATTTGAAATCATGACAAATAATGTTATATTTACAGTATTATAAAATCTGAATTAAAAAAGTATGAATGTAAAATTCATCTAAATAACTTCAAGTTTTTCTGACAATTCCTAGAAAGGAAAATACAAAAACCTCTAAAAGTCGAAAATGATTTAAAGTGGCCCAAAAAGATCAGCACAGCTCCAATTGGCTTCTATAGGACTTCTTGACAACTTTTACCTGGCAAAGTTTTGCATAATGAATTTACTTTATGAACATGTGAACTATGGACTCTATATTGTAGTTTGCGTTTATATTTACCCCACTAGGACATGAGAAGTGGTATGCTAGAAGGCAACTAATAGATTGTATTGTTTTAGTATCGACCTTTATTATTCAGGGATTTACAGTGTGTTAATCATCAACAGCAATCCCTGTGCTAGTGGAGCATACAGTTCACCTTTCCTGTCATACAATAGCGTAAGTAACTTAACCATTGTGTATGATTTTAGAGCAGGAAGCTGATACAACTTTTCCATGCATATAAATGATCAGAATCAGAGCCAGAGCTGTAGGACTCTAAAGGAGGACTGTGAGACAATAACAATAATTACTATGCCACAGTGTTCTTCCCCACTTCCCTCCTAGCTGTAGCCTTTAAAAAGTAATATGGAGACTATAAACTGTGACATTGTGTTGATAAGTAACATGAAGTAGGTATAATCCTACTGATCAGCATATATCTAAATGTCAGTATTCCTTTAAACTCATTCCGGCTTCCTGATCAGTCTAAATTACTTCTATCCATTTTTATATTTGCTGTGTCATTCATTTGTACAAAATGCCATTTCCTGCTGTAGTTCAAGGAATGTGTAGGACAATACCGGTCATATAAACAACGGCTCATTTAATCTGCATAAACACTTTAACAAGACAATAAGTGGCTGTGCCTGAGTAACCTGCTGGTGCACTTATAAGCCGATTGGAAAACATTTATGTCAAGCGAAAGAATATTCTGTCTATACAAAGAGCACAATATAACAGGGTTGAAAGGGCCAAGCTCTATAATTTAGGATGGGATGGCTAATTGTCAGACAAAACATTACCCTCTGTACTCAGTTCATGGCAGGATTCCTTAGAACATCTCAGAAGAAAAGAATACAAAGCTTTTGACCTCTAGAATTGAAATGCAAAATTAATAATGGAAAAATAAGCCATCATTTATTTCCATTCTTCTTTCTACATAGAAATGGATCCTTTACTGGAATCCACCTCTGAATTTTATGATTTCTTAAACAGCAACTTTTGGTTAACAAGGGGGTTTACACTGTGCATTATATTCTATTAAATTGTCTTATTATTATAAAATATTGGTTCCTAAATTGTGGCGCTAGTACCCTTGTTGAGATGAGCAAGATACCAGCAGCAGTGGCAGGTTGGTCCAGCCTAAATGTTTTTTAGGTAAATTCTTATTTTTGCTTTTAGATGCCCTCAGCTTGAGCTATTTTGGGTAAAAATAAATAAATCAAAATGTACGCTTTGTAATGAGAAAAGTTGACATAATTACACTTTAGTTGTTCAGTAAAACACAAAACCATTACAAATTTGTGTGAGAGAAAGAAACAAAACTACCTACAATGCCAAGAACTTGTCCAAGGTCAACAAAAATACCCAGTGATAAAAATAAGCAACTTTAGTTGATCCAGGAAAAAGGTATTTAATTCAGTTGAGTTTTAGATATGATCTTAGTTTGAAATGTCTGAAGAGAAACAAGAGTAGGAATTAGCTTTTTTCCAGATATCCATTTTTATATGTGATTTTGTGTCTTTATATTAGTCACAACAATTACTTTTTTCTTCAGATGAAATGATTGAAAATAGATTTTTCTCAGGTGCTGGAATTTAAAGGGCATTTCCACCTGTTACGTTTTTTTTCTTTCTCTACTTAATTTCCATTTAGAAAAAAAAAATCACAATGCATTGGCTGATTTAAGGACCCTCTGCCTATAATGTTTAGCGTGTGCATGTATGACGTCCCACAGCTTCTTTAAAAACTGGGCTATCTGGGTCAAAACCAGACACATTGCAACCCTAAACTTGCCATCTGTATGCAGACTAAAGGTGGCCATAAACATTACAATTACGATCTTTCCAAGAAAGATCTTTCATTTCAATACACATGCGTAAAGCTGATTTGTCAGTTATACAGATAAAAACAATTTTACCAGCACTAACAGTGGCCGATGTTCGGGTGCCTTCAAAGGCGCCTGATCAACATTTTCCAGCCAGCCCGATCGGCAATATCCAAGTCTTCTGCCAAAATCTGTTGTCTTGTCTCCCAACATACACGCACTGATATTGAATGAAAATTTGTTTTGTACGATATTATTGGTGCATCTATGGCCACCTTTAGTACAGAAAAACATTTACCAAAAACTAAAATGCAGATTGTTTTAAAATTCTGCTGCATCCTACATAATAGCAAAAATTGTATTAATGTGGACTATCCCTTTAAGGGTACCTACTTTGGAGTACTGGGTGGGGCAAAAGAGTCAGTTTTAGGGAAGGTATATTAAGTAACTACATATTTATATATATATGTGCATGTGTGTGTTAGTGGAACACAGCATTATAACAATTATTTTGGGTAAGCGTTGTAAATTATTGTTATTATAATGCAAATTATTATGTTATTGTAATGCAATAACTTCTCTGTTGTTCGTAAATCCTGTTTTTTCATTGAAACCTATGAAACACTGAATACGAGGCCTCAGAATTTTCATAGGGCATTCCTCTCAATATTGTTTCAGAAATGCCCTATGCTTATCCCCTGCAGCTTTTTGAGATTAGAATAGAACAAAATGTATCTATATCAAATGTGACTGTTAGTTTGTGTTATAATATTAATTGGAACACTGTGATCTTGAACATTTAGGCTGCCAAAGTGCAATGTTGCAAACTATGAACCTTACCCTTATACTCCGTACCTACAAAGGCATAACATTAATCATCAATCCATGCTCCCCCCTGCTTGCATTTCCTTAGTGTTAATGTCATGATTTTAATCATATTCAAATAAATTGGATTTTACTCGTTCCATTTATCCTGGCGAATATGGAGAGCCCTTTGTGCGCTTATGATGTCTCTTCAGTTTGTAACCACGTGACCGGAGTGGTAGGGGTGACTGTTTGCTTAACTCTGGATTTCCACTCCCCCTTCATACATAGGGCTAGTTTCTTTATTTTTGATTGTAAGTTCTATTTTAATTATTTAGCTTGTTGTTCACCAGCTCTTCAGTTTACGAGTTGTCATTCCTATGAATAGGCAGGGTCCTGAATAGAACAATAATAAAGTAACAATAACAATAAAATTGTGACCTCATGGAGCAATAGTTTCTTAGCCGCCGGGGTCAGTGACCCCATTGAAACCAGGAAAGAGGTAGAAGAAGAAGGCAAATAATTAAAAAAAAACTATAAAAAAAATTATATACCCTGAAAAATTCCTGTAATTGAGAAAGTAGCATTAAAAAAGTTAGCTAGTGTTGACATTTAGAGGGCCATTTAGCAACATTCTAATTTTAGTAGTTTCAGAGGTTTTAGAAACCACGAACAGCCCACTTTTGCTAAGTAGTTTATTACAAAAACCTTATATAAAAATGAATCTAATGAATTAAGATGTGGAACGAATACTCAAAATTCTAGAACTTTTGGTGCAAATACAAATGATAATACAAACTTCAAATGAAGTTTTGTATTAGTGTGTTTTGTGTTTTTTTTTTTTCATTTAATAAATAATGATTGTTTTGTGGTTGAGAGTAATCAGTATAATCCATTAATTTTAGTGCTATAAAATATCATTTGTGAAAAAGAACCCTTAAATAAATAAATAAAGATTTTGTCTTCCTTTTTAGATATAGTAGTAGTAGTATAAGATGGTTGGAGTAATGTAATAAATGCTGCAATGTTTGTAGGTTTAGTGAACAACAGTTGAGGCTTCTATTACATTACCCTGTTAATTTGATTTTATATATTTGTATTCTCTGTAATTGCTCTTTCTAATGAAAATATGGTTTTTAATCAGTGTATGGTAATTTTATGAAGTGTAATGAAACCCATTAGTATCCAATTAGTAATCCTGCGCCTCACCAATTGTGAATAGTTAGACAGAAGCTTCTGACTTTTATTCTTATATGATCAACATATGAAGGGAATCAGTTAAAAAAGGGGGTGGTAATTTGTTATGCCAAGAGGCCCATTTATCAACATTCTGATTTGAGTGGCTTTTGAGGTTTTAGAAGCCACAACAAAACTAATTTTCTTTAAAACAATAAATACCTAGTAATTTATTTAAAGAGGTCTAATATAAAAAGGCTGAATGAATAAAAATGCAGAACTAATACGAATTATAATATGAAAATATGAAAACCTCAAAACTCACTCAAAAAAAGCATGAAAACTCTAAAAGCTTTAAACAAAGAAAGATACATTTGGAACAGGACAATTCCCAATTGCCTTCTATATTACCTTGACAGCTTTTAGATGGCAAAGTTTTTTATTAGTGTTTTTTTGTGGTTTTTCATTTAATAAATTACTCCTTTTTTACGTTTAAAGTAATTAGTGTAATTCAACATTTTTAGCATTCAGGAAAATGAAGACATACGAATGTTAATAAATCAGCCCTTGATTAATCAGGTACCAGGTTTTGCGACTTGATTCACTACTTGTTTTACCAAGGTCAGAACGCTCACAAACACAGACAAATCCACCTCCACAACCACTGGGGAAATCATATTGACTTATTCTGCACTAACAGGGGTTTAGTACACTATCTTTTCTTTCTTAAACCAACTTGAACTTTGCCAATCAACTTACCACTCAAAGCATATGGTTATTTTTGCGAAAATGTCCTCATGCAATCACTCAGTTTCCATTATTGTACCAAGTTCCTGAAGCCTCCCTGAATTGCTTTAAGATATTTCAATATGCTGGAGATTTGAAGCAATGTGGTGCAATGGAAGGGATATGCCTCATGTAAAAGCAAAACCCTGGACAGAGTATGCTGGCAAAGGGTACATGACAGGGGCGGGACAGAGCTGCCTGGCAGGGGATTAGTTGTGGGGTTTAGTGATGTAGTTGGGGGGGGTGGAGTTAAGGGGACTTATAGCACTAATGGCTAAGGAGGGCATCCGGTGAGACACGGGGTAGGGGTGCCCAGACCCTACAGGTGACATTTCAGCAAGAGGGGAGAACAGCTTTACAGGGTTCATGAGGGGCATGCAGGAGCTATGGGCAAAATGGGGGGGAGGGAGCACAACAAACAACCCTTCCCCAGCGACGGCAGTGTGGGAGCCAGTAGGGGCCGGGACAGGGCCCATAGGTGGACATGATAGAGCGGGGGAATCACCTATAGTTACACCTATAGTTACATCAGCGGGAACGCCCCCCCGGAACGTAAGGAGGTAGAGGCCCCCAAAAAAGATGAGGCTGCTAAACCACTGCCGATCTCAGATTCGGCAAAGGGCAGTACATATTGTGCTTTGAGGGCCCCCTGGGGGCTTACCTAAAACCCGAGATGAGGGAAAAAATTTGGAAGAGGGAATACATTGACAACATAGAAAAATGGGTGAAAGGGAAAGAACACCGGAAGGAGGAAGATGAGGACAGGAGGCGCTACAGGCTGATCCCCAGGACATTTGGGAATTGGCTACAAGCCTTTTCCATTCTGGGTAGCGTTATAGGTGAAAAGTCACCCAGTAGTTGTTCAGGTCTGTTTTGTTACCTGGACATGATTTGGGAAGCATACAGGGTTTATGGGGGAACTGCATGGCTTAAATATGACGAGCAGTTTCATCAACGCATGTCGGTATGGCAGTCCTTACAGTGGGACCATAGGGATATAGCCCTGTGGCTAAGGCTGATGACGCCTCAAAAAGCCCAGCCTGCAACAGTTTTTTCCAGTCTAGGCCAGAATCCCTTTCCGACAGGCGCCGGCGGGCCTACCAGCGCATGGTTGCCAGCTTCCCCAAAAAGGGGTGTGTGCTGGCAATACAATCAGAACCAATGCAAATGGGGGGAGACTTGCAAGTACAAGCACGAATGCGCAAGTTGTGGGGGAGCCAGTCAACCAGTCACCAGATGTTATAAGAGACAGAGGCCAGGGGGACAAAAGCCAGGGGAAAGCTTTGGAAAAAGGAAAGAATCCAGTCAGGGTAAATGAGATGTTATCCTGGCTGGCAAAATACCCAGACAAAGAAAAAGTCAAGTTGCTACGGGAGGGGTTTATAGCGGGGTTTTATATTCCATTTGAGGGTGGGAAAACGGGGCAAGATTGCAAGAACTTGAGGTCAGCCATGGAGCACCCAGATGTAATTAGGGAGAAACTGGCCAAGGAAGTGGAAATGGGCAGAATGGCGGGACCACCCATGAAACACCTGCGCTAGTCACCACTAGGCGTGGTGCCCAATAAGGAGGCAGGAAATTTTTGCTTGATCCTTCATCTGTCCCATCCACATGGCTCTTCAGTTAATGATGGGATAGGTGAGGAGATGGCTCGTGTAACATACACCTCCTTTGACGTGGCAGTCCAGCTGGTGAGGACCTGTGGCCAGGGTGCCCTCATGGCAAAGGTCGATATTGAATCGGCATTTCGTCTCATACCAGTACACCCAGAGGGCCAGCATTTGCTAGGGTGTAAATTCGAGGGCAAGATCTATGTAGACAAATGTTTACCCATGGGCTGCTCTATTTCGTGCTCCCATTTTGAAGCTTTCAGCTCCTTCTTGGAATGGGTGGTGAGGCTGGAAACCGGGTCCAGGGCAGTAATACACTATCTGGACGATTTTCTTTGTGTCGGCAAGCCAGGGACAGAGGAGTGTAGGATTATACTTCAGGTCCTGCTAGCAGTGTTTCACAGGTTTGGGGCCAGGGAAAAGACAGAAGGCCCCTCATGCATACTAAAATTCCTCGGGATTGAGATTGACTCAGAAAAAATGCAATGCAGACTACCCCAAGGCAAGATTGTAGACTTAAAACTAGTGCTTAACTTCAGGCAATTACAATCACTCCTGGGCAAATTGAATTTTGCCTGCAGGATAATGCCTATGGGGAGGGTTTTTTGCCAGAGGCTAGCGCAAGCTACAGCAGGGGTCGAGAAACCGCATCACTTTGTGAGGCTGAATAAGCAGCACAAGGCGGACCTGGTAATGTGGTAGAGGTTTTTGGATAAGTACAATGGATGTTCTTTGTGGCTGGGGGAGAGTCAGGATAATGAGGAGTTGGAATTGTTTACAGATGCAGCTGGGGCGTTCGGTTTTGGTGCCTTCTTTCAAGGACAATGGTGCATGGGGGAGTGGCCAAAAGAGTGGCAAGAAGAGCAGCTTATAAAGAACTTGGCATGCTTGGAGCTATTCCCAATTGTGCTAGCAGTGATGGTATGGGGCCATGAGCTGGTTAACAAAGCAGTCAATTTCCACTCGAACAACATGTCAGTAGTTACATCCATTAACAACTTGCCTGCCACCTCCCCACCAGTGATTAACGGTGGGGAGGTGTTAGTACTCAAATGTCTAGATCAAAATATTTGGCTCAGGGCCACACATGTGCCAGGTATTACGAATGACATAGCAGATGCCCTCTCTCGTTTTCAGCTGGAACGGTTCAGGAAATTGGCTCCGAGGGCAGCCGCAGCCCCCACCCCCAGACTTTCTATGGAGGATCCCGTTCGATACTTGGCAGGTTGTGTAAAAAATTCTTGGGTCTGGCCACTTGGGAAGCTTACGGTAGAGTATGGCAACAGTGGGCAGAGCTTGACAGGTGCATGCAGGGTCCAATGTGGAAAGAGAAGACCTAACGCTGTGGTTTTTACACTTACACGGTACAGAGCACCATTCGAGAACAGGCATCGGCAGAGTGTTGGCAGCCCTGTCTTTCATGTTTAAAATGCAAGGGTGTAGGGATGTCACCAAGAGCTTTGTAGTTTGGCAGGTTGCTAAGGGTTTGAGGAGGGGTCAGCAAAGTAAAGACATGCGCAGGCCAGTCGCACTTAACATACTAGAAGGTCTCTTTGGTCAGCTAGGCAAGGTCTGCGTTTCGGGCTATGAGGTGTCACTTTTTCAAGTGGCGTTCTTCTTGGCATTTTTTGGGGCCTTTCGCATAGGCTAATTGGTTAGCAAAAAGAGAAGTGAAGAAGGGGGCGTGCAATGCCGGCACGTAGAGTTGTGTGGTGCAGAGCTCCAGGGCAGGAAATTCGAATCAAAAACTGATAAAGGGGGCAAGGGATTGGTGGCACGGTTGTATAGAGTGGCAGGTTGTAGGTTGTGTTCCGTGCAATGTTTTACCAATTGCGGAAGTCTTCAAAAGCATCACTACTAGTGCACGCAGACTAGTCGGTGATGTCACGGTTTCAGTTCATAGCAGTGTTTAGGCAGTGCCTCACGGAGCTAGGGCTAGTTGCTAAGGAATACAGCTCACACTCCTTTCGTATTGGGGCAGCGACAGAGGCAGCCAGGTCTGGGCTAGGTTAATCTACCATTCGCAGGATAGGGAGGTGAGAGTCTAACCGTTTTCAATTGTACGTTAGACCCCACATGGTTTAGAAGGCACTTGGGGCGGCACAAGACTAAAATAAATTTCCAAAACTGTGCGGGGTGACAGCCCACTGGGACCAGTGGAATAGTGTAAAAGTTGTGTAGCTGGTGAATGGTTTACTTAATGTTTTCTTTTCTGTTACTGTCTTTCTTCATAGGTTTACGGCGGTGCGTGGTTTGGGTGATGGGGCACTCCTACAAATGTAATGACCTCAGATAGTCGCAGATTTTGTGAGGGAAAAGGCTAGCGTTCTTGTAATGTAATTATCAATATCATATTAGTTATAGCAATTACAGAAAAACAAAATACATTTTTGTTAAAGGGGCAACGTAACACAAAAAACATTTGTTCTTAAACCTATGCAATATTGAAGGTTTAGTTATCCTTATTTAAAAATAATTTGTAGGGGCACCTATGTGCTTTGTAACTTGTGTACAGGTGGCCATAGTGTGCCAGACAAAGCAATACAGCATGATTATGATTATTATAATTTTGCACTATATTTAATAAACGGCAGTGGCGTAACTAGACCCCTAAGGGCCCCGATACAGAAATTTACAACTGCCCCCCCCCCAAAGGGGACTGTTCCTGCTGAATTGTGCTTAGTACAGGGAATACCTATATGGGATCTCTCTGTACAAACTATGCCCAAAGTTAGGGGATTATTCCTGCTGAATTGCACTTAGTACATAAATATCATCAGAACACATAGAAAGATGGCAGAGTGTCGGGTCCCTGGCAATGGGGAGAGTTATTGAGAAGCTGGAGTTTTTTACCAAGTCCCAAGTTGGTTAATGGAACTTGGTTGGTGGTGTTCCTCTCTAAGAGCATTGGTCTCTGGGAGGGTATGTGGTGTTGGGGGTAGCATGCAATCCAGCGTACCCATCATGCTAGAAGGCACAAGCGGCTGGTGGCTGGTACGATTTCATGCACCTAATTGGGTCCATTGCCAGGGGCCTTGCAGAGGATTATAAGTTAATGGTTCATCACTGTTCATATTGTATGTTTACAATGTTGTTAATAAATGGTTATTGATATCTGTATTATCTATTGTTAAATTATGTTTGTGCAATAAAGCTGTAGCCTAAAGACTCCAACAAATAAATGGATGGTGAGTTGGTTATTTCTAGGCCAGTTTGGGAAAAAAAGCAGGTATTTGTCTCTGCCGCTGTCCAGTTCTGTGTTGGACAACTGTTACTTCAAAATTCTGTCTACTGCATTTTCTGAGGGACAGTCACGTGAAATCCTTTGTTGAATGGAATTTGGGGACATTGCTTGAGTTTTCTCTTCTGACTGCTGAGCTGGAAATCATTTGGAGAACAAATTACCATTGCCCTACACCAAACTTTGGCACTCAGGGAGGGTTCAAGAGCTTGATGGTTGTCATAGCCACTCTATTTTCTATTCAGTTCAAATCATTGCTGACGTAAAAAGTATCCAAGCTGTTTCTCCAGGAAACAACATAAACCAGAATTTACAGCCTGAAGTAAAACTGTGTGATGTCCTAAATGCTAATAACTGCTAAAACACAGGAGTTGAGTAATGAAACTCATTTGGGGAAATGTAATAAAGTAACGGAAAAACTTATGGAGAACTGAAAAATTTATGCCTCTGCACGAACAATTTTTGCTTTGCGCAAATTTAATATAGCTTTTGCGAACCTGGACCTAAACCTGTTTAGTGACCACTTCCGACAGTGGAAGAGAATTTGCGAATTTTACAGCTTGCACCAATGTAATAAAACTTCTTACTGAAAAACTTGTTATGATTACACCTTCAATCACCTCTTAAGAGTGCGCAATTAAAATTCACGATGCAATAACAGTTAAGGGAACAATATTACATTGTGAGATTTGCAGTTTTATTCTTATTGCTGCAAAATGTTTTTCACTTTGTGAATTTAATTATGTTTCCCCCATTATCTATTAAGTCTAATTAAAAGAGACGCAAACATGAACAACCCCTTTGTTAACTGTATGTTATATTGTTTATTCTCAGTTATTTAGCAATTATTAACAAAAGCCGTTTATCAGTGGCGGAACTACCAGGGGTGCAAAGGGTGCAACTGCACCAGGATCCGCACCCTTGCACCCCTTTTGGGGGTCACCGCATCCCAGCAAAGGAATGACATCACTAGTGGCACTGGCGCGATGTGTCCAATCGGGCCCCACGATGGAAGGAACCAGGAAGTCCTGTCGTTCCTCCTTCACCAATGTCTCTTGCGGCTCCTCGGTGATGGTATCTTCAGCTTTCATCTCCTGCTTGTGAGGGGGGGGGGGAGAGCAAGCACGGGGCAGGAACAGGACCAGCAGCGACAGCGATCAGATTACAGACTTGCTGTGCTAGGCCTGTGCATACTTTGAATTTCCCGCCCACGTTCTGGATCCTTTTCCAGATCCCCCTCCACTGTCTCCCACTGTGCAGGGAGAATACTGGTGAGGACTTCTGTTTTTACTACTTATTCTACCTCACATATATTTACAATGCATTTTCACTTTCTTTGATCTGCCTTGTTCTTCCCATAGTGACATTAGCCATTTTAAATTTTTTTAACCCAAATAAATTTGATATTTAGTAATTTTAATATTTGTGCCGAGAATATTGTACAAAAAATATCTACTATGAGTTCTGCGTAATTTCTACTCTGCCATCTTTCTATGTGTTCTGATGATATTTATACATAAAATAGTCTGTGTGCTTTGGGTGATTTATTCATGGAATTGCCACTGTGCCATCTGGCTGGGTGTTCTATGGGCATTATAAATGAAATTGCATTAGTGGCTTTTTTCTCAGAATGACGACATTTATACTTTAGGAAGAGATAAAATAAATGCGTGGGTATCTATATATTCAATGGACTAAATCCTACAGGAATAACCCCTAAGTTTGCTCATAGCCTTTATAGAGAGATCCCATAAAACTATGGCAGCATAGGTATTCCCTGTACTAAGCACAATTCAGCAGGAACAGTCTCCTTTAGGGGGGGGGCAGCTGTAAATTGGGCCCTTAGGGGTCTAGTTACACCACTGCCGTTTATTAAAAATAGTGCAAAATTATAATAATCATAATCATGCTGTATTGCTTTGTCTGGCACACTATGGCCACCTGTACACAAGTTACAAAGCACATAGGTGCCCCTACAAATTATTTTTAAATAAGGATAACTAAACCTTCAATATTGCATAGGTTTAAGAACAAATGTTTTTTGTGTTACGTTGCCCCTTTAACAAAAATGTATTTTGTTTTTCTGTAATTGCTATAACTAATATGATATTGATAATTACATTACAAGAACGCTAGCCTTTTCCCTCACAAAATCTGCGACTATCTGAGGTCATTACATTTGACTTTAATCTGGAAGGCTTGCATTCTGAGAATCTAAATACACATATATTTGCTTGTACAGTAATAGAAATAATATTCAGGGGGTATGAATAAAAATATGATTACATAGTTATTGGGTTTATTGTGAGATCTGGCTGTACATGGTAGGGGGATGTGTGAACACAGATTTGGCAGAAATTTGCACTTGACCTCAAAATAGCCATCTTTATACATTTCTGCTAAACCTGTTACTCTTTTATTGTTCAGACATGAATAGTAAAAAGAACTTTCAGCAAACAGATTTGAATCCAAAGGAGATGCGTGTTGGCAGACTAACCAAATATTTGATTTCATTTTGAATTTTTTTTCCAACTTTGGAATGCAAAGCTTTTACTGAATTATGTATTTATTTCTGTGCTATTTTTGTTAAAGTTATGGTATCCATATAGACTGAATGTGAGATTTGGAGCAAGGTGTGACAGTTTGGATCACATAATATTTAAAAAAAAATCTGCCTGGGTCTGAGTTTCCTGCCTGTAACAGGACAGAAATATTAAACCAAACAGCTGAAAAATATCAAGGGACACAGAAAACAAATATCTTAAATAGCAGAATCTACTCAATGTACTGTATGCTAAAGAAACTATAGCAATTGTTAACATTACGTAGTATTTGGCTATTTAATAATGTATAATAATTTTACATTTAATGCAGAATCAAACACTAAGGGGCAGATTTACAAAATTCGTGTGAAGAATTCAAAGTTCGATCAATTTGCATAAAATTCTAATTCGAATCTTCGGATATGCAAATTAGGCAAATTCGACCATCGAATATTCAAATAAAATTTCATTCGAATATTCGACTATTCGATGGTCGAAATACTTCCCCTATTCATCCACCTAGTTCGCCAGATCCAAGCTGCCGAATTGGGAACCATTATATTCGATCGAATAAAACAGTGATCCTCAAACTTGGCCCTCCAGCTGTTAAGGAACTACAAGTCCCACAATGCAATGAAGGAGTCTGACAGCCACAGTCAGGCAAATGCATTGTGGGACTTGTAGTTCCTTAACAGCTGGAGCGCCAAGTTTGAGGATCACTGGAATAAAAAAAAATTGCGGTAAAATCCTTCTGATTCGATATTCAAATTCGAAGGATTATACTTCACATAGTCGAATTTCGATTTTTTTTTTTATTCCAAATTCGACCAATAGTAAATCTGCCCCCAAGTTACGAATGCAGTGGCCACATCATTGTGTTTTTTTTTCCAAGAACATACAGGGAGTTGCACCCAATGGTGCAAATTCAATAAAGCGCGAAGCGTGTAATGCTAGCGCTAATTCGCCAGCGTGACGTCAATTCGCAACTTCGCCAATTCACTAACAGTGTCCCTGGCGAAAAATCACTAGCGAAGGACTTGCGCAACTTCGCACCCTTACGCCAGGCGAATTTGCACGCTGACGAAGGGACGTAACTACGCTAATTCACTAAGATGAAAAATTTTGTGAACCTCATGCTAGACGTTACTTCGCCAGGTCAGACCTGGCGAAGTTCAATACAAAGGATAGGAGTTTGAAAAAAAAGTCCTAAAAAACGCTGGCGTCTTTTACCTTTTGTTGGGTGGTCTGAAAAAAAGCTAAATTTCTTTTATTTTTATTATTTTTCATTACCCCCCTACATTTCCTAACATATGGCAACACAACTATACAGGGGGCACATGTTTAGGGCAATAGCACAACTTTATTTTATTTATTAAAGGTTTCCTGGGCTTGTGTAGTGGAATGTAGTGGCTGTAACATACACCTCTATTACACGCTTAGGTTTGAGCTGTATGCAAATTAGGCACAGCTAACTTAAATGCGCTTTGCCTGGTGAAGTAACGGTAGCGCTACTTCGCTACCGTTCGCCGCCCTGAGCGCAAATTCGCATCTTAGTGGATTTGCGTAGTGCTGGCGAAAATTCACCTGGCGAAGTGCGGCGAATTTCGTCGAAGGCAACACTAGCGCATTTTCACGCTTTAGTGAATTTGCCTCAATGTGTCAAAACAAACACAATTTGGTATCCATGCGTTCACAAATCTTAGGCAAGTTGCGTTTAACATTTATAGAACAGTGAGAAACGCTAAAATGGCATTCACATGTGCTTCATTTGGTGCAAGAATTCTGCACCTATTGACACAAACCATGGTAACCCTATAATTACTGCCACATTCATGGTGGTACCTTCCATATTCAGGGTGACTCCAAGGTTACCAGCATCAGGTGTTTTTATGCATGATACATACTGTAAGTGCACCCGGCACTAGGATACATATTTTAAATATACTGTAATCTGCTGGGAATCCTTCAGGATTGTCATTGTGTCAGTGGCATTGTTCAAACGTTATTGGGCAACCCTTTTGAAATAAAAAATAACAAAATGGTATAAAGGTATCACCTTTATACCATTTTGTTATTTTTTATTTCAAAACGGTTGCCCAATAACGTTTTTACTGGCTAACACGGTACAGCAACTTTACCTACAATGGCATTGTTCAAGAAATTGCCTTTTACAAGATCTTTTGGTGACTGTTCTTAAATTTGCTTCCAAAACTTTCTAGACAATAGTCTTATGAGACATTCTTCTTGATGAATAATAGTGAAGCAATTCACTTCAATAGAAGCACTTTACCCGCATACAGGGCAAGGACACTTGTCAGTCTTTTCATATTTATTTCGTTTCATTCATTTAACTAAATTTGATAATCATGTCTGCACATTTTCAGGTGCTTGTAGTATCCTAGTGCTAAACCACCCCCACCCCCCTTAATTATCAACTGCTTTCTTACCAAACGTTCTGCAAGAGCTAATAGTCTAAATTTGTCCCTAGAGTCATTTTATTCAAGTTACCATGTTCCTGGCAAATGTTGAAAGGCTACTTTAATGCCAACCTCAACGTCATTAATTAACTCTTAAAACAAGTGACTCAAGGACAGAACCCTGAGGCAACCCTCTTACAGCACTGGTACACCTAGAGAATGTCCCATTAATCACAACTTTCTGCACTTTATCTGTCAGCCAGTTTTCTATCCAAGTACAAATAGTTGGCCCAGGTCTGCACTGCATAATTATACCACGTGTGTTACCATATGAAAAGATTTAAAAATTCCTATATACCACTTCCAATGCAATTCTTATGTCTATGATTCTACTTACCACCTCGTAGAAATGCAAACATCTACTTATCTTGGCTATAATATTATTATAGAAAATATAATAGATTTTTCTTCTAGAATAGTTTTGTGTGTCCCCAAATCTACTTTAAAGGGGTGGTTCACCTTCAAGTTAACTTTTAGTATATTGTAGAAGGGCCAATTCTAAGAAACTTTTCAATTGGTCTTCATTATTTATTTTTCATAGTTTTTTTAATCATTTGCAATTTTCTTTGCAGCTTTCAAATGGGGGTCACTGACACCATCTAAAACAAATGCTCTGTAAGGCTACAAATGTACTGTTATTGCCACTTTTTATTACTTATGATTCTGTTCAGTCCATCCCCTATTCATATTCCAGTTTCTTATTCGAATCAATGCAGGGTTGCTAGGGTAATTTGTACCATAGAAACCAAATTGCTGACACTGCAAAATAAAGAGCTGCTGAATAAAAAGCTAAATATCTATAAAACCACAAACAATAAAAAATTAAAACCAATTGCAAATTGTCTCAGAATAGCACTCTCTACATTATACTAAAAGTTAACTCAAAGGTGAATAACCCCTTTAACATAGATAGACTGTGAATAACCTTATAACTAACATAAATTTTTTTTGCACTGGGATTAAAACATTACAGGGCTCATGTACGAACGGAGCCATAACTGCAGCTGCATTAAAATAGATGCAACTTGTTGCATGAATTGATGCCTTTTATTAAGGATATTTGCATCCAAATGCACTCCTTGCATTTCTCCATAGTTCCACTGGGTTCCAGTGTGCACTTATTGGAAGGTATGTACTTGTACATGTTGTACACATTTTATGTCTAGGCTAGTCCAATAGGATGCTGATTCTTATTTTTTATCATTAAACTGCAATTAAGTGTCAAAAAACAACAAATTTTAATTTTTTGCCTAAAATGGAATCCATAGAACAATGCTTAACGGATATCTATAATTTTAATTAAAGCTTATTAATAATGTGCTGACACATACAATGATGTTATCCTAATGTGCATCTCTGTTTTGCATAGTACTCAACATCATACTAAAATATATTATAAACAGAAAATCCAAGAGTATAAATGTTATAAACTTATTTGTGTGTGTTTGCATATTTCGCCAAACAATATTAAAAGAATTATTTGCAGTGACAGTCTTTTAATGGCGTTGCGTAAAGATGCCAACATTTAGAACTAAAGTTTCTGGAAAAATGTCCTACTGAAAAGGCAGTAACATCAATTGTGAGCCTTTAATTAAGTTTTCTCAGTTGGAAGTCGTTGAAAAGCTCCATCCGAAAAAAAAGGTAAAATGCCGACTACATCATCTTCTTTAAATAAAGAAGAAAAAATACTTATTCTCTGGTTTGTTTTGTTCCTGCCTTTTATCACCCCTTTTTGAAGAACTATTTAATTGCATTTTATAGCCATTGCCTGCTGAGCTTTCCCATTATCTTTATCAGAACTTTGCTCACTTCACTGCTTTAACCAAAGGGCTAAGTGACTAAGAGGACTATTATATGAGGAATTTAGGGACAACGCATGCATGGTTTTATTGAATATCTAAAATTCTCATGACAACAATACTGCAGCTAACACTACAAAACAGCAAATACAAAATATAGAATAAAATACTTTTCAGTCCTATCACTGAGGGCTCCATAGATGCAATTTGAAGCCTATGAGCTACTCATGTAATTCAATATGTTTAACAATAGGCTCTTTCCTAATAGCCAACTCATTGCCTCATGTGCTGGAATAATATATAATGTATTTAAAATACTTACCATAAAGAAAGGTTTCCTTATTATTATTAGTAGTAACCCTATTATATGAATGTTACTTTCAGCCACCCTCAGGGTTCATACGATCCCTGCAAGTTCACAGGTAAAGAAGTTGTTAGCATTGCTAAAATTATCTGGATGAACTCTTAATATAATAGATTGTAGTATGACTTTGTTAATGGGAAAAGGAAATCAGAATGTAAGCTCTGCTTAACATGCTTGCATCTACTCTAAAATAAAAGCCCAAATATGTAATGCTTTTGTGGTGCAGCAAGTATCCTTGTAATGTGTTGCCAAAATAATGGAGTTGTTCATTAATGCAAAGAAGCATTCGCAGTTAGTTAATATATAAAGATGCCTTCAGTTTCCTGTATTCCCAGCACTGACGTATTAAGAACTTATCAGTCCTCGTAGTCAGAGTAATAGCATCATCCAACCCTTTTTATTGGAGTAATTAAGCTTGAAAGAGCTGCGGAGGCTGTGCCAGTAGAATTGAACCATTAACTTCTCCACACAATTAATTCCACATAGTAAATTAATTATACTGAGTATATAGTCAGAGCATGAGGTGATAAAAAGTACTGAGCAATTAAAGAACAGCTAACAACAGTGGAGGCTTAGAAAAACAATATGTAATTATGAGATACACGAAAAAGCATTTCCATCACCCCCCATCACTACACTCCTTTCTTTTCAAACTAGAAAATGAAAAAATTAAATGCTTTAAAAAAAAACAAAAAAAAACATTTCCATCATTGTTAATAAGAGAAAATGATATTCAACTCAGCAGTTTTACTTTCTTTCAGCACAAAATCAAAGTCACATCTGAATTTCACAGGATCCATGACAATGCTGTGGGTTTCATTTCATTTGTAGACATTTGACTCCATTGGGTCATTTCTGCTTATAGTGAAACAGCCTGCCTATAACTTCTGCATTCTGGTTTAGTTCTGTGCAAGGCTACTGTCTGCACGTTTTTTTGTGTTCTACCTGTGTGTTGTGACTTTAAGGATAAAATGTCTGATAAAGTGTTTTACACAATATTCCATAAATGCTTGTTTTTTTTTTTTTATATTAATAAAAAAATATGTTTCAAAGCTGATTGGCCTAATTAGAAAATGGTGTGTTTCAATCACCTGAATGCTTATCGGTGGGATAATGAGTTATATAAACATTAAGGGGCAAATTTACTATTATTCACCAAAATTTGCTCGATCCCATTCGAAATTCGATAAGTATTCGACCATTGAATGCTTTTCGAATTGTTTTAAGCTATCATTTTGCTCGATATTCGATTTCTCGATGAATTCATACGATCGGATACCGATCGTTCGATTTCACGAAAAAATCGTAAAATTTCCTTCGAGCATCCAAAAAATTAGCAAGATTCGAACGATCGAATGCTTCGATCGTACAAATGGTATTCAAGCAGGACTTAGGGGCAAATTTGCCAATATTCCTGGAAATTAACTCGACCAAATTCGCAATTCAATAAGCATTCGACCATCAAATGCTTATCGAATTGTTTTAGGCTATTATTTTGCTCGCAATATGATTTCTCAATGAATTCATACGATCGGATACCGATCGTTTGATGTTACAAATAAATTGTGAAATTTCCTTTGAGCGTCCGAAAAATTCATACGATTCGAACTATCGAACGTTCTGATGGTACGAACGGTGTTCGAGCCTCAGAAGCCTATGGGGAGCTTCCCATAGGCTTCTATTACAATTCGGAAGGTTCAATCTGGTGAAGTAGGCAGTCGAATAATTTAAAAATTTTGATTCCTTTGATCATCGAATGATCGAATTATGGAGTATCCGATCATTCGATCTATTCGATAATTCGGTATTCAATGATTAGAATTAGAATATCCGATATTACGAAAAATGCATACGATCGTTATTCGATCGAACTTCGATCATTTCACGGGAATTTTGTAAATCAGCCCCTAAATATTAAATGCTGAATCAGTACAAATTATATACAAATATGAAAAAAAATTTACTAAATTCACATCTATTCACATGAAGGATTCGAATTTCGATAGAATTTTCAAAAAGATTTGAATTCGAATTTCGAATATGCAAATTAGGTAAATTCGACCAGTGAATTCAGTAAATTTGATCGAATCGAATTAGTCGAATAATTCGAACAAAAATCTATTCTAATACTCGACTATTGAATTACTTCCCCTTTAAAATTTTATTTGACTGCCTAGTTTGCCAGTTTCAATCTGCCGAAGTGGCTTTGTCGAATTTTGATCGAAATTTTAAAATTTTTGAATTTTGATCGAATTTTTAAAATTTGATCAAATGGTTAAAATCATTCAATCGAATTTTTATCATTCAATTGTTCAACCGAATTCGAAGGATTTTAATTCCCTAACTATTCCCATGGTCGAATTGTGAATTTTTTTAAATTCGAAATTCGACCAATAGTAAATCTGCCCCTAAATGTCACATTTGTGGAATGAATTGGAAGTTGCAATAAAAAGAAAACTCCAAAAAGAAGCTTTGCATTTTGGACATGTATGTCCCACGCCTTATGGTGTCTTAGCAACACTGATGAACAGCATTTAAATCAAACAAAGAGAGGGGAAAGGGGAGTTTTATTTAAAAAGACAATAAATAAGAGTCAATGAAAACAGAATAAAAAGCTGTTACATTCTTTAATTGATTATTTGTAACAGTATTGTTTCTGCTTTACAGAACCTAACATTTGGTAATTCTTTAAAATGAACTAATTGTTTATTCAAAGATTGAAGATTGTCAAAACAGAATTAATGACTAGTCATGGGAGATATTTGCTACACAAGGAGCTGGACTAATTCTTTGATTGCAATGCAATGTTCTTTTATTGCAAATAATGTGTTGAAAGTAAGTGACCAAGCTGTATATAAAATAGAGGGAGACTAGTTGCACAAAAATACAGAAATAACCAAATAAACACACAAAAAAATGTTAAACCAAGGAAGTACTGCCAATGGGTTTTAAACCTGAAATGTAATATGGAAAGAAAAACTAATCAAAATATGTCTTAGTCCATCAACATATACTGTAGGTACATCCAAACTTTTTTTTATTCATAAGAAAAACATTGTGGCAATAATCCAGAAATCCTTGGCAAGATTCCTAATTAGAGGTGGTAAAATAGTTTTGCTCATCAATAGTGATGGGCGAATCTCCCCCGTTTCGCTTCGCCGAAAAATTAGCGAATTTCCAGCGAAATTCGCGAATTGGCGAAAAAATTTGCGAAACGAAAAGAGTCGCGTTTTTGACGCGTGTCACGTCATTTTCGTTGCATTGCATAGTTTTCGTTGCCTCATTTTCGTTGCGTCGTTTACAACGCGCGTCCCGTCGTTTATGACGCGTCGCGTCATTTACGACGCGTGACTCGTTTTTTTCGGCGAATTTTTTATGCCGAATTTTCGCTGGCGTTTCGCGAAATTATTCACAACGGCGAATCGCGGGAATTAGCCGCGAAATTTGCCTCTGGTGAATAAATTCGCCCATCACTACTCATCAACTATAGATGTTGTTGAATCTACATCAGGACAACTTCTAAATTTTACTTGTCATGAATACAGAGGAAAAACAGTGTTTGTATATAAATACAAATTTACTATTATTCCTGGAAATTAGCTCGACCAAATTCCCAATTCGATAAGCATTCGACCATCGAATGCTTATCGAATTGTTTTAGGGTATAATTTTGCTCGCAATACAATTTCTCGATGAATTCTTACGATTGGATACCGATCATTCGATTTGACGAAAAAATCGTGAATTTCCGAAAAATTTGTACGATTCGAACGATCGAACACTCCGATCGTACGAATGGTATTCGAGCAGGACTTAGCCTCAGAAGCCTATGGGGAGCTTCCCATAGACTTCTATTACAATTCGGTAGGTTCAATCTGGCGAAGTAGGCAGTCGAATAATTTTAAAATTTTTAATCATCGAATGATCGAATTGTCGAATATCCGATCACTTGATCTATTCGATATTCGATGATCGAAGAGGCCAAATTTGCATATCCGTTCTCATGAAAAATTTGTATGATCGGTATTCGATCGAACTTCGATCATTTCACGTGAATTTCGTAAATCAGCCCCTATAATGCATTGTACAGTGAGGGGCAGATTTACTAAATTCACATGAAATTCACATGATGAATCGAAGTTCGATCAAATTTGTATCAAATTCGAATCTTCGAATATGCAAATAATTGAATTTCGAATTCGAATGATTCGAATATTCAAATAAAATTTTATTCGATGGTCGAATACTTCCCCTTTAAATTTTTATTGACCACCTACTTCGCCAGATTAAAGCTACCGAAATGGGGATCCTTCCCTTAGATCGAATCTAAAAAAACTAGATTGATCGATTAAAATCGTTCGAATATTCGATTCGAATTCAATTCGAATATTCGATCGATCGAATTGCGGTAAAATCCTTCGAATTTGATAGTCGAATTCGAAGGATTTTACTTCCCCACTATTCCCTTGGTCGAATTTCGAATTTTTTTATATTTGAAATTCGACCAATAGTAAATCTGCCCCTTAACATGTTTTCCTTCATCTTCTAGCTTTAAGTATGGAGCCAGACGATTCTTGCATTTTATCTGTGTTATGTTGTAGCCGTTTCTGGACCATGCTGTGCTTTCTTGCTCTCTTTGGGGGTATTTCCAGTTGGAACTTTTAATTTACCTATATATTATACATATTATATATTTTTCATTTGATGTTACTTTTGTAAGTCACAATAGTATGTTTAGGATGTGTTTGGTGCAAATGTTATCACACAGCATGTTAACAATCCAAAGCATACTTCTAAGCTATGCAAAACCTCTTTGGGAAAAAACAAAAAAATGGAGTGGCGTTTGATGGACTCGCTGCTACAAACAGACCTCAAATCTATTGATCTCTTGTTGGGTAAATGTAAAGTTTCATGGATAGACCATTATATGAATCTTATGACATTATCTATCGGTGGATAAAAATTACTGGCCAATTTAATGATATCTTGGGGGCAGATCTACTAAGGGGCACATTTACTAAAGGTGGCCATAGACGCACAGATAATATCGTACGAAACGAATTTTCGTACGATATTCGGTGCGTGTATGGTGGGAAATGAGCCGACCGACATCGTCAGAGGATTAAGATATCGGTCGGCTGGTTGATCGGACTGGATGGAAAATTTGGATCGGATGCCTTTGAAAGCTCCCTGAACATCGGCCATTGTTAGTGCTGAATCGTCAGATACAAGTAGAATTCTATTGTTTCTACCTGTATATCTGACGATTCAGCTCTATACGTGTGTGCTGAAACGAACGATCTTTCTTGGAAAGATCTTTCCCGAGAAAGATCGTAATTGTTACATCTATGGCCAGCTTAAGGGTCAAAGTGAATATTTGAATTAAATCTGAGTTTTAAAAATTAGAATTTTGAAGTAATTTTGGGTTACTTCGACTATTGAATAGCCCAAAATTCGATTCAAATGGAAAAAAATTGAATTTCAAAGTACTGTCTCTCAAATCCTTCAAATTAGGCACTGCCTTAAAGCTGCCTAATTGCCATTTTAGCCTATGGGGACCTCCTGAAACCTGTACTGAATTTTTTTCTAAGTCTTAGGAATTCGAAGGATTTTGCCCAAAATCGTTCGAATCAAATTATGCATTCGAAAGATTTCAAGTAGATCGAAAACAGATCTATTTGATCCGTTTTCCCTCAAAACTACTTTAAAAGAAAATTCCAAAAATCAACCATTGAATTTTTTTTAAAGGCATTTGAAATCCTTTGAATGCACTTTGATTCGAATGATTCAAACAATTTTGGGCAAAATCCTTCGAATTCCTAGGACTTAGAAAAAAATTCAGTACAGGTTTTAGGAGGTCCCCCATAGGCTAAAATGGCTATTCGGCAGCTGTAAGGTAGCAAAGTATTGAAGTCAAAGGATTTTAAAGAGACAGTACTTCGAATTTTCTAACTTTTTCAATTCAAATCGAATTTTGGGCTATTCAGTAGTCGAAGTAGCCCAAAATTACTTTGAAATTTTGAAATTCGAATTTTAAAAATTCTAATTTAATTTACAATTTAAGGGCCTATTTATTCTGCTGTGTAAAATAAAAAAATGGTGCAAAAAACTGTGTAAAATATATGGTGAACTTATCAAGATGTGTTTATCATGGGAATGCCAGATTTACTGTTGTTTCTTGTGGAAGTTGCTCAAAGAAAAAGCAAGTTTTACACCATTTTTTACACAGCAATGCCTGGCAATTTGTGGCTGTAATTTTTTACACCACATAAACAATATGCCACTTGGGGGCAGATTTACTATCGGTCGAATTTCGAATTGAAAAAAATCCGAAATTCGACCATGGGAATAGTGAGAGAATTAAAATCCTTCGAATTCAAAGGATTTTACCGCAATTCAATTGGTCGAACCATTCGAACGATTTTAACCATTCGATCGAATTTTTAGAATTCGATCAAAATTTGCCAAAGCCACTTCGGCAGATTGAAACTGGCGAACTAGGCAGTCGAATAAAAATTTAAAGGGGAAGTAATTCGATAGTTTAGTATTTGAATATTCAAATAGATTTTTATTCTAATTATTCGAATCATTTGATTCGATCGAATTTACTGAATTCACTGGTCGAATTTATGTAATTTGCATATCCGAAATTCAAATTCGTATCAATTGAAAATTCGATCGAATTTCTAATCATTCATGTGAATAGATGTGAATTTAGTAAATTTGCCCCTTAGTGTTGAACACAATGCTCTATTAAAGATGGCCTTCCCATAAGTTGTAGCTTTCTGGGGATTCTGAACATATTTCCGAAAAAAGGGATTCTATACTTTATAAACAAACTGTAAGAAAAAAATATATTCACATTTTTTATAAATTCTTATTAAACAGTGCATTACAGTCTAGTGGATTTTTATATAAAAAATGTTCTTCTTAACAGAATATAGTATAACATTTTTGGATATTGGTTGGTTCATTTGAGACTGATATTGCAGAAGAAGAATTATTTACATATAAACCACAGATATGACTTTTTGGACATTATTAAAATACATGTATTAAAAGAAATACAGACCCGTGCAACAGAATTAAAGATTAAAAGAATGAAAAATACAAAGAAAAAACTTTGTGTAGAAGTGGAATGTATTACAGTAGACTGGACGAACAAGATAAAAACGTTCAAACCAATTTAATAATAGCCACAGATTAAAGGAAAGCTATACCCCGAAAATGAATTTTTGAGCAACTGTGTCAAGTGAAATATTAAAGAATCTTGCCTACCTGGTATATATATTTAAGTAAATATTGCCCTTTTACATCTCTTGCCTTGAACCTCCATTTCATGATGGTCTTTGTGCTGCCTCAGAGATCACCTGACCAGAAATATTTCAACTCTAACTGCAAAGGGAAGAAGTGTTGTAGCAAAAGACAGAACTCTGTCTGTTAATTGGCTCATGTGACCTAACTTTATAGTTTGTTTGGTATGTTTGTATGCACCGTTGGATCCTAGGATCCCAGGAGTCTGTCCTTATTTTTTAAAATGGCTATTTTCTATTTATGATTTCCCAATGGCACATGCTACTAAAAAAGTATATTATTATGAAAATGGTTTATTTACATGAAATGGTTTATTTACATGAGTTGTTTTATGCAATATCTTTTTATAGAGACCTACATTGGGGGGTATAGTTTTCCTTTAACATATGATAACTAAAACAGTTAAATGGGATGTGCCACAAAGATAAATAGACTAAAGAGCTAAGTAAAATTAGCCATACACCGTCAGATTGCTCATAAGGTAAAGTTGTCTAACACAGATCTGGGCCCAATTTGGCCATCCACACAAAGGCCAAATCAGGCTGATCCAATCCATGGAAGGGTGTTATCCATGGAGTTTAAAAACTAAGGCAAGTTACCCAAAAGGCAACACATTGACACTGTGTTCAGATAAGTCTCTGACTTTCTGCTTTATATTCTAGTATTTACCGTATCTGCTATGAATTCTGTTTCCCACTGCCCTTTCTACTAGAATGAATCCCAAGTGACACTATTTCTGTGTTTCTCTACATGACAGGTAATTATGATAAATGGTGTGTTGGGGCAGAAAGGGGTGCCAAATGACTACATATGTGTATTTCTTCTATGGTACAGTCTGCCATAATGTTGGAATAAACTGTGTGTGTGTGT
>CM044431.1:84917061-84931207 GCA_024363595.1 Xenopus borealis | reverse complement strand
CATAAGACAAAAAGAAACCATTCAAACAAAGTATTCTTTATTCATTCAACAGGGGGGAGCTTGCTTTAGACAAAACTAATGCTAATCAAACAATGTGTCACCATTACTAATTCTATGATTCTTGCATTGGTTAAGTACTAGTGAGAGTTAGTCATTACAGTTTATGAGTATAACAACTCAGCTACAGCTTGTTTCATTTAATATTAACAGAGGTTCAAACCATGTGTTTTATTACTCATAGTTTTTTTTTACTTTATTGCACTTATAGCATTAACAGATATCTGAACCTACAATATGATCATTAGCAACCTGTAGCTGTAGTGGACAGAGGATAATGGTAGCTAATCTTAAATTCTCCAGTCAACAGTTGTTCTGGTATTAGTTGACATGAACAATCTGCAATAACCTGTTAAGTAGATAGTGTCAGGGGGGCCAGTGGCTCCCAAAAGGAGGTAGTCAGGATCAAGGAGGAATCCCTTCCAGAGAGTCCAAGGCACAGTACAATAAGGATGTCCAAAAAATGGTCAAAGTTCAGGCAAAGGTTCAATAAGACGGAATCAATATCAGGAAACAGGCCAAAGATCAATAACAGGAACAGGCAGGAATATTAGAGAACCCAGGAACACCAACCACGATGAGCTATACTTGGGGCATTGAACTCATTTAAGGTGGTTGAAAAACCATATTAAATGCTTTTGTTGATGAACGAAGAAAAGACATTCAAGTGAACTGAAGGTTAACATTTGGGGGAAATTTTGCTCAGTCTTTTGTGGAAGATTAGATATTTAACCAAATCAAAAAGATTATGGATTTGGTGCATCTGTACTATTAGAACTGTACCAGTGACCAGTTATGCCATAGCAGTAACCCAGGTGTTTTTATTTATAAGATGAGTTATACAGTACAGGTTTGGGATCCCTTATCTGGAAACCTATTATCCAGAAACTCAGAATTACGGAAGGACCGTGTCCCATAGACTCCATTTCATCCAAATAATTAACATTTTTAGAAATTATCCCTTTTTTCTCTGTACTAATAAAACAGTACCTTGTACTTGATCCAAACTAAGATATAATTAATACTCATTAGAAGGAAAACCAAAACCTATTGGTTTTATTTAATGTTTACATGATTTGCTAGTAGACTTAAGGTATGAAGATCCAAATTATGAAAAGATCCATAATCCTGAAAACCCCAGGTCCAGAACATGGGTAACAGGTCCCATACCTGTACTAGTTACAGTTTTGATGCTATTGGATACTTGGATATTGGTGCATTTTTTAATATGTTAAATTAATCCATTTAATATTAAGGAGCTTTAATAGTTACATATACCTTCTATAGCTGGACTACATCTCCCACTAGTCCAAGGGTTAAACATGATAGGATGTGTAAATCAGCAAAACCAGATCCTTTAGGGCCAGTGTCAAATTGGCTTGCACAAATCATGTGTTATTTTGAGTTAAGGTGGCCATACACGGGCCGATAAAAGCTGCCGACAGACCAAGTCGGCAGCTTATTGGCCCGTGTATGGGGCCCTCCGACAGGCTTCACCGATCGATATCTGGCCAAAAATTGGCCAGATGTCGATCGGGCGGGACTAAAAATCCTGTCGGATTGCGGCCGCATCTGTTCGTTGATGCGGTCCCGCGCTCCAACCGCCCGTATGGCCTCAATTATGATCCGATCTCTAGGGCCCATGATTGGATCATCCCAATATTGCCCACCTCAAGGTGGGCATATCGGGGATAGATCCGCTCATTTGGCAACATCGCCAAATGAGCAGATCTCTGCGTGTATGGCCACCTTTAGTGAGATGGCTGATTTTGCACTGGCTGCATTGTTTAGCATTGGAATATTATTGTCTGTAATTAAGCTTTGTGTCCACTTTGATTGGAGTGCAAAGTAGGAGAGTTTAAGGGAAAGTTTATACTCTTATTAAGTTTGTCACACACAATCCATGATTTATTGACTTATGTATTTGGCCTTTCTGAAAGTATGCCAAACAGATGTCAAATTGAGCAGCTTACAAAATTCTGTCAACCAAAGACCACGTTGGTACATTCATTGGTCCTCTCCTGATCGGTCAACTAAATCCCCCCATTGTGATCCAACTAGTCGACAATCAGATAATCCTGATTTGGTCCAGCTCATTGATGAATAAATCATTAATGATTCGCTCATTTAGTGACTTAATCTAATGAGTTGATATTCCAGTGTATGTCCATCTAAAGAATTAAAGCTTGATGTGGACTGATAACGGCTTGCAATGTGTTTAACCCTTAATAATATTTATGTAGAATGCTAGTAGTTGGAATATGGAATTAGCAGCAACATTATGGACCAAGCAGAGAATACGGTGGTCTTAATGTCCTCTGCTCTACCTAATGGTCAGTTTATGGCTCCACAGTAGGTGTCAATGTGTAGCAGGAAACAAACCTCATGTTTTAACCATGAAAGATGCCAAATAATTTCATTGTGTCTTGAAAAGCCATTTTCATCAGTTTGCAAATTTATTTTACCTTAAAGTGCATACAATGAATATTTAGTACAGCTTTCTTTGTGTCCAAACATTTATTGAATTTATAATGGTAAATGGCAAGCAAGGCATAATGGTTCCAGCCTAACAGACCAATTCAAGAAAACATCCAGTTTGCATCAAAGGATTTATACCATTTATAATAATGGCACAGACACATCCATGTTTAAAAAGACTGTTGTTAGTGCAGTTAAAAAAGGCTAAACATGGTACATGTCACATGGTATGTGAGGTTTGCATTTTAATACATGTTGGTGACTCAGTCCTATTAACAGTAAAATACTGGCACCTAATGAAGAACTGCTGCCCAGAACTGCTGTGCGTCCTTTCAGTAAGTCAAATACTTATCCAGTATATGAGTTCCTCTGGTGCTTGTTATATTTTATTATTCAATAAACACTGACACAAAATAGAATAGCCTTGCATTTATTCAAGCAAATGGCCTCTGCACCTGTAATCCCCATATAACCCTTTCTTGACCACCCAGATTTTCAACTAATACAGACCAAAAATGTTGCCCAGTGGTTTAATTACAGACCCATGAGGAAAACCTTGCATTCAGGCAACTGCTGTGCCTTTAAGCAATGCAGAGTGTTTTATAAAGACATGGGCTAATTTATGAACACCAGTGCTAAAATGAACAAGTGCAGTCGCAAATAGCAACCAATCAAATGATTATTAACATGTATTTCTACAGCGCCAACTTATTTCTTAGCGCTGTAAAGTAAATGTGATTATACAACTAAATCACATGAATTAAATGGATAGAACATATGGAGTTACACACATCACAATAAATATGGAGTTACATACATCACAATAAATATCGGTACAGAAGGTGAGTAAGGCTTTGTGCAGAAAGAGCTTACAATCTAAAATAAAGGGATTGATACACAAGGTGCGGGAGTGGGCAAGATCAAATTAAAGGTGGTTCACCTTCAAGTTAAATTTTAGTATATTGTAGAAGGGCCAATTCTAAGAAACTTTTCATTATTTATTTTTCATAGTTTTTTAATTATTTGTTTCTTTGCAGCTTTCAAATGGGGGTCACTGACACCATCTAAAAACAAATGCTCTGTAAGGCTACAAATGTATTGTTATTGCCACTTTTTATTACTTATTCTATTCAGTCCCTCTCCTATTCATATTCCAGTCTCTTATTCAAATCAATGCAGGGTTGCTAGGGTAATTTGTACCCTAGAAACCAAATTGCTGACACTGCAAACTAGAGCGCTGCTGAATAAAAAGCAAAATAACTATAAAACCAGAAACAATAAAAAATTAAAACCAATTGCAAATTATCTCAGAATATCACTCTCTATATTATACTAAAAGGTAACTCAAAGGTGAACAACCCCTTTAAAGTGGTTGAGAGATGTGGTACTATAATTGGTATTGCACTGGGTAGTTAACAGTGAGGGTAGGCTTCTCTAAATAAGTGTGTTTTTAGAGATTTCTTGAAAACTGAAAGGTTGGGAGTAAGTCGGACAGACCATGGGAGAGAATTCCAGAGGAGGGGTGCAGCCCTTGCAAAGTCTTGAATGCGAGCATGTGAGGAGGTAATGAGAGAAGAGTTAAGTAGCTGTTAAAAGATCATTAGTTAGCAGGGTCAGGGCAGTTTCAGTGGAGTGCTGTGGTATACAACCAGATTGTGGGGGTCCAGCAGGTTATTGTCAGAGAGAAATGAGGTAAGTCAGTTTAGAGATGAAAGGTAGCAGAGAGATAGGTCGGAGGTTGTCAAGATGGAGGGATCAAGAGCATGATGGAGCATGTTTTAGTTGAGACAAAAATAGTCTAGTTGAGAGCGAGAGATTAAATAGATGAGTTAAGGCATTGATTAGACAAGGATTGGTACTGCGGAGAAGTTTTGAAGGAATAGGATCAAGCGGGCAGGTGGTAAGGTGAGAATAGGCCAAAAGTTTTGAGACTTCCTCATCAGTAACAGGGATGAAGGAGCACAGGAGAGACTGGGGAGTGTGGAGGGAGGGTGGTGGAAGCCTAGGGGGTTTGAGTAGTGTAATGTCCCCTCTGATAGTGTCAGTTTTGTTTTTGAAGTGCTCAGCAATGTCTTGAGTAGAGACAGATGTGCATGGAGAGGGTGGAGAAGGGGAAAGGAGAGTGTTAAAGGTGGAGAAAAGTTGTGCCGGTTTTTTGGAAAGGGAGTTAATGAGTGAAGTAAAGTATGTTTGTTTGGCTTGGGAAAGGCTGGTGTTATAGAAATGCAGGGCAGATTTTTACTTACCAGGGCCTTACCAGGGACCTATAAAGAGGCAAAATGATGTTTTCATCTTTTGAGTTATTTGCTTAAGTAGCCACAGAATGACACTGCCTTGAAATGGAAAATTTGTAATCTTCAAAAATCCTCAGATGCTTCTCAGTTAGGGAAAACACACTGCCATTTAGTATATAACTCGCATTTATAATATTTATAACAAAGTGCATAACTTTGCACTTGTCATCATTCAACCTAATTTTCCTGTTTCCTGCCCAGTTTGCCAGTCTTGCAAAATGTCTCTGCAAAGTGGCAACTTCCTTCATGGAACTTAAAGTTCTGCACAATTTGTATCAGCAAAATAGAAACAGCGCTTTCAATGCCCTCCTTCAGGACATTAATAAACAAGTTCAAAAGCAGAATGACAAAGGAAACCACCACTCTTTTAAATATATCCTTTAGTTAATTCTCTGTTCAAGTACAAATAACTTGTATAACAGGCACTTAAATTACCCATTCCAAAAGCTTTCATACCACTGATGTCAAACAAGCAGGTCTATAGTTTTGAGGCTGAGAACGGGCTCCCGTTTTGAATAGTGGTACCACATTGGCAATTCACCAGTCTCTCAGCAATCAAGCCCTGGCTCTTGTGTCTGGATGCTCCTGCACTATTCTGGTGAGCCACTGGGAGGTCTTAGTGCTTATACTGGACGCTGCCCTGAACAGACTTTCAACAATGTTTCTTGCAACTCAGTTACCTCGTCCTGCCTCATTAACAACATGTGTTGTAAATCAAGCAATCAAGGCCCTTATAAGCCTGTGCAATAGAACTTCCTGTTGCTTGATCATCTGAGCTCCTGAGCCTTGATCTAGCCTCTCTCTGACCTGTGTGATTCCTGGTTCCTGTGTCCCCTGCCTGACTCCGAGTCCCCTACCTGTTTCCATGTTCCTGCCCTCCTGTTCCCACCTAGTACCTGACTCCTGCTGCTGTGGATTTCCCTGGTTCTGACCTCCAGCCTGTTACTTAACCTTGCTCATCTGCTGCCTGTCAATTGACCTCAGCCTGTCTTTCGGGGGGACTCCTGTTTGTTTGATTATCCTTTTTCTTTGCTTTTAAATCTATTCTCTTTGCTTTACCATGGATTCTGCTAAGTCTCCATCCATTCAAGGGTATTTCTGGGGTTACTCTACAAATAGGCTCCTGTCCAGTGGTCACTCAACAGTGGCCAGACCAGACATAGCACCATGCCAGACCTCAATGAATCCATAAAAATTTAGAAAAGAGGTCTAGGCAATCACTCATTCAATACCCTGGGAGGAATACCTGGTGCAGCAGTGACACCCGCCACGCCATCGGAGAGGAGACCTACCATGCCGCTCCTCTTCTTCCTCTGTGTCGGCAACTTAGGGCACGCGGAACATGTCTTCTTTATTTATAGGCGCATGCATGCCTAATAACATCAGTGCTCGACCGAGCGAAATTTAAACTATTTAAAGAAACATTTGGATTTTTCTCATTGTCTGTTATAGGTTTTCTCCTTGTGCGTTCTTGGTGCTTCTGTGCTATTTGAGCTTCTGATATCTGATTACCTGTTGTGACCCCTGCCTGTTTGTGACAAATCCTGACTTCTGAAATCCTGACACTGCCTGGTAACCGACTTATCTCCTGGTTTGACCCTTGCCTGTCTGACTCCGCCTGTACTCTGCCTGCACCAACCCGGCCTGATTTGAATACGCTTTCCTTCTATGCTTTGTACCGTGACCTTCTGCCCAAACGACTTTGCTTTACTGTCATGCCCCTTTGCTAATCCAGAACCCTTTGCTTTTGCACCTCTCTTAATAAGACCTGCCGGCATCCGATTAGCCGAGGGCTCATCCTGAGGTGAAAGGCGGCTGTTAGAGGCAGAAGCAATAGCCGAGAACAGGGTGCTTAGCATTGGTTCTGGTTTTAGGGTGCCGACCGTGACATTATAATGCGCCATGGAGGCCGAAGGTCATGCTGCCACTGCCCCTCCTACTACGGAAGCGCTCCTCACTATGCTTCTGCAGCGCTTGTTGGTCAAAGAGCAGAAGCAGGACTTGCACAAACTGTCACGCAGATTGGACGCTTCTGAACAGATGCCAAAGCCGGTGGTGCAATCTCCTGTTGCCGTGCCAGTGGGCTCTTCTGCTGAGATGGGTAATACTCACAGATATCATGAACCCAAAATTTATTTCCTAGAAAAATGTAATGGGGATAGAACCAAATCTTTCATCCGTCCAGGAGGCATGCAAACTGTGAGGGTGACCCCTAAGGTTACCCTTCTCTGACCCTTCCTGTGAAACCTTCTTCAATACTCTGGCGATACTCTATGATGACCCAGATTGTGCTTCTACAGCTGACTCAGTGATTCGTAAATTACGCCCAGGGAAATGGGATGCAGAGTTTTGCCGGTGGGCTGTAGAAACTGGCTGGAACGACATGGCTCTTTGTGGCCAATTTTGGTTAGGGCTCTCTGATGCTGTAAAAGACAGCCTAGTAAACTACCCTCTATCTACTAATCTTGATGATCTCATGTCTCTAGCCATCCAAGTAGATAGAAGACAGAGGGAGAGAAGGGGTGAGAAAGGTACTTCTGTTCCTACTGTGTTTTCTAATGTTAAGACAGCTAACCCCTCAGTGCCTCTACCTCAGAGGAACCCATGCAATTGGGTATTACCTATCTAACTCCTGAGGAAAAGGCCCACAGGCAGTCTCTGGGGCTGTGTATTTACTGTGGGGAAAAAGGTCATTTTCTCATCCAGTGTTCTAAGAGGCCGGGAAACTTCAAAGCCTAAATGGAGAAGGGGAGCTCCATTTGGGTTGAAAAGTTTCCTCTCCCTAATTTTACTCTAAGATCATGGTACCTGTTAAATTAACCTGGCATACGGGCTCTAATAAGGTTTCTGCTTTTGTGGATTCATGGGTGGCGGAGAATTTGGTGGATGCTGCCTTCGCAGTAAGGTTTAATATTCCACTAATACCCCTTATTCCTCCTATGAAAATCTTAGCTGTTGACAAAAGCCCTTTGGGATCATGTTTGGTAACACAAAGATCTGTGGCCTTGTCCTTGTGCATTAACAACACACACACTGAGAAGTTATCATTCTACGTTATCAAGGGTTCTTCTTCTCCTCTAATTTTAGGGTTACCTTGGTTACAGGTACATAACCCACATATTGACTTGGTAACTGGAGACATTCTTCACTGGGGTCAAATATGTAAGGGCTCTTGCATAAGTGTTCCTCAATTGGTGGCAGTCACATCCCTAGGGTTTGCCTGCGGCTTATGCTGATTTCGTGGATGAGTTCTCTAAAAAATCCGGGCAGGGGCAGTCCTTTCTCAAAGGCGTCCAATAACCAAAAAAGTGCATCCATGTGCATTCTCTCTCTAGGAGTTTTGAGTCTAACCTGTCTGAACCTAGTGAGTGTGTTCCCATCATTCCTAGTGAGTTGATTGTGGCGGCTCTGGGATCAAATCTTGCCACACTGCTGTCTCCAATACAATCCTCTGCCCCTGTTGATAACCCTCCTGGGAGGTTATTTGTACCAGAGGACTTAAGGGAACAGGTTCTGGGTGAGGCTCATAATTCTAAAATGGTGGGACATCCTGGCATTTCAAAAACTTTTTCTTTATTGTCTCATAATGTGTGGTGGCCTTCATTGAGACAAGATGTAAAAAACTTTGTGAATTCATGCCCTGTCTGTCAAAGGTCGAAACCTTCTAGAAACCTATCACAGGGATTGTTGAGGCCATTGCCTATTCCTGACAGACCCTGGTCCCATCTGTCTATGGCTTTTGTGGTTGACCTCCCTCCATCTCAAGGGAAAACTGTGATTTGGGTGGTGGTGGATAGGTTCAGGAAAATGAGTCCCTTCATTTCCCTGCCACAACTCCCATCTGCTAAGACGTTAGCGGAGTTATTTATATCTAATATTTTCAAATTACATGGTTTTCCAGTCAATATTGTTTCTGATAGAGGGGTGCAGTTTGTTTCTAAGTTCTGCTCTTTGGTGGGGATTGATTTATCATTTTCTACAGCATACCACCCTAAAACCAATGGTCAAACTGAAAGGGTTAATCAACCCCTTGAAAAATTCTTAAGGTGCTATGTTTCTGACAATCAATCTTCTTGGGCTGAACTATTACCCTGGGCAGAATTTGCTTATAATAATGTAACTCATGCTTCTAATGTTCAATCTCCATTTTTTATTGTTAATAGTTTACATCCCAAAGCATTTTTTTCTTCTGGTTCTTTATCCTTGGTACCATCTATTAATGCTTCTGTCAAACAGTTTGCCAAAATTTGGTCAGGGGTGCACGATTGCCTTTCTGAAGCTATGGCCGCTTAAAAAAAGGCAGCTGATAAGTCTCGTAGGGAAGCACCCAAATATCAGGTAGGAAGCTCTGTATGGTTTTCCACAAAAAACATCAAACTTAAGGTTCCTTCACTCAAGTTGGGACTCAGGCTTATTGGTCCATATCTCATTACTAAAATTATCAATCCTTCTTCTGTTTGTCTCAAATTACCTGACAATTTAAAAATATCTAATTAATTTAATGTATCTCTTTTGAAACCAGCCTCACAGGTCCACCCAGAATACTTTCCTCCCCCAGTGTTGGTAGAGTCTCAGCCTGAATTTGTAGTATAAGAGCTCCTTGACTCTCGCCTTGTGTGGGGTAAGTTACAATACCTTGTACATTGGAAGGGTTGCGGCCCTGAGGAGAACTCTTGGGTTCCTGTTTGTGATGTGAGGGCTGATTTCTCAGGAAATAATTGTACCTTAAGTTTCCTGAGAAACCTGGGGGTCCAGTGGCCCCTCCTCGGGGAGGGAAATGTAACAACTCACCCTGGTGGTCTAGTGGTGTGGCGGGGACGCCCACCATGCCACTCCTCTTCTTCTTCTGTGTCGGTAACTTAGGGCGCGCGCAGCGCACATCTTCTTTATTTATAGGTGCATCAATGGCGCAAAATTTTAACTATTTAAAGAAACATTTGGATTTTTCTCATTGCCCATTATAGGTTTTCTCCTTGTTAGTTCCTGTTGCTTCTGAGCTTCTGGTACTATTTGAGCTTCTGATATCTGATTACCTTTTGTGACCCCTGCCTGTTTGTGACAAATCCTGACCCTGCCTGGTAAACGACTCTAATATTCCGCACCTCTTGTGATTGATCTCCTAGTTTGCCCACTTGCCTATCTGACTCCGCTTGTACTCTGCCTACTCCGACCCGGCCTGACTATGCTTTCTGTCTACGCCTTATACCGTGACCATCTCCCAAAAGACTTTCGTGCCCCTTTGCTCATCCAGAACCCTTCACTTTTCACCTGGTGGCATCAGATTAGTCGAGGGCTCTTCTCGAGGTGAAAGGCGGCTGTTAGAGGTAGAATCAAGAGCCAAGAACAGGGTGCTTAGCATTGTATCTGGTTTTAGAGTGCCGACCGAGACAATACCATACTGCCCTGAACCTTTGTTATCCTTTATGTGTTTAAGACTTTTTTTTTAAGTATCTCATGCATCAGTAGTTATATTACTAGAATTGGGTCTATTAAAAAGGACTCTTTCATTAGATTGTTCCTCAGTTGTGTAGTCAGATGAACAATGAAAACTCAAAATTTCTGCATTTGCTCCATGTTTATAACTATTCAACCACATGTGGCAGCAGACTGTGCCTGTCTTCCTTCCTTCCCTCCATCCTTTACCTCTTGCACCAAACCAGTACTGTCCAACTGTTTCCATATTGGACCAGCTTCATGATAAAAATGGCCAAGTTGCAGCATACCTCCTTCCATAGCAAGATGCTCAAAACAGCAGCAGTATGCAGCCATTGTTCAAATAAAGTATAACAATTATAGGTCACAAATAAAAATCAATGAATTTTTGTATTTTAGTACAATACTTACTTTCTACTGTAATCAAACAGTGAATGTGGTTCACAGATCCTTAAATTGCTCACTATTCACATCTATCAGAAAATGTCCAGGAATGGTTTTGTGGGAAGGTTTTCCATCATGAGTAGGGTAGAAGACATGCTTGTAAAAGTTATTGAAAGAAGCATTTCCGCATGATTTCCATCTAGCAGTTTCAACGCAAATGATTTACCAGAAAGTATTTTAAATGTGTTCTCATGGATGCAGGCAAAGGTATTTATTATACTAAATGAAAATAAAGCTGAATTATTCTAACATATATAAAGGAAAAAAACATTATACCAGACAAATTAACTTTTTCACATGGAGCATTCTTGAAAGCAGTGGTTTCCATTACACTGTGAGAGCACAGAGCTGTGAAATAGTTAATGGTATTTGAACTTTACAAGCTTAAGAGGACGTTGAGTGCTTGAGGCCTACGCTTTATGGCAGCTTTTTATGCTCTTCTTCGCCAGCCTTATAGAGCGAGAGGTTTATTCATTAAATCAATGACTTTCACACATGTTTCTAACCTAGAGTTCAGGATTTTATTTTGCATTTGAATCATTTTCAATCATTTTTCAAATCATGAGGGCAATATCTGTTTGCAGAGCAGGCTGGTGGAATTATAGTTTACTGTAGATGCTGAAACTGGTTAATTATGATTGCTCAGGATACTTTCTTATATGAAATAAACCTTTGGTCACATACAATAAGTAGTTATATATTCTGTACTTTTGAAAGATGATTTGTTACTCTTTACATTTGCTTTACATTTCCTTCAATGCAACATTAACTATAGATTATTTTTTTATTTGTGCTGGTAGCCATTTAGAAGTGGAATTGTTGGACCTAAGGTTTTGTGAACAGTGGGTTTTAGCTTAATGTGGAGCACAATACCTTAAAGCTGCAAGACAAGAATTCAATATTACTAAACTCAACAAAATGGTTTTCAGCATGGCTTTTTTCTATCTTAATTACCATCAAATACAAGGTATTGTGTTATTATTGCAGACAAAAACATCAGCCAAAAATGAATAACTCTTTGGTTAAACAAGATGCTAAAGGAAGGGCATATATCAAAACATATTCTAAAATGTGTAACGTGTCAAGTTTTATATTTACCTACGTGTACATTCTGTTAAAAATGCATATGTAGGATCTGAATGCCAATATATGTATAATGGGAGAACATAATATGCATAATTTGTGTATTGGTGCATACAATTATGGCAAACAATTTAACCTTGGCCATGCAAGTAATGTTTTACATCGCATTTGCAACTTAATGTAATGTGAGACCAAAGCAGGCAAAAACCATAATGTGCATCTAGCATAGGGTTACCAGATCACTTAAACAATTGAGGGGCAGGAACCAGATGTATTTCTAGCTTTAAAGTGATTCAGTCACAGGAAAACATGCTGTTTACAAAATACATACAGTCATTTGGGAACCCCTCTTAATTCTTTGGAGTTTTTTGGCTGAGCTTTCAAAGTAGCAGCTTCCTTTTAATATATAACATGCCTTATGGAAACAGTAGTATTTCAGCAGTGACATAAAGTTTATTGGTTTAATAGAAAATATGCAATATGAATCTTAACAAAATTAGACAGGTGCACAGGTTTGGGCCCCCAAAACAGAGATATTACATCACTACTTAATTGAGCTTCCTTAGACACCTCCTCTAGCCTTTGATGAGTGTCTGGATTCTGGATGGCGGTATTTTTGACCACAAAATCACACCAGCTCAGTTAAATTTGATGGCTGCTGAGCATGGACAGTCTGCTTCAAATCATCCCATATATTTTCAATGATATTCAAGTCGGGGGACTGTGACGGCCATTCCAGAATATTGTACTTCTCCTTCTGCATAAATGCCTTTGTAGATTTCAAACATTGTCTTGTTGGAATATCCAACCCCTGCGTAACTTCAACTTTTGTGACTGATGCTTGAACATTATCCTGAAAAATGTGTTGATTTTGGGTTGAATTCGTCCGACCCTCACCTTTAACAAGGGCCCCAGTCCCTGAACTAGCCACACAGCCCCACAGCACAGATGTTTTTCTTGGAATGCGATGCTCTTTAGTAATGGGTGAATTTACTCACCAGGCGCGAATTACTGCAAAAAAACACACAACGTGACACCTCGAAAACGAGGTGATGCACGTCAAAAAAATGACGCGACTCGTTTCGCAAATTTTTCGACAATTTTTCTGCAAAACGGGATAGATTCGTCCATCACTAGTGCTCTTCTTCAGTCATGCAAAGTGCTTTTTATTATGACCAAATAACTGAATTTTCTTCTCATCAGTCCAAAGCAGTTTGCTCCAAAATGACTGTGACTTGTTTAAATGAGCTTTTACATTCAAGTGTTTGTGGATTGAGTGCAGAAAGGGCTTCTTTCTCATCACCCTGCCATACAGATGTTCTTTGTGCAAATTCCACTGAAATGTACAGATACACCATCTACAGTAAGATGTTCTTGCAGGTCTTTGGAGGTGATCTTTGGTTGTCTGCAACCATTCTCACAATACTCTGCATATGCCACTCCTGTATTTTTGTTGGCCTGCCAGACCTGGGTTTTATAGCAACTCTGCCTGTGGCCTTCCATTTCCTGATTACATTCCTTACAGTTGAAACTGACAGTTTAAACCTCTGAGATAGCTCTTTGTAGCCTTCCCTTAAACCATGATACTGAACAATCTTTGTTTTCAGATCTTTTGAGAGTTGCTTTGAGGATCCCATGCTGTCACTCTTCAGAAGAGAGTAAAAAAGAAGCACAATTTGGCCACCTTAAATACCTTCTTTCATGCCTATGAAGTTTAAGGCTTAATGAGCTAGTCCAACCAATTTGGTGTTGCCAGTAATCAGTAGTGAGCAGTTACAGGCATTCAAATTAGCAAAATTACAAGGGTACCCACATTTTTGTAAAGCCATTTTTTCACATTTGATTTAATCTCATACAAGTGAATACTGCTTCACTAAATATCTTTGCTCAGAAAACACCCCAGTACTCAGATGTTCCTGGGAAATGAAAGACATACCACTGTAATATTTTTTTTGAAAGTGGAGTAAGTTATTATGCAGGCTGAGAGGGGTTCCCAAACTTTTTCAGATTACAGTAATTTTTACTTTATTTCCTCTTTAAATATATTTGAATGTTTAAAGCTGACTTTTAATTAAATAAATATTTCAAGTTTTCTTTTTATAAAGCATACTTGAACTCCACTTTCCAAGATCATGGCCATAGCAGAAATGACTTAAGGCAATGGTAACAGGTGCTACTGTAACATTCGTGCATACAGTATATTTGTTTATAGATCTTACCAGAATCATAAAACTAAATGCCAGTTTCTTGAGCCAGCAATTTTTTCTCCAAGGTTAAAATAGTTTCTTTCTGTACCAGTGACACTACAAAAAAGGCACTTTGCTTCATTGTATTCAGTTTTTTTTTTTTTTTTTTTT
>CM044431.1:84891665-84909488 GCA_024363595.1 Xenopus borealis | reverse complement strand
CAGTCCCCCCCTGATGGCGGCCCTGCGTGTCACTATCAAGTAAATGCTGTACCCGGAATAGTTCCCCTCAAACCAAGCCCACCCCCAGGAACCTGTTTGCAGCCGATCTGCTGACATCTTCAGTGTTGATTCGGTGACGCTGGGCTGGAGACTGAGTGATCCTTCCATAGGCTGAAGTCTTGTATTCATTCATAACTAGCCTATGGAAAGATTGCGCCACCCCCAGCCCAGAGTCACTGAAACAGTACAGAAGATCATTAAGCAGTGTCGTAGGGTCAGGTTAACACAGGTTCGCGGGGCTTGGGGAGTTTTTTAGGGGAACTATTCCAGTTGCAGCACCTACATGATACTGACACGTTCCTATGATTTTTATAGGGATGTGTCGGTATCACTTTAAACACCAGAAATGATCCCAGCCAAACTGAGAAAATATTTGACGAAATTGTGCTCAGTTTGCTATGAAATGAGAGCACAATAGTGGTCCACTTTCACTGGATGTAGTACCAATGAGTCACATGTAATGCACATCAGGTTCAATGCCTGCGTTGGTCCTGCATTTGTGGTCGAATTCTGGTAAACAATGGTGCATTGTGGTAAATAAACATGGCAATAGCATCCACAATTGCTCTTAATGAGTGCCTATTGACAACATGGTACATTTTATCAAGATCCAATGAACATTCCTATATGTTTTTTGAATATTGGAGAAAAACTGAGCACCCCACACTGAGAATATACAAAGTCCTTGCAGATAGATTTGAACACAGGATCCCTATGCTACAAAGCTATCCACCATGTCACCATACCACCCACATATCCACTTAAAGGGGTTGTTTACCTTTAAATTCAATTTTAGTATGATGTAAAGAGCCTTTTGGTTCTTTACATGGTTGCTAGGACCCAAATTACCATAACAGCAGTTAAACAATGTAAAGGAACAGTAACACCAAACAAATAAAGTGTTTTAAAGTTATGAAAATATCATGTAGTGTTGCCCTGCACTGGTAAAACTGATCTGTTTGCTTCAGAAACACTACTATAGTTCATATAAACAAGCTGCTGTGTAGCAATGGCAGAAATTGAAAAAAAGCTATATTGCACAGTTTATATAGTGGATAATAGATAACTCCATTATGTTCTTCAGAGCTTATCTGTTATCTGCTGTGTAACTCAAGACTTTTCTCCTTTGAATGACAGCCCCCATTGCTACATAGCAGCTTATTTATATAAATAATAGTAGTGTTAACATAGCAGTTGTACCAGTGCAGGGCAACATTGCATTATATTAGTATTACTTTAAAACACTTTCATGTTTTAATTTTACTGTTCCTTTAAACTTCTTTGTGTGACAAAAAGTCTGATTCAGTTCGGCCTGCTGGAAATTCTGAATCCTGGCCAAATCCTGAAATCTATACTTGATTCAGTGCATCCAACAGTGTTTAGCCCTTAATGGAAAACAGTGGCCATCAATCTAAAGTATTTGCCACCAACCAGACATAACTGCAGGCTTATTATATGAGTATCTCAACAGCTAGTGTTCTTCAGTATAGTCATGCTTCTTGCACAGGGATATACACCAACCAAGAAACAATTACAAATCTATGAAGTTATGGAGGACAAAGGTCTCTGCAAGCTGCACTTTACATCTGGCACTGAATTTAGAAGATATGCTGCTCTTCTTATGGGTTTCTTCTTATGTTTGTATCCAAATTTTATTAATATAAGCAACATAAGCCTTTGTAAACTGGCCCACGTTATTGTGTATCTGATATTATAAGATGTGGATCACCCCAACACAATAAGGGGTATCCATTCAATTACCAGTGCCAGTTGTAACACATTTGTAACGGCAGTGGCGTAATGATAGAGGACACAGATGCAGTAGCCATGGGAAAAGGATGGGGGACTGGAACAGGGGAGATTGCAGGGATGCATAGGGTTGGATTTACATAGCAGGCACCCCAAGGCCCACTGTCTTTCATCTCCACTGTCCCCCACCCTTTATTATTTGCTAAAATTTTCATCATCAGGACCAGAGCAATGGGGATTCTCACATGGGAGATTTTAAAAACTGTAGTATCTCGTGCTAATCCCCATTGTTTCTGAACCAATGAAGGTGTGGTTGGCCAGCATGCCTTGGTAGCCTCTCCAAAAATCCTGGCCTGGGTATGCAATAGAATAAGTTGGCTTTTTAATAATAATAATAATAATAATAATAATAATAATATTCCGAAATGGGAGTGGGAGTGGACCCACAGTGCTTCCAATTCAGATGACTGGGAAACCAATGTGGATCACCATTACAGCTACATCAAAATTCCATTTGTGCCATTGTCCTAAATTTAAAGGGAAACTGTCATGGGAAAACGTGTTTTTTTAAAAAAAAACGCATCAGTTAATAGTGCTGCTCCAGTAGACTTCTGTACTAAAATCCATTTCTCAAAAGAGCAAACAGATTTTTTTATATTCAATTTTGAAATCTGACATGGGGCTATGTGACTTGTGCCAGCACTTTAGGAGGGAACTGCTTTCTGGCAGGCTGTTGTTTTTCCTTCTCAATTTAACTGAATAGTACGCAGTGGGACATGGGTTTTACTACTGAGTGTTGTTCTTAGATCTACCAGACAACTTTTATCTTGTGTTAGGGAGCTGTTATCTGGTTACCTTCCTATTGCTCTTTTGTTAGGCTGCTGGGTGGGGGAAAGGGAGGGGGTGATATCACTCGAACTTGCAGTACAGCAGTAAAGAGTGATTGAAGTTTATTAGCGCACAAGTCACATGACTTGGGGCAGCTGGGAAATTGACAATATGTCTAGCCCCATGTCAGATTTCAAAATGAAATATAAATAAATCTGTTTGCTCTTTTGAGAAATGGATTCCAATGCAGAATTCTTCTGGAATAGCACTATTAACTGATACATTTTGAAAAAAAAAATATCAATATCCCTTTAATCTTAGAAAAACCAACATCACTAAAAAAACCTTATCCCATGCCTACTCTGTTTCTACCTCCTACCATGTCATTCATGAATGTCTTTCTTCAATGACTAGACTTGAACAGCTTTTTCTAATCTTTGCACACAAATTGGTTACTGGAAATCCAGACCCACGCAGAGTTTTTCACTGAAAGTGAGCCCATGAAAATGGTAGGTAATTGCTTCCAAACACACTGCTACAATTTACAAGAAAAAGAAACATGCATGCAAAGGATAGAGAAAGTAAATCAGCAAAAGCAGATGCAAGAAAAACTGGACTATTGGTGTTTAAAGATCATGTCTGGTCCATAATGCATTGCATGCTTTGTTCCATATAGGGTTGCCACCTGGCTGGTGTTTTACCAGCCTGGCCAAAAAAATTATGCTTGATACCAATGTCATTAATAGGAAAAAACCTGCAAGAATATAGGAAGACAGGGTATTTTTTTTCCAGAAAAGGTGGCAACCTTAGTTCCATACTTTCTTTAACAGAACTTGTATTATAGAAAATGGGTCTAGGCTGAAACTCAGATTATTACATTACAGTGTTGCAAGGGTAATTAGCTGTCAGGAAGGAGAGTATATTGAAAAGTTTCCTGCAATAATATTTTCCGTAATTAGGCAAAAATTATTTTTTTGTTGTTTGGCTGGACATCCCCCTATCATTATTTCTACTTTCCCTTGAAGTCAGTGCCAGATTTCAGGGCAGGTGCCCGGCCGCACAGTCCTAGCGCCCACCCGCATACCATGTGCAGGTGCAAGAGTGCAGGCGCACAAGTACAGGAGCACAGGGGACCAGCACGTCCCCGGTGCTCCCAATAGAGCGATAGAGCGGGTGGCCGGCATGCTGCCCATAAAAATTTTCCGCCCTAGGCCTCGCCAAAAATCCGGCCTGCTTCAACCAGCTGTTACAATGCACCAGACATTTTTCCAGGGAATACAGAGTACAGAGCCATTGCTTGCAAACCGAGTCAGTCAAATATTCTTTTAACTTTTAAAATTATATTTTAGCTTCTAAATATAGTGGAAATATCTCTCAGGAAGGTCTTTCCAGCAAAACATAGCTTAGTAAAGAGAATGACATTACTATAAATAAAAATGAGGACCCAAACAAACGCAATCAGTTTTAATTTTAGGTACCATACCAGTCCATGAGAAAGCACACAAGGAAAACTGATGTGAAGCCCAAGATTTTTCATTTCTTTGGGAAGACGTCCGCCATTACAGTAACCCATAGCAACCAATCACCACCTAAAGTTGATTAGTTTCCTAAAGAATAGCCAAAGCAAATTTCTAACTGGTTACTTTAGGTTACTGCACTGTTATAAACTCATTGTTAGTAAATGAGCCCCAAAGACTTCTCCAGTAAACTGTCCATTTAATTCTTTAAGTGCCACAGAATGTAGATTCTATGTTCTGCAGCAATGCTGGGCAAGCTAGTGGCTTTTAAAAAGCTCTGGCCTTCCCTGCTCGCTCAGATGCAATGAACAGAAAGTAGTGAAAGGTGGACCCTGGGACACCCAGGGGCTCCATTGGCACATCAGTTGTGTGTCTGCTCCTGCCTGCACTTCCTCCTCCATCCAGAGGTGCCTTCAGTCCTCCAGCCTTCCTGGACATGAATCTGCAGCCTATATACCCCAGTGTAGTGTAACACACACACAAAATACACAATCACACACCTTTTACACTAATACAGACTTACATTTACACTTACACACACTCAACTAAATTTTTTAAGGTTTAGGGGGTTTTTACACATTCATACCATGCACATACTTGCAAGAGCATGCACACACATAAAACACTTATTTTGCCCTATGTTTGTCCTGTTTTATTTTTTGTCTGAAAATTATTACCATTATTACCATTGCAAATAGTGTATTCGCTAACCGCACCGTGCAATACCTTTTGTATGTTATTTCAGTGATTATATAAATTTTTTGGTGATTTGGGTGCATTTTAAGCCATGGTAATTGTGTCTGCTGCTATCCATTTGGGAGTCTCTGGGGTAGATTCATCAAAGAGTGAAGTTCCACCACTAAAGGGAAATTCCACAGCTCTCAATTCATTTCTATGGGATTTTTAAAGGCGTATGAATACGCCTTGCAAAATCCCATAGAAATGAATTGAGAGCTGTGGAATTCCCCTCTAGTGGCGGAACTTCACTCTTTGATGAATCTACCCCTCTGTGTGCTCCATATAGTTTGGTTTATCAGTATATCATATTGGGCATAAAACTGTTTAGTAGACCCCTGGTGTTCATATTTAGGATATTTTATGTTGATACCTTTTCAAAATGTGGGGCATATGGGGTTAAATGCAAGCTTTCTCATAATTAAGGATTTTTATGCTGATATGTTAACAAATGTGGGACATATAATGGTGTAGAATGCAAGCTTTGTGATAATTTTCAGAAATTTCAGAACAATTGCTACATTCAGCATAGCTTTGCAGCTTGGTAATTTGCATTTGAAAGATGTATTTAACTATTTTAGATGTCAGAATATGTATTTTCTGAAAATATATGGTTTTCTAGTGTCTCCATACTATTAGAGTGTCTTATGGCACATACTTATACCAGGTGTTGCAGCAGCCAGTGTCAGACATGATCATTCAAATGCGCTATTTGCATTTGGGGGTCTCTGTATGCCACATAGTTTGGTAAATCTATGCATATTGGGCATCAAACTGTTCAGTAGACATCTGGCATTCATAATTAGGATGTTTTCACTTGGTACAAAATGTTATGTGGGAGATAAAATGCTAAAAATTGGAAGCTTTGAGGAGATTTTCAGGTATATCATCAAAACCAAAAAGATTTGGAAAGCATTGTGACTCTGTAGTTTGGAGTAGAAAGATATGGTTACCCATTTTAGATTCGTCTGAATGTGTACTTTCCAGGAATACTGTATATCTTTTTCTCTTTTTGCACCACAAAAATGTATTAAATGTGTGTAATATTTAGTGGCTGAAGTGACATCTGGGACAAGTTGTAAACACTAATGTCATTTTAGGTCTCTAAACACCAGATACTTTGGTAATCCTATGCACAATAGGCATCAAATGGTTAAGTGGACCCCTGGCATTCATATTTAGCATGGTTTTTCTTGGTGTCTAATGCAATGTGGGATATAAGAACTTGCAAAGTAAACATTTTTCTGAAGTTTCATACATTTTTATAGAACCCACTAAGGAGTAGAAAGACATTTTTCAAAAATAAATGTTTTTTTGGGCAGGGTCGGACTGGGGGGTTAGGGCCCACCGGGGCTGGCACATTAGGTTCCCACTTCCCAGTTGCAAAACCCCCTCCCCAGTCACAAACCCTTCTCTGTCCCTCTCCCCAAAGCTCTTCTTTCCTGCTGCTTCCATGCTTCTTGCCTCTCTTTATCTGCCTACCTCTGATATCTAAAACATAGGCATATACATTTTTTTTACATAGATGCGTGCCAGTTTTTACTTAGCATCATAATTATGCCATTATGATTATAATGTGCCAAAATTTTGTTGGTGTAAATAGTTTGTGTAATTATGCCAGCATATTTTCCCCATACTATACTAATGGGAGAAATACACTAGCAAATTAACCCCAAAAATACTGGCAAAAATACTTTTGGAGAAAAGTAACGTGGTGCTCTTGATACATTTCAAGTGACATAATTACATCTGGTGAAGAGATGTGGATATCCATCAATTCACAGTTCATATGCCTAAAATTGTCACACTTAGTTTTTATTGAAATTAGCGATGTGGTGACTACATTTCTGCTATTGGCACAAGTTCATCAAGTTTTAAACATCACACTTCAGTAAATAACCCCTTTATTCAAGGAAAAATATAATTATTTTATTAAACTAATGTAATACATTCTAATCACACATACATTATTTTCTTATTTCCTTGGCTGCAGTAACCTGGGGTATCCCAAACCCAGAACAAACTCCAAGGTTCAGTTCTCGGCCCACTCTTCAATCCAATATCGTAGTACCAGGGAAAATACAGAGGAGTAGTAAAAGACGGGCAAAATCAGGACAGGCAGCACACAGAATGAAAACCAAGGACAGGCAGGATCAGTAACAAGTCAGTAATTCAGTAATAACATACCCAGGAACTAAGAAATAGACCTTTTGTTGGGCAGTGAATATTTGCCCCTTTAAATATTTAAGCTTTGTGCCAAACACGATGACATCGGATGAGAACCAGCAGAGCCAGGACGCAGCAGGTGTCCCTGTTGTGCTCCAACAGGTATTTATTTACAATTGTCCACATGCATGCAGAGAACTAATACTGCTAGAGTTTCTACACTCTTCTCTTTGTAATGCAATGAGACTGTCTACATCATGTTTCTTTTTCATTTTCATAATCACATCTACACATTTTAAAAGAATTTTCACTGCTAGGTCAGAAGTCAAGTGGATGATGAAAAAAAAAAAAAGGGAAATGCTGGTGTAAAAGCTATAATGTGTGCCAAAACGAAGGAATGTTATTTGAAGCACCTTGAATAAGTGTCCAATGACCTTCAAGTGAACTAACAGATCTTAAAATCATGGCTAGCCAGAGAAATTTCCTCAAGAAAGTAGACTTTAGTGAATCTGATTTCCACACCTAGCACAACCTGGCATACAGCAATTTAACATTTCATAGATGTTTTCAGGAATGACTGTAAATATGATTGGAAAAAAGTTTTTTGGTTTTTTTTAATTTTGTGACCTGTTTACTTGCACCATCACATGACCATGCACTGGTATATTGATCTAATATTCCCCTCTGTGTCTGTTGCTATATAGACAGAGAATGAACTCACTAATCAAACCCTGAAACTGTAAATAGCTTGAATCTGAACATGGACTATTGAAAACCCAACAATGTCGTGCAGAAATCAATGGCAGAGATCCCTTGAACCCTTTAAACATGTTTGTAGCCTTCATGATGTCCAAGGGTTTTTTGGTGGGTTTCGCTCGAAAACTCAAGCAATCCAATTTTCTTTCTGCAGAAAACTCGATCAATTAGGTTTTTGGGTTTTTCAACTCAAATTCTTAAATTAGAAACCATTCAAGTAGTGAGTTCACAAAGTTCTATAATTTGACCTTTGATAAATAACCCCCAAAATGTATGCATATCAGGGTCGGAACTAGGAGTAAACCAGGGATGCACCTTCTCTGCTTCCTACCCCTAGTCCGGTCCCCTCTCATCTGCTTGTGTATTTTCACGCATATGCCTATTGAGTGCTGCCACTGGCCAGGCGCTGATGCATATAATATATATGCATATAAATATATTTCACATAAATATGTGTCAGTGGGCATACCCCTCAATAGTCTCGGTTTAACAGGGGCATTACTGAATTGCAGAACTCATAAGGGCAAGGTCTACTGAGAAGTGCTTGGTGAAGTAGACAAATCCATGGCCAAAATGGCTTGGTTGTTGAAATGAAGGGAGTTATGGAGTGTCTGTATGTATATGTGCTTTTCGGCAAAATATCAATATGTATTGTGAGACATGGACTTTTAATAGTATTTCAGTATTTCAACTTGAATCCTTGGGGTTTCGCTGAACTGAGCACAATTCTTTTCAGTCAGATGAGGACTCATTTACTAAATATTTTGATATTTAGTTAATAAATCCTCATCTGACTGAAAAAGTCAGAAAAAAACCTAAATACAAACACTGGGGAAATGCTTTCTTCCACATTTTTTCGAGGCTGTGAAAGTGTTAAAAGTGTGTCACATGAACAATCTCCATGTCTCTGAATCAAAAGGTATATCTGGGCTCTTTGTTGCTTGGACTTTACCCAGTGACCTGGTATTATTAATTCTGTCAACATTACCTCTGCACTATATGAGCAGACAGCTACGTTCCTGGTTCACTATCATTGGTATCCTTGTATTCCCTGGTAGGCATGCCGGTTTACCTGTTGCTTATTTACTCACTTTTGCTGATTATTAGTCATTAGTCTGGATATAAAACGCCTGCTCACTGCCCATTATAGTTCAAGTGTGCTTGGTCCTAGGTGCCCTATATTGTTATTGTTGTTCCTTAGACTCCTGCTACTGTCCCCTATGTGACCCTGGCCTGTGCCTGGCCTTGAGTTTTCCTCAAGATTCTGCTCTTATCTGGTTCTGACACGGCGGCCCATGTCCAGTTCCTTCTTTACCTGCTCCTTCTCCAGAGTATACAAAGTATACTCCCTTGCCTGAACCTGTGGGACTACTGGATTGTAATGCAGTAGCTGAGGGCCAGGCCCAAAGCCAAGGTGGCTGTTACAGGCAGAAAAGCACATATGGACAGGAATCCAGTCACATTTGCTATTCATAACGGTGTATAACTATTACTACAGCTATTTATTCTGATAAACACGCACTTTTGCTGCATTATTACATGGGAGAAAAAATTTAGCACATTAAGGTGCAGTCACTTATGGAGGCAATTTCAAGCAATAGCCATGTGTTTTTTTTCCCACAATGCAGTGGGTTTTCCCCCTAAATTCAAGTGCTATTAATGGCACAACTGTCCTTTGCCTACCATAATTGTGGACGATTCATCAAAATCAGCAGTTGTGTGGGCATTCATGGAAAATCGGACACAATTGTGTCTAATGCATTCAAAGTCTGTCTGGTGTTGTTCATGGTGTTCTTTGCCAAAATTTCTGATGTTCACCCAGGGCCAAGCCGACAGGGCACCCGGCGGCTAAACACCAACCCCCGTACGTGAACGTCATGAGGAGAAGGGAGAGCAACAAAGCAGAAGGGAAGTGCAGGGGAGGGAGGTAGGGGGACTGATAGAGGAGGGGAGGAGAGAGCGCAGGGGAGCAAACCACCTGGACTAGGGGTAGGCAGAATACTTTTTGAACAGGTACTTGTCCAGTGTCCCCACAACGTTGCACCCTCGGCAGGTGCCTTTTCTGTCTACCTCTAGTTCCAGCCCTGTGTTCACTATGAGAGTACTGTGTGCACCCTCAATGTGGAACAGAAGGCAGGAAGGACTGAGCAGAACAGAGCGAAACTATAGGGCAGTGCAACAAGGATCACATTTTGACACCATTAATTAAGTTAAGTACCATTAATGAGGGTAGGGACAGACAGGGAGATTCGGGGAGATTTTGTCGCCAGGCGTTTTTAGCAGGCCACAATCTCCCCGAATTTCCTTCTCCCTGTCTGCCAATCGTAAAGGCACAAAGCGCCTGTGCAGACGCGGCGTGGCGATTTCCGGAATCGCCCGAAGATACCTCGTGAGGAAACTTTGGGCGAATCCGGAAATCGCCGCGCCGCGTCTGCACAGGCGCTTTGTGCCTTTACGATCGGCAGACAGGGAGAAGGAAATTCGGGGAGATTGACTCCTGCTAAAAACGCCAGGCGACAAAATCTCCACGAATCTCCCTGTCTGTCCCTACCCTGAAAGTGGTTTTACTCACAACTCACTGCAGGAGAAGTGCACTTAGTACATAATGTAAATGAGTCCTTTTGTCTCTTTTTTACTTTCAACAATGTATTTTCCAAGTTGGAATAAATTACTGGAATTCTAATGTAGAAAATAATGGTCTTCCTTTCTGCCCATATGTGATACACATGGGGGAGTGAGGATTCGGACAAATGAGAAGATTATGTCCTTCAGTGGTGTAACTACTCCTTGGTGGGCCCCGGTACAAGATGGGCACCTGGGACTCCCATCAGGCCCTTACCTCTATAAATTGCATGCTGGAGTGTTGATAGCATGTGTGCTGTAAAATCTCCCCCCTAGATAACCGCCTGCAATACCCATTTTTGTGGCTACAAGGGGCCCCAAGGAGGTGAGGGCACTGGTGCAATTGCACCCTCTGCGCTCCTGGTAGTTACGCCACTGATGTCCTTGTAGACCAGAATGGTGTCTGATACCAATGTGTTCAGTTTGCAAAGTGTGATCCCGATGTTACAACAGTTCTGTGCATATTGCATATACATCTAATGTCCCGATGTTACAACAGTTCTGTGCATATTGCATATACATCTAATGTAAGTAGGAAAACACCTGAAACTTTTATCAAGTTCAGTTTAATGACTGGTCTTTAAATCCAAAGAAAATCTGATGTGTAATACATTTCGTCTGCCTTGAAACTTAGCAACGCACAAAACATTTAGCCATGTGAAAAGATTTTAGAAGTCATATGAATGTTTTACCGCACAGTTGAAGGAAAGGTAATCATGGATGCCATCACATTTGGACAGACAGTATCCGTTGTGGATATAGTTTGAATCCATATGGAATTTTACAGGTGGAATCTATGTGACTGTTTTCTGGAGATTGGGTGCAGACTGCTTGAATGGATTAGTTCTACCATCTTAAGGACTGAGTGTAAAGAGACATATATTAATGTATCTTTAGGAGTGAGCATATTTCTTCCCCCCAGTATAATTTTGTGGTAAAATTAGGCAGGAAGAATTTCGCCATATGGTCTGGTGCACAGAAAAAAGAATGCACACTTTATTGTTATCCCCTTGCCTTCCACATCAACCAGTGGGATGGGAGCTCTACCTAACCCACCCCCACACATCCATTTAAGGAGCTGTACAGGTGTGGGTTTGAAAGAAATGGCTAACATGGGAGCATTTTACAGAAACAGAAATATTACATTTACAGGAGATTTTGTGATGTGTTAGTAGGAAGATTAATCTACTCTTAAGTTAATATCAAGAAGGAATTTGCTTGCAGCCATTTCCTGGAATAATTTATATATATATATATATATATATATATATATATATAAAATTCATTTTTTTAAAGAGATTTCCATTTTGCTGTCAGTCTAGTGACGGCTTGGTGAAACAAAGTGTATTCAGTGTGCACTTAATAAAATTCTTAGGGGCAGATTTTTGAAGGGTCGAAAACCCTCGAATTCGACCATGGGAATGGTTAGGGAATAAAAATTCTCCAAATTCGAAGGATTTTTACCGCAATCCATTTGGTCGAACGATCGAATAGTAAAAATTCTAACGATTTTAACCATTCGATCGAGTTTTTTGGTAGCTTTGATCTGGCGAACTCGCCAGTCGAATAAAAATTTAAAGGGGAAGTACTTCGCCTGTCGAATAAATTAGCCCTCCTATCACTGAAAAAAAAAGATTCATATATTTTGCAGACATACTGTGGTTAGGAGATAAAAATGCAAACTATGATATGGAGCACATGGTAGTAATCAGATATAAATTCTAGGTGTAGTGTCATAAATTGTGTTAAAGTGGACCCGTCACCCAGACACAAAAAAATGTATAATAAAAGTCCTTTTCAAATTAAACATGAAATCCGACTTCAAATTTTTATTAAAGCATTCATAGCTGGTTTAAGCTCATTTAAAAATCTCAGCTGTCAATCAAATATTGTCTGCCACTCCTCTATTCCTTAGGCATAGAGGCGGGGCAGATAATTACTTTCACTTTCCATTCAGCACTTCCTAGATGCCACTGCTCCCCACACATTCCCCCAGTTCTCTTAACCATTTAATTGTGTAACCAGGACATGGGGATAGACATCGGGTCCCTCATTCTGGTGCACAAACAAGATTCTGAGATGATACAAGGCTTGTCTTAATAACAGTGTCCACAAAATGGCTCCTGCCTGCTTGCTATAGTTATGAATTCCCAGACTGAAGAAAACAAGATTAAAATAATTTATATAGTGTAATTAATGTTCATTTTGCTTGACTAATGTGATAAAATATGATTTTGAATATTTTTTTTGGGTGACGGGTCCACTTTAAGGTTGCTACTTGTCTTGTAGTCTATAGCAGATGCTCAGCAGGAAGCATTTATTGGTCAGTTGTTTGAAAACTAAAACCGGATTGATGGCTATTGGTTTCTAGATAACATAATTAAATGTAATTGTAAATGGCAATGTAATTAAATAGTTTTACTACAGAATTGTTCTTAATATGCATTAATATAATTTCTTCAGCCCTAGCAAGTCTGTAACCTCATCCAAATGTTGAGTTTGCTTCCAGCAACAGGAGAGCGTCATCCAAGTTCTGCAGGTGTTCTCTGTTTATGTTTCCTGTTATCAGCTTCACTTGTAACTTACATCTGGGGGACTCTGTGAACTGTCAAATGGCAGGTAAGGACACGGGCCACACAAAAACACAAATACCAGCAAGGAAAGACTCCACCTTGAATTGCCAGCTTGTGAGGAATTTTGTTGGTGCAAAAATTGGCACAAAGTACTATATATTTTAGCACAATGCACCCTGTCAGTTCTTAAAGGGGTAGTTCACCTTTAAGGGTTAGACCACATGGGAAGATTTCAGTCGCCTGGCCTATTTCACACGCGACGCTAAGTCGTGGGAAATTGCCTCGTGAGGAAATTTTGAGCGACTTAGAAAAACACCGCTTGTGAAATAGGCGCAGGCGACTTACAGTTTAGCGGGCGCAAGACACGGAGAAGCCATTCAGGGAGATTAGTTGCCCCAAAGAAGCGGCGATTAGTCGTCAGGCGACTAATCTCCCTGAATCTTCCCGTCAGTAACGTAACTAGAGGGGGGCGGGCCCTGGTGCGTGACGTGCAGCCGGGCCCCCCTCCGTACGCAACTATTTTTACAGAAATCGCCAGGTAATCTGCAGTGCGCAAGCTGCCGGGGGGGCCCGGAGGGGGTGCGGGCCCTGGCCCAATTGCACCCCCAGTCGTTCGGCCACTGCTTCCAGCCATAAATTATATTTTAGTATGTTATAGAATGGACAATTCTAAGCTACTTTTCATTTATTTTTCATAGTTTTTGACTCATTTGCTGCCTTCTTTCTGGCTTTCACATGGGGTCCACTAACCCTATCTAAAAACAAATGCTCTGTAAAGGATACAAATATAATTTTCTTGTTATTTTTTTTTTTATTACTCATCTTTCTATTCAGGTCCTCTCCTGTTAATATTCCAGTCCCTTATTCAAATCAGTGCATGGTTGCTAGGGTATTTGTACCCCTGCAACCAGACTACTGAAACTGGAGAGCAGCTAAATAACTCAAAAACCACAAATAATAAAAACCATCTGCAAATTGGGCCGCTGGTTGTGGTACGTGGGTGTCATCCAGTGATGATTCTAATATTTTTGCACTGTCCAAGACTTGAAATCGTTTTCTTCACAAATATTAAAATTAGGTAATGGCTTCTTGTATATCAGAAAGACATCACTGTCTAAATGCATGAATCTGCCTGTTACCCTTTCCATTCAATTAAAAAGCAATTCAATGAATATTAGTCACTTCAGAAATAAAGATAAGGAAAAATAATAAACAATGGAGAACTAGATGACTGTATTGTGGGGATGGTACAGTGATTATACAAGTAGTGGGACACATCATAGAAACCTGGTACACACTACAAAGCTGGATTCGGGTGAATCCGTCTACCTGGCTGAACCAAATCCTAATTTGCAAATATGCAAATTAAGGGCCCGAGGGAAATCATATGACTTTGTCACTAAACAAGTAAGTAAAAATTAGGGATGCACCGAATCCACTATTTTGGATTGGGCCGAACCCCCGAATCCTTCCCGAAAGATTCAGCTGAATGCCGAACCAAACCCTAATATGCAAATTATGGGTGGGAAGGGGAAAACATTTTTTACTTCCTTGTTTTGTGCCAAAAAGTCACATGATTTCCCTTCCTGGTATATGCAAATTAGGATTCGGTTCAGCCAGGCAGAATGATTCAGTTGAATCCAAATCCTGCTGAAAAAGGCCAAATCCTGGATTTGGTGCATCCCTAGTAAAAATGTTTTACCAAATCCACCCCTAATTTTGCATATGCAAATTAGGATTAGGGTCGGTATTTGGCTGAATCTTTTTAGAAGGGGGAGTTCAAAATAGTGCATTTGGTGTATACTTAATTATTATGCATGTTAATTAATTATTATGCATGAACTATGAAATGCAGTTTATTGTCCTTCAGTTGCTTAAAAATCTGTCTGTCTCTCTAGTGCAATGTGCTTTCTTACAATACATGAGCTATAGCAATGCAAATTATTTGGTGTATTACAGCCCAAAAGGAAAGTCATCCCAGTAAAGGGCTTATTTACAAACACAAGTGCAGTTGTGGTTACACAAATCTCATTACTTGCATCAAAATGCACTCCTTGCTCTTCCATAGTGAACCCCTGGATGCAAGGGACATGGGGAAAAAGTACAAACAGTTCCCTATCCTATAATTTCCTGATACCATTAACATTTAGTTTAGGTTAGTGTTCTTGTTACAATAAATTCCAGACAGGGAATGAGGGTTTCTTTCTTAGTCAAACATCCTCCATTATTAAACAAACACGTTATAACATTTACAGCTGTATTAAGACAGCCACTAGGTGTCACTGTTTAGCCAATTGTTTTATCTGAGCATACTGACCTGCGAGTTCTGAAGTTGTTTCATGATGCCATCAAACATACAAATGAAAAACTAAAACTGCTAATTAAACTGATTGATACAGGAAGAGGGCCCTGTAGATGTTATTGCAGCATTACTGTTAAAAATAATGCATTTATGCATGTCTTAAAGGAGAAAAGCAAATATTTAAAAATTATGAAAAAAAAGACCAACTGCAAAATTTCAAAACAGCAAGTTTTGTTATATTAAAAGTAATGCACTGGTTAATGTAAACACTAGTAGTAAGTGCTTTATTGTTCCATTTTAAATGGTCAAATATGGGAATCTTTATAATTAGCTGTAGGTGTATAATGTGGCCTCTCTCTAAATGTATGCACTTGAATCTCTTCCATATTCTGCCAGTAAATATATCCCTGCATGCTTTTTTCTACAAAAATATTGACTTTGGAAATTTTTTTCCTTGCTGGAGAAAACACTCTTTAAGTGACTGCTCACAATGTTGTACTCCTACATGGAGACCATAAGCAGTTTCTAAAGGATCATTGCTGCAACACACTGCCCAAAAATACTCCTATTACTATTGCACGCATTAGGTAGTTCCTAATATGCCGAGTTTCAAATCATAGTTTAAGGCATGGGTGTGGTTAATTTAAATATAACAATATACTAATCTAAAAGTTTGTCAGTTAATTTGGCAAGGTCAGCAGATGAACAGCTCTTTGCCCAATCTGGAGAAACAAGAGTTAGGCCAACTGGGAAGAAGAGAGGCAAAATTAACAATGCAGTCGAGGTGGTTGATCTAGATGGGATAGCTTTACAGAAAGAAGATCCCACTAGTCTGAACACTGTTCCATTAAATTGTAGTTCTCTAGTTTAGCCAGCTAGTTTCAGTTAAGGATAGGTTATTCCAAGTTGTAAAAGACGTGAAGAAGACAGTGTTCAGTGTGTGCAATTCAGCTGTATCTGTATTATCAATATTATAGCTAAAACATATGAAACATTACCTTGACTTTGCCTCAAATGTTTCTGCCTACAAAACAACAAACACCACAAAAACAAGAACAAAAAGGGCTGAAAACACTATATAAATAGCATATTATACTAGTATTTACATTCAAAGATAAAAGGACATATATGCATCATTTCTTTGGAAAGTATTTAACTACAAAGGCTGAAAGTATGTCCTTGTACGGTGTGTCAGAGTCAGACTTGGACCTTGGAATTCTACAAGCCCTGCGCAGAGCCGGAGATCGTAGCAGCAGATTATGTGCCAAGCCCACACAGCTTGAGGTGACCCAGTAAAGAGCCATAGACTGCAGGAAAAAAAGACAGGGAGATGCTGTAAGAATTTACAAGTATTCATTTGACAGATGGAAACCTGATATATACAAAAAACATATCTATTTAAAACTCATATGTCCCATATGTTGTAATCCAACAGTGAGTGACAGTATGATTACAAGAACACTGACCGTTTCATGAAGGTCACACCCATGCATTTTCCCTTTTTTGAAAGCCCAACACGACCTCCTCACATCACAAGTACACAAAATTAACTAGAACAGCATACTGCCCAGACAGCAGGTGACTTACTGAAGGAACAGTGGCGGCAATGGGGATCATTGCAATAGATATTCCTCTAATAAAATTTGTTATAATCTTCTGAAATCTTGACAGTTCAATTTTGCGCAAAGCAAATATCTGTAGGAAATAAAAACTGGGATTACATGGTGAAGGTTAGGGAGTGTCTCCATCAATTTGTTTTGTCCTTTTTTAAGAATGTCTTCTGAATACACAAAAACTCGTACAGGGCATGCCTTAATTGTGAATAACATGTTTTGGGATACAATGAAACAGCAGTGGGTTCAGAATAAAAAATGCAAAAAAAACATTATTAACGGGTAAGTTTGTAACAGGTAACCAGTTCTACAATTTTCAACCCCAAAGAAACATAATTCAGTAAATCTCAGAACATCTACACCTGCATCTATGATTATTTTATGGTCTTTACTTGACACACAGGTCTGCAATCATAACTGGATGACAGTAGCTCAGGTTAAGGTATAGATTTTGATTTTCAAGTTACACAGAACAATAAAAATAAATTAACTGGTCTTGAGAAGGCTTGCACGATAAAGTCATGGTTTCCTTAAATGTAACATCTATATATTTAAAAGCAAAATGTACATTTTATTATATGTACACATTATAATAACATATAGCCTAAAGCAATGTAAATCTGCTTGTGTTTCAATTCACTGTACACAATTTGCCATAGGGTCCTCTAATTCTATTGTATTCTGTAACCCCTAGTTTGTTATTCACCGTTCATTCTCAATTTGTTATAAACTAAGGTAAAGCACTGTGTAACTTGCTGCCTCTATATAAATAAATGATGATAGATGCAATGTCAACTTAGTAAAACACCATAAAACACCCTATTTGCTCTTGGTATTGTAATCTCATAGTAATGATATGAAATATATATATATATATATATATATATATATATATATATAAA
>CM044431.1:84868305-84879948 GCA_024363595.1 Xenopus borealis | reverse complement strand
CCCCCCCCCCCCAACAAAGCTCCCTCCACACAGCCTTTCCCACAAAGTGTACCCTGAATCAACCTTCCCCCACACACCGCCTTTCCCAGGCAGTGTTCCTTCATTCAGCCTTCTCCCATATAGTTCCCCTCCACACAGCCTTACATCACACTGTTCCCCTTCCACATAGCCTTCCCTACACTCTCTCACATAGCCTTTCCCCACACAAAGCCTGAACTTTAGGCAGCTGTTCTCCTTACACAGCCATTACCTGTACAAAGCCTTCCCCTCTCACAATCTTTCCCTCCCGAGCCCTTCCATAAACTATGCCTCTTCCCCAGCCCTTCCATCGGCTGTGCCTCTCCCCCAGCCCTTCCCCTCGCACAGCCCTTCTCCGGTTCAGTCCTTCCTCACCATAAACCCATAGGAAACCTACATGCTGAAAGAAGGAGAGCATACACTCCGCAGTACAAATCCTCTGCTGCTTGCTGACTTCTAAACTGACTTCCGGGTTACAGCTGAACTTCCTGTGAAGAGGAGAGACGTCCGGGGCACGCGTGTAGTTTCTCAGCTGCAGGCTTTTTTTTTTTTTGGGTATTATGTGAAGGGTGTAGTTGTTTTTTTTATATAAAAATTACTGTTCTTTTACAACCTCCTTTGAGGTTCTAAGTTGTCTGTTCCAACTCCATATACATTCACCATGCAGAGTTATTTTGCATTGCATTTGAAAACAGTGACGCCGACTGTGCAAGACACCCCGCTAACCACTCTTCATTTTATAAATACAACCTCTGTGAGTATATAAATGAACTCAGTGGCAATTCTGTGTATAATACACCAAAACTCATAGTAGGATGGCACAGAGATTATTTCATATATAAATACCCCAGAACTCATAGTAGGATGGCACAGAGATTATTTCATATATAAATACCCCAGAACTCATAGTAGGATGGCACTAGGGTTGCCACCTTTTCCTGTGGCTGAACCCGGACAGGGGGCGGGCCCATGACATAATGGGGCGGAGATATGACACGATTGGCCGTTTGCTGCGTCAATCAAGCTAATCCCGCCTGGTTTTCCTTATTTGGAAAACCGGGAGGGATTAGCTTGATTGACGCCGCGATCGGCCAATCGGCGATCGCGGCGTCATAGCTCCGCCCACTGACATCACGGGACCGCCCACTGACGTCACGGGACCGCCCCGTGACATCACAGGACCGCCCCCCCTGTCCGGCTTGAGCCACAGGGAAAGGTGGCAACCCTATTACCGAAAGATTTGGCCGAATACCGAACCGAATCCGAACCCTAATTTGCATATGCAAATTATGGGTGGGAAGGGGAAAACATTTTGTACTTCCTTGTTTTGTGCCAAAAAGTCACGTGATTTAGCTCCCTGGCCCTAATTTGCATATGCAAATTAGGATTCGGATTCGGTTCGGCCAGGCTGAATGATTCGGCCGAATCCGAATCCTGCTGATAAAGGCCGAATCCTGGCCGAATCCCGAACCGAATCCTGGATTCGGTGCATCCCTAATAAATACCCCAGAACTCATAGTAGAATGGCACAGAGATTATTTCAAGTATAAATACCCCAGAACTCATAGTAGGATGGCACAGAGATTACTTCAAGTATAAATACCTTTAGAATTCATAGTAGGATGGCACACAGATTATTTCAAGTATTAATACCCCAGAATTCATAGTAGGTTGACACAGAGATTATTTCAAGTATAAATACTAGGGATGCACCGAATCCAGGATTTGGTTAGTGATCCAGCCTTTTTCAACAGGATTTGGATTCGGCCGAATCCTTCTGCCCAGCCGAACCGAATCCCCCAGAGGGAGGAATGTATTAAACTACAGGCACAGGAGACACACCCGGCAATTGAAAATAGTGTCTCAGTCCTTCGTCACGGATTCTCCTGTTGTAGTGCTTCCTGATTGGCCAATTATTACAGCGCAGTCTTCTATTTCGCAGGACCTGCAAGCTGGCTGCCTGAATGCCTGCCGATCCAAGGATTCCACTGAGGCAATTTTTCCACACGTAGACGGCCAACGGGGACAGCAGCTCTAACGGGGTACATCCCCGTCAAATGGGGACGAATGGCTACTTCAGAAAGCCAAAGCATTTTTTCCCCACGGATGGTTTGCATTTCAGCCAGTGGGAAGGGAACATTTAGTCACCTATGGACCAGTTTAAAGTTTATAAGAATTGGTTTTGTTAAGATTTATCGGAATTTAACCCCTTCAAAAAGTGTTGGGATTCAGTCGAATCCCAAACAAAATCCAGGATTGGATGCACCCCTAGAATAAACTATACCTTTAAAGCTCTACGGGGGGTTTTGCCCAGCACAGGACTAAAAGCATAAGGAAATCAGCTGCATTTAGCCCTGTGCTCCCCTGAGGCGGAACAATTGTACTCACACAGGCGCATGTAGATGCTGAACACAGGAAAAATGCAGCATGTTGCTTCTCAACCTGCGTTCGGTGCCTACGTGCGCTTGTGTGAGAACAACCCCATTGAAAAGAATAGCTTGCGTCTATTCCTGCGCTCTCCTGCGGCTGAACGATACAAAACGGGATGCAGGGGAATGCAGCTTTAACTGCTAGTGAGTAAGAGCCCTAACTAGTCTTGTTGATTAGGCAGCTGAGGCTAATCAGGCCCAACTGGTCAATGTTAGCATTTACTCTGCTATAAGGAGGGATTTTTTAAATGCAATGAAAAATAACTCTGCATGGTAATAAATGTATATGGAGTTGGAACAGAGAGCTTAGAACCTCACATGAGGTGGTAAAGGAACAGTAACCTTAAAAAAAAATTATATTAAAAAAACTACACCCTTCACATAATACCCATGTCCTTCTGCATGTTACTTGTTTAGCAAAAAAATAAAGTAAAACTTCTGAGTCATAATCTGGCAATTACAGAGTTAAAAAGGAGAGCCCTTCCAACTTTGGTTCCCAGAGCTAGCTAAATGATTTACTGCTGCTTTATTTATGCATTTCAGAACATCTTATCATACCCATAAACAGTCACACTATGCATACTTAGTGTCGGCCACAAAGCCCCCTATGCCCAAGCCTCAAACCGGTCTGGCCCTCCTGTGTGTAACCTCTTCTTCTTGAGCAACCCCGAGGGCCAGGTAGGGAAGTCAGGAGCAATAAAAAGCAGGGAGTGGGGTCCAGGTGGGCGACATATACTCACAAACACCCACATCACACATGCATGGGCACCTACTCAATATTAACACCCCTGTATGAGCATTTAAAGGAGAAGTAACCCCCTCTCCAGTTAAAAGCTCCCATTTGCCACTTCACTGGCACCCTCCCTGCAGAGTGTTCTACTACAAAAAAAGTCCAGGGCAGCAAGATTGATTTATGTATGGAGAATAGTGCAGCAGTGCTAGGGGCGTCATATTCCCTTCCTTTGGTACTGTATCTTCAGGATCTTCAGTAAATTACGGTAAATTCTCTTTAGTAAATTACAGAGCTTTTCAGCACATGCCCAGTTGCCACTACTACTGACTGGTTCCAGCAGCAAAAGTTCATGTTGGCACTCACTTCACAAAGAAATCAGAAGCTACTGAACATGGCACCCATGAGCTCCGCTGCACTACTCTGCTTATATATAGGTCTGTGTTGCTGCCTCGGACACTTTTTCAAGAAAAACACTATGCAAAGAGGAAGCAGGAACGAGGTGGCAAATGGGTGCTCTTAAGGGGGTTTACTTCCCCTTTAAAGAAATATCCATCTCATTTCTTACACAGATTTCCATCCAAAAGTGCTTCTTACTTACTCGATTTGTATTAAGGTTGCCACCTTTTCTTGAAAAAAATACTGGCCTTCCTATATATTTACCTTTTTTTTCCTATTAACACTGGGATCAACCATCAAAAATACCAGCCAGGCCGGTAAAATACTGGCCGGGTGCGGCAACCCTACCTTGTATCCATTCTGTTGCTGTGTGTCTGAGGTCACAGGGACTGAAGGGGGCAGGACAATGGTTTGCAACGTTGTGGGTACAACCAGTGGTAGTAAGTAGCTTTACAGTGCACACATTAAAAAGCCCTGCTGTGACTGTTAATTAAAAGGGGTGATTCACCATTCAGTTAACATTTAGTATGTTATAAAATGGCAGCTTATATTTATTACTTTTCATTCAGTTCAGCCCCTTTCTCATATTCATGTTTCTCATTCAAAACACTGCCTAGTTTCTAGGGTAACTTGAACCCTAGCAACCAGATACCTGCTAAGATTGCAAACTGGAGAGCTGCTGAACATCATAATAAACTTAAAAAGTAAAAATTGTGTGACATATCATGCTCTACATCATACAGTACTTAATTTAAAGTAAAAACTATACTAAACATAACATCCAATTTATACAGATGGCAGGTAACCCCTTAGTAGCATATAGGGAGTGTGTGGTAGAGGGGACCTTACATATAATTGAGTTTGCAGTGCCATGATTGTAGGGGTTATTGAGCGAAGACTTTGGGGGGGGGGGGGGGGGGGGGGGGGGGGGGGGGGTTGGTTGGCTTAGAAAAGTGGATGTTGCATTATGTGTTATGCATCTATTCATTCACACTATTGTCAAGTAACTGCTGCAGAAATACATATTGAAATGTGATGTTGGGCATGAATTGAAAATACTTTCTTCCTTACTAAACCTGATACAAAGGATGGATTAAATTTTACCCCCCCCATTAATTCTGGCATGTGCTGAGCATATTGTAAACTAATTGGTGCAGTTGTGTTGGGAAAGAAGCACAGTATTGCCTCCCCCTGGAATTTTGCATACCTCACAGCTCCCTATCACCTTTAAATGTTCCATATTGCCCTGCTTGTTCTTGGTTCTTCTCAGCTGTGTTTTCCACTATAGAATGCATGGCCCGATTGGATTTTTTTTATGTGAGCCAGGCAGAGACCAGAAGCAGCAGGAAAGAACCTTGACATTGCTTGTGCAAGTGTAGGTGAGGTAATGATTTCCCTCTATTCATTTCAGCATTATCTGGAATGTTTAGCGTTCATGGAGTTCTCCTTGGCTATTTCTACAGTACATTATTAGCAATTTTTCATAGCGGCTTGCAGCAGATTTTCATGGTTTATACGATCTACTTAAACAGCCCCCTACTTACATACAATTATGCGAGCTATGTGGTTTTCTGTAGAATTATTTTCTGTAGAAGCCCAATGGTTTAGTAGCCTACTGGAATTCATATTTGGGTGTTAATCTTTGAATTTAATAAACTGTGTGAATAAATGCAGCCAGTTACATTCTTTTTAAGCCGTTTTCAGAAATGTCATAAAACCTGCTAAACCTAACATAGCTTTACAGTTTGGGGCGGAAAGACTATCATTTTTTTTATTTGTCCAGTGTATGGCTTTTATGGTTTTAGGGTCCCTACAAGCCACATACTTTGCTAAATCTATTCCGATCGGGCATCAAACAATTCAGCAGATTCCTTGTGCTCACATGTACACTGATTTGTAAAAATAAATGCAGGTAAAATCATCTTTGCTTATTTCAGGTAGTTGGAAAGTGTGCATGGTTGTCAGAGATCAGTAGCTTTAACTACATATAAAACAGGCAGTATGTGTTTAATCAAAATATAAGTCAGGTAATTTTGAGTCCCTAACAAGCATTTTGGGCGTCAAACAGTTTGGGGTTCATAGTTAGGATGTTTCATCTTGGTAACTAATAATAATACGGAAAATGCTGCTTAAGAAATTTAATCAAAACTGCCATTTTCAGGAAATCGTTGTGGTTTGGTAGTATGGAAGAAGAAAGACAGTTACCTATATTGGATCTAGGAGAAAGTGTACTTTGCAAAAATATATGGCTTTCTGTGGGGGGGGGGGGTAAATTACTTTTTGTGGCCCAACCTAAAATTCTGTAATTGTGTTCATTTTGCAGTAGCTGAAATGACCATTCATTGAGGGGGTATTTATATTTTGGGGCTGCCTAGGCCACATACTTAGGAAAGCCTGGAGGCTTATGCAGGCCTGTTGGGAAAGAACTGCATCAACAGGATAATGTGGTCTTCACCCAACAGATATCTGTCAAGGATAAGCTTCCTTAAGGGGTAAAACTGGAGCTTCATTATGCCCATGTATAGCCTGATTTTGCATTTGAAGTCCACTCAGTAGGTGACCTTGCCAAGCAATCATATCTTACATGCATTTGCTACAGATGGGCATATACGTCAAGGGATCCTACACTTCTCACTTGGTTAGTAAGTAGTAATGACCAGTCCTATCATCTTTATATTCTTGCAAATCCATGTTAAGTTTGCAGGCATTACTGCATCTTTATTGACACAGTTGCTGTTTAACATAGAACTGAAAAAAACATAGGCTGCAATAATTTGCTTTGATAATTGTTTATTGAATGCATGCGAAAAGGCACTTGGACTTTTTGCATGCATATTCCATATACTGAATGACCCAGCCCCCCATATTATCCTGAAACACAGATTTCAAGAACCATATGCCAATGGGGACTGTAGCAATTTATAACGATTTAAAAACATATTTAACTCTGCTTTAAAAATAGGACATATTTAGTGTTGCACAAAGCTTTGGGGAGTAAAAAACAAGCAAAAAAATTCCAGTGCAATATTACATTAACCTCAGCAATCCAAAGAAACCAAGCAGACACAGTATAAGTTAGTCACAAATATGAACATGTGACTGTGAAATTACACAAGTAGAAAGGTTATGCTTATTAATATTTTAATGTATGAAGGTAACATCCAGATTTCAGAATATGAAGGTACATCTCACATTAATTTAAGTCTACACAGTGTAGAGCTTCTATACGGACATATTGAATTCTCTGCTTAGCCATCTCTGTTATGTAAACAATTGTACATTTATTTGCCATTCTAAAACTTCAGAATCAGTTACGTAATTTTGCTAATTTTTCTGTGTTTGCTCAGAAGCAGTTTACAGTACTAAAACCAACCAGCCAACAGCTTCAAGAAAAAAAAAAGTCCATAAATGGGAAAAAATATAGAAGGGTGGGTGGGGAATGGAAAAAAAAAATAGGGAGGGCAGTGGGGTAAGGTTAACTATAGTGAAATTTACGGGGACTGGGTGGTCACAACTGTCACAGAAAAAGGTTGATTAGTAAGTTCTTCTGTAATAAGCCTACACACTTCAGTCAAGCACGTCTGTAGAATGATCTGGGAGCATGTCATCTCTCTGCTTCTGTAGGATGAGCGGTATTTTATTCCTCCCCACCACTGAAGGATTTTCCATGCTTGCAATTTAATCTGAATCAACCCATCTGATTCATGTGCACACTGTTCATGTGAGGAGTCCAGGTTCCAGTCCATACCTGTACACACAAACAAAGATTTCATTAGTAAACAACATACTGAAAAGGACGTCAACTTTCAGTCATTAATTGCACCCCCAAAAATGGGATGACTAATAACATTACAGCATAAACTAGTATAGTAGTATATGATATTATTATTATTAATGCAATTATAGTATATAGTGATTATCAATATGTTTAAAGGAATGGTCCAGTATAAAAATAAAAACTGGGTAAATAGATAGGCAGTGCAAAATACAAAATGTTTCTAATATAGTTAGTCAGGGAAAAATGTAATGTATAAAGGCTAAAGTGACTGGATGTTCAACATAATAGCCAGAACACTACTACCTGCTTTTCAGCTCTCGTTTTCCAGACTGGTTACCCTGGGGACCAGGCAGTAACCAATCAGTGACTTGAGGGAGGGCCACACGGGCCATAACTGTTGCTTTTGAATCGGAGCTGAATGCTGAGGATCAATTGCAAACTCACTGAACAGTTATGTCCCATGTGGCTCCCCTTCAAGTCGCAGACTGACTCAAAGTTAAAGAGCTAAAAAGCAGGAAGTTGGATCCTGGCTATTATGTTATGCCACTCCAACCTTTATACATTACATTTTTGGCTAACTATATTAGAAATATTTTTTTTATTTTGCACAGCCTATCTATTTACCCAGTTTTTATTTTTACACTGAACTGTTCCTTTAAGAGTTCCACAGACTTTCCTTCTATGACAACATGATCATGGTATTGAATAACTGTTCACAGACTTTCTTCTAGGACAACATAGTTATGGACTGCATTATAACATTGAAGAACTGTCCAGCAGCACAAATTAAAGAAATCACAGAATAAATGTTTATATATGAGTAATGGATGACACTACTGAGAAAATACCACCACTGGTGTTCATGGAACAAACAAACCGTTGTGTCCTGTGCAGTCAGCCTGCAAATATACCTGGAATGTAAAGACAAGGAATTCTGCTCTGCCTGGCACTTCTTGCAGCTGCCATGTAAGAGGTACACACATGGTAAAACTCGGTTGTCCAAAATGCTCGCCACTCTCTACTTATTTACCATTCACTGTGTGTTATCAGGAGCAACTGCAGGAGCAATGCACATTTTGATCCCTAACCTTAAAGTGTGGGATCTACTGGAGGGAGGTAGTGCCAGCAGGGTTGAATATTCCTTTATTATGATGGTTTTCCTGCATATGTATGCAAAATAACTTGAGAAAGCAGCAGTGTATGGGGGTTATTAGTGGTAGTTACATCATTATAAAAGTCCACACAATATTAAACTATTAAAAGCTGTGAAAAGTGTACACTTTCTCCTATGGGAAGATATTTATTATTAAGACCCTTTAAAACCTATAACAGGTTAAAACATGTTAAAAGATACTTACTGTTGGAGGCCCATTTTCAGTGGAGTTTGAAACCATCTTTATTAGGGAATTCCAAGATGGATCAGCAGCATGAGGTCCATTGAATATCGGACCTCCAGAACCATCTGACATTGGGGCTACAGGGGGAATCATTGCATTTCCATACATGGAGAAAGGCATTCCCTGTAAAATACACAATTGTTAGAATATTAACTTATACTTGAATAACACCCCTTAGGTCAGTGATCCCCAACCAGTAGCTCGCTAGCAACATGTTGCTCTCCAACCCCTTGGATGTTGCTCCCAGTGGCCTAAAAGCAGGTGCTTATTTCTGAATTACTGGCTTAGAGGCAAGTTTTGGTTGTATAAAAAACAGATGTCCTGCCAAACATTCTCCCCTGTAGGCTGCCAGTCCATGTAGGGGGTACCAAAAAGCCAATCAGAGCTCTTATTTGACATCCACATGGACTTTTCATGCTTGTGTTGCTCTCCAACTCTTTTAAATGTGGATCACGAGCAAAAAAGGTTGGGGAGTTTACGGTACGTAATATTACAATATATATATATACCTGTATAGAATTTTAACATTTGAGATTATGGCTAATTATTACATATGGTATTGAATTTGGAGCAACTACCCTGTTGAATACGGATGATTCTTGGCATTTTTACCTTTTACAAAATGAATAACTGGGTTTACAATATATGCTTATTGAAAATTGTATGTTTTGAATTATCTTTAATGCTGGATATGGGCAGACTGAGGTATAGAACCCTAACAATGTATATGTAAAAACTTGCTTTAACGTCTGAGGATGATGTAGCAAACTTTGATTGGTTTTTAGCAAGAATAAGGTGGACCAGTATAGGTATATATTTTCATGATCTGGGGGTACGAAACGCGTAAGGCGGAATTCCATGCAGTCTGTATGCCTATCCTTTTAACATGATTTTTGAATAAAGAATATTTTTTAATATATGGAGTTTTGGGATAACTTTTTTTGGTTTTTAATTTTCAAGGGCAAAGCAACATCAAGCAACCAATAGTTAGCTTTTACGGACTAGTGAAAAAATGGCTGACTGCTACTGGTTACAAAACTAACATTTGGCAGTGTTTAGGCAGAACGGTTCAAGCCTCGGAGACATGCATTCAACAACACATCTTAAAGAATTTTGAATAGCTAATTTAGATTATACTGCATGGCACATTCACAGAAGCATATTCCAATGCCACTGTTAAAAATATCACAAGAGAAAGAGTTCAATTTACCCCAACTTTTGGAAATTCCATGTAGCCAGCAGGTACATGCTGATGGAATGCTCCAGAAGCGGGTACAATGCCAGAGTTGTCGCGCTCAATTCCTTGATGCTGAGAAAAGACTCCAGGATCAGACATGGGTCGGTGCATCATGTGATTTCCCATCCCCGTGTGACACCAGTCAGACACTTTATCTACAAATAAAAATGAAAAAGTTCAGGAACGTTTGCCATCACAAACGATAAAACCATGCGTTAAATCTTTCAGTGCATATAGGCCTAGAGGACCTGAACCTTTTCAGTGCCAATACATAGGGATGTATCAAATCCACTGTTTGGGATTTGACCGAATCCCTGAATCCTTTGTGAAAGATTCGTCCAAATATTAAACTGAATCCGAATTTACTTATGCATATTAGAGGCAGGAAAAGAAAAAGTGGAAAATATTTTTTTAATTACTTGTTTTGACAAAAAGTCGTGTGATTTCCCTTGCCGCCCCTAATTCACATATGCAAATTAAGATTTGGTTTGAATCCTGCTGAAAGAGACTGAATCCCAACCCAAATCCTGGATTTGGTACATCACTTCTAATAAATGAGGAAATAAAAATGTCAAGGGGCATATTGTAAGTGTGGGATGAATGCTGGGCACTCATAGATATAGGTTTATTTTAAATCCTGGAACACACATTTGTTATCATGTATGACTTATATTAGCAGTAAAAGGACAGCAGTGTGAGAATTTGTGGTCCTGAAAGTTTTTTTTTTTTTAAAGAAATCAAAAGCCCATAGAAACACTGTACAGGTAAATCAGAAATGCAAACCCTATCCATAACTTCTGGTACTTACCTTGATTTCCCCCCATTCCTTCAAAAGACCAAATTCCACTGTGACCCACAGCAGTGGCCAAGTTGCTCCCAAGAACTGAGGGTGTGGATGTTCCAGTCTGTCGTATTCTTGCTGAGCGCTCTGTTCCAATTGGCACAGGGACTTTTCTGTCATGAGCCACTGAACTGACCTTCTCAGACACAATAGGTACTCCAGAAGATGATGGAGACTGCGCTCGCACACTAGCAGCCACAGCTTGAGAGGAGGAATCTGAATAAGAGTTAAATGAAAATCAGAACAATTCATTTGAAACAAGACTCTGTATTATGAATACACCAGACATAAAGATAAGGAAGGTAAATTTCTCTTGCCTAAATTGGGGGACACAGGCACCCTGGGGATGAAGATCCTGCAGTTGGAGACTGGACACTAAATAGTTAAAGTTGACTCCTCCCTCTGCTCTAGGCTTCATCCCCTGCCTCCTCCTACCTTTCCCAGTTTCGTTTAGTGTCCTCAGAAGGAGAAGACACAATTTTAGTGGCTGGAGCCAGTGATAAGGACTACGGTCGAGTGTCACGCCACACAAAGGGGCCACTGAATCCTTTTCGAGAGCCTCTCCAGCTTTCCTTACTACCCTCAGCCTTCCCGCTCTACAGAGGTCTGCAGGCAAGCTCCATTCTCCCTTCGCTGTCTTCCCGCTCTCCGGAGGCCTGCAGCAGCGTTATATACCTTCCTCAGGTGTATACTACTCACTCAAATATATATATTCGTGTTCATTTAGGTTTGTGTGGAACAAGGGAAGACTATTCGGCTCCCTGAGACCAGTATTAGATCTCAAAGACCTCAATCCTTTTGTCAAGAAGTGCCA
>CM044431.1:84852020-84865398 GCA_024363595.1 Xenopus borealis | reverse complement strand
TCCTTCAGGAGGATCCATACGAGCCAGTAGAGGAGATCCCTCTGGCTACATTAACTGAGACGGTAGTTTTCCTTCTGGCCATTACATCTGCAAGGAGAGTGTCAGAAATGGCAGCACTGTCGTGCAAATCACCATTCACAATAATTCACAAGGACAAGGTAGTCCTTAGACCTACCCCGGACTTTTTACCAAAAGTGGTTTCTGAATTCCATTTAAACCAGGATATAGTGGTACCATCCTTGTGTCTGGAACCCAAGAATCCCACTGAGAGTAAATTACACAACCTTGATGTGGTCAGGGCAATCAAATGCTACCTACAGGTTACAAAAGACATAAGGAAGACAGATACCCTGTTCATCATTCCCACAGGGACAAAGAAGGGCCTCAAGGCGCCCAAGACTTCCCTAGCTAGATGGATCAGGGCAACCATCACTAGAGCCTACGCTTTAAAAGGAAAACAACCACCTCTTAGTGTCAGAGCCCATTCCACCAGATCCATCAGTAAGTCATGGGCAGTGAGACACCAGGCCTCGGCAGAACAAGTCTGCAGAGCAGCAACTTGGGTATCCACTCATACATTCACGCGCTTCTACAGGCTACACACACAGGCTTCAGCCGAAGCCAGCTTTGGGAGGAAGGTTTTACAAACCGTAATCAGCTAAAGCCTAGGGGTAATTCAGTGTCCCGCCCTTAGGGGTGCTTTAGGACATCCCCAGGGTGCCTGTGTCCCCCAATTTAGGCAAGAGAAAGAGAGATTTTTGTACTCACCGTTAGATCTTTTTCTCTTGACCTATATTGGGGGACACAGGCCTTCCCTCCATAATTTGACACTGTCTGCTATTAAATGTTAATAGTTCTCGATGTTTGGAGTCATGTTTGTTCCTTCATGGAAGGTTATTTTAGTTTTTGGAGGTTGAAGTACTCTTCTTCTGGTTTGGGTATACTGCTCCTTCTTCGGTCGAAACTGGGAAAGGTAGGAGGAGGCAGGGGATGAAGCCCAGAGCAGAGGGAGGAGTCAGCTTTAACTATTTAGTGTCCAGTCTCCAACTGCAGGATTGTCCCCCAATATAGGACAAGAGAAAAAGATTTAACGGTGAGTACAAAAATCTCTCTGTCTTTACCCTTAATTGGCAAACAGCATTACTGCTTAAGGCACATAACTTTCTCTTGTCTGGCAAATTAGTGAGTAAGTAATGACTACCTATAACTGCTAAGTCATGGACTTGTTGGTAGGCCATTAAACAGACATTTCTGCTTCTGCACAGAGCATACTTAATTGTGTGGTGTAATGGACATTACCACTATACATTGCTATATAATTATGGTGGAATGATGTGGCTGCTATTGAGATGAAGGTAAATTGCACCTTGTGGGTAATAATTTAAGAATCAATTTAGATTTTGCATAAGATATGTAAACTATAAAGGCTGGAGTGACTGCATGTCTGACATGACAGAATGCTACCTGCTTTTCAGCTGTCTTGTTTTCTCTCACCTAGACTGGGGGACACAGGCATCATGGGGATGAAGATCCTGCAGCTTGAGAATGGACACTAAGAGTTAAAGAGGACTCCTCCTCCTACTCTCTCCAGTTTCTTTTAGTGTCCTCAGAAGAGAAGACATGGACTCGGTCACAGGAGCAGGTGATCTAACTAAGGTGAAGGTCATGCCAGTGCACACCAGTATCCAGCGCCCCATCAGCCAGATGCTTCTTAGACAGATGCCCACATGCCTTTCCACTCTACAGAGGCTGCAGGCAAGGCTCCATTTGGTCTCCCTGAGGCTGCTGTTCCCGCTCCTGCACCAGCCTAATGAATAGGGGACACCATCTTGGGCAATATATCTCTGGCTGTAAAGGTAGGGCATAACCTACTACCCACCCCATATTAAATTGTGGAAACAAAGGGGTGACTCACCCCTTTTGTCTTCCCCAGTTTTTTCCCTTAGGGAAATAGATAGGAGCAAGTACCTCAGACATCCTCTCCTACAGTCAGGGTCCCCTAAGCGCTAGGGAGCTAGCTAGTGCTTCCAGGACGCCAGTGTCATCTTGTATTCTCTGCATCCCGGCGCGTTTTGTTCCTGTGCTCTTACCTGACGCCGCCATCTTGCCTAAGTTCTCTTCGCATCAGCAAGTCCCCTCCTGCGGAACACATTGGTTCCTAGGCAAGTCCGTTTTTAATAGGGGGGATAACTATAATTCTGGTGTGCCCCTTCATGAGTGCAGTAACCCTCTTGACTTACAGACACGGGAACGCTTCTCTCATACGGAGCTTCCTGTCTGTGGACCCCTGCCCCTCCACTCTCTAGCTTAGCGAAGGCCAACATGTCAGACGCGTCAGAGATAGCTAAATACCCAGCATCTGCCCGCAGACCGCCCAGGGTTTCTTATCTGGCATGTGCAGGCTGCAGGACTAAATTCCTTGCTGCCTCAGCTGAACCTGTCTGTACAGCATGCAGACCAACCATTCATCTCAGCCTACTGCAATCTGACCCCATACCCCCACCCAATCCTCACACTGACACCTCAGCCCATAGGGGCTCTGACTGTTACTACTGTTACTACGTATTCTGTCACTCTCCCTAGCAGGCCTGCAAAACCTTGCAAAAATCCCAGAGAGGATAAGGTCCTACAACACTTGAACCCTCACAAGCCTCTGAAAAGCAGCCTACCACATCTAAGCGACCACACTATTCTACTCCGGGACCAAAAGGGTCCAGACCAGGATACCCCCAGAACTCAGGGGGAGGTAGAAGATTTAATTCAGGCACTTCTCCGCACCCTTAATATTGAGGATACGGCCTCTTCCACTGCAGAGTCAGGAAAGAACATTTTCAAGAGACAAAGAAAGTGCTCCTGTGTCTTTCCAGCATATGAACAGTTAGATGAGATAAAATTTCAGTGGAAGTCTCCAGACCATAAAGTACAGATTTCAAAGCGCTTCACGCAGTCATACACCTTCCCACAGGAATGCTTGGATTTGTGTTCTTCACAGCCTACAGTCGATCCACCAGTCACCAGACTATCAATGGCTACTACCATCCCAGTAGCAGACACAGCATCATACAAGGATCCTATACACAAAAGGCATACATGGCTTCCGGGACTGCCTTTAGACCTATGTTTACCATTGCGTGGGTCGCAAAGGCCATGAAAGTATGGGTCAAACAAGTAGCTCAACTATTCATTTTGGAGGATACAACTACTGATCTCTTGCGTTCCCAGATAGCAGATGCCACAGCCTACATATGTGATGCAGCACTAGACGCAGCTAAACTAGTAGCCAGGGCATCGGCACAATCCATAGCGACTTGTCAATTTTTATGGCTCAAGACATGGTCTGCAGAGCTCACGTCTAAGAAATCCCTAGTGCGTCTACCCTTACAAGGAAAGCAACTGTTCGGAACAGAGCTTGACAAGATAATATCACAGGCCACAGGTGGCAGAAGCACTCTGCTTCCTCAAAACAAGCCCAAATTCCCCTCAACACACTTAAAAAGTAAACGTATGCTGGCAAATGCATGAAGTTTGTCAGGTAAAAATGGGAGACCTACAATTAATTGCATGCTCTAAAAATTATGATATAATTTGTATCACTGAGACCTGGAGGCATGAAACATGGACTGCGAATTTAAATGGTTACACCCTTTTTAGGAGGGACAGAGGGATTAAAAAGGGGGGAGGAGTGTGTTTGTATGTAAAGTCTGAATTAAAGCCTTGCACTAAAGAAATAACCATTGCTGGCACTAGTGAGGGATCCCTCAGGGTAGAGAGACTGGGCAAAAGGTTACAAAGCAAATTTTCATTGGTGTATGCTATAAACCACCTCGTATAAGTGACGAGTATGAAGTCCAGCTACTTTTACAAATAGGGTAATGGGGTTGCCAAGACAGATAAAGCTAGTAGGTTTGTAAATATGCTCTCTTTTGGATCTTGTAATAACTAATAATACTGAACTCATCTCTAGCATTTGTGCGCGTGAGCATGAGGGAATAGTGATCATAATATGGTCTCCTTCGAGATTCTTTTGCAGAGGAAACTCTATAAGGCAGTAACTAAAACATTGAATTTCAGGAGTGCAAACTTAAAGGTGGCCATACACAGAGATCAGCTCGTTTGGCGATGTTGCCAAACGAGTGGATCTCTCCCCGATATGCCCACCTTGAGGTGGGCGATATCAGGCTGATCCGATCGTGGGCCCTAGGGCCCAACGATTGGATCACAATACGGGTGGTCGAATCGCCGGACCACATCAATGGACAAATGCGTCCGTGATCCGCCGGGATTTTTAATCCTGCACGATCGACATCTGGCCGACTTTCAGCGAGATATCGATCGGAGTAGCCCGTCGGAGGGCCCCATACACGGGCCGATAATCTGCCGAGTCTGTCGGCAGCTTTTATCGGCCCATGTATGGCCAAGGGCATCTCTGCAACATATTAAGTGGGAAATGCTTTTCACGGGGTTAAACACTTTAAAAAGTGTTTAAAATGCTGCTTATTAATATACATGTCAGTACATTGTAAGCAAGGAACGTCATTGCAAAGCAAAACCTTTTTGGTTCAATAGTGTTGGTGTTGTTAAGAAAATACATGCTTTTAAGGCTTTCAAGTTAGCTGGGACAGCCAAATCATTTATAAGGTACAAGAAAGCCAATAAATCATGCAAAAAAGCGATCCGGTAAACTAAAATCGATATGGGAAAAGGATATAGCAGTAAGCAGTAAAAAGAATCCAAAATTAAGAAGGGGTAGGACCTTTATTATCAGAGGGGGTCAGCTGGTTGATGAGAACAAGCAAAAAGCTCAGATTCTGAATGTATACTTTTCTACACAAATGAGGAACCAGCTAATGAAGGTTTCCTTATTAATAGTCCCAATTCTAATAATACATCTAATGATGCATGGTTCACCCATGATGAAATTCAAAAGATACTAGAACATGTTAAGATAAATAAAGGTCCAGGGCCAGATGGTTTTCATCCCAGGGTACTTCGCGAGCTTAGCTCTGTGATTGCCTCTCTACTTAATTTTTCAGGATTCATTGAGGTTTGGCATGGTGCTGAGAGACTGGTGAATTGCTAATGTGGAGCCGCTATTCAAAAGGGATCCCATTCTCTGCCTCAAAACTATAGGCCAGTTAGTCTGACGTTGGTGGTAGGAAAGCTTTTCGAAGGATTAATAAAGGATAGGATACTGGACTTCATAGCAAATAATACTGTAAGTTTGTGCCAGCATGGTTTTATGCATAATAGATCTTGCCAGACTAACTTAATTTATTTTTATGAGAAGGTAAGCAGGGGCCTGGATTCTGGGATGGCTGTGGATGTGATTTACTTAGACTTTGCTAAAGCATTTGAGAAGGTTACTGGTTAAATGAAGGAATCTTGGCTTGGAACATAGCATTTGTACCTGGATAGAGAACTGGCTAAAAGATAGACTACAAAGAGTGGTGTAAATGGAACATTTTCTAACTGGACCAGTGTTGTTAGTGGGGTACCACAGGGCTCTGTACTGGGTCCCTTGCCTTTCAACTTGTTTATTAATAACCTGGATGTGGGCATTGAAAGTATGGTTTCTATTTTTGCAGATTCATACTAAATTGTGCATAACTATAGGTTCCATGCAGGATGCTGCCACTTTGCAGAGTGATTTGTCTAAGTTGGGAAACTAGTCAGCAAACTGGAAAATTATGTTCATTGTTGATAAATGCAAGGTTATGCACTTTGGCAAAAATAATATAAATGCAAGTTATACACTAAATGGCAGTGTGTTGGGAGTTTCCTTATGTGAGAAGGATCTTGGGTTTTTTATAAGTAACAAGTTGTCTAATTCTGGGCAGTGTCATTCTGTAGCTACTAAAGCAAATAGGGTTCTGTCCTGCATAAAAAGGGCATAAACTCAAGGGATGAAAACAATTATACCTCTTTATGGATCCCTAGCAAGACCTCAGCTGGAGTATGCAGTGCAGTTTTGGACTCCAGTCCTTAGGAGGGATGTAAATGAGCTGCAGAGACGTGCAACTAACCTAGTTAGAGGGATGCAAGACTTAAATTATGAGAGTAGACTGTCCAGGTTGGGGTTGTTTTCTCTGGAAAAAAGGCTCTTGGGAGGGGACATGATTACACTTTACAAACACATTAGAGGACATTATAGACAAATATCAGGGGACCTTTTTACCCATAAAGAGGATCAAAGCACCAGTGGCCACCCCTTCAGACTAGAAGAAAAGGACTTTCATTTGAAGCAGCGTAGATGGTTCTTCACAGTGAGGACACTGAGGTTGTGAAATGCACTGCCGGGTGATGATGTGATGGCTGATTCTGTTGATGCTTTTAAAAGGGGCTTGGATGATTTTTGGACAGACATAATATCAAAGGCTATTTTGATACTAAACTCTACAGTTAGTATAGCTATGGGCATATATGTTTTGTGTGAAAGAGTGGAGGGGTGTGTGTGTATGCTGTGTTTTAATTTGGAGGGGTTGAACTTGATGGACTCTTTTTTTCAACCCTGTTTATCTATGTAAGAGACGTCCCTTTCGGCAAAGTCAGAGGTCAAGGACACAGACGGACAAATCAGGCTCAGGTTTTCGACAGAGATACCACAACAAGCGTGAGTTAGCATCGTCCTCTTCCAAGGGATCGACTAAGCAGGAGAAGTCTACTTCTGCCTGAAGATGTGCCCGCCCCTGGAGGGATACCCTTAGGCGGCCGTCTGAGTCTACTTCTGCCAGAATATGTGCCCGCCCCTGGAGGGACACCCTTAGACGGCCGTCTGAGAACCTTTTGGGAGGGGAAGCAAAGTCTCATCAGAGACCATTGGGTCCTACAAATCATATCCCAGGGATATTTGATAGACCTATCACAGCATCCTCCAAATAGATTTATTTTCCACTGCTTCCTGCGGGAGGTACCAAACGGGAAGCGTTCTTCACTATTGTCCAAGACTTAGCAGACTCAGGGGTTATCCAACCAGTCCCGCAATTGGACAGGGGAAGAGGTTTTTACTCAAACCCGTTCATCGTCCACAAAAAGGATGGCTTTTACAGACCAGTGCTAGACTTGAACGGTCTCAACAGATTTGTCAAGAACTACCACTTCAAGATGGAGTCAATCCAATCCGACCTAATGTCCATGGAAACACACGAGTAAATGACAGACATCAGGGACGCTTACCTGCACATCTCTATTCTCCCCAGTCACCACAGATTTCTGAGGTTCTATGCAACGGGGAAACACTGGCAGTTTGTGGCACTACCCTTCGTCTGTCGTCAGCACCCCGTGTGTTCACGAAGATCATGGCAGCAGCGTTATCAGATACCCTACCTAGAAGATCTTCTTGTGAAAGCCCCCTATCTAGAGGTAGCTCACAGCCACACTTCCCAGGTGTTACACAAACTGACCCAGTAGGGTTGGATAATTAACTTCAACAAATCAACACTCATCCCAGCTCAGAGGATGGAATACCTGGGCTTAATCCTCGACTCCCGTTTAGAAAAGGCATTTCTGCCAGGGGAAAAGGCAGCCATCCTACAGAGAAGGATTGGGAATCTCAGGGGGGTCGACAAGTTTCCCCTTTGCACGACCATACAGGTGTTGGGCACAATGGTAGCATCATTTCCTACAGTCCTATATGCTCAACTCCACACCAGACACCTTCAGCAGCTGATCTTACGTCACCAAAAGAGGGATCGCCAGAACCCTGACAGACCAATCTGTTGGAGATCAGAGCGATTCTATACTCACTGGAAGACTGGACAGTGCTACTAAGGGGCGGGGCAGTTCAAGTGAGTCAGACAATGTGACAGCACTGATCTAAATAAACCATCAGGGTGCACAAGAAGCCCGGCGGCCTTAGCAGAAAGAGTTGTCATGGGCAGAAGGGAATGTTCCGGCAGTATATCTGCCAAGAATTGACAATTGGAAGGCAGATTACCTAAGCAGAGAGACTATAGATCAGGCCGAGTGAAGCCTTTACCCTGAAGTTTTCCAACTGATAGTACAAAAATTGAGTCTTCCAGATGTGGCCCTAATGGTGTCTCGATACAACCACAAGGTCCCAAGATTCGTAGCCAGAAGTGTCGACCCTCCGGCATAGGCAGCGGACGCCCTAGTACTTCCCTGGACATTCTCTCTAGTCTACATTTTTCCTCAGTTGGCTCTCATACCAAGAGCTATTAAAAAGATAAAAAGGGAAAAGACTCAATCAATACTAGTAGTGCCCTACTGGCCCCGAAGATCGTGGTTCGCAGACCTAGTAGACATGGCGGTAGACATGCCTCTTAATCTTCCTCTGAGGGAAGACTTACTCACACAAGGTCCGATTGTCCACCAGAATTCACATATATGGGCTTTAAAGGCATGGCTCTTAAAGCCCTAGTACTGGAGGCATCAGGAGCCGACAGGGAGGCGATCCCAACTATGTTACGAGCTCGGAAACCGGTATCGGCAAAGATATACCACAAAGTATGGAAGACCTTCATAGGTTGTTGCGAGTCCAAAGGAAAAGACCCGAGAGGAGCAGAAGAAAGAGACTTTATCATTCCTCCAGGATGGCCTTGCTTAGGGTCTAGCTCTAAGTTCCCTCAAGGTACAAGTATCGGCACTTTCCATTTTATTCCGGCAAAAGCTAGCGGCATGCAGCAATATTAGGACATTTTTACAGGGGGCTACCAGGCTGGTACCCCTATAGGGATCCAGTTCCTCCGCGGGACCTGAACTTAGTGTTGTCAGCTCTACAGGAAGATCAGTTCCACTATCCACACTTACAGAGAATGTGGTATTTCTTTTGGCAATCGCATCAGAGTGTCAGAGTTGGTGGCACTATCATACAAGCCTCCATTCACCAACATACATTATGATAAGGTTGTGTTAAGGCCGACACCGGAATTTCTACCTACGGTTGTCTCTGAATTTCATCTAAACCAGGACATAGTGGTTCCTTCACTCTACCCAGAACCAAAAAATTCACTGGAGAGACGTCTAAATAAACTTGACATGGTCCGAGTCATCAAGACTTATTTGGAAGCTACAAAGGCAATTAGGAAGACTAGCTCTCTTTTCATTAATCCGGATGGTCACAAAAGAGGAGCAAGGGCTGCCAAGTCAACCATAGCAAAATGGATAAGGTCTACCATTACCCGAGCCTATGCTGTTAAGCATAGGGCAACATTCAAACTCACTCTACATGTTCTACATGCCCATGTGCTTCCTGGGCCGAGCAGGTGTGTCAAGCTGCTACTTGGTGTCCATTCACACCTTCACTGCTTCTACAGGTTGCACACGCAGGCTTCAGCTGAGGCCAGCTTTCGGAGGAAGGTTTTACAAACCATTCCCTCTGAACAAATATAGGGGTAAAGGTCCCGCGCTCAGGAGTTGCTTTGGGACATCCCCATGGTGTCTATGTCCCCCAATCTAGTTGAGAGAAAGAAAGATTTTAGTACTTAAGGTTAAATCCTTTTCTCTCATCCTACATTGGGGACACAGGCCTTCCCTCCCTGACAAAAAGTTACGTTATAAAGTTGATGACGGGATTCCTGGGGCCAAGGACAGTTTTCCCTGTTGGGAATGATATGTTAATTATATTCTTAAGGGGTGGGAGACTCCTTTTTTTCTGTTTTGTGTGATATGGTTATCCTAGGAGGAGGCAGGGGATGAAGCCCAGAGCAGGAGTCATCTTTAATTCTTAGTGTCCATTCTCAAGCTGCGGGATGTTCATCCCCATGGGTAGTAACCAATCAGTGATTTGAGGGGGGGCACATGGGCCATAACTGTTTGCTTTTGAATCTGAGATGAATGCTGAGGATCAACTGCAAATTCAGTGAACAGTAATGTCCCATATGGTCCCCCTTCAAGTCGCTGACTAACTAAAAAGTTAAAGAGCTGAAAAGCAGGAAGTTGGATTCTGGCTATTTTATTAGACATCCAGTCACTCCAGCCTTTATACATTACATGTTTGGCTAACTAACTATATTAGAAACATTTGTATTTTGCACAGCCTATTTATCCAGTTTTTATTTTTACAATGAACTATTCCTTTAAAATAAATCCCCCATATGCAACTATGATTGTCCCACCTTACCAAGTAGAATATAAGCCTGAGGCCTTTAAGCTAGAGAATGTTATCAAAGCTAATGGCAAACAAGGGCCACCTCAACAAAATATGGGGCCTACAACAAAAGTGAGGTTAAGGCCCTAGTTTTTATTTTTACACTGAACTGTTCCTTTAAAATAAATCCCCCATATGCAACTATGATTGTCCCACCTTACCAAGTAGAATATAAGCCTTTAAGATAGAGAATGTTAAAGCTAATGGCAAAAAAAAAAAAAAAGCAGTGATAAGTAATTACTTAACTGCTGTTTAACTTACTGTGTGCCACAGTAATTTTTGCATGTGCCCTTCAGAAAAAGGGGCACATGGGCAGCTTCGGGGAGATTTAGCGGCCTGGCGACAATCTCCCGAACTGCCTTCTTCCTGCCTTCCGTCTACTAAAATGAAGAATCTCCTGTGCTAAAGCACTCAAGGCACTTTGATTTCCGAAGTTGCCCGAAGTGCATCAGCGCAGGCAATTCTTCATTTTAGCAGACGGAAGGCAGGAAGAATGCAGTTCAGGGAGATTGTCGCCTTGCAGAAGAGGGAATTAGTCGTCAGGCGACAATCTTCCAAAATGTCTGTCCTTACCCTAATAAACCCATGATGCACTGCAATCTATATACACGTAAAAGCAGAATAACAGATCCAACCCATAGCCCAAATAAAATTGACCAATTAGTCCCCTTTGAGATTGTTACCCAATGTGGGATTGTCACAGGTCCTTCAGACTATACAAGCACACCAGTTTGAGGAGTGTGTCCTCCTCTTTTTATTCTCCAGCCCAACTGTTCAGAATTGAAACTGCAATCAGAAGTAGCTGTTAATCTCAATCTTCCAAGTTCCAACTGACCAGGAACTTAAATATCCCTGCCCCAATTTTACATTGTTCTATGCATATACTTCCCAGACAGCCTAGGACTGGCCTAGGATAGCTTAATGTGCTAGTTTGGCTGTGGACTGCTCTAATTTAATTTTAAAATCAGAGGGCAGAATGCAGATGGCCAGTCAGGGTGCCCTTGAAGCATCTAATCTCCCCATGCTGGAAATATTATTCATATGTGAACCCGACAGAGTATATCAGCTGGTAATGTGAATATTCAACTTCAACACTTTTTTTTAATAAAAATCTAAAACTTAAGTCTTACCACTTGATGCCGAGGAACATGGAGTTAATAGACTAAGTGGGGAAAAATGTTGTCTGTTGAAATTAGCAGCTGCAGGTTGACCTCCCGGTGTATACATTTGACCCCCAGACAAATTAGAGGCAAAGGTACTCAGATGTGTAGTGGATGATGCAACAGATGTGTATGATGAATCAATGTTCACAATACCTATAGAAAAAGGAGTTCAGAAGTATGTTATAGTTTAGCAAAGAAGATACAAGATATACATTAGCATATGATTAGTTGGTCAAAAACAACACTAATGCCAGTAACACTAAATAAACTGCCAATAATACTAAAAAATATTCAAACAGGATCCATTACACAAAGTAATAGAGTTAACTAAATTTGTCAGAGATGCAAAAATATATAAAGTATATATAATATATATATATATATATACACTAAACATATACATATATGTTACTTAATTATACAAAAATGTAGTAACTTACTTGACTGACTTGGAGACGGCCTCTGCATTGGTGGCCTGAAACCTGGAGCTTTGGAAGTATCAGATGGAAGCATAGGGTCGGGATTTGGCAAGAATGAAGACTGCGTGGAAAGAATGGAATCTGGAGCGGACTGAGAAGAAACCATCGAGCCACACCAGAATGGGTGTGTGGGGGCTGGATTGTTTTCAAACAGAGTGCTAAAAGGACCAAATGGTAAAGCAGAACTGAAATTTTGGGCCATAGGTTTATTTGAAGGATGGCTGGAATTCTGAGCAGCACTTTGTGTACTTAGACTGGAAGGATGTGGACCAGAAGAGGGCAAACTTTGGGGACGTTTAACATTTGCATGTGAAACAAGGGTTGTCACAGGAGAATTCTGTGCAGGAACCTGGTTTTTGTGAGTTGTGTTTGCTCCCTGCAAGTGTTGCCTTACTGAAGAGCCTTCCATTTTAGCAGCAGATTGAGTAGACACCATAGATGACTGGGATATGGAGTAAGATGAAGGTATGTTGGAAGTAATGAGAGAAGCTTTGTGAGAGGATCCATTGACTGTCAAGTTAAGTGATGGAGCCATCCTCGTTTCCGATGGAGGAGGAGGTTGTGACTGCATTAATGAAGGCAGTTTATCTGAAGCAGAAGTTGGAGGCTGTGGATGTGCTGAGTGCATTTGGGCACTCCCAGAGGTAGAGCTCACTTGCTTACTGATGACTGAGCTTGTTGTTTCCATAAGAGGCCGGGCACCTAATTCCTGCTCAGAGGACAATGAGGTCCCTTTGTTTGGAGAACATGTCAGACAATCAGAAGGGCTGCTTCTAGATCCTCCTCCAGGATGGGATGGTGGGGAAGGCGAGGATGCAGGGTGGTGTTCTTTGGCAGTGGGTACAGGGCAGGTGGAGGCTGTTGGTGTTGTGGTGTGGTTACTTGCAGTTGTGGTAACTGTGGTTGTAGTAGCATTAGAGGTTTTTACCACTGTGACAAAAAGCTGTCTTCTGACTGATGGCGAATTGAGGTTCCCAATAGATGAGACAGGCACACTTGGGACTGCAGAGTTTGTGATAGGTGCTGGGCTAGCTGACGAAGGGATTCCCGGGATCACCTGAGGGCTAGTGATATTCTGGTTAGAATGACGAGGCATCACGTGAGACTTAGGCGAATTGGTAGCACGTGCAGGGCTTAGAGGCCTGACTGGAAAAGGACCCCAAGTGGATTGTGCTGGAGGAAATGTACCCCCAAAATGTGTCATGGGCAACCGCGGAGGGCGAATTTGCTGAAAAGTCTGGGCAGCAAGTAAAGCATGGGCAAACTGTGGAGGAGGATATGCCAAAGGGAGAGAGACTGGAAATCCTGGGCGCACATTATTCACAGGGTTTTTCAAGGTTTTGTGCGCAGATGTTGAAGAAATGGCTGGCACAGTGAGGGCAGAGGCAGCTTGTGAAGTTGAGGAGATCGTGACAGCAGTGACTTTAATCCCCATGACTGAACTGCTGACCGAGGAAATGGTAGCAGAGGATGAAGACACTGCTTTTGAATTTGCAGAGGTGCTCTTTAAACGATTCTTTGGAATTAGTTCATCTATTTCTTTATCAGGATCTTTAATGAGTGCATTGATCAGATGTGTCGCCTGTCTAGTTGATTCTGTTCCACCCCTAAAAAAAAAAAAAAAAAAAAAA
>CM044431.1:84838383-84851923 GCA_024363595.1 Xenopus borealis | reverse complement strand
AAAAAAAAAAAAAAAAATAGAATATATAAAAAACTTATTTAATGAAACAAGAGAGTAATAGATAAGCAAAACATTCATACCTGCAAACATATATATCTATCTGACACAGTAATTAGATAATATTTAGACATAGATAACAGCAATGATCTTCAAGGACGGATGAAGATGTCCCATAAGTCCCAGGATAACTGGATGGCACAACAAAGCTTTTGCCAAGAGGCATTCAACTGCTTGCTGCCCCCTGACAAAGGTATTTTCCACCTCTGACAAAAATATCTGCATTCAGAATATTTGTGATTCTGTTAATATAAACATGCCATATATAAACCTCTCCCATAACGTGCACCCTGCTTTCCACTACTACTTTCCAGGGCCCAGTAATTAACCTATGTCATTCACAGAGGCAGGCTCAAGCAGAGAGGTTTTATAGATGTTTTTTTGGGTTGGGGGTACTATTTATTTCAGTCCTGCAGTCTATTAAATCATTTGCCTGTCTGGTAAGCATGTCTTCAGTTGCAACACCTCTGCTTGAAGTTGTGTCAGTAGCAACACTTGTTAGTTACTTTGGGAGTAAGCAGAGGAAGGGGTGCACCTTTCCTTTTTAAATGATGTGGGGTATATGCATAACTACACTTTGCTGTTAAACTGTCACTATACCACAACATGGAAAAGTCATTTTTTTTTTTTTTAAAACCTCGAACAGCTAGGTATAAAATGCATAATAATGGAGATTTATTTTCTCTAGAGCTTTCCACCCATGGAATATCAAGCAAGAATATCTACATAAAAAAATCAGCAGCATTCTAGCAGTTATTCTGGCCATGCACTGACCAAAAGCTAATAGGCTTACTTGTACATTATCTCAACATGCATTGGTACGGTTTCCTCTCCATGTACCTATATGCATCATACATTTACCCAGAAAGCAAATAATATCCAAAGCAGCTATTACTAAAACAATCTGCACAACTCAGGCTTAGGAGGATATAGAACTGCCTTAACCTCACCTTATTGTTATGATTCGATCACCAGTTTTATCCTTTTGTTTATCAATATCTATATGTGCACCAGTAAACTCTCTTATGGCATTAATGTTACACCCTCCTCTTCCAATAACTCGAGAAATGACTGTGGATGGTACAGAGACTTTCTTTGACCTGAAAAAAACAAAGAACTGGGAATCATACTGCTATTACAGGTGTGTGATACAAACATAAAAACACTGTGGCAAGACACTATTGAGGAACCCTGTTTTCATAAAATTCCTTGCTGATTTGTTTCTTTTTCATGGAGTTTTGTTCGTCCATTCAAAACGTCCACAAACAGTAACATTAATGTGGCCATTCATGGGTTCACCTATATGGTATTGATTGTTTTTGAGCTGAGCATCCAGATGCTATAAAAGGGGCCATACAAAGAATAACCACCTTTCTATTTCTCCTATATCCACAATTCCACCATTTTTGAATGCTTACCTTCTAACCACTTCCTTCCATCCTTCCTCCCTCTTCTGGCCCCTCTTTGGACTTGCCATTGTAAGCTTTCCATTGGGAGAAGAAAGAGTAGTGGGTACAGATTTGTTTGTAGTCAAGGAGTTACAAGCTGCTTCAACTATTGACTCAGACAACCTTGAAAACAAAATATAAGTTTAAGAACATCCAACAGCATGACAAGACTACATTTTAAATTCCTTTAGGAAGACTATTTTGCTGCATAAAAATAGTGAATATTAATAAAACTACATTATAAATATGTTCTACATTTAGGGGACTTGTACAAAACTGTCAGCAGTTTTTTTTAATGAATGCAAGCTGTATGTACCATGTGTCTGTATGTTCTCTTTTTCTCATAAAAACAAAACCAAAATCACAACAGGAAAATACAAGATCAAACAAAAAGCTACCCCCATAGAGAATAGTTACATGGACCTTCCAAGTCTCTCAGGCAATACAGTGCACATACTTGATCTAAGATGTTCAAGGTTCACAGTATGAAAACAGGAATAGACATTTTCTACACACATAAACTATGTCCATTCCGAAGATATTGATAATTATCAAGAAAGTGAGCATTCTCTAAGTTCAAACATCCAAACAGAAGACCTACGTCAACCATTTTTTATGCCCCTGAATGCGAAGGGGCATATTAATAGGCTATATAATACATCACATTAATTCCATGCTGCACTGTGTAAAATTTTGTGTATTTCTACTCAAGTCAGTTACTTGAGTAATAGAGTAAAATTCTGGTATAAAATCATATTATGCATACGGCCCTACCTGTCGGTGCAGGACGTATGGGGGTTAAGTTCTCCTCTCTGGAGGCAGGACAAACAATGAATGAATTTAGGCTCCTCCTCTTCCTGTGTCTCCCTCTATCTTCAGTTTTTTGTTTGTCCTGCTTGGAGGCAGACATAACCTCTTCACAATTATTCTTTATATTTTTCAACTGGTGAGCTCTTAGCTAAAGTGAGCCCTACTTAGTGTGCTCCTATAGTTTACCAATGAGGTAAAACTATTAATGAAGCAGAGCAACCAATCTCTAAAGTGGACAAAGTGTTGGGTAAAACCACAAAAAAATTCTAGGTTTTTCCCTACCAGCCGCTCAATTTCCCAAATTGTTTCAAGAGAATGGTCTAAACCAGATAAGCGCAATCCAATTCCACAAAAATTCAAGTACCAGAAGAGTTTTAAACAGATGTGGGATAAAACATCCAAAGTTGACTCTGCCATTGTAAAATTATCCAGAAACACCACACTCCCATCTGAGGGCGCAGGATCCTTTTGGGACTGTATGGATAAAAAGATGGAGTCAGCACTGAGACGTGAATTTACTCACTCAGCGGCCAGATTAAAGGGGGAGTTAACTTTTAGTATAATGTAGAGACTGATTGTCATTTTTTATTGTTTGTGGTTTTATAGTAATTTAGCTTTTTATTCAGCAGCTCTCTAGTTTGCAGTGTCAGCAATTTGGTTTCTAGGGTACAAATTACCCTAGCAACCCTGCATTGATTTGAATAAGAGACTGGAATATGAATAGGAGATGGACTGAATAGTAATAAAAAGTGGCAGTAACAATCCATTTGTAGCCTTACAGAGCATTTGTTTTTAGATGGTGTCAGTGACCCCCATTTGAAAGCTGCAAAGAAACAGAAGAAAATTGCAAATCATTACAAAACTATGGAAAATAAATAATGAAGACCAATTGAAACGTTTCTTAGAATTGGCCCTTCTACAATATACTAAAAGTTAACTTGAAGGTGAACCACCCCTTTAAGGCCGGATTCCGCATCTCTCAGCGTAGCTTGTATAGCTCAGTTTTGGTGCCAGGAGTTAATGAAATCTCCACTAAGCACTCATCCAGACACTTCATTAGCCTTAGATAAACTCAATTTGGCACTTTTTTCTTAGCGGAACTTAACTAGAAATCGCTAAACAGCAAGAGCAGCAGAAGCTTCCATTACAGCTCGGAGAGCTCTATGGTTGAGACAATGGTCAGGGGATGTAGCATCCAAGAACAGATTAGCCTCATTTAAATTTGAAGGCAATCAATTGTTTGGCCCAGAACTAAAACAAATCATTTCTGAAGTGACCGGTGGAAAAGGATCTTTTATTCCGCAAGGCAAGAGAACATGAAAAGATACACACAAACGCAATTATCACCACCAAACATGGGGTTCATACCCCAGATCATCCAACAGAGGCAGATCTAATACACAACAATCCTCCCAAAGAAAATTCAAACCTTGGCAGTCTCAACAAAAATCAGCCAGGAAGGGAGGTCCACCCAAGAGCAAGGATTCCTGACTCTCACACAGAACACAATACAATGCGGGTGGGGGGTAGGCATCAAAAGTTTGCCATGGCGTGGAGAGACTCCATAACAGACACATGGGTACTCAATACAATCTCGAAGGGTCACAAAATATACTTCACCAAATACCCTCCAAGAGGCAGATTCAGATCATCAAAAAAATGATCAGAACCTACCATGGCAGAAATCCTACAAGATCTTATAGACAAAAGTGATAACTCTCCAACAACAATTTCAAGGTTTCTACTACTATTTTCTTAGTCTCAAAAAAAGACGGAGGTTTCCGTCCAATCTTAAATCTACAACCACTCAACAGATACATAAAGTATCAACACTTCAAGATGGAATCTATTCGTTCCATCACTACAGCCATACCAGTAGCAGCGTTCATGACCAAAGTGGATCTAAGAGATGCTTATCTTTACATCCCCATTCACCCAGACCACCAAAAATTTCTTAGATGTTTTCTAGGTCACCAGCATTTCCAATTTCAGGCTATGCACTTTGGCCTAACCTCAGCACCCAGGATCTTCACAGAGGTACTAGGGGCTCTAGATGCAACAATTCGCTCAAAGGGAATACACATATTTTACCCCCATATGTCCTGCACTACAGTACGAGCCTATGCAAAAGATATTTACAAGCTAAGTAAATCTCCTTATAAATACCTACACCACATTTTAATTATACCTTAGACTAGGTAGTATGGAGTCACAAAACATGTCAGATCGGGAAGGCATTTGCCTTCAATGCAGAGAGAAATGTGCAGACAGTTCTTTAATTTTAGCCCTCCTTGAATAAGGTATACATGCAGTTCAACCACTTTGACATTCAGACCTTCCATTCCAGGTTCTGATAGTTCAGACAAATTGCCAATTTCTCTGTTTTGGCTAATGAGTTCTAATCTCTTTAGGACTAAAGAAATTGTTTTCTTCTTTCCTCCAGGGATTAAGTACAGGTATGGGATCTGTTGTCCGGAAACCCATTATCCAGAAAGCTCAGAATTACGGAAAGGTCATCTCCCATAGACTTCATTTTACCCAAATCCACATTTTTAGTGCTTTCCTGTTTCTCTGTAATAATAAAACAATATCTTGTTCTTGAGCCAAACTATGATATAATTAATCCTTATTGGAAGAAGAAAAAGCCTATTAGAAAATCATTTAAATGTTAAATAGACCCAATAGACTTAAGGTATGAATATCCAAATGACAAAAAGATACATTTGGAGAATTCTGGATAACAGGTCCCAAAACCTGTACTGGGCATCTTCAACAACTAGAATCTTCCAGAACATAGTTTTTGAGGTTATTTGATGACCAAAGCTTTGGAATTCAAGGTGGGGGTCCAAAAATAATATAGACCAAACTAGAAGGCTTATGAGGGAAACTGTTGCTATAGTGCCCTCAAATTGGAGGGAATAAAATGAAACAAAGCTAAAAAACCAATGGAAGGAAATTATTTCATGCAACGTGTAGCCTTCATATAATGGCATCTTTATATTGCTATTATATCTGTGGATAAATACGTATTTAACCCGAAAAAGGATTGCGAAGTGCAGCCATTCACCAAGAATGTATTATCACTCAACCACTCACTTTACTGAAGCTTTATTGGATACTAATTTTCTTTCTTCCTTGGGAGACGTTACAAGAACAGAAGGTTTTTTCTTGCTTTGAACAGCAGTATCATTACTGGAGGAATGATGATCACTCTTATTGCTGCTGTTGCTGCTTTCATCACTGCAACTAGAGATCCTCATGTTATCACTGTCCCCACTCTCACTGGTACTGCTGCTTTTGGATTCCCCATTAAGCTTTTCCTGCTGTCCAAATGATATAGGGAGCTGATCCTCAAAAATGATTTGCACAACTTCTGAGGAAATCTTATTTTTTCGGCTTTTCCTTTTGGTACTGTTGGTAGTTATTGTATTGTTACGTTTTCCATGAGAACCAGCAAGTGTGGTCCATGTAGCAGATATGCCAATAGTGGTTGTTGTGGTTGCACTAGGTGGTTCTGTTAAAACTTGAGGTTCATCTGTTAAAAAAACAAAAAATGCAATTGTAAAAAACATGTTCTGCTTTTTGATCTTTGCATCTAACTAATGTCATCAAGTAATACATTAACAGATTGATAAGCAATTGTGCCAAAGGGGACAAAGCAAACAATTCCGATGAAACTAAATAACAACATTAATATGCATATACTTATCGGTTTTACCTTCAGCTTTTTGCTTTTCTTTTTCAAGTGCAACTTGTAACTCAAAGTTTTCCTTGATTTTAGCCTCAATTTCTTCTAGTTTTCTTCGTTGTTCTTCCTTCTTCTTGCGCCTTTTCTCCTTCCTTTTCTCCCGTTTTGCTGCCAAAGCAAGGCGTCTGCTTTCTTCTCTTAACTATGAAAATTAAAATCGCAAAAAGCACTCTGTAATAAAATCTATTGTTATAACAACAAGTCTAATGAGACAAGTAACTGTATAAATTCTGAACAGTGTCTTATTTAAACCAATACTTGCCAAGCACTGATAGGGATTTTTTTCAGCGAGAAGCATCTTTAAATTAACCTGTTCAAATGCCTGACAAAACCAGAATTCTTGATAGGAATTCTATTACTGGCAAGAATACATACATATATACATACAAATATGCACCAATTATATGGCCTCATCACCAAGCTAGTGTTGTAAACAGAAATGGACCAAATAGTTAAACCCCCCACAAATTACAAATGAACATCAACTGCAAAAGGAGGCTCATAACAGGATTTTATACTCACCGTTCTGTTTCTCTCTAGTCGAAAAGGGGGACATAGGGAACGATGGGGTTAAGCTCCATTATCCGGAAGCAAGCCACTTGCAAATTAGTTAAGGGGCGTGCCCGAGTAGGCTCAACCACCCACTCTGTACAATCTTGTAGAAAGGTGCGTATTGTCTCCTCATTCGCTAATTTATGTTGGAAGAGGATCGACAAGGCAGAAACCTGGACCTTGAGTGAACTAATCTCAACCCCATCTGTAGTCCTTGCTGCAGAAAGGACAAGACTCTTGGAATGTTGAGGTCAGTGAACGGAAATTAGCTTCTCTGCACCAGTTGGAATAGACTCGCCACACCCAGTGGTATGACTTGGATGAGGACGCATTGCGTGCCTTCAGCATGGTTGGAATAACTTCCTAAGCTAGTCCCATGCTCCTCCAGATGGATGTCTCAATAGCCATCCTGTCAATGCGAATAGTCCTGGATTGTGATGCACTATTGGCCCTTGCTGAAGAAGGTCTGGTCTGTAATCCAGCCAAATTGGTTGTGCTATCGACATCTCCTGAAGGTCGGAGAACCAAGTCCTCCGTGGCCAAAATAGGGCCACTACTATCACAGTGGTTCGCAATCTCTTGAACTTCTTGAGAACCCCTGGCAATATCGGAAGAGTTGTGAATACATATGACAGGTCGAACTGCCATTGCTGGGTCAATGCGTCTACTAGCGGGTCTCGACAGGCAAACTATTTTGAGGCTTTTCGATTGAGCCCAGTCGCCATGAGGTCTATGCTTGGACATCCATAGTTGTCTACTAGTTGTTGGAAAGCCTCCCATTCCCCTGGATCCAAATGGTTCTGGCTGAGAAAGTCTGCCTTGGTATTTGACAATCCTGGAATGCGTATGGCGTACAGAATCTGCCTTGCTTCCGCCAGTGCCAAGTGGCTTCGAGTTCTTCCCTGGCAGTTTATCTACGCCACTGTGATCACGTTGTCGCTCTGTATGAGGACAGGTTGTTCCCGCAGGAGTAGTGTCCACTGATGAAGTGCTAACTTTACCCCTCTCATCTCGTGAATGTTGATCGGTAGTTTGGATTCCTGTGGAGAGCAAAGTCTTTGAGCTGACCGATTGTCCTATGTCGCCCCCCAGCCATGGAGACTGGCATCTGTGGCTATAACCCTCCACTCTGTGGTGGCCCATGACTGTCCTCTGGCTAGGTTGTCACCACTGGAGAGCCGCCTGTGTCATTTGCGACAACCGAAGAGGTGTTGTTGGTGATTCCCCTTTCCAAGAGGATAAAATGTTGGCTTGAAGGGGGTGCAGATGGATCTGTACAAATGGAACTGCTTCTATGGCAGACACCATTGTTCCAAGCACCTGCATAGCCTTGTGTACTGTCGTCATTCAGTTGGATAACAGTGCCTGAACCGGACTCTTGATTCTGGTCTGTTTGTCCATGGGGGAACTGACCATCTGCGCCTGTGTATTGAATTCCAGCCCCAGGAATGTCATCTGATGACTCGGGCGAGGTTTGGATTTTTTCCCAGTTGATGGACCACCCGAAATCTTGAAGGAGGTGAACCGCCTTGTTGAGATCCTCTCTGGCCTTGTCTACTGACCCTGCCTTTAATAGTAGGTTGTCTAAATAGGGGTTCACAGATATTCACAGTCTAATGGACGCCGCTGTAACTGCCATGGGGCTGAAAACAGGTCAAATGGTAATGCCACAAATTGGTGATGCTTGTTCTCGAATGCAAGAGAAGATAGCGATGGTGAGGAGGCCAAATTGGGACGTGGAGATATGCATCCTTGACTGCCCTTGCTCCATCCCCCCGTATCACTGACTGCAACATCTCCATTTTTAAGTGCACAGCTCGAATATATTTGTTGAGGCCTTTGAGGTCTAGCACAGGCCTGACTGTGCCATCCTTCTTTAGGACTGTGAACAGATTTGAGTAGAACCCCGAGAATCTCTCTAGAGTTAGAACTGGGACTGTTATCACTGTTCTCTTCATCTTCTCTATGCATAAAAGAAAACATCTTGTAGGATTTGACAGAACCCTGGACATGATGAAAGTTCTGGGAGGAGGTGATGTGAAGTCCAGAGGGTGTGCCCTGTCAGGCGGACGTGGGCTTGTTGTAGGACTTGGTAGTCTTTCGTGCGGTCCAGCCTATATCATTGCCCTTAGCCCGAAAGTGGAAGTGTTGCAGTGAGCCACGTCGTCTTGTGGAATGCCCACTTTGGCCACGAAAAAACTTCCATCGCCTATGAGCTGTTGAGGTTCGACTTCTGGCTTGTGGGAGGAAGGTACTCTTACCCTCTTGTAGCTTGGGAGGTGATCTTTTCAAGTTCCTCTCCAAATAATCTTTGTCCCTTGAAGAGAAGCTAAGTTAATGCCTTCTTAGAGCCAATATCTGCCGACCAGCTCTTTAGCCAGAGTGTTCTGCGTGCTGCCACGGACAAGGCCGAGGTACGTGCAGTCAACTGAGAAGGTAGTCTCACAGAGGTAACTTGAAGCCGTGTGATACTTTGTGCCATTGTTAATAATTCAGACCGAGGGACATCTTCTTGGATGTCCGTAACAAGGGACTCAGACCAAGCTTGTATGGCCCTGGATACCCAGGCTGAGGCAAGACAAGGACACGGTGTCAATCCAGCAGATTAGAAGATTGCCCTTAAAAAACTCTCTGATCTCCTATCGGAGGGATCCTTGAACGCTGCGGCGTCAGTAACTGGCAGTGGACTTTAACAACCTGGACACCGGTCCATTAACAGCCGGGGGGGATTGACCATTTTGTCAATCAGTTCCTTGGAAAAGGGATACGACCTGGTGAATTGTTTTGTTGCTTGGAATTTACGTTCAGGTACATTCCATTCATTCTGCATAATACTGGTTAGCTGATCATGATCAGGAAAACAAATTGAGGATTTGTGTTGCCTCTTAAAGAGAGAAGATGCTTCTCCCTGTTTCTTTGGCTTTTGCGACAGATTCAGTTCCTCCAGAACCCCCTTGATAATACCATCAACGTCATGCAGAATATCTTTATCCCTGCATTCGTCGCTATCATCTTCCTCCGCAGATGATTCGTCTGAGGAAAATAGTTTGCCCTCATAGTGGGATGAACAATGTTCAAGGACCGAATCCTCAGACTGTGACTGAATATTAGTGCTCCCTGTGACAGCCACTTTTCTAGTGGTGAAGCTTCCCCAGTGAATTCCCCAAATTATCTGCAATAGCAGGGAGTCCCTGCAGGGATTCAAGGGATTGAGAGAGTTGAACTGCACAGAGGGGTACAGGCAAGGGCCTTGGACGCTGTCTTGGGGTGAGGTATCAACCTGCTGACCTGGGGGACTGCCAGAAGAGGAGGCACCCCCTGGAGCAGGACCTGCAAAGAGGATCTTTCTGTCTTTGTGGTAATTTAATCTGGCAAGCCAGGTACTTCACCTGTGCTGTGGAAGAAGACCTCCCCCCCCGCCCTGGTGAATACCTCCCCTGTCCTACCTTCTGCCATGGTAGTAAAGTGAAGAGAATGGAGTGCAGATGGATCAGGGGTAGTCGAATTGCTCGGATTTCGAGCAGATTGATTTGTAAAAGTTTTTCAGTTGGACTCCACGTCCCCTGTGCTGTTCTGCTCTCTAGAACTGCTCCCCATCCGAATACTCGCATCTGTGGTGAGGATGCACCAAAGGGGTTCCCCGAGGGTTCTCCCCCGAGAGGTGAATCGGATCTAGCCACCAGCGAAGGGAGAGCCTCGTTTGAGGGGACAGTGGGATCTCCTGTAGTAAGGATCTCCGGTTCCATACATTGAGGATGTTCAGTTGCAGGTCTCTTAGATGGAACTGAGCAAGGGGAACTGCCTCTATGGTAGAGACCATGACTCCCAACACCTTCATGCAGAATTTCGTGTGTCGCGGTTTCTGAAGTAGAATTCGCACTAGCGCTTGGCGGTGGGAGGGATATCCGCCTTGTCTGTGTCTCATGCCCAAGAAGTTCATGGACTGACTGGGTGTTGGGGACTACTTTTCTAGGTTCAGGACGCATCCCATTTTCCCGAGTTTGACCATGGGAATTTGGAGTGCCCATTGATTCCTCCTGGGGAGACGGAGCCTTGATTAAGAGGTCGTCCAGATAAGGGGTGATGGAGATTCCTTGTTTGCGAATTTCTGCTGTAGCTGCTGCCATAATCTTGGTAAAAGGAGGCCAAATAGAAGCTTATTTATATAAATTATAGTAGTGTCTCTAAAGCTTTTACCAGTGAATTTTATGTCAATTACTTTTAAACACATTAATTAAACAAAGGGTAGACTTGTGAATTGAAAATGGCGATTTTGGAATGCAAAGCGCAAGTATTTCTGGTGCGGAGAAAAATGGGGATGTGCAGGTAGGCGTCCTTTATGTCGAGCGACATGAAGAATTGCCCTAGAGCCATTGCTGTGATGACAGATCTTAGGGACTCCATCTTGAATTTTCGTGTGCATATGAACTTGTTCAGCTCTTTGAGGTCTAGGATGGGACGCACCGACCAGTCTTTCTTTGGCACCATGAATAGATTGGAATAATAACCCTGGAACAGCTCGGTCGAAGGCACCGGGGTATAACTTCCACCTGGAGCAGGTTTGAAATTACCTGTAGGCAGGCCGTGTGCTTTGCCGATTCCTGAGGAAGTCGTGACATGAAAAATCTGCGTGGTGGCATTGAGACAAACTCTATGTGGTAGCCTCGAGTAACGACTGTGGATCCAGGCATCTTGAATAATTGTAGTCCATGCGTCGGCAAAATGTAGCAATCTCCCTCCTATTGAGGTCGGATTGTACTTGGCGTCATACCGTGGAAGACTTGTCGGTAGTCTTTGAGGTGAGCTTCCGATTCTGCCAGGAAGATCTCAGTTTGCTGCTGAAGCACCCCCTGCCTGAGAAGGTCTGACGTGGAGGAGTTGAGCTCGTGGTTTTGGCCTGAGAGCCACGAAAAAACCTTCCTTTTTGAAAGGAGGGCAGTGTTGGGTTGCGGTAGTAAGGTACTTTTGCCCCCAGTGGCTTGACTGATGATCCTGTCAAGGTCGGGCCCAAAGAGAAGTTTACCCTTGAAGGGGATGGAGGTCAGAGATTTCTTGGAGGAAAGGTCGGCCGACCAGTTTCATCCAGAGGGAGCGGCGGGCAGCTACTGCAAGTGCCGAAGCTCTGCTGACAACCTATGTTGCGTCCAGAGACGCTTCACAAATGTAGTCATTCGCTTCCTTAATCTGGGAAGCCCAAGAAAGTTCATGGCGAGGTGCTCCTTCAGCAATAGCAGTGAGGAGAGAGTCAGACCAGGATTGCATTGCTCGGCTCACCCAGGCTGTGGCCAGAAAGGGCTTGAGAGATGAGCCTGAAGCCGCAAACGTGGAGCGTAATAGTCCATCTAACTTCTTGTCAATAGAGTCTTTGAACAAAGAAGCATCTGGGACCTGCAGGGTTGTGATTTCGGATAGCCTGGAAAAAGGTGCGTCCACCGAGGGAGGGGATGACCATTTATCTATGTGTTCCATTGGAAACGGATAGCGCTTCGAGAAACGACGGCTAGGCTGGAATCGTTTCTCTGGCTTGTCCCATTCCTGCTGTATGAAGTGATCTAGCTGGGAATGGGAAGGGAATACTGAAGCAGTTTTACGGTGCCTCTTAAAAAGCGCCTTGGAGGGCGCAGCCGAAGCCTGTGGCTCTTGTAGGTGCAGGGTTTCTAGTACAGAAGCAATCAGTGTATCTACTTCAGAGGAATGGCGTAGCGATTCCTCCTCTTCATTCTCTGATTCAGAGGATAGTTCTCCCCCAGAGAGGGGTCGGTCATCATTCGACTCCAGAAGGGGTGAAAATGAGCGTCTGGAGTCACTATCAACGTCAGATGGAGAAGGTGCTCTGCGCATAGAGGGTTTGGGCTTAGGATTGTCCAAATGAGCTAGCAACTTGTCTAAGGACTGTGCTAACTTGTGTATTCCTGTAGCCAATTGGGATGCCCATTCAGGCGTAGCTCTTTTGTAGCTTTGTCTGCCCTGTGTCCCTTGTGTTTCAGCGCTGTGCAGAACAGTGAGACGCAGTTAAGGTGGCTGCCATTAGTCTCGCGTGACTTGTGCGTGCGCCAAAATGGCGGCCACGAAGTCACGAGCGTGCAAAAAGTGATGCGCCTGTGCAAATTGTATGGCAGAAAGTTAGCTGGCTTAAGTAAATGCTTGCCAATAGTGACAGTATTTCAGGACCATGAGGCAGACAGAGAAGGGCTATGAAACACTGAACACTTAGAGCGCAGCATGTAGATATTCAGAGGGCGCTGTTGGAGACAAGGCAGACCCTGTTACATCTCCACGCCCAGAGAATAAGCTTCAGATGAAGTACAGAGCTCTGTTCCACATACATAGTGCAGAAGCACCTCTCAAATGTCAGCATAGAGGAGTGGAATGTGGGGGGGAAGAAGGGGGAGAGAGAGATAGAGAAAGGCTCGGGGATGTCCCTGTTCCAGCTTATCTGTCCCTGTCTCTCCGCTTCCTGCCGGCTAGCCTGGTCTCCTGAGGCAAGGAGATAAGGTGGCTAGGTGGTCTGTGCACAGCACCCAGTGACCCCGGCCGAAGATCCCACCTTGTAGGATGCTACAGAGTCTTTACACAGTGGTAAAAAGACAAACAAACCCAAATTGCCAAAGCTGAGCAGAGAATTGCTAGAAGTCCTATCCTCCTGAGGACACAACAAAAACTGACCTAAGCTCCGCCTGCTGGGGGTATAGCCAGTGGAGGAGGAGTCAGTGTCTTTCTTAAGGTTGTGTCCTGCCTCCTAGTGATACCAGCTATACCCATTGTCCCTGTGTCCCCCAAGATGACTTGGAGAAATACATGTTAATAATAATAATAATAATATCTGCCAGGGTGCATGATCTAGCTGGGGGCACACAAATGAAATTTTAGAATATACTGTAAGTATAGGGCCACTAATCCATCACATAGAATAGTTGTGATAGAA
>CM044431.1:84778995-84835892 GCA_024363595.1 Xenopus borealis | reverse complement strand
TGTGTGTGTGTGTGTGTGTGTGTGTGTGTGTGTGGAAAAAACATACATCACTTTAAAGCCAGGAATAAAGAAGCAAATTACCTTTTCCAGATCCAGTTCTTCTAACAGGATACTAGCATTTTTGTTTGCTTCAGCAGCCTGACGATCTTTGGCTTGAACTATTGATTCCATGCAGAGGTGGCACTTTTTTAACATCTCCTAAAATAAATAGAATATGGTTATAATAAGTTACAATACAGTTACACATCTGATTCAAGCAGACAAACAAGCTGTATCATAATCAACTGCAATATTATCACGCAGTAAGGCAAGCTACTACCATTAACAATTGCACAAAAAGACTGCTGATAAATAGTAATTAGTTATTCAGAATACGTCTAAATGCAAATACAGACACATACTTTGAGTCATCATTTATTAGTTCCTAAAAAGCGAGCACACCCTACAGTTCTGACAAGATGACTCCACAGAACACAAAAACTGATGAAAGAACAAAGCAAGCACCTACAGACACTTTGCCACTAAGTGCTGAGAAGAAGATGTCTATGTTCTCAAAACTATTTAAGATGACTTTAAAACTTCTGAACAGAGCTCTGGAGTTGGAAAGAATTTCGTGCCTGAATGCAAAGTCATTGTGCAGAATTCCTAACCAGTTTTTGACACAGTAAGGGTCTGATTTATCAATTGTTTGGCAATGTTTTTATTTTGTGGTTGCATGTGGTTGGAGTCAGAGTTGACAAAAACTGACCAACTCCTAATAAATTTAAATACACGCACTGAAAATCAGAGTTAAGAACTTCTATGAAGATGGATATAGCAGGAGCTATTCTGTATCTAAGAATAATACTTTAATTTTGAATTGTATTAATTTTACAGCTATGACAGGTTCAATTAATATATAATTGTTTTTTGATTTAGAATTAGCGAAGGATGTGGTTTATATTTTAAAGCTTTGACAGTAATAAAATGTATATGTTATGTACTTAACTTCTTTCAATTAACATGGAAATTACATTAGGAACAGTTACACCAAAATATTTAAGTGTTTAAAAGTAATTAACATAAAATTCACTAGTAAAAGCTTTAGAGACACTACTATAATTTATATAAATAAGCTTCTATGTAGCCATTGGGGCAGTTTTACCAGTGTAGAGCACAGTTCATAATATTTTAATTACTTTGATATACTTTCAGTTTTTGGTGTTACTGTTCCTTTAATAACAGGCGTCTGAGTAAAAGGATTTATATACGGACTCCATAAGCCTGCTTCTGAAACATATCATCAAATCCTTTTTATATCAATATTAATTTGGGCAGAGGCAATGTTAAGTTAAAACACATTTCACCAAGATTAGTCAAAAGGGAAAAAAAACAAACTTGAATACTGCAAACGGAGAAGCAGGGCAGTAAAAAGGCCCAAAATGCCCCTCAGAAACCAACAGCAACAATGGGCATATTGCAAGTCAGACACTCATGATGAAGGAAAGCCTTCTAGATAAATTTGGAAATCACTGTAATCAATTATGTTGCTTAAACTTTATTACAGGAATCTTTTTCATGATAAAACTTTGAAAAAAAAAAATGAGACACGTGACTGTAAAAAGTTTCTTCAGAGATAATCTGAAAATAATTATTGCGGATTGTCAATTTGAATAGTTTGGAATACAACATAAAACTGGGTGTTGTCTATGACAGGAATAAAATGTACTTCTGACACTGAATATGCACAATTTTTTATTTTGCAAAATCCACCTTTTAAAAATCATGCCTAAATCAAAAGTCTTTGTGCAGAATTCATAACTAGTTTTGACACAGTAAGGGTCGGATTTATGAATTATTTTGCAATGATTTTTGTTTGTGGTTGTGTGTTTTCTAAAACCTGTATCCTAGCAGGTTTATCAATGGCGAGAATTATTTAGGGTTTTGTTAAAAAAAAATTGTGATGTGGAAAAATGGGTGGCAGGTTGTCAGGATTTTCTATAAAAGTGGCTAAATGAGAAATTAGCCCCTTTCTGTACTGTACAGACTACAACTAAAATTACTGCAGACATTCTACAGACCATGTTAATATAAGTATGTATGTATATATATATATATATATATATATATATATATATATATATATATATATATATATATATATCAATAATGTAACTCTGGACAGCATCTCTTACTCAAAAAAGCATTTAATGTATGCCTATCGATCAAGTGAAATCCACACGTAGAGAGGAGGGGATGTGAATCAGATTTTATTACAAAAACAGGCCTTTTGAACTAGGATGCGTGGCCCCCAAGGGATTGAGTAAGAGATAGTGGGATTAATACAAGTGATTGAAGGAACAATGTAACGAATATTTATGCTACATCTAACTTCCTAGAAAGGTTTTGATACTATTTGCACTATGCAACATTTTATGATTAATGTTTCACAGTTAGATGCAATGAGTGACTGTAATATATTCTTGAGGATATATGTATGGCTAAGGTATTTTAAAATATTTATCACGCTTTTTTAGCACATTGCACTGTACACTAAGGATAATTTTATAATGTCCACAATATTTATTGAAATGTATTAATATAAGATCATTGCTTTTAAGCTATCGAATGGCCATCTAAAGAGTTAAATTTTAACATGATGTCACAGGTAATCTCACGTGTTGTGGGTGGAGGGTATAAATTTGGATTTTGTACCTGCACATTTCCCCCAATGGGGACCGAAACGTCTGTTTTGCACATGTAATAACAATACAAACAAGATTTTTTATTATAAGACCCTTGGTGCTGGTTCTTTAGGGCATCATTATCTAAATAAATTACAATACATGAAGCGGTCAAATATATACTTTAAAGATAAAAAAAATCTTACCTTGTCAGTTATTGTTGCAATATATCTCATGCACTCAGAGTCTGATGGGAACTGGTTAACTTCTTTCACTAAATAGCGGACAACTTTGACATGACCCTGAAAACAAACCGAAAACAAGTATAAGCAATTGCACAAAAAGATATTAAAATGTCACTGCAAACTACTGTGCTTAGTAAAGCAGGATACTCCCGAATTGTTGTATAAAAAGCCTTTTTTTTTTTTTTTTTAGTAATCAATTTATGGTGGTGCTCACCTGATCATAACCCAAAAAGGCCCTTTCAACCCCCCCCCACACACCTGAATTCACCTCCCCTAGTTTGTTGTGAGTAAATTTTAGCATTAGGAAAGCTGCTAAAGTGAAAAAGGATGAATAGTTTATAAAGGAAATGTGGCCATCTCTATGTTGTAGCTCCCTTTCCAGCTAGCCAGGTTATCCCAGTGGTGACCAATAAAAGGACAGATTAAAGTGGGCGTAGGACTGCCCAGACCGGAGAAAATTTGATGAAGTTGGCAAGCTGAAATATAATGCAATAATAATAATACATTGATAATGGGTTGACTGTGGAGGTCCTCTTGTCTGTCTATATGTAAAGAACATAGTATTGCTTGAAGGCAGGACTGGACTGAGAATCAAAATAGGCCCTGGCATTTCAGGTACACAGAGGCCCAATCAGCTCACATAGAGGCCCAAACAGTCCCCACCAGCCCAATAAATACTGACTTTCTATGGGACCTTATAGCAGCCCATCTGGCATTTGCCCTAACCCACATATTGCCAGTCCAGGCCTGCTTGAAGGTACCTTTTTCTCCATGCCTTTGTAATCAGGAGAGTTTATAAAAGGGGCAAATAAATTGTGTTTGATGATGTCATGCACCTTTTTTCCACTAAAACAAATTACAGTGTATAGAATATTACACATTTTAAATTGTTTTTGTAAATATAATTGCAACAGAAAGCAGTACGATTCCTGAAAAAATCCTGCAAGCTAGCTCTAGAACAGTGGTGTCTCGCGGGCCCATCGTGTGGCTCCCTCAAAGTCTGCCTGCTGTAACAGGCAATTCTAAAGTTATCAGTTTTGAGATTAAGTGGCCCCTGCATTGTTTACCAAATTCAGACTGTGAACTCCTGCATTGTTCACACCTTTAATCCCCCCTGCACTGCCCAGACAGAAAGTGCCCACATTTTTCACCTGTTTACACCTCATACAAACTGCTGGGAGGGCACCACCATTGTGTGGTACTAATAGGTTTGCCTGACCCCTGCCAGCCCTATACTCCGTGTGTTTGCTATACTCTGCCTTCAACATGCTCCTTGTGTGCCATGCACTGCCCTATGCTCCCTGTGTGTGCTATACTCTGCCTGCCCTATGCGTGCTATACTCTGTCTGCCCTATGCTCCCTGTGTGCTATATCTGCATGCCCTATGCTCCCTGTGTGTGCTATATCTGCATGCCATATGCTCCCTGTGTGTGCGCTATACTATGCCTGCCCTACGCTCCCTGTGTGCTATACTATGCCTGCCCTGCACTCCCTGTGTGTGCTATACTATATCTGCCCTGCACTCCCTGTGTGTGCTGCGTTTGCCCAGGTGCAGTATCCTATAGCAACCAATCCTCAGGTTGCATTTACTGGTCACCTGTTTCAAAGCAAATATCTTATTGGTTGAGATTTGTAGCTGCTCCTTGGGAAACTTAGTGCCTTATATTACACATGGGGGTTAAACTCTTATTTTTAAGATTGTTACCTGTATCGCTAGATCATCAAACATGAAAACATTCCACTAACAGAGCAGCACACCTTTGGATGCAGTGCCTGAACAGACACACCACACCTAAGCATTTAAATGGTAGGTGGGGTGCCGATCCCCCTATTCTGAGCATTAGACCACATTGCTTATGGGACCTGGGCGTGTGGTTGCATATTTGTAAATACTACTAAAATTCAAGGTTTGAATGTTGCACAACAAACTGTAAATGATTTCATAAAGTTACGATAGTATCTAGTAGATGGCTTTCTAAACAAAATATAAAAAAGTACCTTTCTAAATGCTGCCATTAGAGGTGTTATCTTTCGATTATCTGCTGCATCAACATCTGCTCCAGCTTGAACCAGCAACTGAACCACATCTAAATGACCACCATTTGCTGCCAGCCAGAGTGGAGTGTTCCCCTTCTTATTGCGCACATCAATATGAGCTCCTCTGTAAACAAAAACATATAATGGTAATTTGTACCACTATATTCTAGGTATCTCTTTTTAGGTATGTGATGCCTTTAATAAAGAGCAAGGGGGGAACAAATGAAGGAGTAATTATTTTTTTCTCCCCCATTACAGGAGATAAAACAGTTATTGGTACAAAGATTTAAGTTTGCTGCATAAATACACTCAACTTAATAGCACTGGTTTTTTTTTTTTTATTGTGGTGAGAAGTGGTGGATCTGCACCAAAAAAGTTTACCAACTGTGTGATGACTATTGTATATATTAATGTACTATACACTAATGCTGTATGCTCTCCTTATTTCTGTGCTAAAATATAAGCAGGGGCTTCATCAGATAGCAGTCATATTAAACATATTACAATGGAGACTATATTCAAGAGGACAATCCTTTTAACAAGTTGTACATGCTCTATAGCTTTCACAGTCATACCTACCTGCTAATGAGCAGCTCACAGAACTTATAGTGTCCTTTGTCAGCTGCTATAGTTAGTGCTGTATCTCTAGAAGAGGGCACTGGAGGAGCATTGACATCTGCACCTTTATCAAGCAAGACCCTCCCGACTTCTGCATAGCCCCCAGAGGCAGCTTCCATTAATGGGGTGAGACCAGTCTGTATAAATAAGACAGGGGAAAAACGCAACAATTGAGATTTAGAGCCTTTACAATTTTATATATATATAATGTATATGTATGCTACTGAAGCAAATTGTTACTGTGAGTTGCAACAAGCTTAATACCATTTACCTTGGCTCGATGCTCCACATTGGCCTTCCGATCAAGTAATAAACTAACTACTTCAGTTCTCCCTTGGAAACATGCCAGAGTAAGTGCTGTATTACGGTTGGTTTCTATTTGGGCATTGATGTCTGAACCCATGTCCAAAAGCAGCTTAACAGCAGCAGTGTGGCCATTCATTGCTGCCAACATCAGTGGAGATATCCCCAACTTGCTACCGGTCCTAAGAGAACAAAGGAGCACATAACCATAGACATTTAACTTTTACATAAAACCCACAAGTACTTTTTTGGTCTGTTAATGCAGCTAAACAAGTAAAAATGTTCAGGTTAAGCTTGCATCTACCACACAAAGTGTGAGGCCATGCCCCCTTTTTATTAGGATAGCAGGATGCCGGTGTTCTCCCAAAGAAATTATATTTACTGCTAAAAAGTGCTACAGTAAATGCTTCTGCTGTTCAGGAAAAAGTTGTCTTTCACAGAGTGTCCATAGTTTGGAAATGGGTGACTTGGCTGGAGTTAACTTTAGCAAAATGCTAACCACTGCACCACTTTGAGTGTTGATTACCTATTGTCATAGGTAGTAAATATTCTACATTGTGTAAGACAACTAGAAAAAGGCTAGTGAGTAGGACACACACTACTTGAGTATGTGGTGCATGAAATGAGCATAAAATAGGCAAAAACTTCCCATCAGAGAACATTTGTGTTTCATGATCACAATATGGTACTGTAGTATAAAAACTTACAAACCTGGAATTTATCTCTGCTCCTGCATTAAGCAAGATTTTAATAATATTGACATAACCACCTGAGGCAGCCAAGCTTAAAGGGGTGTAATCAGAAACATTCCTATGTTCTTTGTTTGCAGCTCGAGCCAAAAGCAACTCCACAACCTGAAACAGAATAAGTAACATGTTAAGAAATGCATATTAAGAGGACATTCTTAAGCTGGCCATACAGGAAGAGATTCGCTCGTCTGGCGACATAGCAAAACAAGCAGATCTTTTCCTGATATGCCCACCAATGGCAGGGACTATATTGGAGTAATCCGAACGATTGGATTACAACGAGGAGCAACAGGCTCTGATGGATCAGCAGTCAGAAAAATGAAAACTTTCCAATCAATATTGTGGCCAGATATCAATCGGGAAGACCCCATACACGGGCAGATAAGTTGCTGAATCGGTCTAAAAGACCAATTCGGCAGCTTTATCTGCTTATGTATGGCCACCATTAGGTAGAAGTACTTAACTGTCTCAATGACTACATTAAAACCAAAACACAGGGAAGAGGCAAGTTTGTTGCAAGGCAAACAATTCAGAATGCACCTACTATTAGGTTACGTTAAAATGAGGAGAGCTGCCCCTAAGCCAATATATAAAATGAGTTTCTGGCAGGCTGCAAATATCACAACGGGATTGTCATTGAAAGAATTCCCATTACACTGCACTCGTAAGCAGTGACCACCTATTTCTTCCCTATATTTTTACCAGTGCACTCTTTAAAAAAAGCCCATGCTAGTTTGATTAGCAAAAGGCTGAATGAATGCTACAAATGAATGCAATGAAAACTTCGGCATCAACTATATTCCAAACGTTTATAAAAAAATTTATGTATTCTAATAAAACAATCACCTCTTGTCTACCACCAGAGCAAGCCAAAGATAATGGTGTGTCTTTGGTCCTTTCCGACTGAGCTTCAATGTCTGCACCATTGTCTAGCAAAATTTCTACCACACCAACATGACCAGCAGTTGCTGCCAAGATGAGAGGTGTAAAGCCTGAAAAGAAACAAACACAGAGGTGACATTCACTTGGAGCATATATAATGTACACAGCAAGTAGACAAAATATACAAATTTTATTGTTCGTGATTACAGAAGGGGCTTCACTATTTTTGTTCACAAAGCAAAATGACACAGTACACAGTACAAATGTAACCAAATAGTATGTCACAGCTCAAAATCTACTGAATGCTTTATTCAACAGTAATGAATACACAAAGAGATATATTTTTAGGGGTAGGCTTTTCGGAGTTAAAAAACCATATGAATTATTTGATTTAATAGCATTTCATAACTTAATAGTCTTCAATCCAAAACAATTATTATCATTAATCCTCTGTTAATTGACTCATGTGACCTAACTTTATAGTATGTTTGTGTGCACCGTTGAATCATATGATCCCAGGAGGCTGTCCTTATTTATTTATGATTACCCAATGGCACATGCTAGTAAAAAAGTGTTTATGAAAATGGTTTATTTACATGTAGCAAGGTTTTACATATGAGTTGTTTTATGCAATATCTTTTTATAGAGACCTACATTGTTCGGGGGTTATAGTTTAGTTTTAAGTGGATGAGAGATGTGGTACTGTAAGTGGCATTGCATTGGGTAGTTAAGAGTGAGGGTAGGTTTCTCTAAATAAGTGCATTTTAAGAGATTTCTTGAAAGCTGAAAGGTTGGGAGAAAGTCGGACAGACCGTGGGAGAGAAGGGTGCAGCCCTTGCAAAGCCTTGAATGCTAGCGTGTGAGGAGGTAATGAAAGACGAGTTGAGTAGTAGGTCAGTAGAGGAGCATAATAAGCAGTTGGGTGAGTATATAGAGATTTGTTTAGAGATCTAGGGAGGGGCAGAGTTATGAAGTGCTTTGAATGTCAGGGTCATTAATTTGAATTTAATTCTGAAGGGCAGTGGAAGCCAGTGCAGGGATTGGCAGAATGGCATGGCAAAGGAGGAGCGGTTGCTGAGGTGTATAAGCCTAGCTGCAGTGTTCATTATGGACTGGCCCAGCATATAGTGGAATTTATGGTGGAGGATCTCAGCAAAGGCTTATACATCCATTTCCTAAAAAGCCAGGTGTCAACATTATCAGACCTTCACCATAAGATATGAGCAGTACAGCAAGCCAGTCTGCAAAGTAAGTCTCATCCATACCCTCAAGGAAAATTATAGTTTGTAAGGGTCACCAATTCTTATCCCACCTCTATTTCTCTACATATTACTCTTTGTCTTCTATTTTTTACAGTAAACACTAAGGAAATAGTGTATCAAGCACTATATAAGAAGAAGGGGGAGATCAAAGTTTTCCCCTGCCTTCAGAGGTTACTAACCCTGTAATATCTGTACTCTCTCCAAAATCTCCTTTTATCAGCCGATCAGTGGACACTTAAATTTAGCATTCAGTAATTCAAATACTTTAACAAAGCACAATTAGTAATATCACAGGAACATGTTTTTAAAAATGATCACTTGTAAGTCACACTGCATTTGTAAATGTCAAAATACAAAAGTGTAGAATACAAACCTTTTTTGTCACGGTGCTCAATATTTGCTCCACGTTCAAGAAGGGTCTGCACAAGTTCTTCATGTCCGCCAGCACAAGCAAGCGTCAGAGCCGTATCATGATTGCTTTCAGTCTGTTAAAAATTTGAGAGTAGTAACTAAATTTAAAGTGGACCCGTCACCCCAAAAAAATATTCAAAATCATATTTTATCACATTAGTCAAGCAAAATGAACATTAATTACACTATATAAATTATTTTAATCTTGTTTTCTTCAGTCTAGGAATTCATAATTATAGCAAGCAGGTAGGAGCCATTTTGTGGACACTGTTATTAAGGCAAGTTTTGCATCATCTCAGAATCTTGTTTATGCACCAGAATGAGGGACCCGATGTCTATCCCCATGCCCTGGCTACATAATTAAATGGTTAAGAGAACTGGGGGAATATGTGGGGAGCAGTGGCATCTAGGAAATGCTGAATGGAAAGTGAAAGTAATTATCTGCCCCACCTCTATGCCTAAGGCATAGAGGAGTGGCAGACAATATTTGATTGACAGCGGAGATTTTTAAATGAGCTTAAAACAGCTATGAATACTTTAATAAAAAATTTAAATTGGATTTCATGTTTAATTTGAAAATAACTTATACAGATTTTTGAGTCTGGGTGACGGGTCCACTTTAAGTAAGCGTTTGTCAGCATTCTATAAAACAATCAGTAAGAACATTATACAAAAGTATAATAGAAGATAAAGTGATGAGCAAAAATTATTTTTGAAGACAGCTGGCTCTGATAATTCGTATCCTTGTTATTTATTTAATCTAACAAACTTTCATCAGGCAAGAGATGAGATGGTGCAATTTGATCAATATACAGCTTTCATCTGTAAATTTGATGGTTTCGTTTTACAGGAAAGCATGAGAATGATCAATGAACAGCTAATGGTGTGAAAATTGATCAAGCATCATACACTGCAATTTTATATGAATGTATCTATAGACATTATACTATTGGCAACACCTGATAATACTGTGATAATACCGTTTAGGCTGGAACCACCAGACAAAGCTACAATTCCTCCTTACATCTAAGCTGTGGCATCTTCTTTAGGGCTCTTACTGGCGGTTAAAGCTGCACTCACGTGTTCTGTTTTGCAGCGTTCAGCCACAGAGGAGCGCAGGAATAGATGCAAGCAATTGTTTTCAATGGGGCTATACTAACACAAGCGCATGTAGGCGCCTGTTAAGAATTAACATGCTGCATTTTTCCTGTGTTCGGCGCCTACATTCGCTTGGGTGAGTACAGCCCTATCTAAAAGAATTGCTTGCATCTATTCCTGCGCTCCTCTGCGACTAAACGCTACAAAGTTGAGCGCAGGGGAGTGCAGCTTTAACCACTCGTGAGTAAGAGCCCTTACAAAGCAGAACTCAAGGTCAGTGTATGTTAGTTGGACTTCATTTCTCAACACTATAACTGTGTTCCAAAGTCCAAAAAAGGGGGAAACCAATGTGTCTGCATTATGCTGTGAATAATAATATGAAACAAGCTGAAATCTTTTAAGTGGAGGGAACAATTAAGCAATCACATTCAAAATCATGTTAAATAGAAGTCAGCATACACCTGCCATCATTTAAAGTGCCTATGATTAACTCCAAATAAAGTTCAGCTGCTTTAGTTGGTCTTTCCTGACATTTTTCCAGTTGCATCCCACAGCAAAAGCCATGGTCCACAGAGAACTTCCAAAACATCAGAGGAATCTCATTGTTAAAAGATATCAGTCAGGAAAAGGGTACAAAAGAGTTTCCAAGGCATTAGATATACCATGGAAGACAGTGAAGACAGTCATCAAGTGGAGAAAAAAAAAAAGGTGACATTACCAAGAACTGGACGTCCCTACAAAATTGATGAAAAGACTAGAAGAAAACTGTTCAGGAAGGCTACCAAGAGGCCTACAGCAACATAAAAGGAGCTGCAGGAATATCTGGCAAGTACTGGCTGTGTGGTACATGTGACAACAATCTCCCGTATTATTCATATGTCTGGGCTATGGGGAAAAGTGGCAAGACGAAAGCCTTTTCTTACAAAGAAAAACATCCAAGCAAGGCTACATTTTGCAAAAACACATCTGAAGTCTCCCAAAAACATGTGGGAAAAGGTGTTATGGTCTGATGAAAACAAGGTTGAACTTTATGGCCATAATTCCAAAAAATATGTTTGGTGCAAAAACAATACTGCACATCACCAAAAGAATACCATACCCACAGTGAAGCATGGTGGTGGCAGCATCATGCTTTGGGGCTGTTTTTCTTCAGTTGGAACTGGGGCCTTAGTTAATGTAGATGGAATTATGAACAGTTCCAAATACCAGTCAATATTGGCACAAAACCTTCAGGCTTCTGCTAGAAAGCTGAACATGAGGAGGAACTTCATCTTTCAGCATGACAAAGACTCAAAGCATACATCCAAATCAACAGGAATGGCTTCACCGGAAGAAGATTTAAGTTTTGGAATGGCCCAGCCAGAGCCCAGACCTGAATCCGATTGAAAATCTGTGGGGTGATCTGAAGAGGGCTGTGCACAGGAGATGCCCTCGCAATCTGACAAATTTGGAGTGTTCTGCAAATAAGAGTGGGCAAATCTTGCAAAGTCAAAATGTGCCATGCTGATAAGACTCATACCCAAAAAGACTGTGCTGTAATAAAATCAAAAGGTGCTTCAACAAAGTATTAGTTTAAGGCTGTGCACACTTATGCAACCACATTATTTTATAATTTTTTTGTTTTCTTCTCTCCACCGAAAAGATTTCAGTTTGTTTTTCAATTGAGTGGTACAGTTTATAGATCACATTAAGGGTGGAAAAAGTTCTGAAATGGTTTATCTAATTTTTGTACAGCACAGGAAACTGACATTTTACCAGGGGTGTGTAGACTTTATCTCCACTGTAAACGCCCCTAACTCTTTAATTACCCCTCCACTGTGTAATATATTTAATTTTACACCCTTAATGCAAATGTGAAGTCACATAAAAAACCAGTGCAATCTGTAATTGGAGTAATTGGAGGGCTGGACGTCTCATCCATGAGATCTTCATGGCCCCCAGACCAGTTTACAGGGATTCTGTCATGAGAAAACGGCTTTCTGGCAGGCTGTTGTTTTTCCTACTCAATGTAACTGAATAGAACGCAGTGGGAAATGGGTTTTTACTATTGAGTGCTGTTGTTAGATCTACCAGGCAGCTGTTATATTGTGTTAGGGAGCTGCTATCTGGTTACCATTGTTCTGTTGGTGGGGAAAAGGGAGGGGGTGATTTCACTGAAACTAGCAGTACGGCAGAGTGATTGAAGTTTATCAGAGCACAAGTCACATGACCAGGGACAGCTGGGAAATTGACAATATGTCTAGCACAGTGATCCCCAACCAGTAGCTCGCGAGCAACATGTTGCTCTCCAACCCCTTGAATGTTGCTCAGTGGCCTCAAAGCAGGTGCTTATTTTTTAATTAATGGCTTAGAGGCAAGTTTTGGTTGCATAAAAAAACAGATGTCCTGCCAAACATTCTCTCCTGTAGGCTGCCAGTCCATATAGGGGTTACCAAAAAGCCAATCAGAGCTCTTATTTGACATCCCCATGGACTTTTCATGCTTGTGTTGCTCTCCAACTCTTTTTTAAATTTAAATGTGGCTCACAAGCAAAAAAGGTTGGGGACCCCTGGTCTAGCCCCATGTCAGATTTCAAAATGAAATATAAAAAAAATCTGTTTGCTCTTTTGAGAAATGGATTTAAATGCAGAATTCTGCCGGACCAGCACTATTAACTGATGCATTTTGACATTTTTTTTCCCCATGACAGTACCCCTTTAAGAGCTCAATTGACCTTTTTGGATGACATGTTATTAAAATATGGCCCCCAAAATTGGCCCACTATACGAAAAAATTTTTGGCAGCACCGATTAAAAACAACTTATGTAATTTCATGTAAAGAGGAAATATATACACACACAGTATTATCGCCGCGACGAATCTCCCGGAATACCCTGGTAGCGATGCGCACCCGCGACAGGTAAAGTCGCCTGCGCTTATTCACACGCAGCGGCTTTTAAAATCATGCCGCTTCGTGTGAATAAGCGCAGGTGACTTTATGTGTCGCGGGTGCGCAGCGCTACCAAGGTATTCGGGGAGATTCGTTGCGGCGATAAGTCGCCAGGCGACAGATCTGCCTGAAAACTCCCCTTGTGGCCTTAGCATGAATGTAGAAAGGGCTTTGGAGGTAATCTTTGGGTTGTGTATAACAATTCCCACAATCCTCTGCGTATGCTGCTCCTGTATTTTTTTTTTCCAACACCAACTGTCTGTGGCCTTCCATTTCCTGATTTCCTTACAGATACTGACAGATCTCCCCGAAAACTCCCTGTGTGGCCTTACCCTAAAAAACAGAGCCGTTTGTTGTATGCAAAAACTCATTTAGATAAGTCATTTTGCAACAAAGTGCTTTGGATTGATGAGACTAAAATGGAGTTATTTGGTCATAACAAAGAGAGCTTAGCATGGCAGAAGAAGAACACCACGTTTCAAGAAAAACACCAGCTACCAACTGTCAAATTTGGTGGAGGTTCTATCATGCTGTGGGGATGTGTGGCTAGTTCAGGGACTGGGGCTGTTAAATTCGATAGTCGGATTAATTCAATCCAATATCAAGAAAATTCTTCAGGATAATATACAAGCATCAGTCATGGTCTCCTGATTTGAATATCATCAAAAATCTATGAGATGATTTGAAGCTGTCCATACTCGTCAGCCATCAAATGTAACTGAACTGGAATAATTTTGAATGGATGAATGGTCAAAAATACCGCCATCCAGAAAAATCCTATAGGAGGCATCTAGAGGCTGTTACATTTGCAAAAGGAGGCTAAACCAAGTACTGATGCAATATCTCTGTTGTGGAGCCAAAATTTATCCAGCCGACAAATTTTGTTATGATGCATATTGCGAATTTTGTGTTAATCCAATAAACTTTATGTCACGGCTGAAATACTACGGTTTCCATAAGGCATGATATATAGTGAAAGAGAGTGGTTACTTTGAAAGCTCATCCAATGATAAACAAAACTCCAAAGAATTAAGAGGGGTCCCCAAACTTTTTCATATGACTGTATATATATTTTAATTGCAGATGCTTTATAAATTGGTTTTGCAAAGCCTTGTTTGTGTATTATGATGCGATCACAAAAGACCAAATCATAAAACAGGATTTTTGTACTCACCGTTAAATCTGTTTCTCTGTGCTCGAGAGGGGGACACAGGGACTATGGGTTAAGCTCCACCCTATAGGAGGCAGGACACTTAGAAATGAAACAGGGGCATGCCCAGTACGGTGGCTTAACACCCCCTAGAACTAAACCATTCAGTTTGTACCAAAGAGACTGCTATTAAACTTAACTGCAGAACTGAACTCGGGGAAACATTACCTTGCCGACCAACTTGGTCAAACTTGCAGAAGGAGTGGGAAGACCTGTGTCCCCCTATCGACCACAAAGAAACAGATTTAACGGCGAGTACAAAAATCCTGTTTTCCCTGTTGTTTCAAGGGGGACACAGGGACTATGGGGACTTAAAGCAGTACCAGAACATCAGGGGGGGAAAGAGATGAGTCACGTCACGTTATTGCACGACTGAGTGCAACACCTTACGGCCAAAGGAGGCCTCTGCCGAAGAAAACATGTCAATGTTGTAGAATTTTGAAAATGTGTGAACGGAGGACCATGTAGCTGCTCTGCAGATCTGCAGCGGCTAAGTAGGCCTGTCGAATGGTCTCGTTTACTCATCTGGAAATGGAATTCTTCAAGGTTGCCATGCCTCTTTGCGCTCCAACCTTCGGTAGAAAGGATGGCAGTGTTCGTAGTACTGCCTTGTCCTTATGGAAGACAAGAAATGCAGGGTCACAGGAGAAGGCACGGAGTTCTGATACCTGTCTGGCCGAGGATATTGCCATGAGGAACACTACTTTCCAAGTGAGCCACTGTTCTGAAACTGTCCCTAAGTGTTCAAAGAGAGGGTCCAGAAGAGCTTCTAAAATTGTTGAGGTCCCAACCTGGAGTTGGTGAGCGGAAGGGAGGCACAATATGTGCCACGTCCTGTATCAATGCACGGACTGAGTCGTCTATAGCTAGTCGATGTTGAAGGAGTACTGACAGCGCTGACACTTGAACTTTCAGGGAACTGAGCTTCAGTCCTAACTGCACCTGGGATTGCCTGATCTTCTTTAGAACTCGTGGTAACATGGGAAGAGGCGGGAAGATGTAGGCAAGGTCGAACTGCCAACATTGTGTCATTGCATCGACTCCCACTGCGAGTGGGTCCCGTGAGCGACCGAAGAAGGTGGGCACCTTGTGGTTGACTCTGGATGCCATCAGGTCGATTTGAGGAAGTCTCCAATGAGAGACTAGTTCCGCAAAGGTTTCTGGGTGAAGTCCCCTTACCCTGGATCTATTGTGTTGCGGCTTAGGAAGTCCACTCTGGTGTTGTCTACCCCTGGTACGTGGATGGCTGACGGTCTTACTGATTGGGCTTCTGCCCAATTCAATATTTGTTGAAGCTTTGCTAGTGCTACTTTGCTGTGGGTTCCACCCTGTTTGTTTATGTATGCGACTGTGGTGGCATTGTCGCTTTGAAAATGAATCGCTCATTTGGAAATGGGGCAACCAGTGGAGAAGCGCTAGTTTTACTGCCCGCAGTTCCAGAATGTTTATCGGAAGTTTGGACTCCCCGGGAAAGTATAGACCCTGTGCGGATAGGCAGTTGAACGCTGCACCCCACCCATGAAGACTGGCGTCTGCCAGCACTATCCAATCCAGTGTTATCCAAGATTGACCTGCAGACAGGTTGTTCCGATTGAGCCACCAATGTAGGGACTCCCTGGTTGAGGGTGGGAGTGACATTCTCTGTGACAAGGACCCCCCTTCCAGGCGGTTAGAATACTAGTCTGAAGTGGGCGTAGACGTAGTTGAGCGAAGAGGACTGCCTCAATGGTCGAGACCACCAGTTCAAGCACTGTCATGGAAAGGTGGATTGTGGGTCTCCGAGTTTGCAATAGAAGGCTGGTCTGAGCTGGTAATTTCTCTGCTTGTATAGTGGGAGATGTACTCGTTGAGTGGGAATCTTTTTGTAGAAGATGTATCGCCTGCCGGAGATCCCCTTTTCTTCTGTTCTGGATTTCAGTAGCAGGTCGTCCAGGTAAGTTGTTACAGAGATTCCCTGAATCCTTAATGTTGCTCCTGTCACTGCCATGAGCTTGGTGAAAACTCTTGGAGCTGAAGATAGGCCAAAGGGGAGCGCCACAAATTGGTAGTAGAGATTCTTGAAGGCGAACCTCAGAAAACGATGATGGGGCAGCCAAATGGGTACGTGGAGATATGCATCTTTCATGTCCAGGGACATCATGAATTGACCCTCCTCCATCCCTCAACAAAGAGTCTCCATTTTGATGCGTACCAATCAAATGTACTTGTTGCGGAATATCAGGTCTATTTCATGCCTGAATGAGCCATCCCTCTTGGGAACAAGGAACAGGTTGGAGTAAAAACCCTGAGAATGTCTCTGACTGAGGCACTGGAATGACCACCCCACTCTGTTACATCTCGTTGATGCAGTCCAGAAAGGCCTGTGCATTGATGGGGCTGGTTGGGAGTCTGGACATGATGAATTTTCTGGGGGGATAGGAAGAAAAACCGAGATGATAGCTTTCTGTTACAATCTCTTTGACCCAACTGTCTGGCAAGTATCGATTCCATACCTCCTGGAACTGCAGAAGTCTGCCCCCCTTGCAGAGGGGGGTGCCCCATCAACCTGAAATGGGTTTGTCGGTTGAGGATTTGTTATGCTGGAATTTGCCATTTTTCCATGATGGGCATCCCTTGTCGGTTGGTTTGTAATGAAAACTGGAGAGCCGAGGTGGGCTGTACCGACTTGAAGAACGACTGGATTGGCCCAGAAAGAGTTTTCTTTGGCGAAATGATGTGGAGACTCTGGTCTTACACTGTGGGAGGAATGTGCTCTTACCCCCTGTGGCTTGAGAAATAATTTTTTCGAGTTCCTCAACAGTCTTTGTCCTTTAAAGGGGAGAGAAGTTAGGGACTTCTTTGAGCTAAGGTCGGCCGTCCAATTCTTTAGCCAAAGTGTTCGTCGAGCCACCACAGACAAGGTCAACGTGCGTGCGGTTATCTGCGCTGTATCTAGGGAGGTATCACATAGATAGGCCAATGCCTCAGCTATGGATTGTACTGATGAAATAAGGTGCGCTTCTGGGCACACCCTCTTGTATATCTATGAAAAGAGATTCGGCCCAAGCCTGAATGGCTCTGGCTACCCAAGCTGATGCCAGGACGAAGCTTAGAACCGGCTGATGAGTACACAGCTTTCAGAAAACCCTCTAGACAGTGATCAGATGGATCCTTGAAGGCTGCGGCATGTTACTGGAAGGGTCGTTGAGTTTGACAATCTGGAAACTGGAGCGTTGACCACTTGTCTGGAAGGATTTTGGGGGTTCGGCCGAATCCAAAATAGTGGATTAGGGGTGTTTCTGGGGCAGTGCCCTGCCTTCTAGAGGGTGGAGCTTAACCCATAGTCCCTGTGTCCCCATTGAGACAACAGAGAAAGGCTATTACCACTGTCATTAACCGTCATGATAATTCTACAGTTTATGATAATTATTGAGCTAAACATGACAAACAGGGAAATTGAAGCTACTCCTTGGTTCTTACAGGGTAGATAAGTAGGTTACTATTGCACAGATAAGCAGAAACCCAATAGTCAGTCTCTTGCCATCTCTGCCCCATGTTTAAGGCAATGCCAGACAAAGCATCCCACTGTACCAGTGTGTGCACACAGGGTGGATTTAAGGTTGGAAATGCAGATATGCACATTTTCAGGGTCTGGATAGGGGACAAAGGAAGGAAGCCTAATTAAACTCAGCAGCAATCAGCCTAAATGGCTTCCGTTGCTCGAAACTGTGCTGATGCAGTGCCTGGCAGTGCTGCTGAAAAAAAAAGGGTTGATGGCAGCAGTTTGCCATTTCTGCAAGTTTTTGTCACATCATCCTCAGGGATTCAAAAAGCAAGTATCTAGGAACGCACCAAATCCAGGATTCAGTTCAGGATTTGGGCTTTTTAAGCAGGATTTAGGCATTTTATTTTTCCATTTCAAAATCCTTTCTTGCCCTAATTTGCATATTCAAATGAGGGCAAGGAAGGTTAGAATTTGGCCAAATTCTTTGCACCAAAATCCCCAAATAGCTAACTCAGTGTATCCCTATGCATAACTGAAGCATCCGATTAATTTTTATGGTTTTGTTAAAATAAAATTCTATTTTGTCAGAATGCAGTGAATTAATTTTTTTCATAAGCAGGTTATATACTGAAGTGTTGTTCTGAGATATTATATATATATATATATATATATATATATATATATATATATATATAAAAATATTACATGCGGATATAGTCAACAGATCACCTGTTCTCTTGACCTTAAGTACTGCCATTAAACTTTATATTCTTTTTCATACTGCACCATCAACCATTTCATATCTATCATGTTCCATAGACTTTCTTTTCCATCTTTGAACTATTGTGCATTTATTTTAAAGGATACTTATAATTGCACAGGATACAAGCACATATTTTTGTTCTTACCTGTGCATCAATATCTATGGAAGGGTAGATAGGTAGCATGGCTGAAGGCGATATGATGGGGCTTGGAGTTGGTGTCTGTGGTTGGGAGATGGAAGTTGCAATGCTGTGGGTAGGAGTGTTTGATATTGCAGATGTTCTTCCACTCACTGCTGTTGAATAAAATGTCTACACTTAGTCGGGCTAGAAAAGATTAAAGCATTGGGTTGCACAGTATTTAGGGAAAAAATGCTTTTGTTAAATCTAAGGAACAAATACAACACAATATATTTGTACTAGATACCAATAAAACTTTTTGGCTTCTGACCAAGAGTATACTTGATTTCCAGCAAAAGAAATACAAAGCTAAAATAGTCTGGCATGGTGGTAAAGTGTTAAAATGTGTAAAGCAAAAGGACAAAACCCCAATGATATTAGCTGAAGGGGAAAGCTTCCATGCATATCATTTTGTTCAGGAGCCATATGCAGCTGGACAAACATTCAGCATCAAACTGCTGCATAAATAAAATGCCTAACTTCTAAATAGTAAAATATTTCAAAATTATATACAGAAAAAACTCAAGCTTTATGTTATGTATCAGACCTAATATAAAAACACATAAAAGTATAAAAATACTATATTAAAAGAGCATTGCTCTTACTTATGCAATACTAGAAGTAGGGATTACCAATATCAAAGAAAAGAGCTAAAGTTTTATACATAAACAATTATTTTCAAGAACACTGCATATTCCCCTTACATATAAGCAGTCTTAAAGTGACACGGACACTAAAAAACTACTTTTTAAAATATGAACATTCATTTAAAGTTACCTATAGGCCATGATGATAATTTTTTGCTGAGAGGTTAATTTTTGTAAATGTTAGTTGAAGTTTTTAAACCTGACTGTTTTGCCAACCTGGCTATCTCATCTTAGTCTGTCAGTTAAAGTTTCTAATACGAACAGAGTCCAGTACAGGAACATGGGGCATGAGACAGGTAATGTAAAAGTATTGTACAAATACTTTATGGCAAAGTTTTAAGTAGAGTTAAAGGCAATATTATGATATATGTAAAAAAATACTCCTCTGCCCAGAAGTTATTAGATTTTATATATTATATACCAAACTGACAAATTGGAATAACAATTACGCATAATTCATTGTTTGCATCCACTTTATAGTATGTGTATACTGTGAAATACCAATATATAATTTTATATTTTAATATATAATGTACACACAGACTTGTAAAGAAAGTTGTCACAAATACTCAATTTTATAATCTTCATATAAAGCCAATAAGAATTCAGCAAGAAGACCACTGCTAGCAGGGTCCCCTAACAGGGATGCAAATGAATAATCATTTCTTGCTTCGGCTGAATGCCAAGACCTACTTATAACCAATTTGAATATCAAACCAAATGCAATTTCCAGGTTTTAATTTGAACATAATCAACAAAACAGAATCATGTGTGAACAAAAATGTATGACCTTGAAATGTGCAGTGCTTTGGGATAGAGTTACACATGGCATATTCTTGATCAGCATATAAAAAAAAATGAATTGCTTTCCACCATATTTCAGAAACATACAGCATGTGGTCAGAGAAAAAAAATGCTTAATTTTTAGTTTCTGTGCCAAGTGGATCATTGTTATTTTCTCCGTTAATGTATCAAAAATAGTGGCGAAAACTCCATTTATAACACTTTCCAAATGACCGTATAGGTGCATATTTTAGCATACTGAAGCTACACCCAAAGTCAGGATTGAATTGTGGATTCAGTTAATCACCATGAAATTGACATAAAATGACAGCCAAATGAATAAAATGCAGCAACTTTGACTTGAGAAAGCATGAAAAATCACCTATATAGCTATATATAGCTTTTTGTAACAAACAACCCTTGATTTTAAGTTCATAATCATCATACCCACCTGCCATGATGTCATCCAGGGTATCGGTGAGGGTCTGAGCAGGACTGGCTACCATTAACCCTTCTTGTGTTTCTGCAAGGACACTTTGCCCAAGCCCTGTTAGTTGTGCTTGACCCAACTCTTGCTGTCCAGCTAGAACTCCTTGGAGATCTGAGAGATTAGCAATGGGTCCGGGGGATAATGAGCTAGCTGTTAGAGGCAAAGTCTGAGGCATTGCCAATGGCTGCATGGGTGTAAAGCCCATTTGCACTGCAGTCTGTGGGGATTCATCTTTAAGTAGTATGCTGTCAACCTGCTGCAAATGAGTATAGTCTACTTCTGTGATCTCTTCCCCAGTACCTACAGGTGTCAAAAGCCCCAGATGTTGGCAAGATTGCTGCTGTTGTTGCTGCTGAAGTTGTATTCTCTGTGCCTTTACTTCAAGGTACTGCTTTTTTAGCTGCTGTTGGGTCTTAAGTTGCAACTCCCTCTCTACCTTTTGTAACTCCTCCAATATCTTTTGCTTTTTCTGGATTTGCTCTTCACGTGTTTTGTTTAGCTCCTCAATCTTCTCCTTAGTTAGCTGGTCAGCGTGGGCCAACTCCAGGGATTGTAACTGGGCATTTTTTTCAATGGCCTCTTTAATCCGTTGCTCCAGCTCAGTCAGTTTCCCCTGAGCTTCTTCTACAATACTCTCTGGAGACTGGCTGCTGATGTACCCCTGCACGTCCTGTGCATCTGGCACATGGCCACTGGACTTCGGTTTAGAAGTAGCTGTGTGAAAATAAAAACCCACTCAGAACCACAACAATGGTATCATAATGGCTGTGAAACGTCTCAGGTATGTGAAGCATATTAAGAATAAAAACATTAATAAAAGCAAATAACCAATAAAAAGTTTAACTATAAAGATATATGAATGGAGGTCTACTGTTATTTTACCTAGTGCTGTGTTGACCATTTTTAAAATTTAGTCTGAAATCCTAGCATTCAACAAAGGTAGCACAGAACCTCTGCATTTAACCCTTCTTGAGAAACATTGAAAAAACATGAGAAAAGGAGATTTCGACAGACATGGAAATTTTGAAGGAATAACTATAATGAAGGAAAAACAGTAGGAAGCATGCACGTGATCTAAAATAAGTTTTAAATAAAAATGTGTGGGTTTGTAGTTCATACTGTATCAGAAGACAGGATGATGAAGTCACATTTTTTAGTGGATGGATTTTTGATAAGCAACAGCATAGGCTGTGAACTCCTTATGCTGATGAACCTTAGGATATGAAAAATGTTTTTTTTTTCAGAATTCATGACCTGCACCTATTAAGCTTATGCATTTACTGTAAGAATTCTAGTTTCACAATGGCTATGATTCTTCAAAGTATGAGGCATGAACAAGGTTTAAAGGAGAACTTAACTTCAATAGTTCAAAAGGCTGCGTGTGACATATACCGTGGTGCTCTAGCCAGAAACCTTGCTGCTTGGCTGGGTTCCAATGATCACAAAAGATATTAAAAATGGATGGCACAAACTTCAGCAACTGTGCTACAAAATTAGATAATTTATTCGATCTCCACACAACATTTCGGAGGTAAAACCTCCTTTATCAAGTGCTCCCAAACGTGTAATTCAAAAAGCAGGTATAAATTAGTGCAGTGATGGGGAACTCCACCCCTAATTAAGTGACATCATAATACATATTACATATGATTATACTCCAAAGTGCTATATAGTATTACGTTTCAATATATATAACTGGGAAATGTTTTACAAGTGGTGAATGTACCCCCAAGAGGTGGAGACTCTAATCGTATACTTCTGCAGAAAGAGATTATGTGGCTAGAGAAGTTGAAAACTTTGGCCCCAATGGGATTGAATGAAGATTTGAATTATTCCTGTTATTATCCGCATCAGTGATAGTTGGTCTTTTTGTAATTCAAATTATAAGTGATTTATAAAATTCAAAGGCGAGTAATTTTAGTTAATTAACTTGTGTTTATTTCACAGTTACAAAGAAAACCATGAAAGCACGAACACTATCATGGACACTTCACAGTTATATATATATTGGTAAATATTTAAGCACGAATTGTCACAATGCAGGTACTGTAATTATGATGTTATTAGAAGAAACGTACTACTATATAGCACTTTGACGTATAATCATATGTAAATATGTATTATGATGTCGCTTAATTAGGGGTGGAGTTCCCCATCACTGCACTAATTTATACCTGCTTTTTGAATTACACGCTTGGGAGCACTTGATAAAGAAGGTTGTACCTTCAAAACGTTGCGTGGAGATCCGAATAAATTAACAAATTTTGTAGCACAGTTGCTGAAGTGTGCCATCCATTTTTTTTTCTTTTGTTAAAGAAGAACTAGCCCTCCCAATAAGAAAAGCCCCATCTAATTCCCTATAAAGTCCCTCCTCCCTGCCCCCACAGCATAATTCACACCTCCTGAAAATGCCCCTAATAGCATGCTCAAGCATCTGTGCAGAACTCATGGATGCTACCTTCTGAATCTTTAGTCTTCATCGGATCCTTTTTCTTCACGGCACTTTTGGCTGATGCACAGTTGCTATGAATACCGGACTTCAACTGCGTATTCACCAATATGGAACGAACTTGCAGAAGGAGACCGAAGTCCGAAGAGACAGCGACAATGAGCTACGCTGCGCTACTCAGCACAGATACATGAGCATGCTGTTCAGAAGTAACGAACTATGCAGGGGGGAAGCAGGGACTATCTAGGCTAGTCGATGGGGCTTTTATACTCTTTTAAACAAGACACATGTTTAAATAAAGTAAGTAATGTATGAAAAATCTGACAATGAACTTAAGGTCCAATGTCTTTACATGTGTCAATGTTTATGTATGCAACAATCTTAGATCTCTAAGAAGGTTAATTGGCTCCTGAGAAACTGACCTACTGTGTGCAAATGCAATAGGGACCTTAAGATTGTAAGCTCCGCTGGGGTAGTCTAATGTGAATGATGTACTTATCTTTGTAAAGCACTGCTTAAATGTATCTGTGCTATAGGAATACAAAATCAAATATTAATATATCTTATAAATAATTTAAGGAATAGTGTCATGACATGGTAGAGAGATGAAATTCACACAGAACTGCCACCACAATGTGCCTTCAAAAAAGTATATTTAAATCAGAACAGAGATAAATCAAGGGATTTTATACTGTTGGTATGAAAATATGTACATGAAGTGTGAAAGTAGTTTGGATTAAACACACCAGGAACAGCTACAGGAGGTAGGTATTGCTGCTTAAAGGAGTGGGTTGTACACTCAAAGAAGAAAGCAAAAGGTCTTGGATACAAATTCTCTCTTTGGTTCAGAAAAATACTGAATTGTATAGCAGAGCATACCACACACAAGATCAAAGTGTCAACGTACAATGAGAACTTGCTATGTAGAAATAAGTGGTACCTGGAAAAGCCACCCAAGGTAGCATGAGAGTTAAAACTAAGACACACAATGTAAAAAGAAAACAAATATGGTCAACATCCCCAGCAGCAAGTCGCCATATCATGATCAGCTACAAACACACTGCAGTTATAACACTGGGCATCTAACAAAACAGAATATCTGAAATATAAATGAAAGCTGCTAGGCATAGAAATATCTTAAAAATTATAAGAAAGTATATAAATTGTCAGGCAGCAAGGTAATAAGAGATTTTACCTTAAAGGGGTTGTTCACCATTGAGTTAACTTTTAGTATGATGTAGAGAGTGATATGCAGAGAATTTGCAATAGGTATTCATTTTTTTTTTATTCTTGTTTTTTCAGTTATTTAGCTTTTTATTCAGCAACTCTCCAGTTTACAATAACAATCTGGTTGCTAGGGTCCAAATTACCCTAGCAATCATGCTCTGATTTGATCAAGAGACTAGAATATGTTAGGAGAGGATCTAAATAGAAATATTAAGTAATAAAATATTTGAAGTCTTACAGAGGATTTGTTTTTAGATATGGGGTTAGTGACAAACATTTAAAAGCTGAAAAAAGTCAGCAGAAGACGGCAAATAATTCAGAAACTGAAAAATAATGAAGAAATGAATAAATAATGAAGACAAATTGAAAAGTTGCTCAGAACTGGCCATTCTATGACATGCCGAAAGTTAACTTAAAGGTGAACACTTGTATAGCCTACAGTCTTAAGTTGTTCACCCTTAAATGCTTAACCGAACAACTTAACTACCACAGACACTGGCGGCCAAAAAAACTCTGCTCTGTTAGGCTACAATTTTATTGTTACTTTTTTTAAAGGGGTTGCTCACATTTGAGTTAACTTTTGGTATGATGTAGAGTGTGATATTCTGTGACATTTTGCGGTTGGGTTTAATTTTCTCTGGTTTTTGAGTTTAGTTTTTTTCTCCAGTTTGTAATATCTGCAATCTGGTTGCTTAGGTCCAAATTACCCTAGCAACCATGCATTGGAATATGAATAGGAGAAGCCCTATAAAAGTAGTGATGATAAAATTGGAACATCACAAAGCATTTTTTTTAAGACAGGATCAGTGACCCAAATTTAAAAACTGAAACAGGGAAATAAACAATTAAAAAAAGTATGAAGACCAGTTGTTTTGAATTGGCCTTTGTATACCAAAGTTAATGGGTGAACCTCACCCTTTAATTACTTAACTTTCTATTCAGGTCACTTTCATTCTCTGATGTAAACCCCTGCTTGGTTGCATGGGTAAACTGGACCCTTGATAATAGAGATGTGCTGAAATGCAATACAAGTTTAGTTTTTTTTTTTTTTTTTGCATAAAAGCATGTGGGGACAGGAGCTGGTTCCAGTAAGCAGAGATTGACGAGAAACCATGATAGTCTCTCTCTGCTCGCTGGGACCAGCTCCTGTGGAAAACAGAGGCCCTTCCAGTCACAGACTAACACAACAAGCAATGGGAGGGGGTTCATCACGCTGTAAGCCTAAGAATGGTTGTGAAATGTTTTTGATGAGTATCAGGTTTCCTTTAAATCTTTAGAAACCGGTTTGTTCTATTCAGTTACTACAAAATGTCTGTTATGCCTCCTCCTAGATCTTAAGTCAAAATAAACTAAAGTAAGCCTAAACAGCAACATCATTTTTATGACCTAAAACTAACTAAACGAAGTTTACGGAGCTACAACTGACCTTTATTTCTGATGGGAAGATTTGTGGCGACATTGGCAGGGGGCTTGTCTGGTTCCTGGGGTGGTACGACCATTGGCAATGCCTGCATTGGTACACGAGGAGCCTAAAACATTTGACACTGTCATTGCTATAATTCCTTGCTAACATTTAGAAGGCAAAAATGTTTTAAACATGCATACTAATCAAACATGCAATATCAGCAGCATTAACATTTATTAAATCTTGATGTCTAATGAGAGAATCAGACTCTGATTAATAACCAGTATTAAACACAGTCAAAGGTCAGCTTTAATTATTGCATCCACAATAAAGAACATGCATTACCCGGTTCAAGTCATGGGAAGGTGGAGTGAACTGTGTGACATCAGGTGGGGGTGCAGAGAGGAGGTTACTGGGATAATCCAACAGGTAGCAAACTACACTGGTGTGTCCTCCCTTGGCAGCTTCAATAAGCATTGTGGAACCATCCTAAAAAAAACATGAAGCAAGCAAACTTTAAAAAAAAAAAAAAATCATTGCTTTGACAGATTATCTTTTCGGTTTAATTATAAATTGTTTGTCAACAGTAGTAAAAAATGAACGCAAGCACAAAATATACCTTTAATCTGTTCGTTGGGTCAGCTCCATGAGCCAGAAGCAGCTCTACAACTGCTAAATGCCCTCCAGCGCAGGCAAGAGACAGCACTGTATGGTCATTATTTAGTGTTGTCCTATTCACATTTGCACCTAAAAAGAAATAGGAAAGATCAAGTTCTCAAACATATTTGCACACATGACAGCAGGGAGAAAGCATGTCATATTTCATGGCAATATTGACTGCTAAGTCACAATATTTCATGTTCTTACCCTTGCTAATGAGGAACTGAACAGTACAGACATGACCAGCTCTTGCAGCTTTCATTAAAGGAGTTCTTCCTCCTTCAGATTCATGTTCCTTAGAGAGAAAAGTAAAAACATGCCTTTGTTTATCCAGGGAAGTTGTATAGCCAGTATAAATAAAACTTCTAGCGTTTCCACATTTCTTCCCACTTAGTACTGAATCTTTGCATCCACTGGTAGGCACATGAAGCGAGGAGAAAAAGACTGCTATCTAACAGATTTACAGAAGGGGATTATTTCTGTTAATGCAACATAAAAATTATTATTTGCAAGTGGTTAAGAAAAAGAAATCCAGTCATATCATTTTAGAATAAGGTAAAAGTTTTACATGAACTTTTAACATGTTATAGAAACTAAACTATTTTAAAAGGCAGTTTAAAGGTTTTTAAATTATAAGCCTTTTATTTTGTGTATTTCTATTCTAAAACTGAAAATACTTTATGGGTGTCGGCAAATTTTACTGCAAAGTAAAATTTTATGTAATATACCCATTTAAATCTTCATGGTTTTGCAGAAAACAATATTAACACAATTATACTTACCAAGTCTGCACCAGCCTGAAGCAACACATCCGCTACATCAGTATGGCCATTTTCACATGCATAAGTTAGAGCAGTGTCCCCTGTTGCAGTTGTTGCTTGAACATTGGCTGCTAGAGGATAAAGATTTGAGAACCTTAATTCTGCAGGATTGATTAAAGTTAAAATTATTGCTCTAACATGGTTAAAGGGACAACGCGTTTTTAACATTTAGTTAGATAAGTAGGGCTTAGTGCTAAACATACTTTTGGCCTATGAAACAAAAAAAAAAATTTTTTTTATTTCTTGCACAAAACAGGGTAAAAGCTGATTTCGAAGCTAAACTTACAAAAATTTTGACTTAAAGGAAAACTATACCCATCAAAGAGAATGTAGGTCTATGTAAGAATATATTGCATAAAACAGCTCATATGTAAAACCTAGCTTAATGTAAATAAACCATTTTCATAATAATGTACTTCTTAGTAGCATGTGCCATTGGGTAATAAATAGAAAATTGCCATTTTAAAAAAATAAGAACAGCCTCCTGGGATCGTATGATTCATGGTGCACACAAACATTCCAAACAAACTATACTTGTTAGGTCACATGAGCCAATTAACAGACTGATGTGTTTTGCTTCCACACTTTTTCCTGTTACAGTTAGAGTTGTAGTATTTCGGGTCAGGTGATTCTGGTCAGGTGATCTCTGAGGCAGCAAACAGACCATCACGTAATCAGGGTTCAAGGCAAGAGATGTAAAAGGGCAATATTTACTTAAATATATATTCCAGTTTGATGAGATTATTTAATATGCCACTTAAAGGGCACCTATTGGGGTAAAATGATACCCCCAACCAAAAGTGCGGGCTGATAGAGCCCGCATTCCGGTTGGGGGTTTCACTGTTTTTTTTTTTAAAAATCTGCCCCTCGCAAGCGCTAGCAGCCCCGCTCCAGGAGGGAGCTCCCGGAGCGAGCAGCCGTCTCTCCATAGGCGCACATGCGCAGAATGAAAAAGCGGCCTCAATCCTGGCAGCTTTTCATTCTGCGCATGTGCGTGACGTCATTAAGACGCGCGCCTATGGAGATACGGCTGCTCGCTCAGGGAGCTCCCTCCTGGACCGGGGCCGCTAGCGCTTGCGAGGGCCAGATTTTTTTTAAAAAAACAGTGAAACCCCCAACCGGAATGCGGGCTCTATCAGCCCGCACTTTTGGTTGGGGGTATCATTTTACCCCAATAGGTGTCCTTTAATAGGATATAAACTGTTGCTCAAGTTTCCTTTTGGGGGTATAGTTTTCCTTTAAAACTAATCCGCAGTAGACTGAGAAGCTTAGATTCTCTTTATAACGAAGCAGGCTATAACCTGAGCAAAGGGTTTGTTCAGACAGAGAGCTTCTCAGTGTATTACAGCTGTGCTTTGACTGTACAATTACAAACCAAAATGTGACTTTACTTTCAATTCCAGATTTTGCCCAACTGAGACTAACAGGATGATTTCAAAATACAGAAATACATCCAAAGCTTATTCCCATCCCTGCAGCCAACTTTATATAGCATAGGCCATTAAAATCGCATATATCAGAGGAACAGTTCGGTATGAAAGAAAAGAGAAACATAGCTTAAAGGGATTGTTCACCTTCAAACAACTAGTTGTTTTCAGATAGATCACCAGAAATAATGACTTTTTCCAAATACTGTCTATTTTCTATTTGTAACCGTTTTTCTAATATTGAAGTGTAAAGTGTCATTTTTCACCTTCTAAAGCAGGTCTGGGGGGGGGTCAACTGTTCTAAACTGATGCATTTAATGGATACATTTCTTATCTTTTCCATACTGAGCAGAATCTCTGGGTTTCATTACAGGCAGCTGTTAGAATTGATACAATAGTTGCTAATACAGAGATGTTGATGTGAAATGTATCAATTAAATGTTGCAAAATCAGTTTAGAGTCTGCACTTGAGCTGTCAGACTCAAACACCAGAGACACCAACATTCAACTTTACACTTAGATTTTGGAAAAACAGTAAAAGATAAATAATGGAAAGTAATTGAAGAAAGTCTTTATTTCTGGGGAACAATTTGAAAACAACTGAACAGAAAAAAAAGTGTTTGGAAGTTGAATAACCCATTTTAGGTAATGCGTACCTGCCCAATCAGGAGAAGCCTTGGGCAACTTAAATAGAAATCATTAGCTTAGAAAAGAAATAATAAAATATGCATAAAAGCCCCCCAGCACTTTTTATCAACTATAGTTTTATTTGGGTTTGCATTCAAATAGCAAGCACATGCTGCAAATCCAAATCATAAGTATTGATGGGTTTAGAAAATAAAGAAGTTATACTGCTCAATGCATACATGGATATGAACCCACATTTTATTTAATAAACAAAGAAAAGAAATACTGCCAGTGAGCACTTTTACATTCCTTTCATTCGTTTCAGTAAAACAGAAAAGCCTAATTTTCTCTCAATGTCCTCATTTGGTTCAGGAGTTAATTGCCTGTGTAGGAGGTAGCTGCAATAAGAAGCCACTTGAATAGGGTGCCTAAGTTTCCTGAACCCATAACACTGCACTGGACTCTGGAAGCTCAAAAACAAACATTATACAATGGATATAAACAAGCACATACCTGCTGCTAACAAGTACTTGACCAACTCCAAGTGCCCTTCCTGAGCAGCTTCCATTAAAGGAGTGGAGCAACCAAGCTCAATATCTGCTCCTGCTTTAATTAGGAAATCTGCTACCTCCAAAAACCCTCCGCAACAGGCAAGTGTAAGGGCAGTTTCTTGGGTCTCCTCTGTCTGGGCATTGATATTTGCACCTTTAAGAAAAAAAAAATGTTTCCTAACAAAACATTTTGAACACTGCATTATGTTAAAAGATAATTCCATATATATATATATATATATATATATATATATATATATATATATATATATATATATATATATATATATATATATATATATATATAATGAACCTGCTATTATACTTGTAAATATAATGATATTATAGTTCAGAGGGGTTCCAGGGCACCTATCGTTTAAAAAAGTTACCCCCAACCAAAGATGCAGGCTGATAGAGCCAGCATTCCGGTTGGGGGTACCAGTATTCTTTTTTTAAATGCCCCCTGCCAGTGTGCGCGCATGACGTCATGCGCATGTGCTTTAAGAAAAGCAGTCATTGTTGGGGCTGCTTTTCTTAATGCGCGTGACGCCACGCGCTGACAAACGCGTATGCTCGCCTACTGTCAAGGAGGCTCAAACCGGGAACTCCCTCACGGTGCAAGCTTGCCTGCGTTGGCATTTTAAAAAAAAAGGTACTGGTACCCCCCAACCGGAATGCGGGCTCTATCAGCCCGCACCTTTGGTTGGGGGTATCTTTTTCAAACAGGTGGCCTTTAATGTCTCATATTTCAGAACATAGAAACATTATTTTTATAAAATGCATGCCTGTTACAAATGACGGCTATAGCTTCTGACATCTATAAGCACAGCCGAGTAGCATATATGTTTACAGAATCTTTATGGCTTCTGTTTATTATAAAAAATAATCAGTGATGCTGGAACATAACGGTCATTAAATAATTTTCAAGTCATTTTTAGTAACATTGTTTAAAATAATCAGTGGGGTCTCAACCCTGCTGTACAGTCACAGCAAAAGTTAGCTTTTACATTGGTCATCAATAGAACAGTTTTGACAATTCGAAAACTATGCCTCCAAGTCGTTAAAAAGGTAAGTTTGTATTTAGAGAAGTCAAACCCATCTGCTGAGGTGTCATTCCTAGGAGCTATCCACGCTTAAATATAAATAAATTAGGTATGGTATCAGTTATCTGGAGTGCTTAAAACCTGAGGTTTTCAAGCAATTTGGATCACCATATAGCTGGAAAAAATAATACCCAACATTTATCAAGGGTCGAGGTGTTTTTTCGATCGGAAATGGAAAAAGTGCCAAGGAGGAGCATAATCGACATTTGTGGGGGAGCAAAATTTTCAGATACTGAACAATATATTCACCTAGTACACTGAATAGAAGATGGGAAATAATTATTAGCATGCAAATTAAATCATACCTTGCCCTAGCAGTAATGCCACCATTTCCTCATGACCTTCCCTTGCTGCTTCCATGAGAGGTGTATAGCCTTCATCATTTACCTCTTCCAGGTTAGCACCACGTTCGATAAGTAAGGCTGCCAGCTCCACATGACCACCACAAGCTGCCAAGGTCAGTGGAGACTCAAAAGAGTCTGCTGGCATATTTACCTGGGCTCCACTGTCAAGAAGCAACCGAGCTACCTCCACATGGCCATCCTAATATAAAATAAAACAACGTTCCTATATTAAACAATAATAAATGTGTAAGCAATAGTTCTCACTATACATGACCAATTACAGCATTAGTCTGAAAAAAAATATGCTTCAGGAGGCATTAAATGGACCAAGAAGCACTAGCTGTTGGCATTCTAGAGACTCTTCTCACTTCGAGATTGTACCTGCAGACAGATTTCAGATATTAGGGACCACGGGTATGTACTGCTACTTAATACAACCTAATACGCTTAGAAACTATGCATACTTTCTTAAGAGTGTTTGCTATGCCTCTTGAAGTCTATGTGGGCCTTTTTGGACACAAAGCGATCACACACACAAGTCACTTGCAAAGTACCTGTACTCAAAGCACTTACCAAAGAGGTAAACAGAATAAGCTTACACGTAAAAATATCACAAATGCACATAATCAAAATAAGGATCATAGCTAAGTATGTATATTAGCATCCTGAACACAAAACAGAGCAATCACATCAGCAAGTCATTGGATGTGTAGTAGTCTTTAATAAATCACAGCATTTTGCGACTTTGGAGTGCTCTCCTCTCATTATATTAATTGACTAACTATACAAGCCCTTTGAACAAATGGGTGTAAAATTAAGAATTTATGGAGATGATACATGATACTTGTCTTGAGACCTTTTCTATGGGTATCCTTACCATACAAGCTTCCATTAAGGCAGTGTGCATTTCATCTGTCTTGTGTTCCTGATCAGCCCCGGCTTCCAGGAGGAATCTTACCATTTCTAAATGCCCTGAAATTGCAAAGTAACCTTTTAGTGCAGTTGAAGACTTTCAGTAGGTTTATTTTGCCATATTTATAAGAGAAAACATTCTGCTAAATGTTAAACTAAAAATGTATTTATATATAATCCCCCAATAAGCAATAAGGATAGTGATTAGTGATAAGTCTAAAGCAAATGGTCTTTCTGAAGTATTTCGAAATGTTTAACCACTAATAAGTTTGTAAAAATACACTCTCCTTACCTTTATAACATGCTAAAGTAAGTGCACTTTCCTTAAATTCATTGGAATGAGTATTGATCCCTGCTCCATTTTCTAGGAGAACCCTGGCTACTTCAACATGCCCAGCACTTCCTGCCTCCATCAGAGGAGTGTGACCGTTTTCATTATGGTCCTCGATACTAGCACCTGATTCCAGCAACACCTTTACTACATCCACATAGCCACCGGCACAGGCATATGTAAGTGCTGTGTTTCCTAAGTACACAAGAAAATTATCTTTTTAAAAAAGATTTCTCTTTTATGAACACCAATACACATTCTACATAATGCTGTTGGTTTCATACAGCAAAGGATACTCCTTTCATTGTTCACAGTTTATTATGAGAGTCTCAGCTCCTTGAAACTAAGGTAAACTAAGCCGCACAGATAAAGTAAGTCAAGTAAAAAAAACAAAACACTTAAATTGTACAGCAGTATCACCTATTAATTTTAGCATGACACGGAAAAATTAACATTAAGAACAAAAAAAAAACGAACCTGTGGATGACTGGGAGTTAACATCTGCATCGTGGGCTAGCAGCAACTTTACAATTTCAACATGTCCCCCATTAGCAGCAGCCATCAAAGGAGTTATGTCTCCTTTTATCCCACGATCTTCAACATTAGCATGCATTGCCAGAAGAACCTGTAGACATCATAGAATGCTTTTTAATACTTAATGGCTATTATATAGTGTTTAAGATTATTAAAACAGGTAGCTGGAATAAGCTTGCCAGAGGCACAATGACCTCATGTGCAGTGTGGGCCATAGGCAGTCAGCCATCCATCCATAGGTTCCAAAGGTTTCGCTTGCACAAAGACATTATTGCTAATCACCAATATAAATTTAAGAGGCTTAGTTACCATTAAAGTAGTAGAAAGGTATAATCACAGGGGTTTGAAAAATTTTTTCTGCACTTTTGCAAATCAAACACAGTGTGCTGCTGGTTTCCTTTTTGTTTACTTTTACGACCCAGCGTCAGGAGCAGGTCTTCCGGTTCAGCACCTGACACTACAACAGTGTGGATCTGTGAGGTGTGCACTCCATAATAGTAACTGGAGGGGTTTGCCAAAGTGTCAGGCACCTCCAGTGATTATAATCACTTAAATTATCCCCAGGTTTGGGGCTCCTATTAGCTGAAAACTGCACTGGTAATATCGTAGTAGTACCGCCATCATCATCATCATCATCTTCCTGGACCTTCTCTATAGTTTGTTCAAAAGTTGAAAGCAGACCTTAGAATGAACAGCCAGATTCTCCCCCTACTGTGCAACTGAACAAGCCCAGGGCCCTAGTGCATATCAAAAAAGCATTAGATTGCAAATATGGGGGTCCAGTGGAACAGATAAGTAACTGCAATATATGTACATAGAAAATATCTTGTCCCATTTTAGGGTGCAATATGCAGTCATTCTACTGCTGAAAATTTTATGTAGGAAATGCTCATATAATTCTGTAAAAAGATTCCAATACAAACAGTTGATGTTACACTATAATAAGTAGTTCATATAAATCAATCCATTGATTAATCTGCTACTTAAAGGAACAGTAACATCAAACATTTTTACAAAAAAAATTCGTTAGAATAGAACGAAAAAAAAAACACCAACACAAATTAATATTTAAAATAGCAAAGCCTTTATTAAGAAATAACTTACAGAAACTCAACTTCCTGTCCTCTACAGCAGAGGCGAAAGAGCGACCATCCATGCTTGCGGTGTTCGATTTCTTCTCCCTGGCTATTCATGGACATCGTGTCCTCTGCCCAGATCTACTTCCTTGTGTGAGATGTGAGGGGGAGAAGAGTGCAGAGCAGGGTATTTGGGCTTCTGGTCCTGCGGCATCAGTCACTTCTAACTAACAGTTAATTTGGTTGGGGACTTAGCTGCATGTCAGCCACTTAGTTGCTAATAAAACTTAGCGTATCTGCCTGCGCCGTATAATCAGGCTCAGTACCTCCCCTGAAAAATCCGCAGGACCCAAAGCCCAAATACCCTGCTCTGCACTCTTCAGAAAATATTGGTATTTGAGCAGACTAACTCCCGGCTGGGGATAAGGACAGGGATCTAGACAGCTTTTATTTTTCCTTTAAGTAAATCCACAGAAGCAGCTGGGGAGCTGCTCAGGGTCCTGCTCCATCAGTATAGTACCATCAGTATAGTTTATGGATTGGTGCCTGCGAGGGTACAAAAGAGCAATAGTCGTGTTGCTAAAATACAAATAAAACGGAGCTTCTTTTTCCTATATATTAGCCACCCCTTTATGTTACTTATGCTATGGGCCACGCTGTGAGTGAATGGCATGTGCCAGTCTTATGAAATCCAATTGCTGATTTTTTTTTTGGCAGCTAAGTCCCCAACCAAATTAACTGTTCGTTAGAAGTGACTGATGCCGCAGGACCCGAAGCCCAAATACCCTGCTCTGCACTCTTCTCCCCCTCACATCTCACACAAAACCTGGCTTGTTGGCAGGAGAGGGAGAGACAGGCAGCAGCCCACAGCATCAGTTTGTAGCTATGCTTTTTTTCGGAAGTGTGATGGGAGCACGGAGGACGTACGAGGCTGGTGAAATATGCTTCCAATGACCTCTGCTCTGGGACTGGTATGCGAGGAGGAGGAGAGGCAGAGCAGCACTTCACAGGGGGAATAGGGGCGATGGATTAGTGGTTCACTTCAACAGGGAGCCGGCAGTCATTACCTTCCTAGCTGAGGAAGTAGATCTGGGCAGAGGACACGCTGTCCATGAATAGCCAGGGAGAAGAAATCGAACACCGCAAGCATGGATGGTCATCCCTTTCGCCTCTGCTGTAGAGGACAGGAAGTAGAGTTTCTGTAAGTTGTTTCTTAATAAAGGCTTTGCTATTTTAAATATTAATTTGTGTTGGTGTTTTTTTTTTCGTTCTATTCTAACGAATTTTTTTGTAAAAATTTTTGATGTTACTGTTCCTTTAACAGTCACTTCACTGGGAGTTAGTGAAGTTTGGTCTAAATTTAAACCTTAAAGGAATTGTTCAGTATAAAAGTAAAAACTGGGTAAATAGATAGGCTGTGCAAAATAAAACATGTTTTCAATATAGTTAGTTAGGCAAAAATGTAATGTATAACAGCTGGAGTGACTGCAAGTCTAACCTAATAGAACAGAACACTACTTCTTGCTTTTTCAGCTCTCTTTTGTTTACACTGACTGGTTACCCTGGTTACCAGGCAGTAACCAATCAATGACTTGAGGGAGGGCCACATGGGTCATAACTGTTGCTTTTGAATCTGAGCTGAATGCTGAGGCTCAATTGCAAACTCACTGAACAGTTATGTCCCATGTGGCCCCCCCTCAAGTCGCTGACTTACTCAGATTTAGAGAGCTGAAAAGCAGGATGTTGTGTTCCACTCACTCCAGTTTTTATACATTACATTTTTGGCTAACTAACTATATTAGAAACATTTTTTATTTTGCACAGTCTATCTATTTACCCAGTTTTTATTTTTACCCTGAACTGTTCCTTTAACCAGCTGCCTGCCCTGTCACACTGCTGTGTACTGTCATTGCTTGATACACAAGTTACACACGTTTTTGCACAAGTCATAAATTGCGTAAACCTAGGGCTGTGCTGTGGGACCCAATAACTATGAATTACACTACTGAAAGGTTAATGAAGGGAATAGCTCAAATAATCAAGTAACTAGATTCCAATACAGTTATGGGGTATATTATCCAGAAGGCTCAGGACCTAGGGTTTTTGGTATAATGGATCTTTCCTGAATTTGGATCTTGGTCTACTAGAAAATCATCTGAACATTAAATAAATCCAACAGGCTGGTTTGGTTCCAATAAGGATTCATTTAATCTTAGTTTGGATCAAGTACAAGGTACTATTTTACTGTTACAGAGTAAAGAGAATTCATTAAAAAAAAAAAAAAATTACGATTGTAATGGTGTCTATGGGAAGGCAGTCCCTTTCTGTAATTCTGAGCTTTTTTTAATAACAGTAACCCTCCTGCCCTCCCCCCGATGGCAACCCTTTGCACATGATAGCACACAGGTAGTGACCAATTTCATCAAAAAGCTGAAAAAATCTTCCAAAAATGCATTAAAGTCTATGGGGGTCAAAACAGGATTTTTTGATACTCACCGTTAAATCTGTTTCTCTGTAGTCGATAAGGGGGACAAAGAGACAGCTGGGGTTAAGCTCCACCCTCTAGGAGGCAGGACACTTGGAATAACAAAAAAGGGGCGTGCCAGATAGTGGCTTAACCCAACACTAGACCAAACCATTCAGTTGTACCAGAGACTGCAGAAAACAAAACGTATAACTGCAGAACTGGTAAAACAAACACCTTTTCCCTTGCAGAACCAAAGGTTCAACTTGTTATAGGGTCGGGAAGCCATGTGTCCCCCTTATCGACTACAGAGAAACAGATTTAATAGTATCAAAAAAATCCTGTTTTCTCTGTCGTCTCTAGGGGGACACGGACTGCTGGGGACTTAACAAAGCAGCCCCAAGAGAAACAGGGAGGGAGCGAGTTAATGACATGTTATTGCACTACTGAGTGCAACACCTTACAGCCAAAAGAGGCCTCTGCTGAGGAAAATGTGTAGAATTTTGTGAACGTGTGTGGGGAGGACCAGGTAGCTGCTCTGCAGATCTGATCCAAAGAGGCTGTATTGCACCATGCCCAGGAGGCTCCCACAGCCAGTTTAGAATGAGCTTGGATGCCTTCTGGAGGTGATTTTTCTTTTTATGCGTAGGCCTTCTTGATGGTCTCCTTCAACCATCGTGCTGTGGTAGTCTTGGAAACTGCCATACCTCGGCAAGCCCCTGTAGGAATAACAAATAGTAATTGAGATAGCCTAAAGAGTTTGGAATGTTCCAGGTACCAACAAAGTGCTCTGACAACATCCAGGCAGTGAAGTCTTCGCTCATTATCAGTCTTGGGATCCGGACATAGGGATGGTACTACAATCTCCTGATTGATGTGAAAGGACGATACCACCTTGTTTCGATGATAGAAGAGACAGCTTCTTAGCTAAGGGTCCTCCCTTCCAAGCTGCTAAAACGTTGGACTGGAGAGGGCGCAAGTGTAGTTAAGCAAAGGGTACCGCTTCGATGGAGGACACCATCAGAGAACCTTCATCGCCAAGTGTACCGTGGGTCTTTGGGTCTGAAGCAATAGAGACACCTGGCTCCTTATTCTCTCCTGTTTGTTTTGAGGTAGGATCACCTTCTGTGTCAGGGTGTTGAATTTGAGACCAAGGAAGGTCATTTGGTGACTGGGAATTAGCTGGAGTTAGTGAGCCCAGGCAGCCAATGCAACATTACCTACCGTTCAGAAGGGATGGTGTGCGTCCCATTGAGGGGCTAACCGCTGGCAGAGGGAGGTAGGAGTGAGCAGGTGACCCTGGGAACGAAGACATCGGGGGAGGAAAGTAATCAGGTACTCGCATGTAGCTGAACCGGTCAGGCCCTCTGCTGTCCTTTCAAGGGATGCAGGCATGCCTGGAGACGTCTGTATGGCCATCAGAGGCCAGGAAATGACTCTGGTGGGTGATCCCACAAAGAAAGTGTACCCCATTGGAGACAGGTAGTCCTGTTCCTGGTAGCACTCCAGCATACCAGTATTCTGAGAAATGTTTGTCCATCCTCCTTTGAAGCAGGAGACTTAAAAAACTGAATGGTTTGGTCTAGTGTTGGGTTAAGCCACTATCTGGCACACCCTTTTTCGTTATTCCAAGTGTCCTGCCTCCTAGAGGGTGGAGCTTAACCCCAGCTGTCCCCCTAGAGAAAATGTTTTTGTCTCGTGATGCAGCGTGGCAATTCTTGTTTTTTTTTTTTGCCAGACAATTTTTTTCACCCATGGAAGTCTATGGGCGTCATTTTTGAGGTGAAGGAAATATATGATTGGTAGCCAGGCTTTTTAAATAGTAACAGGTATGGATGTTCCAACGGAAACATTTTTTCATGTTTCATTTTAAAAGGACTTTTAGGGGGTTATTTATTAAAGATCGAGTTTATGAGTTTTTTTTACCTCACATAAACTCACAATTCAAATATTTGCTTGAAAAACCCCAAATGTAAAACAAAATACTTGATTGAAACAAATACTTGACTGAGTTTTCGCAAATACAGATCAATTTTCGAGTGCAAACCCCCAAAATCATGAAGGACTAAAAGCATCATCAAATGGTTTAAGGGACCTCTGCCATTGTGCTTGCTGCAGTATTTTTAAATTCTGGCCTGAAATACTGAAACTAGCCTTGAAAAGCTTGAATTTTTTGGGAAAACACAACTCAACCTTTAATAAATAGCCCCATTGTTATACAGCTTTTTAGGTCAGTGTGACAGGTCCTCTTTAATAAAATATTATAGAATAAGAATATTTACTTAAACCATTTTCATATACCTCATAGACAAGACTCCCAGTTTTAGTTTGCAGTTTTAATTATGCTCAACAAAGACAACCTAATCTAAGAATACATGGCTCAAATCATTACCTGTGCCAGTTCGTAATATCCAGCTGAACATGCAAGACAGAGGAGGGACTCTCCTTCTTCTGTGTGCTCATTAACACTTCGCCCTTCAATAAGCAATTTCCGCACAGCATTTACATCCCCTTCAGAGCAAGCTTCTGCCAAACTGCGGCTGTATGAGAAAGATTAAATACAAAAGACTAAAATTTGCAAAAGAAGTTTAGAAAATAGTGGTTGGTTATCAAGCAAATGCTGACTAAGCTAGAATAAACCCTTATAAGATGCATTTAAATAAACAAGACCCAAGTACTCTAAACTTGGGTCAAAAGAGCAAAAGGCTGCAAGTAAAAACAATTGTTCTAACAAACACAAAATGCACTGGAAATCTGCAAATGGCCAGATAATCTCAGTTGGAATGTTTGGGGTTAGCTACTCACCTGATCTAAGCAAGTATTCGAAAAAATTGCTATAATTTACACTAATTGCCATACGTATAAATGTTATATTTGGGTAAACATACAGAAAAAGTGACTTCCATTTTTATTAATAACTCCTATATAACCCCTACAGTGCATAAAACATAATTCCTTGTTAAAATTACATAAATAAAAGGAACTTCCTATTATGTAAAACTAAGGATTTTATGTAAAGGAACACTAAACACAAGAAAATTGTAGCCTCAAAGAGGAACATTTAACTACTGGGGGCAATTTGCAAGCCAAAGAGGCAGAAACCAAATAAAAAAAAAAAGACAAGTTGAAAAGTTGCTAAGAATTAGGGATGCACCGAATACAGGATTTCAGCAGGATTCGGCCGAATCATTCTGTCTGGCCCAACCAAATCCAAATCCTAATTTACATATGCAAATTAGGGCCAGGGAGGGAAATCACATGACTTTTTGGCACAAAACAAGTAAAAAATGGTTTCCCCATCCTACTCATAATTTGCATATGCAAATTAGGGGTTGGATTCGGTTAGGTATTCGGACGAATCTTTTGCTTAGGATTCGGGGGTTCGGCCCTACTAAGAATACACATTTTGTAATCCACTAAGTTTTAAAAGTGAAGTACCCATTTGTGAAATTCAGTTTTAAAGGGGTTCTGTCATGATTTTTAGGATGTAGTTTGTTTCGAATTACATTATTTACACTGAAAATAATAAATAATAAAATACAATCTGCCGACTGTCTCTCCAGAAAAAGTAAGCAGTTTATTGGCTAGTGTATTGCAGCCTTCAGAGCAGATAGTGTATGGCTAGCGTTTGGTTACACAGAGATCTCCAAGAAAACTTATGTTCACTCTTTCAGAGCTAAAATTACCATTTAGAATGCTAAAATGACTTACTTGTCCGTCTGCCCTGCATTTGAGGTGCTCTCAGCTCTCATTCTTGTAAGTGCAGCAGCAGCTTCATCCAACGCACAGCTGACCGAAGAAGTCAGTCTACGGAGTACTTCAGGATCTGCGAAGGCTTTACCATCAGCAGTGGATAATTTACCAATTCCTTGTTAGCACAAGTTGTGAAGCCAGTTAGTAGGTGAATAGAAGAATTCAAACCAAAAATGGGAAAGATACTCAGGGTTAGTAAAATTCATGCAAAAAAAGAAAAAATACAAGTATAGCTGAGACATGAGTGTTTGGCTGGATAGTAAATATCTACCACGCAGTTTAAAAAAATCCTAAAACTATTAAAAGGCAGGTTTTTTTTAAAATTACAGCTGCAGTAAAGCAGCAGAAATGCCAAGGTTTTTAACACCCTCCCCTCAAAATGTAATCGTGTTAAAAGGTTCACTTTTATGTAAACTCAGAGGGGCATGTTTACTAAGATTGGAGATAAATATTTGGAGAAATTTCTGGAGATGTTGCCCATAGCAACCAATCAGATCTTTGCTAACTTATAGGTGGCTGTTTAAATCGAATTGCTGATTGGTTGCTATGGGCAACATCTCCAGAAATCTGTCCAAATATTTATCTCCAATCTTAGTAAACATGCCCCTTAGTATGTTATAGAATGGCTAATTCTTAGCAACAATGTAAATGGAATGAATTCTTTTTTTAGTTTTGAACTATTTGCCTTCTTCTTCTGACTCTTTCCAGCTTTCCAATGGGGGTCACTCAGAATATCACTCTCCGCAACATACTAAAAGTTAATTTAAAGATGAGCAACCCCTTTACGTTTCAATTACCATTCCATTGTTGCACAAGTTTAAAAAGCAAGAGGCCAAACCATAAAACAAATCTAAACAATAAAGAAAGAATTGCACCCTCCCATCCACAGGATCCATTACCATAAGAGTAAAATAAAACTTAACCTTTAAATAATATATTAATAAAATCTTATGTCCAGTGTGTATTAATACATTAAAATTACGCTAGGAAAGCAGGGTGGCGTACTGGCAGAGAATTATGGGTTGGTAGAACATATACAATTCGATTGTTTCTAAAAACAATACAGTTAACAGGTGATAATCTGCAGAAACCTAAATAAATCCACTCCCGTAGTTGGATTGCATACACACCCGGTGAACAGCTGTAACCCACACTATAAACCGCTCTTACAGAGGCGACCACCTGCCTGTCTGGCTCAATTACTTCTCCGGCATTACCGGCTATTATATATACTCATATATATATTATATACTGTTGCCATTGAGCAGGACTGTCTGTCTATCAAAGCTGTGCTATAGGCATAAATTAGTAAGGAGAAGATAAGCACCTAAACCCACTCACATCCTAGGATTCACAGAGATTTCAAACCCCTTCAGCCTCAGAGAGTCCCCTCCCGATCAATAGGAATGTTAGGATTAATAAGGCACTATTAGCCCCCTTTGAATGCATTATCCGCAGAGGTTCCAACCCTTTCAACCTCAAAGAGTCCCCTCCCAAGTCGTAGGAATATGGTTGCCCTTATTAGCTGCCACTGTGCGCAACACCCTGCCTAGCAAAACTAAAATATCGCCTGACACTAGTTTCGCCCGCTGCTTGCAGGCTTTGTCGAAGGCGTGCGAAGACCAGAGGACCACCTCTATTTCTAACCATGGAAGCAATGGTTCAAATTCAAACCAGCCAATACACCCAGCTTTACCAGTTAAGCAACACCACATATTTTAATTACAATTTGACACAATTTCTGTTTTTGATGCTACTGTTCCTCTTTAAAAACAGGATTCGGAGGTAACAAACGGAGCAGTCCGAGTTGAAAGATTTACGTACAGACTCCACAGCCTTGTGTGCACAGCATTGGGAGCAAGTGGGAACAGAGAGGAGCCGAACAGCAAGAGAAATTATCCTGGCAAAAACAGCCTGGGAAGAACACTGCAGAAGCAGAACACTGCACCTTTTATTACACAATTCCCACCTCAAGACTTTTCCCACCTCTGAATTTTTTTCAATTTGTCATTCCGAGCATAGCCAGGAGCAAACTTTTTGTTGATAAGTTCAGAGAAGAACACAGACATATATAGTAACGTGGTATGTTAATGCATACAAACCTGCTGCTTCAAGGAGAGCTTCCAGTCTAGCTTGCGTCTCAGGGTCTACCGTTCTTAAATCTGTTCCGTCAGCTGTACCAGATAAAAGAAGCTTTGAAGCGGTCTCCAGCATTGGGGTTTCCAGATCATCTTGATCCAAAATGAAGGATTCCACCTAGAATAAAATAGCAAACCAAATACAAGATAGTATTTTACATTCTTGTGAAATTATCCAAATAAAGTCAAACATGCATTCTTTTACGGAAAATATGTAACTAAACCTAAAAAGATTTAAAATATCTTTCTTTGCTGGCTCTAACAATGATTCTGGTTGTGACAAAGACATGTCCCACCAATCAGAAGCCTCTAGTACCATAACTTTATCAGTGAATAGCATTTTTAGCAAATTTTCATTTTATAGTGAAAGACTTTCCTAACATAACATAGTAAGTTTGGTTGAAAAAAAGACACACGTCCATCAAGTTCAACCTTTTAAATTTTTTTTTTAACCTGCGTAACTGCTAGTTGATCCAGAGGAAGGCAAAAAAAAAAAAAAACCCCACATTCGAAGCCTCAACTTTTCCTCAACGGGGGGAAAAAAATCCTTCCTGTCTTATTAAAGGATAATTCAACCATGTCATTTATACACCCCTGCACTAAATAGACTCCCTCCCTCCTCCCCAGCCTACCTGGGCAAATGCCCCTAACTTTCTGCTTAGCCCTCCATGCAGGTCCTGTCCAGTACATAGCAACCATCTTCTCTCCTTCGGTCTTCATCCTGTAGTGAGCATTATTTTTGGCGCCTGTGCAGTTGGAGTAACGCTCTGATGCCAAGGTACTGCACGTGCGCAAAAAGTCACGAAATGTTCATGACTTTTTGAGCATGCACAGTAGCTCAGCATCGGAAGATTACGTCAACTGCACATGTGCCGAAAATGCCGTTCACTAAAGGATGAAGACCGAAGGAAGGAAGGCAGGAAGATGGCTGCTGTGAACTACTCTGGACAGGACCTGCAAGGTGGGGCAAGTAGAAAGTTAGGGGCATTTGTCCAGGGTACCAGGTTGGTAGGAGGGCCTATTTAGGGTGGGGGGTAGAAGGTGGATATAAATTATGGGGTTGAATTCTCCTTTAAACACTAGTACAGATATGGGATCTCTTATATGGAAACAGGTTATTTGTAAAGATCCAAATTATTGAAAGTCCAACTGCCATAGACTACTATTCACCAAATAAAATTATTTCATTTTTTGTAGTAAAACAGTACCTTGTACATGCTACCAACTAAGAGACTCCATATTGGAGGGAAAACAATTTCATGAATTATTGTTAAGAGGTGCCATACCTATATACTAGTATACACCTATATAAATATTAAACATGTCAATGCCTTCTACTGAGGGAAGCTTAGGTCCCATACCTGTATAGACCTATTTACTCTATTAAGCAATTTTAGTGTCTTCCACTGTGGCAAGCTTAGTGATGTGTAAAGGGAAAACTGGCTTATCATTGAAAGACAAATTTAGCAAGTTAAAAATATTCACATATAACTTGCAGTGTATCACCTCAGGACAAAAAACATCCCTGTTACACCAAGTTTTTTTTTTTTTTAATACATCTTCCAAATACTCTCTCAGTGGAGTTTTCAGATTGTTCACCAGACTTAGACTTTTCTTAATTACTTTACATCTTTTATTTTTTACAGTTTTTCCCAAAATTAAAGTTTAAAGTTCCTGTCTCTAGTTTTCAACCTGACAACTCATCAACTGAGGTGCAGATTATGAACTGTTACAGTTTGCTACATTAGTTGATATATTTAAATCAATACATTTCTCAGCCGAATTTTTGGAATATTAGCAACTACTGTTTAATTATAAATGGAAGGTGAACAACCCCTTTAAAGGCAGCAAACACTTTTTTCTGTTCAGTGGTTTTCAGATTGTTCTCCAGCTCCAGCTCAGTAATTCAGGTGCAGACTCTAAACTGATACAATTTTGCAACATTTAATTGATACTTTTCACAGCAACATCTCTGGAGTATTAGCAACTATTGTATCAATTCTAACAGCTGCCTGTAATGAAACCCAGAGATTCTGCTCAGCAGGGACAAAGACAAGAAATGTATCCATTAAATGTATCAGTTTAGAACAGTTGGGGGGGGTCGGCAACCCCCGCTCCCAGAGCTGCTTTAGAAGGTGAAAAATTACACTTTACACTTCAATATTAGGAAAACAGTTACAAATAGAAAATAGACAGTAATTGGAAAAAGTCGTTATTTCTGGAGATCTATCTGAAAACAACTAGTTGTTTGAAGGTGGACAACCCCTTTAAATGAGACATACTATGTAAAAAAAGAATTTACCAGTGCATTCAACTGGATATATATAGAAGGAATTTGCATTAAAAAGTAGTGTTTCTAGTTGCTTTATTGAAAATTTCTGCAAACACTACTAGTCCCATCCATCGGTTCCACTTCCTACTGCCTCCTTTCCCAGGCTGGGCAGGGGAGACAGGGGGACTCAGCACACTAGGATAAGAACCAATCAGAAGCAAGGCTGACCTGACAGAGAACTGAAGCCTGTCTATGCTTGTGTTGACAGCAGTGCTGTGATTGGCTGTCACTTTCTACTTTGCTTCTGGGCAGGGACCGTTTGGACACAAACCATTCATTGGAAATGGGGACTAGAAAACATCTATGAGGAGCTCCAATAAAAGGGCCATTTTTAAACAGTGTTAATTTACAGCTTAAAGTATAAATCACCATATAATATACAATATTGCAAACAAAATTAGGGGGGTTTAATTTATCCAATAGGTGTCATTTAATGAAACTCAAGGATGGTGCCCAGCAGGGCCAAACATAAGAAAGAAATTAAATGTATGAATTTAGAACAGTTTCCAGAATTGGTGCTTTCCTGTATACTCTATGGCAGTAGCACTACTAATTTACTTCCATTTGGCCAGGGTTACCCAAAGCTTGTGAAAGAAATAAAGAAAATAGGGTATTAGTAATTGCTTCAAAACTATCTAGAACTACAAATATATATTAACCCAGATCTTATCCAAAATTTGTTTTAACCTGGATTTCAGGTGTATGCAGGGGGTGGTTCACCTTCATTCTGACTCTTAATATGTTATAAAGTTGCTAATTCTCAGTTTCAATTGGTCTTCAGGACAAATTTTTCATAGTTTTTGAAATAGTTGCCTGCTTCCTCTGATTCTTTACAGCTTTTAAATGGGGGTCACAAATCTAAAAAATGCACTGTAAGGCTATATTTTATTACTCATCTTTCTGTTCAGGGCCTCTCCTATTCATATTCCAGTTTGTTATTCAAATCAATGCATATTTGCTAGGGTAATCTGGACCCTAGCAACCAGATTGCTGAAACTGTAGAGCTGTGGAATAAAAAGCCAAATAACCACAAATAATAAAATTTAATTTAAAGGTGAACAACCCCTTTAAGCGACATCCTCCCCAAAACTCACCCTGTCTGGCATTCAGGCTGATTTTTGCCTTTTGATTGTTGCCCAAACCAACTGCATTTTATTAAAACAAATAAAACTACATTTTGAAATACAATAAAAAAGTTGTAATTTGATCTATCTAAAAGGGCACCTTGAAGTTCTTTGCGGAGGTAAACTATGCAAACCATTATGCGTTTAAACCCAAAACTACCGTGAGACATCCTGTGTACAAATGTATGGTATTTACTATGTAATAATTTGAGTGAAAGTTTCCCTTTAACACCATGTTTGCTCAAAAATGCTAAGCAAAGGTCATGAAATGTGCACAGAAAACTGATGAACTTTCAGATCATGGAATTGTGTAACAGTGATATAAATATTCTTGAATAAGCAATACATGCCGAGGAAAACTTAAATGGAACAACGGCTCCCAGCATACAGGACCAACCCACAGTTTCTGTCCACACATCCCAGGAAAGAAATGCAGTAAATACACAAATGTACACATAAATAACATTGAATTAACCCCACTTAGGGCCATACTGCAGGGTTTTATTTTTTATTGCATCCTAGCAAAACACATGCAGAACCTAATATAGAGTGGTGGGATTAGAATGGGGACACGGGGGTGAAGGGAAGGGTGGTCACATATTATACCACCAAGAGGCAGATCAAGTACTTAGGGGGGTTAATGGCAGAGAGGGCTGAGACTTGGCTCTTCGTTGCCTGCATTTCTTAGCAGGCAGAGAAAAACCAATGCACCCCAAACCACTCCTTTTGTATCAGCATTGATAGCCACAATGTCAGACTTCTTGCAGGCAAGGGCTGGAGTTTATTGTGGAAACATGGACCTATGCGTTTTTGCACAGAGATCTGCTCGATGTGGCTGCATACAGGATGATGTCCATCCCTCTCACAGCAAGTATTGGACAGATGGGAGCAAATTGGCTTTTCACAAACTGCATAGAAAAAGCATACAAAGAAAATCCGAGCCTCAGCTGTGTGTGTCATGAGCAGGCCCAGACTGGCAATCGGTGGGTTCTGGCAAATGCCAGTGGGGCTGCTGTAAGATGCCATAGACAGTCACTAATTATTGGGCCGGTGGGCGCTGTTTGGGCCTCCATGCAGATAAAATGACAGAGCCTATTTTGACTCCCAGTCCAGACCTGGTCATCAGCCTTAGGTTTGAAAGCACTGCGGTAAACCCCAAACATGAGGTACTTGGCATTAAAGCAACTAGGGAGGATGTGCATCTTTACCATGTGGTACCAAAAGCCCAACAGAAACAGTGCTCAGAGACAAAGTTGTCACTGAAAAGATGGACACATTCAGGGAGGGATCAGCATTTTCCTACTGTCAGATAACACAAACAGAAGAGGCAATTTCAAGAGGAAGGAAATGCCAGTATAACAGGTCATAAAGTCTGTGAATAAAGTCAGGATATATACCTTAAATGAAATGGGAAAGAGAATACTCAAAAAAAAAAAAAAAAAACTTAGGCAGCTGCATTCCAAATAGACACTGAAAACAATCAGAAATTTCCGCATTAGCAGAAATCATCTGTCACACAAGTTATACAACATCTAAAGCTGGCCATAGACCAGTGGTTCTCAACCTTCCTAATGCCATGACCCATTAATACAGTTCCTCATGTTGTGGTGACCCCCAATCATAAAATTATTTTCATTGCTACTTCATAACTGTAATTTTGCTACTGTTATGAAGTAATTTACGTAATGTAAATATCGAGGAGTCTGGCAGAAGAAAAAAAAAAGCAAAAATCCACCAATAAGAGGAAGCCCATCTGGAGACGTTGCATTCAGTCTTCAGCTCCCTCTACCCAGCTTGGAATATTCTCTCTTACTACCCGGAAGCAGCAGATAGCACTGAAATTGTCAGCTACTGCGCATTCCCTTAATAACAAATGGCCGACGCAACACTATTGTTTAACCACCCTGTCCGAACAATGGTTCTGTAGTTTGTACCCCTGTAAAAGGGTTGTTCGACCCCCAAAGGGGTCCCGACCCCCAGGTTGAGAACCACTGCCATAGACTTTAAGATCCGCTCGTTTGGCCAAACAAGTGTTCAATAAGAATTAAAAGGTGGACGGTGAACTTCCTATAATTGAATAGTAACTTTTCGGTTTCACTTTCAGGCACTACAGAGTTGCATGGAACTTGGAATGGTTTATAAATCACAAGGTGACATACTGGGGGTACATCTATCTATGTTTACAAATATACACATGGCCATGTGTCGCCACACAAGCAAGAACACTAAACTTGATTTATAAGGAAATGTTTTACAGGACATCCACAGTTTTTTTGCAATACATATGCAGCCCCATGCAAAGAAGATCTCGGTAAAACCAGTGATGCTCGTGCATCAGTATACTTAATTCAAATTGTTGGTGTCTGGATTTGTTAAAAAAATCTTGTAACCTGTCGCTCCCAGACCAACAAATGATGACAAAATGCTGAACCAATTTAATCAGACAATTTGCCATGCTTCAGAATCATGGGTTGTTATAGTTAAGGCCTTAACATGGCTTCCATCCTGCTCTTTAGTATGTTCTACAGGTTTTGCACCCAGACATGTAGGGGCTAAGTTACGGTTTTGCTTGAACAGCCATATTCCTTCCCAAGTTCAGTCCCTTTGGGCCAACAGCCCAAAGGCTCAGAACTGCATGAAATGATGAGGTGCCACTTCCCATCAGCTAAAGCAATGTTCACCCACCATCATGGTGCGGCATCAGATTAATTTCCAGTTTTAAAAGGAGATGATTGCTTTGAATATAAAAAGATACAGAAACAACATGAAACATTTAATCTATAAAAATTGTACATGTATATGCCAACAATGGCTGTCATTAACATCAATCACGTATCCTCTATGAAAAGTCTTTACATTGTGACACCTGTCCTAGAAGCATGCATTTAAAATATTGCTTTACATATTTTGCAACAACTCTTTCGGCATTCTGGTCTGTCCTCGTGCATAAGGGCTACTGTTTTGAACTGGTCAACATCTAATATAATACATGGGGGGTCTTTTGAGCGGTCAGAAATCACATATGATGTTTCAGAAATCTACTATGATGCCCACTGCTCTTTTAAGGGCCATGGTGTATTTTAAAATTGTAGCAGTAAAAACAAACACTACCTGCCCACAATTATTTTCAGTGGCATGAAAAGAAAGCGGATTATTGCTGGTGCAGCATAACCCACAATGCTTCCCATTCAATTTAATTGTAAAACATCTGTGGGGAGCAAATATTTTTAACCAAGTACAAATGCAAGTAACTATAGCGGCAAATAAAAAGTCCTGTGCTATTTCCCAAAAGTTACAAATAGTTTTAGTAATAATTTTTTCCTTTTAATTTCTAGTTTGAGAACGCTACCACTTGCACATGTGATTTCAGAAATCCTAACTCAAAAACCGAAATAAGTAAGAGAACATTTATAAAACACTTAGAGCACATAACTCTGGATATATTTAAATATGAGATGTATTTCTTTACAGAATAAGGCAATAGTTTAAAGGTAAAATGCAGAGACTATAAACTACAGATTTCTTTTTCAAATCAGTACAGTTTAATCCAGTATTTTAAGTTATTTTAAAGCATATTTAACCAACTAAGCTTATAAACAACAGTATTAAAGTAATACAACTATTTGATCATAAAAGCTTGTACAAATGGATATAAAAATCCACAATTCTAGGATCATTTGCTGGAATACAGTATTTTAGAAACTATATAAATTTTTTATTCAGGGCTGCATTACCGCACAGTTGGACATCCCAAAAAAAAAGGGGGGGCAGGGCAAATCAGTCTGAGAACAGAATTGGTAGGGTTAATTGAACCTTATGCCTCTAACTACATTTGTGAAATGGGGAGAAACTGCAGCATCTTAATGTCATAAATGACTAAAAGAAAAGAAAATCATATATGTATCTGTACAGTGTAAATAAAGGCAAAAGTTTAGATACAAAAAAAAAAAAAACGATACAATATACTGCTGCTAGTTAAATCTAAAGAGAGGCTAGGCTCTCAGCACAGCAAACAGAAAGTGGAGAAGGAAAGATAAATCAGCAAGTTTGATTCTGTAAAGGATAATCAGAGGGTAATGTCTCTATAGGTAAACGAATTGTGCAAGACATAGGTTACTAAACCCACAGAAAGCTGCTTTGCAGACCCCACCTTCTAATGAGTTAATCTAAAGGTCACAGACATGCAGGCATTTTATGTAATTTAAGGGCATCATTTAACACTTTCTAGATATAATAGCCATAATAAGCATGTGTAACAGAAGCAACCAAAACCTTTGCAGCTGTCGTGGATCACAATAACCACAAGGAGAAATACACACAAGGTCTAGATAATCTTCCAGCTTGCCTTGCACGCATTATCCACATATCCGTCACTCTCCTCCCTCCTCCCCCCATTTGCTCTGCAGCTCTCTGGCAGCTACAAGCCTCTCCATACCTCAAGGATGTCTTCTAAAACATATGCTTCCATTTGAGCTGCTATTTCCACCATGTTTTTTCAGACAGCCATATCTATTGCTGCACTATGATTAGATCAGTGCCAGCAGAACCTTCCCCTGTCAGAGAGGGAACAGGAAATGGAAGGTTCTATTCTCGCCTGGAGCAGCTCTGCAGTTTCAACACAGGCCTCTACCAACGCGCAGGGGTGACTCACAGTCTGATTTTAAAGTCACAGAAGCTGTTTTTTTTTTTCCTCCCTTTAATTTTGAAATGTAACATCAAGGTAATTTTGTTTTCTTCACAAATCAGAGACATTTCTATCACCATCTACTGCTTTAATATAGCAATTAAATCACGTAATAAAAATCTTGAAGTGGAATATCAGTTACTGAACACAGTAAAGTATTACTTAACATTTAGGCAATTTGTTTTTTCAGGACAGCTTGCCTTTCTTTTTAAACCAGTACTGGTGTAATACATAGAATCTAAAAACCTCATTTAGAAAAACAGGCCCCTGGTCTCTATAAAAGACAGAAGAAGCCAATGCAAGATTTTACACCGACTCTATGTAACCACTACCAAACTCCAATGTATAGGGTAAATTCATCACAACTACTGCCCAGGATGCCCCTTTTTACCATATGATCTGGGTCTGCCCAGTCATAGCTACATATTGGTTGCACATAGTTCAAACACTAGGAAAGAAGCATGGCTCCCTCATCACAATTCATGGTACAGGTAAGGGACCAGTTATCCAGAATGCACGGTAAATGAGAAAGTATGCAGTCCTTGGTTGGAATAACTGTGATAATGGTAATGCTAATGTTCTCTAAACCATGTATGCGTAACACACATCACCGTCCATCCTGTTATGGAAAATTTTACGTAACCTGATTTTTAGCTGTATTTTACACTGATCTGTTAGTTGAACAATGCAACATAACACCATTTTTTTCTTGTCTCCTAAAAAACATAATGGGGTTCTATTCTATACATAGTTTCTTTACAGAAAGGTGGCTTCTTTGGAACACTGTATTTGTCATTCTGTAAGCATATCTAATGTGGAAACCTGATGCAAAAAAAGCTCAGAATTAGGAGAAGGCTTTCCAGAGAATAGATGCCATACCCGTTCTAGCTAGGACAATTTTAACCAAAACCAAAGAATGATTTAGAATTGTTTCCATTAGGGCAGGGATCTGCAACCTTGGCTCTCCAGCTGTTAAGGAACTACAAGTCCCACAATGCATTTGCCTTTATGAATCATGACAGACTCCTTCATTGCATTGTGGGACTTGTAGTTCCTTAACAGCTGGAGAGCCAAGGTTGCAGATCCCTGCATTAGGGCAACAAGTCTTTACCTTGGGTCTCCAGAAGTTGTTGGACTACAACTCTCAGCATTCTTTAAAAGGTAAAGCTATATATGGTGCTCCAAATCTTGATTGCAGTTTAGTTTATTTTCTCCCCTCTGATTTGACTCAATTAAATCAATTACAAGGCAGCACATGCATCTAAAAGATATACGATACAATAACACACAGGGGTGTCAGAGTGTAAAATATTTGAATAATAATTAATGTTCAAGAATACTTCCGTATGGCAATCTACAAAAATCCATTTAAATCTCCTCCAACGGTTAGATGGTCCAGTCTACCTACTCAAGAAAACTCTCTGGACGAGGCTTCCTTTTGAAAGCAATGATCATAGTTCACAGAGCAACTAAACCACGTAAATTCACAGAACCAGGTTCAATGTCACATTTAGCTCAACAACACAAAATGACACACCTATTTCCATTGAAGTAAAAGGTGCTTATCTGCCTCATGTTACACTCTGTATATTTATACAAAGGTATGGTGAACCAATAAAGACTGCTTCATCTGTCAAGACTAGCTGTGCATAATAACCTACACAACAATCTCATAGTGATCACATAGAGACACTGGTAGAGTTATAGTAGAGAAAAATTATTGTAAGTTAGAAATAAAAACTGCACCATAAAAACCATGACAGAATCCCTTAAAAAAATAATTAAGATGTGCTCATTTAGGGTAAAACTACATGAGCGTCTTCATCGAGATTCTGGAGGATCCGACGCGCTGAGCCAAATCGAAAGGCATCAAGCAGGATGCAACAAAAAATGTAGCAAGAAATACAAATCTCGATTCTTGTTGCAGCATTCATCTGACACAACTGTCAGATGCAGAATCTGCATTAGACAGTCGTGTCATGTCAGATGAACGCTGCAACACCATCCAAAAAGCTATTGCTTACCTTTTCCGTGGCATCAGACTTGATGCCTGCATTTTGTTGAAGCGCTTCAGATTTGCCAGAATCGCTTTAAGACGCTCACGTAGTTCTACCCTTAAAGGGGTGGTTCACCTTTAAGGGAGAAGGAAACCTGCAAGGGAAAAAACCTCTTCCCATCAACCCCCCCATGTAGACTCCCAGACTAATAACCACCCCACCCCCGGGCAAATGCCCCTAATTTTTTTTACTTATTCCTCGAAGATTTTTGGCACGGGAGTTCACAGCAGCAATCTTCTTTCTTTGGTCTACTTCATAAGTGTAGTTTTTTCCATTACAGGTTTCCTTCTCCTTTAAGATAACTTTTAGTATGTTACAGATAGCCAATTCTAAGCAACTTTTCAATTGGTTTCCGTTATTTCTTTTTAATATTTGTTTGCCTTTTTCTTTTGACTCTGTAGCTTTCCAATGGGCGTTGCTCTGTTAAAGGGCACCTAATGCAAAAAAAAAGTTACCCCCAACCAAAGGTGCAGGCTGATAGAGCCCGCATTTCGGTTGAGGATAACCGTACTTTAAAAAAAAAATGCCCCCAGCCAGCGCTAGCAAGCTTGCACCAGGAGGGAAATCCAGGTGTGAGCCGCCATGACAGTGGAAGCACATGCGCATTATGTGTGCGATGTCACGCTCATGAGCATAGTGAAAAGCGGCCATAATTTCGGGGGGCGCTTTTCTTAATGCACATGCGCTTCCACTGTCATGGCGGCTCCCTCCTGGTGCGAGCTTGCTAGTGCCGGCAGGGGGCATTTTTTTTTTTAAAAAGTACTGTTATCCCCAACCGGAATTCGGGCTCTATCAGCCCGTACCTTTGGTTGGGGGTAACTTTTTGTTGCAATAGGTGTCCTTTAAGCTGGCCATACACGGGCTGAGAACTTAGTGGCCTATGTGTGGGGCCCTGCAACGGGTTTCCCCATACGATATCTGTCCGAAAGTCAGCTAGATGACGATTGGGTAGGATTAAAAAAATCCATTCTCCTGCATTATAAACCGCTCAATATCAGTCCAATATATGACCACCTTAAGGCTACAAATATATTGTTATTGCTACTTTTTTCAATTACTTATCTTTTGATTCAGGCCTCTCATTCATATTTCAGTCTCATATTGAAATCAATGCATTGTTGCTAGGGTAATTTTAACCCTAGCAACCATATCAAACTGCAAACTGGAGAGTTGCTTAATAAAAAGCTAAAAGAACTAAAAAAAAAACTCCTTTAAGGTGAGCATATATGTACATGCCAGTCACAATTCCACAAGTAAAACTAGCCATACATGTAGATTTTAGCTGCTGATTCGGCACCGGATCTGCATGTGTATGGGCCACTCCGTCAGGCCTAGCCAACCAAAAATTGGCCATATATCAGACTAGGCTCGATAATGTGCTCGTCACCCCATAAAACAATTGGAAGAGCCCGATAATGCCCACCTCAATGTGGGCATATTGGGGAAACACTCGTTTTGCAAGCTGTATTGCCAGCTTAATATTGAGAAACAATATGGAATGTTTGCAGTAGTGACTACAAACCTATGACCACTAGGTTCCGAGTGTGACGAGCACTGATAAGACTAAACGTGGTCAAACATGCAGAGATAATATCGAATGAAACTAATTTTCGTATGATATTTGGTGTGTATATGGTGGGAGAGACAAGCTGACCAATATCGGCAGAGGACTTGGATATTGATCAGCTCGTCGATCGACCCAAGCGGGAAATTTTGATCAGGCACCAATGAAGGCACCTGAACATTGCCCACTGTTGGTACAGGTACAGTTCTATTGTTTCTACCTGTATATCTGATATAGGCCCAAGTGCTGTAATGCTTATCACTGCAAACCATGTTGGTCTAAGTTATAGAATAATTTAGTGTATTTATACAGTATCTAACTCATCCATATATATTGTATTCAGCTAGATGTTGCAAGCAATAAAATACAACAATGTAACGGCCCTCAAAAAGATATAACTTCAAAACTATAGAATATAGTTGCTCATAATCCATCATTTTTGGATTTGACCAAGTACAGAATCATCCAAAAGCTGAATATTCACATGTAAGAAAAATATAACCTGTACAAAATATTAAAGCTTGGGACAATCAAAAGCAACAAAATCATGAGGGTCTGGATTTAGTTAAGAAAGGCACACTGGACAAGCTTACTTGGATGAGACAGAGAACCTACAAAAACACATCACAGTTTTTAAGTATTACTCTATTAAGGAATCAGATCAGATTGCAGATTGCAATTGATCTATTATGTATGAAGATTTTTTCACCTTACTGTGTCAGTATCCACAAATAGAGCAGCCAATAACAAGGATAATGTAAAAGAGAATAGATACATCCGTCTTTAGAGACATAAGAATCATTTTAAGTTGGAATAGGCATCCTTTAGTCAACCAGCAAATCATAACACACATAGAAAATTACCAAAATTACAAATAACTGTTCTAAACTAATGCAAATTTCTACAACCTAGTTGTCATTCCACATGTTCAAAAGACAGATTATACTAAAATGACATCATACAAAGAAGAGAAATTGAGCCACCTTCGGAGTGTAAAAATTCCTTCCCATAAGCTTCCAGCAGGAGAACCCTGCTAATAACAATGCTTCATTAGAAACTCCCATATAACTTTCACTGGTACAGCATACATATTGTCTTGAATATAACCATCAAAGAAGACTAGCACATCTGCATCTTCCCACTGATTTAATTAAATTGCTAGCAGAATAAAAGTATGCCAACTTCTTGCACCTACACTTATTTGGCACAGCTGGACGGTCTAACCTCCACACATAATTAAATAAACTGATCATATGACACAAGTCTTAGTTTACACAGAAGTCACTGAAAACCCATGAAGACCATGTTTGCAGACTCAATCTCTAGACCAAATCCAAGGCTACAGAAAGTTGCAAGTAGAAAAGCAATGAAGCATGTCTTAGAGGCATGTGTAAGAAATTCCAACTTCTAAAAAAGTCCAAAACAGTAATCAAGGCTACTGCATACCTCCATTCCATATGAAGGGACGTATCTTAAAGCTAACGAAAAACAGGAATTTAAAATGTATTGGAGATTTTAAACTGGCATAAATGTATCTCTTAATTGTGAGCAGGGTACATGAATCCTTCGTCACAGACTCCTCAGTTTATGGTACTTGGACTGCTGCTCGTAACATATCAATGTATTTTCCATGTTGATTGAAAGAACACACAATACAAGAGATTACATCACTTATTAAAAGCAAAGCTCAACAATTCTAAAGCTATATGAATATGCAGTCTGCTTTTGTGAACAAACCAAAGAGCTACTGACTAGGAAGCTGGTGCACTACCCTATTTTCCATTCAAGCCTGTCATTGCCAACATGAATGAGGATACTGTTCAAATTTGGGTCTAAATTTATAACCAAGTCTATGTCATTGTCAACTAATGATTTTAAGTCATGTCTATTATCTATGGTTCTCTTTTCTACAAGTATCCACTCCCAGTAACTTCACCACCTTTAACAATGCTTCAATAAAAACACGTCATATGCCAGACCACCCTTAGTTGTGTTATAATGTAATAAATCCGTAGTTGTTGGACGTTGCACATTTTCTAAATGCTATATTAGAACATGCCAAACTCCCATATGAATCAATACACTAATATGCCAAACAAATGTAAAAGGAAAATGAAAAATTGCAAAAGCTGAATATTTCAATTTAGTTCTCCTAAGAATAAAAGTTACACGACTATGGGTTTGGACTTTTTTTTTTAATGTGAATCCTTTAAAAAGTGCAACAAAAAAATTGTGCTGATTTCCACATGCATACCAAGCTAGTTTCATGTTAGCACAAAATATATCAGGTTAATGTCTTTGTCATTTGGCTAACTAGATTAGAATTTTTATTTTGCACAGCCAATCTATTCACCCAGTTTTTATTTTTATACTGAACAATTCCTTTGAAGGCAGTTCTATAGATCTGAAATGCAACTATGCTGAAAAAATTCAACACACTAAATTAAAAATTCCTTAATTCGCCAAGGCAAATACACTGAAACATTCTATGAACTCAATGAAAACCTACATATTGATAATTTTAGTTGCACTTCTGGACTACACAATATTATATATATATAT
>CM044431.1:84567895-84777350 GCA_024363595.1 Xenopus borealis | reverse complement strand
TGGCAATCCATCTGATGAGAATTTAAATGCAGTTAGAAGGAAATGACATCATCATGACACGCATGTAGCATTTTTAACCCTTCAATCTACATATCTTTAATTTACAATTCAATTCTACCCAAAGTTAGCCATAGAATACGCAACAAAATTTAATATTACCTTCGAATTTCTGTTCTATAAGAATAGGTATAGATCATAGTCCCTGTTAAGCCCATATGGTGCCAATGTATTCATTTTCTTTATCCACCATACTTCTCTTTGTTTAAGTTTCAGTTCACGGTTCCCTCCATACTTTTGGGGTGGAATTGCTTCCAGCGCCATAAATTTCAGCTGATCTGCACTATGGCCAGCTTCCAAAAAATGTTTGGAGACTGGAAGTTTAATATTTCCCAAATTAATGGACGATTTATGTTGTGATATGCGTGACTACCATCTGGGTGGTCTCTCCAATGTAGACCAGCCCATATGGGCAAGTTAGCGCATATACAACAAATTTTGAGGTACAAGAGAAATGTCCACGTAGTTGTACAGTATAACCTGTGCTCGGATGCATAAATTCTTTACCTTTAATCACATATATATATCTCAAATAAAATCTGTTACAATTGCAATTGTATATATGCCATACCAGTGAAAGTTCTAAAGAAGCATTGTTAGGAACAAAGTTGAAGAATAATGGACAAGAATTATTATGCTCCCAGTCAGTGTTGATCGTTACTTTTTTGATAAAAGAGGAGATAATGTATGATTTATGTGTAATAGCGGACTTTAACGTATGGCAGAAGATCTAACAGCTAAAAGGTTGGTCAGCAGATATGGCAAGAGAAGTAGCGATCATTGCCTGCGCTTCCCTTATATGAGAGTTCCCAGGCTGGCTGAGCCAAGTTTTTTTTTTTTTTAAATTGTAATAAGGGTGAACCACACCTTTAAGACAAATTAAATCACATGCATGCCTGACATATTTTCTATGAAAACAGAAACTAGAAGTATATGTATGGAATTTATTGATGTTTTTTACGGTTATCAGAATGTATCATCACATGACCATTTCCAATTTTAAATTAAAAATTCTGATAAGCTTTGGTTAAAATATATTTTGATTACTTTGAAATTCTTATTGGGGCTATCCTTGAGACTTTGATATCATAAGGGCTCTTACACACAGGCATTTTTTACATAAACTCATTTACAAATGTATTCCATTATATTCTGCCTGGTTGTACTCATGAACGTTCTGAGATATGTTTTACTCCAATTGTGGTTTATTGCGTAGCATGCTGCATTTTCTTGCGCATGACGCAGGTTCATCTAACAGTGGAACAGAGGGTTGTGTTTGGAAAGGAAAAAAAACCTACTTGGTTCACACTAAGTCTCTAAATCTCCCCGAATCTCCCAGTGTGACCTTACCCTAAGGGTAGTGACACACGGGCAGATTCAGGGAGATTTAGTCACTTGCCGATTAATCGCTGACAATCTCCCCGAACTGCCTGCTCCATGCCGCCACCTGTTTGAATGAAGAAATGCCAGAGCCAATGCACCAGCGGCGTTTCTATTTCCGGAATCGCCTGAAGGGCAACTTCGGGCGATTCCAGAAATCGAAGCACCGCAAGTGCATTGGCACTTCTTCATTAAAACAGGCAGCAGCCAGTTCGGAGAGACTGTCGCCTCACAGAAAAGGTGATTAATCGTCAGGCGACTACAGCTCCCCGAATCTGCCCATGTGTCACTACCCTTAGGGTAAGGTCACACTGGGAGATTCGGGGAGATTTAGTCGCCTGGCCTCTTTTTTGAGGTGACTAATCTCTCCGAACTGCTTCCTACTGTCTTCTGCTTGCTAGAATGAAAAAACGCCTGCGGCATGACACTTGGGGTGCTTCGTTTTCCGAAGTCGCCTGAAGTTTCCTCATGAGTGCCATACCGCAAGCAATTCTTCATTCAAGCAGGCAGGAAGGCTGATCGTCGCCCAGAAGAAGATGCAATTAGTTGACAGGTGACTAAATGTTCCCAAATCTGCCCGTGTGCCCTTACCCCTAAATAAATTAAAGAAAACATTGATGAGTCCAGGACTATATGGCCTATAAATCCCTAACTAAAGTAAGGGATAGTAACACCAGCACTACTTAAGGGCTAGTCCAGACGGGGAGATTCGGGGGCGATCCGTCGCCTGGCGACTTTTCGCCGCCTGGCGAGGCAATTTGGAGCGATTTTAAAAATCGCGCCGCTGCATGTGAACACGCGCTGGCGCTTTTACCCCTCGCCGGTGCCTACCTATTCGGGGAGATTCGGGGGCGATCCGTCGCGGCGAAAAGTCGCCAGGCGACGGATCGCCCCCAAATCTCCCCGTCTGGACTTAGCCTAAAGGAGGATTGCAACAGGATGCCAGATACAACGGTCAGCTGTGAATGGGGAAAAAAAAAGGAGTAAACGTAAATGATACAGGAAAAAAAAACACATTAGCATTGGAAATATGTCCCCTTTAAATGAGAACCAAAATGATTGAAATCCCTTAGGGCCATTTTAGGGGCCTTCAATCCCGCTCTAGAAATGGCATTAAGAAATCCCAAAGTAGCATGGGGGGTTAGAAATGGCATTAAGGAATCCCAAAGTAGCATGGGGGGTTGTTAAGTGCCATTCTCTGGCCGATTCAATCCATTTTCTGGTGGCTAGGGGCATGTGCAAGCTCTTGATTGGGGATCATTGGTAAAAGGACATCAAGGAGCCCAAGATGGCAACTGAACCCCCACCAACAAATCCACAGGACAGATCTTGACAACAAAGATCTTAATAATCAACATATGTGTTTTAGATTTGTATTTTATTTATATGAATGGTATTGGCTAACAGAGAACACTTTAACATAAGAGGATATCTCAACAACAATTACCCATATTAAACCTATATATTCATGTGCTTTGGTATAAATTATGCAGTCACAGAGTTCTAAATTACTTCCAAACAATGTATGTGACTTTAAAGTTAAAGAAAAACTAGCATTCATACAAATATTGGGAAATAAAGTTCAGATTATAAAAATGCAGGTTAAGCATTCCTGTGTTTTACTCTTTTCAATCAACAGAAATTTATAGCCAGACAAGAGAAAGAAAAAGTGATGTGTGACTCATGAGCATGCTGCAATCCAGCCCATCAAATGTAATACTTTAAGAGTAAGGAAATACTAATGTTTTCAATGCAGAGTCAAATTTGCAGAGTTTTCTATTGATCAATCCAGATCAAAAAATAGTTTCAGGTTTGTTTTACTAGGTAATAGCGAAAACACAATTATGTAACGCTATCATTTGGGGGGCTGTCTTAACTTTAGTCTATAAATAATCTGCATTTTCCTTGTACAGGTATGGACTCCGTTATCTGGAAAGCCATTATCCAGAAGGCTACGAATTATGGAAAGGCCATCTCCCATAGACTTTTTTTTATCCACATTAAAAAAAAAAAAAACCTTGTACTTGATCCCAACTAAATAGAATTCATCATTATTGGAAGAAAAACCATCCTATTGGGTTTATCTAACGTTTAAATGGTTTTCTAGTAAAATTAAAGTATCTAGATACAAATTATCTAAAGATCCATTACCTAGAAAACCCCAGGTCCCGAGCACTCAGGTTAACAGGTCCCATATATGTATATAATACACAAAAGCCGTGAATATCCTGTAAATTATATCCTTATAAACGGTGAGTTCTGATGTCATCAGTTATAAACGGTGAGTTCTGATGTCATTTCTGTCACATGACTCACTGAAACTTGTGTATTATAATAAATAAAGTACCCCCTGTTGCAAAATATGAGGATATTAGAAGTTACCTTGGAGTTCCATGACCTGTATAAAAACACTCGGCCTTCGGCCTCGTTTTTTTATATGGTCATGAATCTCCTCGGTAATTTATAATATCCTTATAATTTACAAGAGGGGGTACTTTATTCACTATATTAAAACAGACCTGTCCAATTAGCAGCACGTGGTAGAGTCCTGTGCGGGGTCCATTTTTTGCAACCCGTACCCACATTCCTACCCGCCTAGACCTGCTACCCGACCCGCAAGTACCTTATCCGCAACCCGGACCCACTGACCATCAAGAAACAGGAAGTGCTGTCATTGTAACATCATCAAAAGTAGGCGTGGTCAGAAAATGGATTAAAAATCGCTATTGAGAAGAACCGCGGAACTACTTGCAACCCACAGAACCGCCGACTTGTGTCTATACATGCACCCAGAACTCTACTCGAAACCCGCAGAGTACCCGACCCGTTGCAGGACTTGTGGGCCAGATCTGACCCTCAGTCTGCTGAGGAGCTCCACTGATGCATCAGTTTAGTGCAATTTATGCCTTGAATATGTTATCTGACACATTCAATATAAAAAGTTAGACACAGCTGTAAATATGGTTTAGAAGAGACAGAACCTGCTAAACCTAATTCACACTTAGGAATCAATAGGAACAAACGGGAATTAATCCTAGAAAAAAAAAAATGCATGTTACCACCGAGCCAGAGTAAACCAAGTTCTGGAAGCAGAGGGACAAACTAAAATTGTGTCAAACCCAACCAACACCATTTTCTTTTTAAAGTAGGTATGGTTAAAAGATTGGACTCATGTTTCATTTGAAACAAGACAGATCAGATTTTTAAATAAATATCTTGAACAATAGTAGACCCATTATAGACTGCATGTGTATCACAGCGGATATGATTTAACAGGAAGATTAGTGGGTTTGTGTTTATTGGAGATATCATTTGCCCCTCCACTACTGTTACTTATTACAGGGCAAAAATATTGATATTATGGTCTGACTAAATCCCTGTGTCATTCGTTAGTTCTTATTGAGTGGAGACCTGAAGAATGACATTTTATTGACAAACGAGGAGCACTTCCTGGAAATATTTCCCTCTCCAGTATGCACAGATGCACAACCTGCAATTCCCACAAGTGTGGTTGAAATAGGAGTCCCTAAGAGCAAGTGGTACAAAGGCAACAGTTTAAGAACCGAAGGTCAATGAAACTTGATGTTGTGTAACACATTCTTAACCAGGCCATAAGCTATACTTAAACCGCACAAATAATAAGTTAAAGGTCGAGAACGTGGGCAGTGGCACTACCACGTGACAGAATAATCCCTCTCAATCACTTCCCCTCCCTTTCTGCGTCCCCAGGGGGTTCCCACCTCGGACACTTCTTCCTCCTCTTGGCTACTGCTACTGCCGCTGCTCTTGTCAGAATCGCTGCTGCTGGCCGTGCGGCTACTCCTACTCCTTTTCTGTCGCCGGTTCCTCCCAGGAGGTCCGGTCCCAGTGGGCGAGACAGGACAAGCCCCAGCTCCTTGCTGCCTCCGCTGTTGCTTCTTTTTCAGCAGCAGGTCGCACATCCTGGCCAGGCCTCGGGCAGACTTGCTGAGCTCATTAGGAGCTTCGCTTACGGGGACGGGATTCCCACTGGTCTCTTGGGGCTTCTCTGCGTCTCTTTCCCCCTCCTCGTTGCCACTAGGCGGTGGCTCCTGCTGTTCCTGTGGTGCTGGCGGTAACGGCGGTTCCATCAACATCATGACTCCTATGCCGCCACCTTCCCCTCCTCTTGCTCACTGCGCTGGGTAGTAGTCGGAACCAGCCGAACCCTAAGATCTCGCGATAAGTGACGTCACCAAAATCTAATTCACGAACCTGATCTGCAGGAAGGAAGAGTAGTTGCATATGAGTGCAGGACAGGTATCGCGCATTGGTTTACCCTACCACCTGTGTGCTGTGCGACTAGAAGGTGGTTAGCAAGTGATTAGTTTTAATACACTAGAATTCCCCCGGACCCGTTTCAATTTTATAAAGTTTAACACCGGCGGCCATTTCTCTAGTCATGCAAGAGTGATCGAGTTTGCATAGTTTTCTTACATCAATATACTTCAGATATTTACACTGCTTTGCCTTTAAGTCTTATCGATTTGCCACCAACTGACGGCACCTTCCGGTGTCCGTGCGTGCTTCACCTGCGGAAGACGCTAATATTCTTTCTTCGTTCCCCCCAAGTCAAATATCCTCCTACGAAATGCAATAAACCCCGCCTTCCGCAACATTGCTAGCTCTCGCGTTGGCTGGCGTCAGGGCGGTAGATTGTGTGCCCCGCCTCCTAGCTTCGGTGGGAACAGTCTAGAGATGTTAGTACGCGTGCTCGGTAGGGGTCAAGTGAGGAGAGGATTTTATAGGTCTAGTTTGTGTTTACAAAATGTATAGTTCTGCCCACAGAGTGTCTCATTGAGACGTAAAACTGTATATTGAATATAATAGATAGTCCATACTTCCCAACATTTTGGAAGTAAAAAGATGGACGAAATTTTTTTTTCACAAGTAGCACAATTTTTGACCACTCCCATTTTGTGGCCACGCCCCTAATTACCATGTTCATTTTACAAAATTTGGTAGATTATGAAAATTTTTAATTATTTTCTTACAATGACATTTTCTTATCTCAAAGGTCTTACAAAGTATATTCTTTGCACCTGTTAGCTGTTCTGGGCTCTCTGCCAACAGCAAATTAAGTTAGAAACGTTGTTTCTTTTTCTGGCTGTTCAGTGCAGAGAAAAGAGGAGCTTTCCAGTACAAATGAGGGACTGCAGGTTAAGCTGTCAAAAGAGGGACTGTCCCTCCAAAAAAGGGACAGTTGGGAGGTATGAATACACCCTTCAATTGCAATGTTATCTGCACCACTTGGTCTGGATATATAGGCTTCATACAGTGCATGAGAATAAGCCAAGGGCCCAAAGTTTACTAGTTTACTGTAAAATCAGTGTAAATTAGTATAGCTTTTTGGTTTTCAAGTCTGTGTAATGCAGCTGATAAACTAGGCTTGGCTATCTTTGAGGGTGGGACTGGCAATCTATATGCTGTAAGATGCCATAAACTTGCTCTTTTAAATGCACCTGTGAACTTGTTTTGGGCCACGTGTATTGCAAATATAAGGGCCTCTTTTGAATCTCAATCAAATTTCCATTTTTCAACCCAGATAGCAAATGCCGTAATGGAAATTGCCTGGATCCTTCAACTGTCAGGTGTTTCAACCATACTCTCAAGTAGGGCTCAGGCTCAATATTTTAATAACATAGCCTTTCTAAAGCTGTTTGTTTTCGCTTAATTTTGTTATTCAGTATTATGTCTAACAACTGGAACCTTATAATACTGACTTCCATGGCCTACTTAATATCTGTAAGGTACAATCTCAAAAGTATAATCACTTTATTCCCACTTGTTGTGGTATCTGTTCCTTAACCCCATCCAAGGTGCAAAATACAGTCAATATATATGAATTTGGTGGAACAGACCAGGAAGACGCAGAACTTTGCTGCAAAATATCCTTTATTCGACGCTACATGTTTCGAGCCAAACTGCGCTTGCAGTACTTTGCTGCAAATTATCCTTTATTCAACACTACGGGGCACATTTAATAAAGGTTGAAGTGAAAATTTGCATTTTTAAAATTCAAATTTCAAAGTAATTTTGGGATATTACAACTATCGAATAGCCCAAAATTCGATTTGAATTGAAAATATAAAAATTTTGAAGACTTGCCTTTTTAAAGCCTTCGACTATTCAGCAGCTTAAAGCTGCAGAATTGCCATTTTAGCCTATGGGGGACCTCATAGAACCAGTCCTGAAAAATTCTCTAAGTTCCAAGAATTCAAAGAATCTTGCGGAGAATCGTTCAATCAAATCGAATGATTCGAACAATTTTTTATTCGATTGAAAATGGACCTATTCCATTGAAATTGGTCGAAAAAAAACTTTGAGGGTTGAATTTTTAAGTTTTTTCATTTAGAAAATGTGTCCCTTAATAAATCTGCCCCTACATGTTTCGAGCCAAATTTCCTTTGATAAAGGGCAATTTGGTTCGAAACATGTAGTGTAAATAAAGGATAATTTGCACCAAAGTACTGCTTCTTCCTGGTCTGTTTCACCAAATTCCTATATTTTTACAATATCAAAAGCTGTATTGTATCAAATTTACTGCAACCGAAGCTTTTTGCTCACCTCTCAAAGTAATTAAATTTTTTTGGCAAATTCTGTTGCACACAAAACTAGGCTGACACAAACTCATAGCATTGTGATTTAAGTGCATTCCAGTATATTGAGTGATATTACCCCCTCCATACTCTTTCTTAGCACAGATGTCAAATCTACAGGTTTATAGATATTAGACTGATTATTGGACCCAGTAGCACCATGCCAGACACAAATGAATCATGGAAGATTAAATAAAGTGGTTTAGCTTCTAAACTTATTCTAGATGGGGCCTTACCAGTGCTTTGCAAAGGAAAAAATGCCACTATAGCCTCTTGAATAATTTTATACAAATATTCTCAAGTCTTTTGCCATCAACTATTTGTGTAATTTAGTCCCAGTAAAGTAGAGAGCTGCAGCAGGTCGTATACTCGCGGGTAATCTGCAAAAACCTGCACCTTGTGGGTTGCGGGTAGAAGTTCCGGGTGCGTGTGTAGCCGTGGGTCTTCTCAATAGCGATTTTTACAAATTTTTTCTAATCACGCCCTAATTCCAATGATGTCACTTCCGGTTTGCGATGACAGCACTTCCTGATTCTTACTTGTTTTTTCTGATCATGCCTACTTCCAATGATGTCTCTTCCGGATTTCAATGACGGCACTGATTCTTGATGATCAGCGGGTTGCAGATTGGGTTACGGAGAAAGTACTTGCGGGTCGGGTAGTGGGTCCAAGCGGGTAAGAATGTGGATTGCAGGTTGCGGGTATGGGTTCCAAAAATGGACCCACGCAGGACTCTACGGTAGGGATATAAGTGGCTTGCATATTTTAAAATCCCATATACATAACTTTGCACTTTTCAATTTTGAACCTTATCTCTGCTATATGCCTAAATTGCCAGCTTGTCCAGAATCCCCTTCAGTAATGACACTTCCCCGTTAAGGATGTCACATCCTCACTTAGTTTTGTGTCATCAGAAAACAATGATATATCGCTCACTATTCCCTCTTATATCATTAATACACACATTTCAAAAGCCTGGATTTAGTACAGATGCCATGTGGCACCCCATTAAAAACCCTACACCTAGGTGCAGATTTATCAAGAGTCGAAGTGAAAATTTGAATTAAAAAAATTCAAATTTCAATGTAATTTTTGGGTACTTCGACTATCGAATAGGCCAAAATTAGATTTGAACTGAAAAAAATTGATTTGGATTTAAAAATTTGACCATTCGAAAATCCTACTGTCTCTTTAAAAATTTCTAATTTGACCCTTTGCCATCTTAAACCTGACTAATTGCTGTTTTAGCTTATGGGGGACCTCCTATAACCTTTAAGGATTGTTTTTGAAAAATCTAATTTTTTGAGGAAATCAAACAATTGGAACTATTCGATCGAAAACAGACCTATTCCATCAAAAACCCCTTCTAAAAAAATTTACTGGTCGAACTTCAAAGTTTTTTAACTTCGAAATTCGACCCTTGATAAATCGGCCCCTTAGTTCCAAGTAGAGAATGTGCAATTGACAAAACCTTCTTTACACAATCAGCCATTGTAAAATGTAAGCCACACTTTAATCAAAAACATTTGTAAACTCCCAATTAGATCTTATCTACTACAGCTTCACTTTCCAACCTCCTAATAACGTCGTTGTAAAAAGAAATTACATTTGTTTGACATGATCTGTCTTTCATAATGCCGTGCTGATTATAATTTAATTCTCCAGAAAATACTCTTGAATGTTGTTCCTTAACAAATTTTCCAATAACTTTCCCATAACAGATGTCAAACGTACATGCCTATAATTGGCAGGCTGAGATTATGAATACTTTTTTAGTACTAAAATTACATTAGCTGTCCTCCAATCTCTTTGCCCCATATCAGACTAAAGGGAGTCTGATAAAATCAGAATAAACAGCCAGGCTAAAACTGAACTAAGCTCTCTAAGTACTTTAGATCTAGGGCCCTTGTCGACATTAACTTTGCCATGTACCAAATTGTGTGCCAGCTTCTATAAACGTGTTTGAACTGTGCCTACTATGTGTTTCTTTACAGATTCAGGGGTTTATTTATGAAAGGTCTAATTTTAGAGTTTTTTATACCTTGAACAAATTCACAACTTGAATGGAAAAAAACTGGAATTGATCAAGTTTTTGAGCAAAACCCTCAGAATAAACTCAAACATCACACAGGCTATTAAAATCTTCATATGGTTCAAGGGACCTCTGCCATTGACTTCTACGTGACATTGACAAGTTTTAGATGGTGTATTTGCAAATTCGAGCTATCTCCAGGGTTGGTGTATATCTTGAAAAATTTGTGGTTTTTTAAAATCAAATAATTGATTTTTGACAAAAAAAATAAGCTGGAAAACTTGAATTTTTGTGGAAAACACAGTTCGATCCTTAATAAATCTGCCACTCGGTCTTGTAACTTTTGACTTCTCTATTGTTTACATTTACATAGAACTGATTAAGTACATTTTATTTTCATGTAACCAAATATTGAATTTTTTTGTGGGATTATTACTGAAGCAATCTGTTCCTCTTCCGTTTTTGCCTTTTCGATTGATGTTTAACACCTGAGGGCTCATTTATGAAGTGCAACTGCAGTTAAAGTCACAGTCAGTAAAGGTTCTTGCTTCTAAAGCAAAGGCATCCTGCCAGTCTTTTATGATGCATCACACACCATGCACCTATTGATGCAAGGAATCCTGGATGAACTCGTGTCCCAATCCACCTGTTAAAGTAATGATCTTAGCATAAATGTTTACGTTAAGGGCCCTTACACACTAGCGTTTCTTACCTGCGCTCCCCTGCATTCCGTTTGACTGCTTTCAGCCGCAGGGGATTATCATTATGATTATGATTTAAAAAGAGTAAACACAGTTGTTGACAATATATGGCTTCAGCCAACCACTAAACATGAGTGGAAAAAAGTTTTTGTGTTATCATTCATTTTCTCTGAAAATGGTTAAGAAATCATAAATTTTGCCAGGGTATGTAAACTTAACGTTTTGGGGTCACCCCCCTTGTCAAGCATTGCACCGCAATTGACAATAAACACATATGTGTTGAATAAGTCCTGTGTGCCACTGGATTCTTTGTTTGTTTCAGAAATTGAGAGTTGGCCGGACCTCCACCATTGAGCACCAGGCGTCTCTAATTAGCCTGTTGGAGAGGGTGTGCGAGAGGCTGAGCCAAGACAATTTCCAACTTATGAGCACAACCAGGGCCACCATCAGGGGGGACAAGAAGCCCGGGCCTGAAGGAGGGCCCGACAGTGCTGCACTTCTCCAAGAGCTGTGCCCCCCTTATGAGCGCCGCCAAAGCCGTCCTGCTCCTTACTATGCTGATGCAGAAGTGCCAAAGACAGTCAATGTCCTGAAGTGGCGGAAAGACCCGAAATCACGAAGGAGCTGACACTGAAGTCCTGAAGCTGCAAAAATACCCGATGTCACGAAAACAGATATAATGGAGGTCCTGAAGCCATGAGTTTCTACTTACACCAATGTGGGTTTTTTTTTTAATCCCCTAGCCACCAATGGTTTATTTTAATACTGTATAGCCCCCTGCCACCAATTAAAAAAAAATATTTTATGGGGCCCCAATTTTTTTTAACTTGTAAGGGGGGGGGGTCCCTGGCACCAATGATTTTTTTCATTTTCTGGGCCCCCAATTTTTTTAAGAGGGGCCCTGGCACCTTTGTTTTTTTTACTTATAAGGGAGCCCTGACCATCAATATGTGTGGGGGGGTTACTTTTTTAGCTGCTGTCTGTGTGGTCTCTTAACTTTGATGTGGAGTGGGTGGGATCAGGGGTGGGGCATGGGTGCCAGGGTGGGTGGGGCCCAGGGGGCCCCAAAAATGTTGTTGTGCAGGGCCCCGTGATTTCTAATCAAACTGTATATAACAAACATATAAGCATTTTTAATAAATCACCATATAATTAAAATATAATTTTGTTATTATTCCTAAAACAAAATATTGGTCTTGGTGGAAAAAATTATTCAAAATAAGAATATGTCAAAATATACTTATTTATTTTAAGTGGTGTGTTGGAATAGACTATATGTAAACAATTAGGAATTATAGCAATACACTTCAGGCCATGACCAAAACCAGGGGAGATTAGTGTTTGACTGACATACTTTTTTCATCTACTATAGAGAGGTAGAGATAGACATGTGGTTCTTCCCGCTTGTTCTATGCTGCACCTTTCACTGTCTTTAACTGATGTTCTAACACCACTGATTATACAAGTAAGTATTGAAAGTCTTAGCTTTAATCTTATGGGGATTTATATAATTTTAAGGAGTTGTTTTTAGTAAAGGTTGTTATTTTCAGGTAAAGTTTTGGGTTAAAAAAACAAAATGTTTTGTGGATCTTTCTTAAAAGAATTTTTTGAGATTTATTTTATCCCAAAGCTAGAAATAGCTTGAATTCTAAAATACTCCAATTAAAAACCAGTCAAGGTCATGTAGAAGTCAATGGCAGAGGTCCCTTGAACCATTTGAAGATGTTTGTAACCTTCATGTTTTTCAGTTTTTTTAGTGTGTTTAATTTAATCTTGAAACTTGATCAATTAGAGTATTTGAATTCTTCACCCTGAATTCACTGATTCAAGTTTTTTCCATTCAATTTTTCCATAAATCAGAAAACATTCCAGTTGTGAGTTTATTCAAGGTATAAAAAAAAACCTTACACACTTCCAAAGATTCCACTAGTCTAAATTGTAGGGTAGCAGTGAGCTCATGACCTCCCTTAGGAAATAAGGAGATTATACCACATATGAGCAGGTGAGCTGTGATTTTGACAATATAGATATCAGAGTTTTTTTAAATAAGTCGCAGTAATGTTACCCCTAACTTAAAATAAGGATTGAACACTCCATTACATAGGCCACGTTTTGTAAATAAATTGATGTAAAGTATGTGTGGCACAATTGATTTATTTTCTCGAGGGCCTCTATTGTACTGATTTTATATGCAGGGGTCAGGGTGCTGCTTACATGAGTGCGTTGAGAGACTCTTCTCAGGCAGCAGCAGCCCTCAAGTTTCCACGAGCGGCAAAAAGCCATTCCTGGTAATATTAAGAGCCAAATTTCTGGAAATGTGATCCTTCTAATGCAGAGATTGCAATTGTGCTTTCGGCACTATTGATTAGGCCCCCTGCACCCATTACAGTGCAAGAAAAGTAAGTGCTGGGGAGGGAGGCATTGCAGGAGCCTCAGGTGGCTCAGTGACAGAATTGCCAATCCCAATCTAGCCATAATACAATTGAATGGACATCTGATTACATAAAGCTACACAAATTTTATATATTTATGGGCCAATGTGACAAGTATAATTTAAATGGTAAAATTCACAACTGTTTCAAATTTAAATTGGTGAATTTTTCTGAACATTTTTTGTAATCCTGTGAGTGGAACTGATACAATATTTTTTTTCTATAAAAGTAATCATTAACAAGTGAATACATAATAGCTAGTTTCAGTGTGACATATTCATTTCCTTCCCTGCCATCAGCATGAGACATTTTCTCTTGATTTCTTCTTTTATTATTTTAGTTAATATGTTAATTGTGGACACAAACAACTATACCTTTAAAGGTAAGAGATGTCAGAGGAACACTGGTAGGAGCAAGTGTCTAATAGCATATTTGTGCTTTTCTCAATGATTTCTATGTTTTCAATTTGAATAACTGATGCCTGCTTTCAACCACTTAATCATCACTTAGGGCTGCATTTTAAAGTGCAAGCTTTGTGGTAATTTTGAAAAATGTAATGAAAAAACTAATTTAGCAGTGATTCGTAGATTGGTAGTTTTGCATTTATCAAAATTTGAACTCAAAAAACTCAACCAAGAACATTTTTATGCACTATTTTCATTTTGGGTATATGCTACATAATTTGGTAAACCAGTGCATGTTGTGCAGGGGCGTAACTGCAGAGGAAGCAGACCCTGCGGCTGCAGGGGGGCCCAGGAGCTATAGGGGCCCCATGAGGCCATAATTCATATACAATTACAATAAATATTGGTAGAACAGATAAACAACTGGACATTTTGTGGGCCTGAAAAATAATTTGCTGTGAATATAACTCTTAACCGTAGTTATGGCACATTAAATGCAGGCATAATACTCTTTCTTTTCACCAGTCAAAGTGTCTGTGATTTAAAAAAATAAATAATTTATGATGAGACAATTGTCTAGTTATTTTTGATTTGTCAGAATATGTACTTTGTGCAGGTACAAGCTCTGAATTGGGTGTTTGGCAAGACTAAGGGCAATATTAAAAGGGAAACTGTCATGGGAAAACGTTTTTTTTTTTTCTTTTTTTTTTTAAACGCATCAGTTAATAGTGCTGCTCCAGCAGCCTTCTGCACTGAAATCCATTTCTGAAAAGAGCAAACAGATTTTTTTATATTCAGTTTTGAAATCTGACATGGGGCTAGCCATTTTGTCAATTACCCAGCTGCCCTGGTCATGTGACTTGTGCCAGTACTTTAGGAGGGAACTGCTTTCTGGCAGGTTGTTTTCTTACCTTCTCAATGTAACTGAATAGTATGCAGTGGGACATGGGTTTTACTATTGAGTGCTGTTCTTAGATCTACCAGGCAGCTGTTATCTTGTGTTAGGGAGCTGTTTTCTGGTTACCTTCCCATTGTTCTGTTGTTAGGCTGCTGGGTGGGGGAAAGGGAGGGGGTGATATCACTCCAACTTGCAGTAAAGAGTGATTGAAGTTTATCAGAGCACAAGTCACATGACTTGGGGCAGCTGGGAAATTGACAAAATGTCTAGCCCCATGTCAGATTTCAAAATGAAATATAAAAAAATCTGTTCTGTGCTCTTTTGAGAAATGGATTTCAATGCAGAATTCTTCTGAAACAGCACTATTAACTGATGCATTTGCATTTGATGAATTTTTTTTCCCCGTGACAGGATCCCTTTAAAAATTCGAGTTTTTGGAAGATAGTTTCACTAAAAACTAAAATTTTTCAAGATTTATTATAACCCAAAGCTGCTAAAAACCCGAAAATACTCCATCTAAAACCTGCTAAGGTCATGTAGAAGTCAATGGCAGAGGTCCCTTTTAAAGATTTTTTTTTCTTTCATGATGTTGTTTTTTTTTTACTGTGGATATTGCTGGAAAACTTGACCAGTTTCAGGTATACAAGGTTTTTTAGCTGATAACGTAATCAATTCAAGTATGAATTGTCCCCCAATTGCATTCAATCAATTTTATGTTCAGAATTTTTCATAAATAAGCAAACATTTGTATAACCCCCTGGGTTTTCTGAAGTGCCTGAAGTTGGCCCACTTGGAAGACAGTTTTTCCATATACTATTTATATATCATTTTTTATAAAGTTTTATAGGTTCTGAGATTTATTTAGCTAGTAATTGTCTAAAAAAAAAAAGGTTTTCATAAAACTATGTGCACCAGTCATGATTTTAGAGAAATAGAGTTTAATCATAATTTAAAAAATTCTAAGCCACTAAAATGAAAATGTTGATAAATGGGCTTCTACCTTCTTATGGAAAGGGGTTTCAAGTTTTGTCTGAAAGATAATGGTAAATAAAGAAATCAAATATATACCTAAGTTGCATCTTGATCGTGGAAGGATAACATTTTGTTTTAGGCACTGTGAATGTATTTCGTGAATGTATAATGGCCTAACAGCATTGATATTTTCACACAGAGAAGAGTGTTGGTCTGTATCTAGACGATAATTAATAGGCATGTAATGTTTATGCCTAACATTTTTTTTATTTTACTTGTAGTTGAAGAAACTAAAAATACTGGTTGTGATTTGTCTCATTCCATCCATGCAGCTTTTAAATATAAGTATGGAATTTTTGTATATAGTTAATCTAGATGTTTTAAAAAATAAGATCAGAATTATGCTTTTGTAAAAATTTACTCTGCTGCTAGCGTTTGTTTGCACTCTGTTGCCAGGTGACTTTCGCTCTGCGAATGGTCGTTACTTCACAAATTTAGTAAAGTGCGAATTTTTGCCAGAATTTACTTTGCCACCTCTGAACTGCTAAAATGAAGCTTTCTCAATCTTATGTCAGTTACATCATATCTTGTCTGCTGGAAATGCATTAAAGTGTTTCTGACACGTTCCTATAAAAAAAGGAATGTGTTGGTATCATTGAAGAGAAGCTGCACTCGAAATATAAGCAGCTGAAAGCCTCCCAAATGCCGCCCCCAGCCCAGTGAACCTTAGGGGCAGATTTATCAAGGGTCAAATTCGAGGGTTAAAAAACCCTCAAATTCAACCATGTGAATAAGTCGGAACAGAGTGTGAAGTAAAATCCTTCAAATTTGAATTTACTGCAATTCAATTGGTCGAACGATCGAATATAAAATATTCGATCGATCGATAAAATCGTTCAAATTTTTTTTTTAGCCATTCGATCAAATATTTTTATTTGATGAAACTTTTTAAAAAACCAATTCGGTAGGTTGAAACTGCCAAACTAGGCAGTCGAATACAAATTTAAAGGGGAAGTAATTCGACAGTCGAAAATTCGAATAGATTTTTATTCGAATTATTCGATCGAATTTTCAAAATTCATTGGTCGAATTGGTCTTCAAAAACATTCGAAAATTTTAAACTTTTTGAAAATTTAATCGAACTTCGAATCATTCATGTGAATTTGAAAAATCTGCCCCTTAGTCTGACCCTCTGACACCTTTAAATCATCTTGCTAAGTTGTTTCAGTTATGGGCTGGGGAAGGTGCGATCCCTCCACAGGCTGGAGTCTGTTGCCATTACTAATTAGCCTATGGAGGCATAAACAAAGCTTAACTAATCTTCGCTATGAAATGCTTGCATTGAAGAAGTATCGCTAGCGAGATGTGACCGGCGTCCGGCACCCAAGATGCAACTTTGCATTTTTGTGAATTAGTGTCATGGTAATTAATTTTTGCCTGGGCGAAGTGTGTGAAGCAGTTGCTGGCAAAAATTTGCTCTTTAGTCAATCTGCCCCAATGTCTTTCTGTTTGTCTCTTACATGTGCTTGTACTCTATATTTCTTTTCCTGTGATTTACAGTCGACCAATTTCAAGTTACTACTTGCTAATATAACTAACATGAACATTAATTACATTTCTGCCTATGCCCCAAATGCAGTCTACCTTCAGCTTTCAGTGAGCACTATTTTTCACAGCTGATGTTTAAAGATTCTTCAATGGTAAAACTGGAACAGTTGGCAAGACTGCATACTGTACAGCAGAGGTCCTCAACCTTTTTTTTGAGCCACATTCATCTGTAAAAAGAGTTGGGGAGCAACACAAGCATGAAAAAAATTGGGGGATGCATAATAAGGACTATAATTGGGTCTTTGGTAGCCCCTATCTGGACTGGCAGCCTATAGGAAGCTCTGTTTGGCCATACACCTGGTTTTTATGCAACCAAAACTTGCTTCCAAGCCAGGAGTTAAAAAATAAGCACCAGAGAAATGTTCAAGGGGTTGGTGAGCAAAATTTTGATCATGAGCCACTGGTTTTGGACCACTGTTGTAGAGGAACAATGACCACTAGACCAAGGCCAAAGTGACACTTTAGTACATCAAGAAAAGATAAGTGTTCTACAGTGACCCTTTCAGAACCCTTACCTTAAATTTTAACTGTGGCACTATTGTAGTTTTAGCCGACTAACCTGAACTACATGGTACAACCCTTTCTAAACAATGAACATAACACACTTCTGTGCTGTAAAACTTATAGCACTGCAAAGGTCACTGTAAATACAAAATTGTTAGGATTAAATGCCTATGCAATTTTCTATTTTTTCCATCAGAAAATGTCACAATGTAAATTTTAGTGCTTTGATTTTTTTATCCAAGAAAATCATAGAAAATTATATTTCAGTTAAGGATTTGTTACTGAGTAGGATGATTGGTCACAAGTTTGAATAATTTTGCATGGCATTTACTTTACAGTGTTGATCTTAGCACACAGCCTTTATGTTATTTCTGCTTGAGGCATGACAATCAATGTTTTTTTTTCCTTTCTTTCTATAATCTTGTCTTGTCCCTTGATTTTGCTCAGTTGAATAATATTTTTTTCTGTACATGGAGTATTTTATTATTCAGTGCACCATTGTTCTGTGCAATGCCAGTTATTTTCTGCTTTATTTTTACTTTCCAGAATAATTGTCTTCTATAGTCAACGGTTGGTATTTAATACAGTTGATGATGTGAACAGATTACTAAAGCAGTTGCTAGTGTTCATTGCTAGCTGCTGTTTGGCAACACCACATCCAGAATGTTTCTACAGTGAAGTAAGTATTAGATCTGTTATGGGTTGAACTTGGCATGAATATCTGTACTTCATAGCCATCATAGATAAGGCATAAGACAATTGTTTAAAAAACTTTTCTTTTGAACTCTCCTTAGTAACAGTGAATACCTCTGCTAGTATGTTTTCTCTCTGAAAGACAGTGGTGTAACTACTCCCTGGTGGGCCCTGGTACAGGATGGGCACCTGGGCCCCCCTGTTGGGCCCTTACCTCTATAAATATCTCTATATCGCATGCTGGAGTGTTGATGGCATGTGTACTGTAAAATCTCCCCCTAGATAACCGCCTGCCATAACCATTTTTGTGGCTCTGATGGGCCCCAAGGGGGTGGGGGCCCTGGTGCAATTGCACCCTCTGCACCCCTGGTAGTTACGCCACTGCTGAAAGATCTTCAACTGAACTTCCTGCTTCAAATATGCCCTTATACTTCAATATCCAGACCAGTCACATCCTCAATTACATCAGACCATTCTCTCTTACGACTAGACCTCACTTGTGTCTGCTGCCAAGATGCTATAGCTGCCTTTTAAAGAGGATGATCGCCTTTAGCAAAAAGCACTTACCTAATCATTGGCTGTTAATATATATTTATAATGCTCCATCAAACTTTTAAGCCCCAGCATGGGAACAGGGCTTCTTTGTACCATAAACACAAGGAATTTCTGTAGGTTTCTTTGGTTTTAAGTAATTGTTGCTCATATTCATGGGCCACTGCAGCCTATTTACTTCTCCCTGCACTTCCAACTGTTTTCAGTGTAACATGACCTGCTGAGACTTCTGTTCAAAGATAAGTTATCTATTGTGTGTGAGATCCAATTTTTCCCTACCCAGCTTTGTGGCTTTCTTTATATGTGGATGCCTTTGTGTTTGTAATGTGGATCTCTTAAAATGTTTTCACCTCTAATGTGTGCCTGTATGTTAGCCACCCACTCACTTAGACTGTAAGCATGCAAACAGTGGACATGGACCTCCTTGTACAGTGCTAACTCCGTAACACCGCTTTAAAAATAAAGTTATACATACTTGCATACTTGTTTGCATGCTTATTCAATTGCAGTCAGCTAATTAAACTACCTTTATAGTTATATTTATTAAGAATTCACCTTGCACTATATACAGCAGAACACCCATTTTACATTTTTCAGGGGACCAGAAAAAAATGGTGTAAAATGAGGGAAAACTTAAAATCAGGGAAATGTATTATCCATAATATATAGGTGGGACCACAAAACAACAATGTAAAATGAGGGAAAACTTATAATCAGGGGCTGTAAAATGGGGGTTCTACTGTACATTATACATTGGAATATACAGTACATCCATACAATATATTTATTATACATTGGTTATTTTTAAATAATCTTTTAAATAATTTGTAAACACAGAATTGATATCATGCCCCTATTGTATTATTATTATTATTATTCCTGCCTTTTTCTTTAGATTATAATTTTCCAAGGTAGAATTTGTGAAGATAACATATCATTGTCAAAAAACAAGCAAGCTGCTCTGTGTTGTAAACAAGATCATTTGGAAAGAGAAAGATGTTTTCACAGTCTACAAAACAATCCACCATTTTCACTGCCCTCAATGGGGGAGGGCATCAGCAATGATGAGGAATGTCTTGCATGGGCAGCAAATAAACATGGATTTATAGAAAGGTGATTCCATTCACATTCAGTGAGAGTATAATTTCTATTAGGCATAAATGTATGCAGAATATTTATTTCTTTAAATAATGATATTTTATGATATAATATATTTTTAAAGGGTCAGCATGGTTGAATAATTTCTACTAATCATAAGTGCAAGAAATTACTGTTTCCTCTATTGACAATTAAGATTTGTATCATGGTGTTAGCATAAACACCTATTCCCATTGTATCCAAGTCATATGCAGCCAATCATTTCCTTTTATAATTATATTTTTTAAAATACACTTTCTATTGAAAAAACTATTTATTAATCTAGTTCCATTTCAAGAAACTCAACCCCCAAGCAATTAACAAATTCCATAATTCTAAATAACTTCCAAATCATTCTCTGGCAAACACCTAGGCCCAAATTCACTAAAGCACGAAGCGTCTAACGCTAGCGCTAATTCGCCAGCAGGACATCATTTCGTAACTTCGGAAATTCACTAACACTGACGTAGATAGACTTGCACAACTTCGCACCCTTACGCCAGGCGAAGTTGCGCACTGACGAAGGATCGTAAGTACGCAAATTCACTAAGATCAAAATTTTACTGAACGTTACCTCTTACATTAGACTTTATTTTTCCTGGTCAGACCAGGCGAAGTTCAATACAATAGATAAGAGTTTGAAAAAAAAAAAATGGTAAAAAGTCCCAAAAAATAGCTGGCGTGTTTTACCATTGTAGGGTGATAGTCTGAAAAAGATCGATTTTTTTTTGGGGGGGTCACCCTCCTTCACCAAGACATTTCCTAACATATGGCAACACAACTATATAGGGGGCACATGTAGGGCAATAGGACAACTTTATTTAATTTATTAAAGGTTTCCTGGGCTTGTATAGTGGAATGTAGCGGCTGTAACATATACTTCTATTATACGTTAAAGTTCCCGCCGTATGCAAATTAGGCATCGCTAGCGTAACTGCGCTTTGCCTGGCGAAGTAACACTAGCGCAACTACGCTACCATGCGCCGACCTGAGCGTAACTTCGTACTTTAGTGAATTTGCGTAGTGCTGGCTAAAATTCGCCTGGCGAAGTGCGGCCAACGCTAGCGAAGCCAACGCTAGCGAATTTGCGCATCTTAGTGAATTTGCCCTCTGGACTCAATGGCCAAATGATTCTTGCCCATATTTACAAGTGACTATTGACTAACCGTGTCAGACCCTGTGTGCCCTGCAGTGTTTGTTAAATAAATCTTTTCCACAAACTGTTTTGTAGAGCATTAATACTCTGCAGTATTAGACATTTTGTGAAGGTGGGTGGCAATGTTATTGATAGTTAGATTTTAACAATAACAGCCATAAATCTCAATTAACTTTTTCTGGAATATCTCTGACTATGCATGTAATGCAATCCCAGTGACTTCATAATTCCTGGACTACTGGTCGACTACTAGTTTCTACTGGTAACCTTGATAGGAAGTTGTAAAGCTGCCAGTGGGAAAATGGCTTCTCAAGCAAAGGTCACACTAAAAGCTGCCATTCTTAAGGTTGGGGAATTAAAGTAAATTGAAATCAATTTTATATTCACCTCTAAATAATTTCTTTAGGCAAATTCATAGGTAAATAAGAGCACATGAAGGTTAAGTTTTATTTCCATGTTTTTCTATAGTTACCTCCATGGATTTGCTAGACGACTGACAAAATTCACACCTTCACTGGCTACTAATGTTTTTCATTCATTCCTGCTCATTTACATGAAATGTTGTGAACAGCAAGAAAACAAATCATTATGCTTTGTCACTGAGGTAAGATTGTTCATATACTGAACTTATTGCACCTTCCTAAACTTTAATTTCTCATTTGCAGCAATGATCTAGGACTTCAAACTTGTCACAGGGGGTCACCATCTTGGAAAGTGTCTATGACACTCACATGCCCGGTGTGATTTGAGCAGCTGTTGGGAAGCTAAACTTATGAACTGAATTATCAAGCAGAAAATGAAGTTGTCCTGTAATATATGCTGATGCTACAGAGCTAATTGTTCAATTTTGATGCTTGTTGCTATGACTTCTGTGCTTCCATGTAGTAATTATATTAATTACTAATATATTAATTACTAATCAGCCTTACATTGTGACATTTATATTCTATATGAACTGTATATTTTGAGTTGGTCCCTAAGTGACATCAGCACAGAGCATGTGCATGTGCAGTGAATCATCATAAGAGAAGATGGGAAGCTATTGGGGCTTTTTTGGAGGCATAGATCTCAGTGGCTGTAGTTGAGTTGTAGGGTTATACACTAAATGGCAATATGTTGGGTGTTTCCTTAAGTGAAAAGGATATAGAGGTTTTTGTAGATAACAAGCTGTCTAATTCCAGGTGTCATTCTGTGGCTACTTAAGCAAAAAAGTACTGTCTTGCATAAAAAAGGAAATTTTTCAACTAAATTTAAGGGAGGAAAATATAATTTTGCTTCGTTATATGTCCTTGGTTAGGCTTCACCTTGAGTATTCAGTGCCGTTTTGGGCTCTAGTCTTACGTCTTAAGAAGTATATAAATGAGCTGGAGAGAGTGCATAGACATGCAATGAAGATTCAAGTTGGATGGAATATTCAAGTTATGAGGACAAACTGTCACGGTTGGGGTAGTTTTCTCTGAAGAAAAGTGTCAGGATCGCGCCGCCCGGAGTCTTACCTGCAGCTCCGGGCGTCCTCCCATGCGTTGCTCCCACAATGGCAGCGCTCATGGCCGCCACGTGGGTAGCAGCGCCGGTCTAATGACGTCATGGTGGCGCGCTGACGTCACGCACCTGCGCCGATTTTGGCTCCAAATTCAATTATTTAAAGGCGCATTGAACGCCATTATGGCGCCCCATTATAGGAATACCTTGCCATGTTTCTGGGTGTTATTTTTTGCTGCTGTTCTTTGTATTTTTGACCTTGTTGGACCTTGTTATTGTAATTGCAGCCTACCTATATAAACCTTTGCCTGGAATTTGACCTTGATTCCTGCCTTATCCTTGCCTGTGCCACGCTGTTGGACCTTAACCCCTAAGCTTCCTCCTTGGTCCCGACTACTTCCCTAGGGTGCCTATTAGGCCTCCCCTGACAAAAAGACACTTGAGAGTGACATGATTATTCTTGACAAGTACATTAGAGTGCATTATAGACAGGTAATGTGAGATTTTTTTTCCCATAAAGAGACCACCCATTTAGACTAAAGAAACAGAAACAGCAAAGGTGGCTCTTCACAGTGAGGTTGTTGAATGCACTGCTAGTGATGGCTGATGCTTCTTGGACAAACATAATAATATAGGCTATTGTTATACTAAAATCTACAATGAGTATAGCTATTGGCATATATATTTTATGTGAGTGTATGGAGGGGTTGGCATAAGTGTGTTCATATAAAAACCATATAAGCCATTAACAGCCATAAATAAAGTGACGTTATCGACACAAATTACTTTTTTTACCCATAATACACCATACTGGTACCCATCAAAACCATTTCAACCACGCATGCATGTGGTAGCAAACTGGTATGCTGAGTCTGCATTGCATCACTTTGGCACTCTTGTTAAAATAAAATTTGCATTTATGAAATTTTTTTTTCAGGTTGGATTCCTGTTTAGATGAAATTGTGTCAATACAAGCAACCTTTGCATCTACTTTTGTGCTACTGCATTTGTACTGTTCAAAAATTACCTCCCATGATTTAGCTCACACTAAGTGGGTTATTTACTAAACCAAAATTTTTGTCTGGTCAGGATTTTTTCGGCAAAAACCTTTTGTGGGGAAAAAAACGAAGATTTTTAGAGATTTTATATTATACCGGAAACTGCAAAAAGTCAGAATCCGGAAATCTGACATCTCAAACCTGTTGAGGTCATGTATAAGTCGAGGGCAGATGTCCCTTTTACAATTTAAATATAAAGGTGGTTATTTACAGTGGTGTGAAAAACTATTTGTCCCCTTCCTGATTTCTTATTCTTTTGCATGTTTGTCACACAAAATGTTTCTGATCATCAAACACATTTAACTATTAGTCAAAGATAACACAAGTAAACACAAGTAAACACAAAATGCAGTTTTTAAATGAGGGTTTTTATTATTTAGGGAGAAACAAAATCCAAACCTGTGTGAAAAAGTAATTGCCCCCTGAACCTAATAACTTGTTGGGCCACCCTTAGCAGCAATAACTGCAATCAAGCGTTTGCGATAACTTGCAACGAGTCTTTTACAGCGCTCTGGAGGAATTTTGGCCCACTCATCTTTGCAGAATTGTTGTAATTCAGCTTTATTTGAGGGTTTTCTAGCATGAACCGCCTTTTTAAGGTCATGCCACAACATCTCAATAGGATTCAGGTCAGGACTTTGACTAGGCCACTCCAAAGTCTTCATTTTGTTTTTCTTCAGCCATTCAGAGGTGGATTTGCTGGTGTGTTTTGGGTCATTGTCCTGCTGCAGCACCCAAGATCGCTTCAGCTTGAGTTGACGAACAGATGGCCGGACATTCTCCTTCAGGATTTTTTGGTAGACAGTAGAATTCATGGTTCCATCTATCACAGCAAGCCTTCCAGGTCCTGAAGCAGCAAAACAACCCCAGACCATCACACTACCACCACCATATTTTACTGTTGCTATGATGTTCTTTTTCTGAAATGCTGTGTTACTTTTACGCCAGATGTAACGGGACGTGCACCTTCCAAAAAGTTCAACTTTTGTCTCGTCGGTCCACAAGGTATTTTCCCAAAAGTCTTGGCAATCATTGAGATGTTTTTTAGCAAAATTGGGACGAGCCTTAATGTTCTTTTTGCTTAAAAGTGGTTTGCGCCTTGGAAATCTGCCATGCAGGCCGTTTTTGCCCAGTCTCTTTCTTATGGTGGAGTCGTGAACACTGACCTTAATTGAGGCAAGTGAGGCCTGCAGTTCTTTAGATGTTGTCCTGGGGTCTTTTGTGGCCTCTCGGATGAGTTGTCTCTGCGCTCTTGGGGTAATTTTGGTTGGCCGGCCACTCCTGGGAAGGTTCACCACTGTTCCATGTTTTTGCCATTTGTGGATAATGGCTCTAACTGTGGTTCGCTGGAGTCCCAAAGCTTTAGAAATGGCTTTATAACCTTTACCAGACTGATAGATCTCAATTACTTTTGTTCTTAGTTATTTTTAACAAGGGGGGCAATCACTTTTTCACACAGGCCCATGTAGATTTGGCGTTTTTTTTCTCCCTTAATAACGTAAACCTTCATTTAAAAACTGCATTTTGTATTCAATTATGTTATTTTTGACTAATAGTTAACGGTTTTTGATGAACAGAAACATTTAATTGTGACAAACATGCAAAAGAATAAGAAATCAGGAAGGGGGCAAATAGTTTTTCACACCACTGTATCAAAGGTCAAGTTGTGTTTTTCCAAAAGATAAAAAAAACTTTTTTGAGGGTAGTTTCTCTAAAAACTTAAAATTTTTGGGATAAAATACTTTTTATTATATACCCTGAAGCTTGAAATAGAATCTGAATCTGAAAATACTCCAGTTAAAACCTGTTGAGGTCCTGTAGAAGTATATCAGAGGTGCCTTGAACCAATTTTTTAGCCGATAACTTGATCAATTTGAGTTTTCCCCCTCAATTGCATTCTATAGATTATGTATTCGATTATACATTTTGTTTTTTCATAAATAAGCAATCCATTTGTGAGTTTATTCACGGTCGAAAAAACCTCACAAACTCGACCTTAGATAAATAGACCCCATAGTGATCTGTGCTTGGTTTTGTCTTATATCCCAAAAAACTTGGGGGTTTTGGTGATAACCAAGTGATCAGGCGTCAAATTCGAATTATACAATTTTGGGTTGATCAAAAAGTAAAAATTGTGCATTGGAGTTTGGTCAGGCTTGGTTTAATAAAACATAAGATAAGTTGGAATTTTTGTAAATAATGCTCTTACATTTGTAATAATTTTTATTTTTTATTTTTCTAAAACTCTAAAAATTCAAGATTTATTTAAGGGATGGGAAATTTTTTTTTCAAAATGCATCAGTTAATAGTGCTGTTCGAGAAGAATTCTGCATTGAAATCCATTTCTCAAAAGAGAAAGATTTTTTTCATATTTCATTTTGAAATCTGACATGGGGCTAGACATATTGTCAATTTCCCAGCTGCCCCAAGTCATGTGACTTGTGCTCTCATAAACTTAAATCACTCTTTACTGCTGTACTGCAAGTTGGAGTGACATAACCCCCAGCAGCCTAAAAAAAGAACAATGAGAAAGTAACCAGATAACACCTCCCTAACACAAGATACCAGCTGCCTGGTGGATCTAAGAACATCACTCAATAGTAAAACCCATGTCCCACTGCGTACTATTCAGTTGCATTGAGTAGGAAAAACAAAAGCCTGCCAGAAAGCAGTTCCCTCCTAAAGTGCTGGCACAAGTCACATGACCGGGGCAGCTGGGAAATTGACAAAATGGCTAGCCCCATGTCAGATTTCAAAACTGAATCTAAAAAAATCTGTTTTCTCTTTTGAGAAATTGATTTCAGTGCAGAAGTCTACTGGAGCAGCACTATTAACTGATGCTTTTAAAAAAAAAGAAAACATGTTTTCCCATGACAGTATCCCTTTAAGTGTAAAAAGCACAAAAAACTCTAATACAAAACAGTGGCAAGTAAATGTAGTCAAAGGTCCTAAAGATGTCAATGGGAGCTGTTCTGAACCTGTTGGATCATTTTTTAACTATTCAGGTTTTTGGACTTTTTTAAAAGTAAAAAATATGAAAATAATGATATTACACAAATAAATAAATAGGGCCTTTGGGCAGCCAGTTTGAGTCACATCCTAGTCACTGGTTTCCATGAAAATGATGAAAAACAAATGAACATATCAATGTGGGTTTATAATGCATAGTTTTATTATTTGCTGGAATGAAATATAAGGTTTCAAATAAAACTATATTAGTGAGTTGGGGATATTATTAAAAAAAGTAGAGCTGTGACTATAATACAAATATCATCAATAAACAATATACTTACGTTTGCAAATTTCTAAGGAGTTCCATTATCTTCAGAGCAAACACATTCCTAGCCTAGCTCAATGAAACCTGTCTTTACAGTTTCCCAGCCTTCTTGGACAACAGGCAAGTGTTAAAGAACTTACACAGACACAGGGTAAAGTGGTGATGGTAGTACTCCAAGAACTTATAAAGTATAAACCTTAAGCTTAGAAAGCTCAATAAACTTTATTATAGAGGTTGTTACATTTCTTGTATTGAAGGAGAGCTCAAAGAAGCAAGATTGGCCACCATTGCATTACTGTGGTATCAGTTATAATTTATCCTAAGGTTGTACAGCACTTTTGATAATCTCTAGCACATAAAAATGTACTTTTAAAAGCAAGCCAAAGTGCTATTGGCTAAGGACTGTTTTGGGGCTACTGTCCACAGGTCAGTTTTTCCCCATTTGCTGTCACTAGTGGGCAAAAAAGGCTCTGGGAATGTGCTGTCAGCAAGTAATTCTAAACAATATTGCAATCTTGCATATCAGGGATCCACAGTTTTGCCAGCTGTTGAAATTCCCACCACTTGTCTACTTAATTATAGGCTAGTGAGACAGTCCATAAAGCACACTATTTCAAAGTCAAAAGGCCAATCACAAAGAGTTTAGCAACTATTAACACCAAACAAAATGCTGACCCTAAGCAACATAAAAAGGTTTGTACATACAAATCTTTATAGGTCATATACACACAAAAGATGTAGATTAGATAGATAGAATAAAGTTATGACCAACTGTAAATTACATAGGTAGAATTTATGAGCATGGCTATAAAAACAAATCCTAACATTCAAGTATAACAAGACACATCAAATTCCATTTGGTCTAGTATTAAGGTAGAAGATCCACATTGTTTCTTTTCTTAATAATTCGGCTGCCATATCACCCCCTCTGGGCTTGGGATCAGTCTTTCTATACCAGTAACTGAAAAATAAGTAAGTGGCCTATTAGAACAACCAGAAAAAATTTGCAATTGCTGTTGTGCTTTTTCCATTAGTAACGTTATTCAAGTCTTGTTATGTTCTATCTTTAAGTGCTTGCTTAGTTTGACCCACATTTTGTTTGTTACGTTTAGTACAGGTTATAAAGTATTTAACTAATTTAGTTACAGTTATAAATTGCTTTATGCTATAAACTTTATTAGTATAAGATGATAAAGAAGAAATTAAATTTTTTTTGCTGTGTTTACATGTTTAAAAGTAATGCAACGATTGGATCCATATGCATACATTCCTGTAGAACACAACCATGTGCTTTTTTCTTTTTTTTTTACCAGAAGACTAGGAGATAATTTATCACTTAGGGGCATATTTACTAAGGGTCGAATTTCGAGGGTTAATTAACCCTCAAATTCGACCCTCAAATTAAATTAAAACCCCTTGAATTCAAATTTCGATTTAACACAATTCGAATTATCGAACGATCGAATATAAAAAATTTGATCGATCGATATCATTCGAATCGAACGATTTTAACCATTCGATCAAATTTTTTATATTCCATCAAAAAAATCTTATGGGACCTTCCCATAGGGAAATAAAGCAATTTTGTAGGTTTAAAGGGCCAGTACTTCGACAATCGAATTCGAATTTGGCCAATTCTAAACAAATTTTGCGCTATTCGATAGTCGAATAAGCCCAAAATTGAATTTGAAATTCGAATTTTTTAATTCAAATTTGATTCCACTTTTCACTTCGAATCAATTCGAACCTTAGTAAATCTGCCCCTAAATTTTGTAGATCTTCTACTTACAGCCCCTCCAAGAATTTTGTTTAAAACGGGATATGTTTGTAAAAATACAAGAAAGAGTCCCAAGTTTTTTCTTTAGAGCTGGAAACAGTTGTCCACACATGGTGGATCAACTAATGATAAAGTGTATCTCTTTTAGTTTGTGCAGCTTTTTTAAAAGCTATTTTGAGATTAACCCTCTGTTTAACAACCTTTCATGTAATATACAGTATTAGATCTTTCAATTAAGTCAACAAAATCAGAAGTCATAAAAATTGGCTATATGGTATGTTTTTTTACCAAATAATTAGGATCTGCATTCTTTTTTGTCACAATATTTCCCACACCTTTTAGGGCAATGCCTAAAAAATGTATTCTTTGTGCATTAAATTCATGAGTGAATTTTAAGTTCATTATTAATATAATCAACAAACTGTTTATAAAAATTTCTGCTGTACCTGACCAACAAAAAGAAAATCATCAATAAAGCTTCAATAATAGTCAACACACTCCCTGTAATCATTAGATTCCCCACATATGAACACTTATTCCCACCAACCTAAATATAGGTTGGCATAAAACAGACAAATTAGGCACCCATTACATTCGCCACAGCATTGTAAATAATTTTTGCCAACACATAGATTAAATGTTTTTGTGACACAATAATACGTAATATTTTTTGTTAAAAATTTTTTGTCCCAGCCTTTGTTCTACATGGTTGGGTGTAATTAAGGACTGGTCAAAAACTAGGCTTGGCCTAAGAAAAAAATACCATAGTGTGTGTCTTATAAGTATTCACATATCAATTTTAAAATATTTTACCCTTAGTAGTCTGGGTTGTAGAACAAAAACAGACAGATACTGTATTTTGCCCTATAGGCTCTTGTTTAGCATATTCATGTCTTCCTATAAGATTAGTGTGTCATTCAAACAGTTCTTTTATGTCAAAAAGCTGCTATCCTCTTGGCTTTCTGAAAGGTGTTAGCTTCTGTTAGCAAATAAAACTTCAAAAAACTGCACTGTTTTTATATTTGCAGAAAAATCTGTTTCCTGAGAATATGAAAACTAAAATGCGACTAGAGAATACCATGTGCCTTATGAACAAATACTGGGAAAATGGTCTACGGTAAAACATTGTTTTATAATTAACTACTTACATGGGTTTATTTCAGTATGAAAAGATACTAATGGAGGGGAAAACAATGGATGTGTTATTTATGTAAAAATAATATCATAATAAAGCATCCAATGGTGCAAAACAAGTCAGGATGGACTTCTGTTTGATACTCAGTCTGGCTTTTAGCACAGGAATCCAGAGACAGAGGATCCGAAATTATTAGTTTGACTCCAAACCATGCAGAGTGGCCACATTCTACAGTTCTCCTGGTAATCAGCAAGGAGGAATGTATCACAATACTTCACTATATTATTTTGCCACTGCACACAGTTTTGTGCGCTTATTCTAGAGAAAGTATATGATGTTGATAGGTTCAGTTCTTGTATGGCTTTTGTTCTGCCAAAAAGCATTTTAAATACCACTAGCAATCTTTTTTATAAATTATACATTGCTCTGTTTTATTTATAATTACTTTATTTTATTACTTTTACTCTATTTAATGATGGTAACCTCTTTGTTTTTTCACTCTTTAATTTTTTAAAGGGCTCTAGTTTTTTATGCCAAGATGAGGCCAAGTGATCCACTTGAAAAGGCTATTGATTTTGACACGAATTATATGGCATTGGCATCACAATGCTGTATGCCTGAATCACTGATTTCTGAATGCTTCGAGACATGGGTAATAATTAAACAATACTGTAATAAGATATTGAAGTAGGACTCATTTGTAATGAAGAGGACCATTTTTGCACACAATTTGATAACCGGTAGAAATCATTGTAACATAGTAAGTTAGGCTGAAAAAAGACTCGCGTCCATCAAGTTCAACCTTTTTTTTTTTTTCTTTTTAATTTTAACTGCCTAACTGCTAGTTGATCCAGAGGAAGGCAAAAACCCCCATCATAAGCCTCTCCAATTTGCCTCAGAGGGGGAAAAAATTCCTTCCTGACTCCAAAAAGGCAATCGGACTAGTCCCTGGATCAACTTGTATAATGAGCTATCTTCCATAACCCTGTAACTTGCTAAAAAGCCATCCAACCCCTTCTTAAAGCTATCTAATGTATCAGCCTGTACAACTGATTCATGGAGAGAATTCCACATCTTCACAGCTCTCACTGTAAAAAACCCCTTCCGAATATTTAGGTGGAACCTCTTTTCTTCCGGAATGGGTGACCTCATGTCATCTGGAAAGACCTACTGGTGAATAAAGCATTAGAGAGATTATTATATGACCCCCTTATATATTTATACATAGTTATCATATCACCCTTAAGCGCCTCTTCTCCAGTGTGAACATCCCCAATTTGGCCAGTCTTTCCTCATAGCTAAGGTTTTCCATACCTTTTACCAGCTTAGTTGCCCTTCTCTGTACCCTCTCTAATACAATAATGTCCTGAATCCTTTCTCCTGTGTTATTTTGAGCTAATTTGCAAATATGCCATACCAACACAACACCAGAAGTCATGTGATTTGCTGCCAGAAAGAAGATAAGTAACCTGAGCCGCAAGGAATAAGCACAGAAAGTTTTGAAAATAAACTTAATCTATGCACATCTAATTCACAGTATATGGGTTATCATCTTTTCATCTTTCTGTATCAAAATATGTTCTTCTTAAAGGAAAACTATACCCCCAAAACATGAGCAACAGATAGTTTACATCAAATTAAGAGACATTAAAGAATTTTACCAAACTGGTATTTATATTTAAGTAAATATTGCACTTTTACATCTCTTGCCTTGAACCACCATTTCGTGACGTCTGTGTACTGCATCAGAGATCACCTGACCAGAAATATTTCAACTCTAACTGTAACAGGAAGGTTGTGTGGAAGCAACAGACAGAACTCTGTCTGTTAATTGGCTCATGTAACCTAACTTTATAGTTTGTTTGTTATGTTTGTGTGCACCGTTGAATCATAAGATCCCTGGAGGCTTTCTATTTTTTCTATGTATGATTACCCAATGGCACATACTACTAAAAACGTATATTATTATGAAAATGTTTTTTTACATGAAACAGGCGTTTACATATGAGTTTTATGCAATAACTTTTTATAGAGACCTACATTATTCGGGGGGTATTGTTTTCTTTTAAATAACTGACAGTTAAATAATTAGTCAAAACATTGATTTGATTGGTTTTGAGTCTGGTATCTATAAAAACAAACATTTATTTATGATTAAAGTGTCCATTTAATATATTCAAAATTTGATGCTTAAATAAGCAAAATTAATTGTGCATGTCTCTTTGCAGTCAGGTGTTCTCTTTGCTCGAATTTGTACTTTCATGGAAAACAACTTGCAGAAAGCCTGCTGCCTCAAAAGTATTCCTGAAAGAGAAACATGCCTCACTGAAATAGCAATTGAGGAGTCCAAGACTTTGCCCAAAATATCCATTGAAGCTGAGCACCTATGCAGACTTAGACAAAACTTGCAATTATTAAAATGGTAAGGACATATTTAAAAAAAAAGTTTGGATCTTAAACATTTACCATCACCGTCTAGCTTTGATTTCAGTGAATGTCTATAGATTGCCTTTTAAATACCTAACAGATAAAGAAGTAATTGAAATTGCTAGCAAGATATTGTCATTATGGCATTTAAAGTTCAGCATCCAACAATGTTAATAGGTAATTCACATTTTTTTCAACCACAGCTATTGTTTAGTGTTTGGTCCTAAATGGTAACACTGGTAAATCTAAATCTTAAAAAAAAAAGCCTTGCTGTTATGGTCAACTGTTTACTGTACCCACATTTGCTGTCAATAGACAACAATGGACAACTGTTTTGTATGAAGTCTCATTGTGATAAATATATTTAGTTCAATTTAACCTACTTTGCTTGAGAAAAAAATCAGCCACATTACTTGTTAGATCTCAGCACTGACAAATTTCATGACTGATTACTTCTAAGAAAAAAGAAATGAAAGTGAAATTCAGTTCTTGCTACTTGGCACCTGCAAAAACACAAATTATGTCACCTGTCAAATTTAGGTGCTCACAGATTGAGCTTTGTTTGCATACCTTTCATATGAATTTAAAGGGATTCTGTCATGATTTTTATTGTGTAGTTTTATTTCTAAATGACACTTGTTTACACTGCCAATAAGTGTATTATTTTTTAGTTGTAATATTGGTGGGTAGGCAGCCATCTCAGGTCATTTTGTTATTTCAGAAAAAGTCAGTGCTGCACTATGGAACTGCTTTCTGACAGGCTGTTGTTTCTCCTACTCAATGTAACTGAAGGTGTCACAGAGGGACCTGGATTTTTATTATTGAGTGCTGTTCTGAGAGCTAAAAGGGAGCTATTACCTTGTTTTAGGGAGCTGCTATCTGGTTACCTTCCCATTTCTGTTGTTAGGCTGCTGGGGGGAAAGGGAGGGGTGTTCAAAAAGCCAATTAGGAATAAAGGATGCTTTCAATGTGGGGAATGCAATATATGTGAAAAGATAATGAATATCAACACTTTACAGATAGATTTGGGAATAAACATAAAGTCAATGACTACATTAACTGTAAAAGCCATGGAGTTATTTATTGCATTGAATGTCCCTGTCTAAAACGTTACATTAAAAATTAAAAATTAGAATACAGCAACATTGCAGTTCCATTAGAACAGCGGACAATCCTAAAAAATCAGAATATGCATTATCCACAGTAGCACAACATTAAAAAATGTCATGCAATGGATCCATCAAAAGTGAGAGTGTGGGCATTAGAAAAAATTAATTTGGGGATTAGGAAAGGTGACTTGGAAACAGCCCTTCTAAAAAGAGAAAGTTATTGGATATATAAAAGGAATACAGTTTCCCCCAATGGCTTGAATGAAAAAAACTTATTCACACACTTTTTATAAATCAATAATAAAGGATAATTTTAATTCATGAGACATTTTATTAAAATATTAAAAGTTATGTTTTAAAAGTAAATAAATTACTATATACAAAGAACATAAATTAATTGTAAAAAGAAAATCAAGTTATATATATATATATATATATATATATACAAGTATATAAATGATTAGGATAGTGCATGCCTTTAATCAATTGATATTGCGCTGAATGAATAAATACATCATTTTATAAAAAAATTTCACACAACTATATATATTGTAAGTTTATTGGAATCGATAAATGGTAAATATAACTCATAAATATTATAATAAGCGTAAATAATATGATAAGAACGAAGATTCCATAAATAAAGGGTTAAATCACCACGTAGAATGGATAGGAAGTGACATCGCTACTATAGAAACAACTAGTTGCCAATTGAGTTGCATTGAATGATGTCAGTACACAAAAGACACAATGTAGCGATTACACCACGCTGAATAGAGAGCGAGTCACTACTAATGATGTCAGCACGCAAAAGATACATTGTAGCGATTACGCGATTACGCTGAACGGAGGACCACGCGGCTCTGATGACGTTGCGAGAGAGAGTCTATTTATAGTTGGCGTCCTATGTCAGCGCACATTTGCCTTTGACAAAGCATACAGCGAAACGCGCGTCGGCAAGAGAGCTCTATTTTAACTGAGAACTATCTCTTTTTAAATATATATTTGGGGGGAACTTTTTATTAGATAATAACTGGTTCTTTTCTATTCGCATTTTACCTGGTTCTGAAATCTTTCAATCTACCATCTGGTTTCTTTTCCATGCACACGGGGATTTGTGGTTTTTTAGCATAGCTCTTATACAGCAAGTGATAGTTAAAAATTGAGAACACAGTCCCTGTGAGGCAGCCTTCTCAATCTTGTGGGGTCCCGAAGTTAGCAAACTAACAGGTAGTTCTTACGGGACTTCTCCACCCCTCTACCATTTCCTTTTTCATATATTGTAATCCAGGTGTAATCTAAGATTACAATTTTTAAGTATTTTCATTGAATCACGGCATTCACAAATTAATTATTTATTTTGAAATTAATTTTAATTCACCATTTAATTGTTGGACAATTGATGTATTGTATAAATAATTTTATCACAATTAACTAATATATATTTAATTAAGTAATTTATTAGCACTCAGCACTTATGAAGGAATTTTATCAATAATGAATTAAACCCTGGTGTAATTTTAGGAGATAGAATTTAATTAGCACAAGCACTTATCAATTGACAGGGTACAGTGGAATATAAATTCACGAATTTAAATTAATTATTGTTATCACAGGTATAAGAGGGGAATTCTTTTCTATTCTATCCAACAGTCAATTAACCTTACTGACATAGGTCAGATTCTCTCGTTTACCTTATAAGACTGGGAATCAGATAACCTTCTCTCTATTTAATAAGGGAAAGGGAGGGGGTGAGATTTAAATTTGCAGTACAGCGGTAAAGAGTGACTGAAGTTTATCAGAGCACAAGTCACATGACTGGTGGCTCCTAGGAATACTGACAATATGTCTATCCCCATGTCAGATTTCAAAATTAAAAGTGAAAATCATTTTGCTCTTTTGAAAAATTTTCAGTACAGACGTCTGCTGGAGCGGCACTATTAATGGATGCGTTTTGAAATTAACATGTTTTACCATGAAAGTATCCCTTTAAAGTGGACCCGTCACCCCCAAAAAAATATTCAAAATCATATTTTATCACATTAGTCAAGCAAAATGAACATTAATTACACTATATAAATAATTTTAGTCTTGTTTTCTTCAGTCTGGGAATTCATAATTATAGCAAGCAGGCAGGAACCATTTTGTGGACACTGTTATTAAGGCAAGCTTTGCATCATCTCAGAATCTTGTTTGTGCACCAGAATGAGGGACCCAATGTCTATCCCCATGTCCTGGCTACACAATTAAATGGTTAAAGGGACAGTAACACCAAGAAATGAAAGTGTTTTAAAGTAAAGAATATATCATGTAGTGTTGCCCTGTGCTGTTAAAACTGATCTGTTTGCTTCAGAAACACTACTATAGTACATATAAACAAGCTGCTGGGTAGCAATGGCAGAAATTGAAAAATTGTTACATGGCACAGGATAAATAATGCATAACAGATAACATTATGTTCTGCAGAGCTTATCTGCTATCTGCTGTGTAACTTAAGCCTTTTCTCCTTTGACTAGCTTCCCCCATGGCTACACAGCAGTTTATTTATATAAACAATATTAGTGCTTCTGAAGCAAACACTGCAGTTTTACCAGTGCAGGGCAACACTGGATTATATGTTCATTACTTTAAAACCATTTAATTTTTTGATGTTACTGGCCCTTTAAGAGAACTGGGGGAATGTGTGGGGGAGCAGTGGCATCTAAGAAGTGCTGAATGGAAAGTGAAAGTAAGGCATAGAGGAGTGGCAGGCAATATTTGATTGACAGCTGACATTTTTAAATTAGCTTAAAACAGCTATGAATGCTTTAATAAAAATTTGAAATTGGATTTCATGTTTAATTTGAAAAGGACTTTTATTATACAGATGTTTGTGTCTGGGTGACGGGTCCACTTTAAAGTGAATTTCAATTTACATAATTCATTAATGGCCTCTTGTTTTCACACAGAAACCAAACAGTCCTTATGGAGGCTCAGTCCTTTAAATAATTACTTATTAATACGAATTTCCAAAGCGGCTTACCCTATGCAACGTTGGACCTGGGTGAAAAAAACCCAGGTCTGTCACATAAGGTGATGCTGTACTTCATCAACTTCAGAAAGTAAAGATCACAGCATAAGAGTTATTGCAGCAAATCAACCACACTCACCAATGGCATTCAGTGGCTCAGGAGCAGCGCCCTGAACCCGTAGCTTGGGGAGTAGTATCAACCAATTGCAGAAAAATGGATATGCACTCCAGGAGGCAAAAGATGCCGATAAAAAGTCTTTATTCCAATGAGCTAAAAAAATCCTAATGCATTTCGTATCCAAAGATACTTGATCATAGGCAACGTTAATTTCAATTTTCATAATTCATTAATGGCCTCTTGTTTTCAGCATAGCCTTTTTTGTTATACTAACTAAACAATGGTTCAATTTCAACTGCTTTTCATGTCTAATTATTTTACAGGATTGTATATGAATATTCCCGAAGAAATCCACAGTTAGATGTTAAGAGAAATCTTGATTCTGCCGTAAGAATAAATGGTTTGATTACCTACTGCTGTGCAACAAATAATCCAAGCGATTGTATTTCTAGCTTTTCTGAACATTTTCATTTATAAGTTGAATTTTTTGTTAGTTTCATGAAAAAATAAATATTTTGTACCTTACATTCAGAGTCAATCTCTGTAAGGTGATGAAATATAGCACATGTTGCACATAATGTTAGCTTTTCATCTTTGTAATGTTGCCGATACAATCTTAAAATACAGATGAATCCAGAGCTATCCAATGGAAAATAATTTTCATAGTACAATTTTCTACATTATCCCTCTGCAGTAATATTGTATTTAATGTCAATGAAATGTAAATCAAATAGTTAAATTAAAAAATAAACTATCCAAGAGGTTTGTTATAAATATTTTTTCACAAAATACCTTCTAAAGCTTTCCTATACAATACCCTACACCAGTGATTCCACTACTGTTGGGCTAGACTCCCAAATGCACCCAGGCCCAGAACAATGAGCAACCTGAATGTAAGTTAGGGTTATATTTGGGGAGAATGCTTGTAATATTTTTCTGGATACTCCTGGAAGCTTTAGTTTAAAGTTAGTTAGAGTGAGATATGGGGTGAATATTTCTTTTTTATTTGAAACTGTGAACAGACATCTAGTTCTTTTATATCTGTACGATGGGACAAGACAAAAATGTGAGCCAAAAATGGGAACTTTAAATAAAAAAATCTGAAAACCCAGTGCTGTATAAAAGATTCAAATTTACTTTTTGATATGTATATTTTAATCGTTTAACTTTTCAAACTTTCTATACAGCACTACAAAATAATTTGGCACTATAGAAATACATGTTAATAATAATATATGAATATTTTAACCATTCTAAAACAGATGCAGTTGTGAAGTGATGGATTTTTGGACTTGGAGTCCCTCTGCTTTTCAGAGAATTTGTGCACCACCCACTATGAAAAGCAGAGGGACTTCACTTATAAAACTATGCTTATGGTATGGCAATCTGGTATAACTGAAAAGAATGTAAAGAAAATGAATTCAAGGGATGGAATCAAAGTTATTGTTTACATAAGTATGATCACATTAGCAGTACTCTAGTAAATTATGTGTTTCATTTTTTATGCAATTATGCTTGGGATAAATGTTTGTCATTTATCAGAATCATAACGCAGTTTCCTTAAATGACATAATTGTACTGTAAAAAAGGCTAATATTTGTAGCATAATATATTTTACAGTATGAAAAATTTATATATTTTGCTTCAGCATTTCATGACATGCCACATTTTAAAAGACAGCTGTTTAGTTTTGAGTTTAAGGAAAACACTGGTTTGATTTGGCAGCTTAATACAGGGTCACCTTGCCCTGTTAAATTATAGGTCAGTTTAATCTAGTGGGCACAAACATCTAAAGACAGAAATGTTTTACTATAGCTGATAATGAAATGAAATAAATTAGTACAATCCTGTAACATGTAATTTAAAAACATGTTAAAAGTTTCCTATATGTCATGTTGATCGTTTTTCGCTGATAGGTTTGTTTGTTACTTGAAGTTCCTAAACCTGACTTTTGCCAACCTGACTTTCAGAGTTTCTAATGCTAACAGACTACTGCTGCATAAATATGGCAGTAACCTCATAAAGCAACATGCTGGATCAGAAAGGTAATATAAAACCAGGCAAATCATTATATGGAAAAATTATAAATACTATGTCAATGTTATGATAGATGTAAAAAAAAGTTTTAATTCATGGTGCCAGTATCTCTTTAAAGGGATACTGTCATGGGGAAAACATGTTTTTTTCTGTTACTCCAGCAGACTTCTGCACTGAAATCCATTTCTCAATAGAGCAAACAGATTTTTTTTATTCAATTTTAAAATCTGACATGGGGCTAGACATTTTGTCAATTTCCCAGCTTCGCCTGGCCATGTGCACTTGTGCCAGCACTTTAGGAGGGAACTGCTTTCTGCCAGGCTGTTGTATTTCCTTCTCAATGTAAATGAAGGAGTCACTGTGGGACATGGGTTTTTATTATTGAGTGCTGTTCTTAGTTTTACCAGGCAGCTGTTATCTTGTGTTAGGGAGCTGTTATCTGATTACCTTCCCATTGTTCTGTTGTTAGGCTGCTGGGGGGAGGGGTGATATCACTCCAACTTGCAGTACAGCCGTAAAGACTGACGTTTATCAGAGCACAAGTCACATGACTCGTGCAGCTGGGAAATTGGCAATATGTCTTTCCCCATGTCAGATTTCAAAATGAAATATAAAAATATGTGTTACTCCTACTCCCACAAGGGGATAGGAAGCACCTGCTAAACATAAAAGCATGGGAGAGAGATTGTGAATTGGATCTTTCAGAGGAAACTATTAAGAGGGGTATGTGCAATCTCCTTTTTAGCTCAAGGTGTTGTAGGGTACAGGAAATGAACTATAAGATCTTGACTAGGTGGTATCACACACCCTACAAACTAAAAAAATCTTCCCACAAGCAAGTAATAAATGCTGGCGGTGCCAATCATCCATAGGCACATTGATGCATATTTTCTGGGAATGTGTTGGGATAAAAGCATATTGGAAAGCTATTTTGCATATATGTAAAACAGTCTTGGGACGAGGAATACCAGACTCACCAGCCTGGGTCTTGTTGTTCTGGGATGGGGAGGAAGCGGAGGATATAGTGGATAGGGCATTGGAAAGACACCTATTGAACGCGGCAAAGCTACAAATACCACTTAGGTGGAAATCCACTTCCCCACCAACCCTCAAGGAATGGCTATTAAAGGTGGACGAATTGGCTAGATATGAGGAACTCTCCTCATTTACTGCCCAGAAGAAAACAAAGTTTAGGGATATCTGGCTTAGATGGTTTTTCTTCAGAGAGACAGAGGAATATAAACAACTGCTTGATTCCTAAGGCAAAATGTTAACATGTAATTGTCAGGAGTGGATAATATGTTTTCATTGTTCTTTACAAATTGTAGGATGTTACAAGATATGGTAGTGTGCGATACTTACCTTTTACCCCCCCTCCCTTTTTCTTTCTGTACCCCAATTATATCTTGTAATTTTGTACTATTTGAAATCATAATAAAATTATAATATAAAAAAAAATATGTGTTGAGAAATAGATGTAAGTGCAGACTTCTGCTGGAAAAAAAGAATTTTTCATGACAGTATCACTTTCAGGACTGGGACCCAAAACTACACTGCATACTGAAGGTGCGGCCTTACCATGGTTCTTATAAAAACACAAAATCGTGCTTTCATCCCTTGAGTTAATGCCCTTTTTTATGCAAGACAGTACTTTATTAACATTAGTAGCTGCTGACTGACACTATAATGTGCTATGCCCAAAACCTCCATATTCTTTCTGATAAAAGGAGCATGCAACATAATACCTCTCAGTGTACAAATACTGTTTGCTATTTTTAAGTGCACAATCCAAAATGTAGTTTTTTTTAGTGAAAATAGACACTGTAGTTTCAATGGCAAGTTTAAAGTCAATAAAAAAAATGTAAAAAAACATACAACCAAGACAGACTAACTGAATTACCAACACTTTTCCAATTAAAATGGTTAAATTTACCACCGCTATTTGTAATCTAGCTTTCATACAGTATTCTACTCAAGTACAAATATAATGTCACAGGCCAGATTGCTGTGTGGTACTGATCAAATGTAGACAACATACATTGCCGCCCTGATATCAATGTTTCTGATCACCTCTTCATAGAAGGTAATTAATCTGTCTGGCAAGATCTTTTGCATGGAACACCTTGATCTATCTTTTATACAGTTCTTAAAGTAAGTACAAATATGATGTTACAGGCCAAGATTCCAGTGTGGTAGATCACTGCCACCCCAGTGTCACTGTTTTCTATAGAAGGTAATGCAATCAGGCTGGCAAGATCTATTGTATGGAGCACCTTGATCTATGATCTATTGCATGCAGTACGTTTCTGGCACAAACTCATAGTATTGTGATGTAGTATTGAAATGTATTCCGGTATGGTATCCCTTTTTACCCACTCCAGATTCACCCCTAACACCAAAGTCAAAGTATTTTTCAAGCTGAGAACAGGATCCCTTTTTGAATAGTGACACAAAATAACCAATTTTCTATTCTCTCTGCACCATGCCAGACGTTAAAGAATCCTGAATAATTAAGTTATGCAGTTTGCCAATCATAGATATGAATTCTTTTCAGGGTTAATGTCATCAGGTCCAGCCAGGACTTTGTTTACTGTAACATGTTTTGGTCTCTTTAGATTTCCTCCTGAGTCCTCCAACTATAAATAATGAAATGGTTAGAAATGGTTCTATTAAAAAAGAAATCTTTATTAGCTGATTCTGCAGTTGTGTAAACACACCAAAAGAACAAAATCTCTGCTTTTGACCCTGCACTCATCAACCAATGTATAATTCTTCTGATATTAAGGGTCCCATCTGTAAATTTTTACTAGTATTTACTTATTTACATTTAATTTAGGATTTCTTTTACTATTTGTTGAAATGATTTTTCATTCTTTATTTTAGCTTGCCTATTGTTTTTGCATGCCCTTTGGTCCCATTGTATCAGCTAACTTGAATATCATACATTAATGTTATGCATCATAATCTCAAAGGCAGCCTTGTTATGATCAATATTATTTTTAGTTATTACAAAAGAGCATTTTTCCTAGTAGTTTCCTGAACTACCTAAAAATAAAAAAACTTGCCATGTTAACAAACCTGTTACCTTGTTCTGACTTGGGTACCCCAATAGTCCAGTCAATGTCTGGATAATTAGTCACCATTAATAACAATTCAACCTAGGTGCGAAGCCACTTCCATTAGCTGGGCTTCATTTGCCTCACTATTACTGGTAGGTTAGTAACATACATCAATCTTATCTTTTTCATGAGAGCCCATAGCCAAGTCTAAGATGGGTGGTCAAAAGTATTGCTAAATAAGAAGCCGTAAATAAAAAATGGGTGTTTTGTTATGGGGATGTTCACCTTCAGACAACTTTCTAACTACAGATGAAGCCACTTTGGATTGTGCATTTGAAACAGAAAAACTTAACTCATCTATCCCATTTATCCCACTTAGCACAGAATATTGTGTCACAGCATCCCATCCCATTAATGGTGCTTTGGTATGCTAATGAAAAGGTTAAATGCATTAAATGAGTTAAGATAACTTTAGATAACACAGTTTCTTCAATTAACTTTGAGTCTTGACGCATTTAACTCACAAATCCCACTGGCTGCATCTGTATAAACAGTCTATGGGGCAAATTCGCTAAAGGGTGAATTTTCGCCTGGGAAGGCTTTGCCATACTTCGCGCCACTCCATCAGACATTAATTCGCAAGCCATATAAACAAATTCATCAAAAAGCAGAGTTATGTCTCAGCAGCCGAGCGCTGGTGAAGTTTCGCTAGCGTAAATTCGTCAGCATGAGCATTTCATAGTAAACTTCTGCTGATGTTAATTTCTGCCTATCGAAACTTTAATACAATTACGCTTCAGTTTTATGGTCACTTTGAATAGGGTGGTTGAATAGGCAGAGTTATGTCTCAGCAGCCGAGCGCTGGTGAAGTTTCGCTAGCGTAAATTCGTCAGCATGAGCATTTCATAGTAAACTTCAGCTAATGTTAATTTCTGCCTATCGAAACTTTAATACATTTACGCTTCAGTTTTATGGTCACTTTGAATAGGGTGGTTACATATAGGTCATATATATGTCTTTATTAGTGATTTTGGTGCAAAAGTGACCACGTATTATTTACAAAAATATAAAAAATGTCCAAGGAAGCAAAATAAAGACAAAGGAGATCCACTAATGGCCTAGACATGAGCCCACCCTAAAACAAATGTGGCATGCCCCACTAATGGTTGAAAAAATATTAAAACAAAACTATTTAACAGTTACAACTTAAAACACAATCCCACTTTAAAATCTGAAAACACCAGTATTTAAAAAGGGGTAATGTAATGGAAACTTTAAAGAGTAACAATCGTTGACTAATCGAAAATGTTCCTGTTGAAAGGGAGCAAAACTTTGCTAGCAATGCTCTCTTTTGGTAGTGAATTCTCCTCTACGCCTGTTATTAGTGGATTAACGATGTCCCTGCGGATGGTATTCTTGGAGAATTTTCACTAGCGACAGCCATTTCGCCCTTAATTTAAAGTAAATTTGCCCCTTAAAACCTTATTTTATCTGTTTTTAAAATAAAATTTGTTCAAGTTAACTGCTACTTCTCTGCACCTCTGATGATGATAGTCCTTCCTATCTCTTCATAAGGGTGTTTTTGGTAAGCTTTGCCACTGACAAGTGAGGAAGAGTGGAATCTCAGAGATGAACCGCTACTGCTTATTCCCTTCCATTCTGGTTTATTTGCATCTGATACGATTCTGCCTTTTGGCTCAATTATATGCATATTAAAATGAAAGGGAAGTCTGAACTTCCTTTTAGTGTATTCCATGTGAGGGTTCCATCGACAATCCTCAATCTACCAAAAAATCTCAGAACCGATGAAGCTCAGTTTCTAGGGTAGTTATCTTGAAATCACTTGACTAGAAGAAATAAAATCGACTTTAAAATAGTTTTTCATGACACAGGGTGTTCATATTCAAAGAGCTGTCCTAAGGTGAACACCTGCTTTAAGTGTTAAAGTTCAGTGGTGCTGCTAAACTATAACATCACCCATAAGAAAGAATTAAATTTGACTGCTTAGGGATTTCAGTTTCTTTCTAATGATATTGCACAGTTGTCTAAGCAAGAAATGTTTTGATAAATGTGGTAATTTAGTGTAAAATTCGAATTGAAATCCCCAGTGAATTTTAATGGTTCTGTGCTTAGTTTTGTGTTTACAGGTGAAATAGTACACTTTGATGCTAGCTTGATTAATAAGTTACTGAAAATATGAAGAGGTCAAACAAATACTCAACGTACGAAGCAGTTTGTTTATTTGATCCGAAGGAAGACCAGCACATTTTTCATCATGAACAAGTTTTACTACCTATTGTTCTTTGCTGTGCTGCAACATATAGATATTTCTGAAAGCCACAGTGACCCAGGACATCGCCAGATTATTGGTAAGAGAATTCACTTATTTTTTTTTTACTAAATATCTTGCTCTTTATCTTTTTTGATTTGCCAGCTTATACTAAGGTGTAAGAATCACAATACCCAAACCTGCTTACAGTTGCTTTCCATTAACGACAGGCACTTCAATTAGCTTTTGGAAACAAGGCCACTTTCCATTCATGTGAAATACCACCATTAGGTGTTTAGGTTCAGTTCTGGAGTTCAGGTAGCTGTAAACCAGGGAAGCTTAAAAGAGCAAGAAATATTTATGTAACTTGAGACCCCCGATTCAACCCAACAATGCTAACTTTTACCCACATCCTCAAGTCCTGTACCTTCTGGTGGCTTGTGGGAACCTGACTGTAGGGCTTTGCCAGAAGCAGCTGACAGAAACAGTGGATTACCTTACAGATGAATAGGCTATAAGTTTGACCTGTTTTTTTTTTTTCACTTACACTGTTCTGTCTGCGGTCAGCAAATATTTTAAAAGCCTGACATGAAATTTTTGTCTGATAAAACATGAATGTGTCAAGCATTTTTGTGGACCTGAAAAGTCATCCTTCTGTGTTATCCCAACTCATGTTTGATATATTACCAGAAATTGTAATGAAAAGCAGCAAAATACAAAGTTTGCTTAGGTGTAGTAACCCATAGAAACCAATCAGTTGGCCATACAGGTGACCAGGAACCTTCTACCTGCAGATTGCAAACACCATCACATTACTGATCATTATAAGGTCAGTCTCTACAAAACATCAACCTACGCTTGAGTTGAATAGTCATCTCAGACGCAGGTGCTTTGTAAACACTCTGGGGCAGGGAACTTCTTCCTACTTGGTTATTATTCTTTTATGTTTGTCCTCTCTGTTTATATTTTTCTATAATAAAATGTGCAAATTTCTATATACTAGTCGTGGTACGTATATAAATAATATTATACATACACAGATAAAACCTCACTTATCTGTATAGGTGGGGAAATTCTAACCCCCCCCCACCACCCTGAGATGGCTTCCATGCTGACACACCTTTTCTCCTATGCTCACCAATCAAGGTGGGTCCAACTTGCTACATTGAAACTGTGCTCTCTCTGCACGAGAAGAGCCAGATTTCTGGTTTAATTATTTAATAATTTCTGTTTTATGCTGCCCCTGGTAACCATTGTGGCTCTGTTGTCTAAGGCAAGTTTCTCAACAAGCAAGAACATAATAAAAACTGCTGTTAGATATGCCTAAATGTTTTATGGTGCATTATAGTCATCAAGAAATCCTTTTTTTTTGTGACTCAAAATAATGTTCAAAGTTTAATTAACCTACTTGTGGAAAAGAGTCAGTGCCAGCCTTATGGTTCCAACCTAAAAGCATTTTTTGATAGTGATAGTCTCGTGTCGTTTTGACGCAACGCGCATCAAAAGCGTGCCGCGACTTGTTTTCGCGAATTTTTCGCCAATTCGCAAATTTCTCTGGAAATTAGCTAATTTTTCGGCGAAGCGAAACTGGGGAGATTCACCCATCACTATTTCTTGATTGATGTGGCAGCATAGTTAGAAGCCAGTGCCTTCTAATATTCTTCTAATATCTTTTAAATTTAACCCTCAAAGCTTATGCTTTGTATAAAAATCAGGAATTTTTTTAAACAGCTCCTACAAATCAAGTGAAAGATATTTTCCCTCCCCATTAAACTATGTACGGCCATGTGTACCATTCTCACATTTACCCATAAGCATACATGCCCAAATTGTATTACAATTTTTCTGTTATTGTTTAATATTGTTATGGCACTGACTGTACAATGCTACCAAATATCTGTATTATTTTTTTTACTTTAAAAGGTAATAACACCAATAAGGGATGTGAGCTGACATTTGATACACAAGTTGTTTTCCAGACTAAGTAAGTAAAATAACAAATTCTGTGTATGGTTGCAAATTGATTGTTATTGTTACTTTTCATTACTCTGAATTAGTAAAATGAGTTGGTCTATCCATCAGTACCTTAGCTGGTCAAAAGGAGAATACTCACTCAGTCAGTAAAACGCTAATTTAATCAAATAACAAAGAAATCCCCTCTTAGAGTTGATTTCTTTGTTACTTTTCATTACTCATCAGTTCGGGCCCTCACCTATTCATATTGCAGTCTCTTATTCAAATTAGTGCATGGTTGCTAGTGCTAGGGTATTTAGAACCCTAAGAACCAGATTGCTAAAACTGCAAACTGGAGAGCTGCTGTATTAAAAGCTTAATAACTCAAAAACTACAAATAGAAAAAAAAATCAAAATCATTACGAATTGTCTCAGACTATCACTTTCAATCAAACCAAAAGTTAATTTAAAGGTAAACTACCCCTTTAATACATTTTGTACATATGATTTTTTTTAATTCAGGAGTTTTCGCTCAAAAAATATGATTTGTGGCAAATATAAATGTTGATAAATCAACCACTTAAAAGGGTGGTTCACCTTCGATCAACGAGTTGTTTTTAGATAGATCACCAGATATAATTACTTTTTCCAATTACTGTCTATTTTCTATTTGTGACTGTTTTTCTAATATTGAAGTGTAAAGTGTCAGCTCTGTGAAGGGGGTCGCCGACCTCCCAAAACTGTTCTAAATTCATACTTTTAATGGATATGTTTCTTATCTTTGTCCCTGCTGAGCAGAATCCCTGGATTTCATGACAGACAGCTGTTAGAACTAATGCAATAGTTGCTAATACTCCAGAGATGCTGCTAAAAAAATGTTGCAACTAAATGCTACAAAATTGTAACAGTTCAGAATCTGCACCTGAATTACTAAACTGCCAGACTCAAACACCAGAGTCACGAACATGCAACTTTAAACTTAGATTTTGGAAAGACAGTAAAAAAAAAAAATAATGGAGAGCGATTGAAAAAAGTCTTTATTTTTGGGGAACAATCAGAAAACAACTGAACTGAAAAAAAGTGTTTGGAAGGTGAACCACCCCTTTAATATTTACTTTCAACACTTTGACTGCCATTCCCCAAATCCTGTTTTATAGACTTATTTTATTTTATAATGGTATAGTGCAGCAAATTACAAATTAGACATGTACAGAAATATGTTAGATTCTATCAACATAAATGCACATACATTGATTACTATTGCTTGAATTCACCTTACAGGATTAATACACACGCATGTTCAAAAGGAGACTAAAAAGCTTACATTAAAATGTATTTTTGTATGTTAATTTTGTGCAAGACAAAATTAATGCTTCTTCAGTTTTTCATATTTTTGTGAAGGAGCTAGATGATGTGCTTACAGCCAGTTTATGAAGTGAAATGGAGTAATTTAAAATTAAGGAATTTTGACCTACTTCTATTATTCTGTAAAAATGTAGGGGTCAAATCACCTAATATCATCCCATGAGCCATTGCACAAATAGAGGTAATAAGCTTTGTATAAAGGAACCCCATCTTTCATCCACTTGCTAAATGACACAAGTTTACAAATAGAGTGTAGATTATTAATAACAAGAAAACTCCCATGTATACTGAAAACCCACCTTCCCAAATTTAGTGAGGTTTGGTTACTGTTCAGAATAAAAACAATTAATTAGAGATAAGTTAACACCCCACTCTTCTTAAGTGGTAAATCAACAATTAATTATAACCACATGTTACACCGTTGAATTGCCTAAAATGCTACGCTCTGGATCAATTAATATAATTGTTTGTGATTAATTCCTTACTGTGTATATATGATTACATTCATTCAAATTAATTAATATGTGTAATGTGTAATACTTATTTAAAAGTTGAATAATTTAATTATTGTACAAGTGCACAAAACTAAAATAAAGTGCTTTGCGCCATTTCATTTAATCAAGTACAAATATATTGTAATCTGAACCAATCAATTTATAAAAATATCAGTTGTGAATTGATTTCCAAAGTGCCAGTACAATATTAGTTGATCCAAGCTCAATTAGGTCAATTCATAAAATACCCATGTTAAAAGAATGGAAAAGGAGAATAGATTAGAGGGGGAGCTGTCCCAATTGCTACTAACTAGTATTGGTTTTGTCCAAGCCTGGAGACACCACAGAGAGAAGGCGGGACACTGAGGACTGTGGTTGCAGTTATTACCTTTCCTATCTACTGCTGTAAGAGACTATATTTCCTATAAAACTGCAAATTCCCTGTGCCTTAGAAATAAATTAGTTTTCAGGAGAAAAGGACTGCTATGTGTACCAAACACGCTTGATAATCTGCTCCTTTATATCTAGCCAAAAATATAAATAATTAAAAAGCTCTTAAAAGAATTAAGATAAATTAAGTTAGTGCCTTCATTTAGCAATTTACTAATAATTAATTTAGTAATTTATTGACTAATCCTAAATTGATTGGTTCAAGATATTAATTGATGATTAATTGAAATGGCACAGAGTGGTGGTGCACATGTAAAATAATTACATTATTCACAATTTAACAAAATATCACACAATATAATTAATTAATTCATTAATTTAATGGAGTGATTTACTCATGTATACACAGTAAGGAATTCATCACAAACAATTCTATCAACTGATCCAGCACATAGCGTTTTAGGCAATTCAGTGGTGTGACACCTGGTTGTAATTAATTGTTGATTTACCACTTCCTCCGATGACAGATATAAAACACCAAGGATGTCCATTCAAGTATAAAGTAGTGAAAGGAATTCAGTATCACTATTTCATACTTTAGTGTTACAATAAAAAAAAATATTTTATTAAAATAAAATGTAGTATGAATTTTTTTTTTTTCAAAACAAACCCAGTTTACTGAGCTGAATTATTTTATTTGCAATTCAGTTTACTTACTTGTCTGTTAAAACAAAAACTTAAAAATAATGATCATGTTTTTGAAGACATTATTAAATTCCCGGTGAGTTGGAGAAATTCATTAAATATTTTTCACACTACACCAAATAAATAGTGATGGGCGAATTTATTCACCAGGGGCGAATTCACGCAATTCTCCGCTGGCAAATAATTTCGCGAAACGCCAGCGGAAATTTGCCTGGCGAATTTTTTCCGCCAATTCTCGAATTTCGCTGGAAATTTGCAAATTTTTCGGTGAAGCGGTAGATTCACCCATCACTACAAATAAAGATTTTGTTTCCAGCATATTTTGTGAAAAACAGAAATACAGGAGAACACTCACCCCTGAGAAGGTCTTGTCTATTCTTTCTATTTAATCAATGGTAAGTGCTTCTTCTCATGCAAAACATTTTGTTTTTTGTTCTGTAATTTCCCTTTCCATCTCAGGCTTGTGTATCCACCATTTTAGTTTGCACAGTCCAGATCAAAACCTTAAATTAAGAAGTAAAGTCTTTTTTTTACTTGGCTGTGCTAAAACTTAGGTACCCCCAAGTGATTGTATTTACTTACCTTACACCCGGGCCAGTGCTCCTATCATCAGAAAACTGCACCGGCCTAGGGTTCTACAAGCGAGCACCATGGAGCAATTGTCCTCCTGCTTCTTCTTTATTCTCATGACTGTGCATGTGCAGTAGAGTGAAAAGCCAAACTATGCATGCATTTGCCCCTGAGAATTTGAAGAATATGAAGCTGAAAGAAACCCAGACCGGTGCAGTTTTCTGCTGATTGGAGCGCTGGCCCAGGGTTCTTCAAGCTAGCACCATAGAGAGATCCTCTTCCTGCTTCTTCGGGTTTCAAATTCCCCTAGGCAGACGCATGCCAGTAGAGCAAAATAGCTGGCTTTTTCGTTAAAGTTTGGCTTTTTGCTCTACTACACATGTGCAGCCGCGAGACAACCCAAAGAAGCAGGAAGAGGATCTCTCTGCGGTGTTTGCTAGAAGAAACCTGGGCCGGTGCATTTTCTGCTGATAGGAGCACCAGTCTGGCGTGTCAGGTAAGTGGGGTGCCTAATTTTTGGCACCCCCAAGTGTAAAATTATATTCCTTCTCCTTTAAAATGAAAAAGATAGAAGTAGTTGATGTTTACTTAAGCGTGCACTAGTGTAAAATATTTAATACAACTTCCATGCATCCCAAGTCAGTTGTGGGATCTGGGTGCAGGATTCCAGACATGTTACTAGGGTTGGCAGACACCACTACATAGTGGAGCACTCCAGATAATACTAGCAATTGTTCTTTTATTCTGCAGTCACCAAACCCAACATGGGTATCTTCTTAGAAGTGGAGGAATGACTTGCATAATAATATAATAATATAGGTTCAGCTGCATGTCATCTTTTTACCTGTATCTCTAGCTATAACAGGGGAAGGAGCAATATTTTTGTAGATGGTGATTCCACCAAACCCCCAGAACATGGACCATCCAGTTGATGAATAACTCTTTCTTGAAAATGGTATAAAAATGTTAACTTAAGTTGACCTTTCCTTTTTTTAGTGCCCTGATTTTCTTTAGTCAGATATTAGTTAAAAACACGTTAGAAGATATTAGGAGCCTGGTGCGGAACCTGACTGATTTTGTATCAAATTGCTGCATGCTGGATGCAGGGAAAGACTGCTATCAAGATAAGGTAAAGCCATACAGAATGTTACATTTTATTTAATAACATATAAAGGATTGTGCTGTTTGTTCAGCACGAATGCCATTCTTAATTATTGTAGTAACAGGAACACTTTAACCTGTCTCTGCTATGTGTGCATCAGCCAGGGTGTTACTTTAAGCCATGAAAGGTAGCCAGAGCCATTTTGTCTTTTACTGTATTCCCCTGAATGACAACAGTGGTCAAAATTCATGTAAATGTAGTTAGTCACAGAAAACCAGCACATTATGCCCATCCAAGCAAAGACTGATGGCTTAACTTTTATGCACTGTCCAACTTTTATCTAATATTCTCCAGACTGTTGTTTTGAGTTCCCCTTAACTTGGTGCCGACCCCTGCTTGCCGATACTATAAATAATGCATACTGCTTATACTTTTGGCCAAAAGTGACCAATCCTACAGCATAACAAGTCCAAAGAAGCTCATCCTCAATGATATATTATTATTCTTTGTTTTTATATAGTGCTGACATGATTGCATTCCACAGAACTACTGAAATGATAAATAATTCATATTAGTCCCTATCTAAGAAACCTATGCCACACTATGATCAATGCTATTAGGAGCCAGTTAACGTGCTTCAATATAATGCCTACAGCATGTGCAGAAATACCAGCCCATTGAAAAACAAGTAAAGAAATTATTGCAAATCATGTGATTTTCTGCCAAAATGGCCAGACTGAACAGTTGAGTTTTTTCCATCTAATCAAGGAAGGCAACGTAAAATGTTTGCAGTCTTATTTGTATTTTCATTGTGCAACTGCTTGCAATTCTAATGATGTCCACAAGATAGCACAACAGAATCAGAAAAACAACTTATAGAGGAGTATGAAAACTGACAAGCTAATGGGGAAGTTGTTTCTGTTACCGTTATAGCTGTTTAGTTCCGTATTAAAGATACACTTTTTTTTGTTTTATGCAACTTCTTTGTTTGCATTTTACATAGTTCCCTTCTTTGATACTCATATCACTATGACATTCTTTATTAATTTTAACTGTCAGTTCCACTAATTTTTATGTGAAGGTTTTACCACATCCTTACAGAATTTATTTGTACCCCTTCCCTATGCTTTATTTCCACATTGTTAATACCCTGCCCTGTATCCAGTTATACTAATAATTTATATAGATGGACATGTAAGCCTGACCCAGTCTCCTGCAGTATCAGCCAACTACTACCAATAAATTGCATCTTTTTGGGTGCAGACATGCAGGACTGAAACTAGCCTAAGCTGTAGATAAGATAACCGAAGAATTGAATTTATTGAGAGATTTGGAAAACACACTTATTTATTCTTCTGTATATTCCAGGACTTCTCTAGGTCAGTGCTTTCACCCCCCTTTTGTGGCCCCTACATAAAAGTCTGCCTGCTGTTTACCTTGTGTAAGTCTTAAAAAGTATCAGTACTGAGATTAACTGGCCCCTGCATCATTTACATCTCAAAACAGTAATCCCCCTGTATTGTTCACACCTCTAACATATTTGTTGATAACACCCATAAAGTCCTGTTCTGTTCACACCTCAGACACACATTGTTCACCTGTTCACACCTCATATAAACTACTGGAGGGACACCAGCACAGTGTCACAGTTTGTGACAGGTTTCCCTGTTGCCTGCTCTATTCTGTCTGTGTGCCATACTCTGCATTCCCTATGCTTCTTCTGTGTGCCATACTCTGTCTGCCCCATGCTCTTTGTGTGTGCTATATTCTGTCTGCCCAATGCTCCCTCTGTGTGTCATACTCTGCTTGTGCTATGCTTCCAAGGTGTTCGCCATACTGTGCCTGCCCTATGCTCCCTGTGTGTGTCATACTCTACCTGTGTGTGCCCTACTCTGCCTGTGGAAAGTGAACCTGAAAGGGGTTTGTTTTGGGGGGTTGTTAGCACTTGGATATTGTTGTCAGGGAGCCCTAAGGTGCTTAATCATGTGCTGGGGTTTGCTTTGTTATCCACAGGGGAGGAGGAGGCATATGGATTTAAGGGTATGTCTTACTATGACATACATTTTTCCACATATGAGTGATGAGTGATATCCCTGCAGTGAGACCAACAGTTTTTTTTGTGTGATTCCATCATTAATAGTCTTTTTTTGAACTAAAGTGTGTGGTTTAAAAAAGGGAGCAGTGAACACTGACTTCCATTTCCGGCCCTTCACCACATAGGCCAGAAAAAATCCGGCCCTCAGTACCACAGTAGTGGAACATAGCTTCTCTATGCTAATGGACAGTAAGGGCTAGACACCTATCTCTTTGTTTTACAAGATATTCTTGGAACTCTAGCAGGGTCATTGGAACAATTATGTTTTCCTGTGACTGTAACCTTATTATGGGGTATAGAGGTCCTGCAAAAACAGGCCAGATTTATAAATACATGTTGTTATGCTGTATAGCATGTGTCTGATTAACAGAATCAATCAACGACATCTCAGGGATTTATAGTAAACCCCAATATATGTGTCAGTAATTAAACTGTTATGCCATTGCTCAGTAATGAGATACTGTAGTCCAAGGTGCACGTACACACAAGTGTCCACAGAACTGAATGTAACGTATGAGAATATTATCAACAGGGCTTACGGTTAATAGTGGTCTGTGCAAAACCGTGCAGTAGCAACCCAACAACAACATAGATGTAAACTAAACCCATGTCATTATGATCAACATATAGATTTTCTTTAACCAGAGTGGATCATCATCCTTATGACATGGGTATTGACAAAACCACATAACTTAAAGGGCAAGGAAAGCATAAAATAGAATAAGGCTAGAAATGCTGTATTTTGTATACTAAACATAAACATGAACTTACTGCAACACAAGCCTGATCAAACAAATGATTTATGCTTTCAAAGTTGGCCACAGGGGCTGTCATCTTGTAACTTTGTTATACATCTTTGCAAGACCAAGAGTGTGCACATGCTCAGTGTGATATGTGCTGCTTAGGGATCATAAATTATCAAAAGAGTTCTGCATGGATGAGAAGTAAGGCAGGGGCTCCCCCTGCTGTTCATAAGTATGATTGTTTCCCTGCACAGCAGTTAGGGGCCGTCTGACAATTGCTATACATAGCAGTAAATGAAGGGGAGAATTTCACTGCATACAGTCAGGTGTCTTATAAAAATGGTAGACATTTTTTATTTAAAGTATATTTTGCATTAAAGAAAGTAAAAATGGGATTTCATTTTTTTGCCTTTCCTTGTCCTTTAACTGGGTTTTATTTGTTATAAAAATATTGTGTTTTCTCCCAAAATAACATCCCTCCCACATAAGTTTTTTTGCAAGATTTAAAGTCTAGCACCAAAAGTGTTGCTGTGCTGTGCCAAAATGGCAGTCATGTTTTAACTCAACTCAAAGAGTGAGTGTTAACATGAAATAACACCAAAAATTATTAAGTGAGTGACATGCATTGTCATTTTTAACATTGGTGGTTCAAATGACATTAATTGGCCACAATTATTTTGGAAATATCATGTATTTTTGATGTCATGTAAAACATCAATATAAATAAAATTAGTAATAAAAACATTCATAAAATTGATAATTTGTGTTAAAATATTAATGAATGTAGTAAGAGCCATTGTAATGAAGCCACTTGACAGAAAAACAGCTTTAGCTTTTTAGCTGAAATTTAGCTAAAAATTAAGTACATTTGTTAAGTAATTAATTAATTAAATACAAATTATTATATGGCAAATTAGGCACAACTTTAGTAACTGGATACCCAAGATTCTGACTGAAGCCTTTTGGTTTCTGAGGCTCAAGGTAATGAGAGACATATTGCAGAGTCTCACAAATCAATAAGTAAATTTCTTTTAGTAAACCTGATTGGTATAGCTGTACAGAGTGGTATTAACCATAATCACAACAAGGGTTTCTTATGCTTTCAATTATGTTTCTTGCAAACCAGATAAGATATTAGCCTATAAGGTATTTTTTTTAATTACTCAATTTTTTTTTATTGACTTGGGGTATCAGTTACATAGATATAATATCATGTTGAAATCATTGTACATATGTTGTTTTGCTACATCACATTTACCATCTTAAACTTTACTTTCAAAGCAACATATTGGGTTAAAAGTAATACCCAAGAAATTTAGTTTAATCAACAAAAAACTGTCAGTTTGCTGAACTGAAAACTAAAGATACTAATATAAGAAGTAAGAAAGTAAAGGATATAAAGTTGTTTGCTTAAGGAGGATAGGGAAGTTTGAGTTTAAAAGGTAACAGAACTCTGGATACTGGAAACTTCCAAGACATATTTTTTATTTTAATAATGGTATACAAAATCATCAGCTGTAAGTGTATCAAGTTTGAAAACTGGAAATGTCAAATGAGGCAAATTTTCCGAGATCTTGTGCTTTTTAAAGTGGACCCGTCACCCAGACACAAAAATCTGTACAATAAAAGTCCTTTTCAAATTAAAAATGAAATCCAATTTAAAATTTGTATTAAAGCATTCATAGCTGTTTTAAGCTCATTTAAAAATCTCAGCTGTCAATCAAATATTGTCTGCCGCTCCTCTATGCCTTAGGCATAGAGGCGGGGCAGATAATTACTTTCACTTTCCATTCAGCACTTCCTAGATGTCACTGCTCCCCACACATTCCCCCAGTTCTCTTAACCATTTAATTGTGTAGGCAGGACATGGGGATAGACATCGGGTCCCCCATTCTGGTGCACAAACAAGATTTTGAGATGATGCAATGCTTGCCTTAATAACAGTGTCCACAAAATGGCTCCTGCCCGCTTGCTATAATTATGAATTCCCAGACTGAAGAAAACAAGATTAAAATTATTTATAAAGTGTAATTAATGTTCATTTTGCTGTACTAATGTGATAAAATATGATTTTGAATATTTCTTTTGGGGTGTTTAGACACATGGGGGCAGATTTACTATTGGTTGAATTTTGAATTAAAAAAAATTCAAAATTCGACCATGGGAATCTAAAATAATGATTCCCAATTTGGTAGCTTGGTTCTAGCGAAGTAGGTGGTCAAATAAAAATTTAAAGGGGAAGTAATTCGACCATTGAATAGTCGAATTTGCCTAATTTGCATATTTGAAGATTCTAATTCAAATTTATTTAAAATTCGATCAAACTTCGAATTCTTCATGTGAATTTTGTAAATCTGCCCCATGGTGTAATTCTGTGTGTGAATAGAGGCAATAACTTGTGTATATATGGTATGTTCTCAGTGTTGAAAGTGTTGCACTAAGCATTGTTCATCTGTCATGTAGTTTTAGTTATTGTTATGTATTGTATATGCAACTGAATATGTGAATTCCACTATTACCACAGCCAGGTAAATTTAGAAATTAAAGGGATTCTGTCATGATTTTAATGGTTTACGTTTTATTTCTAAATTACACTGTTTACATTGCAAATAATTCACTTTACCATTTAAAATTGTATTCTTAAGCCAACAAATTGTTTAGTTGCTATAGTGCATTGTGCCTGAATCTGAGCTTTGAGAAGGAGCCTGCACATTGGGATGGAACTGCATTGAAAAAGCTATTGTTTCTACCCTTCTCATTGTACTTCAATACAACCCAGATTGTGCTTCCTGAAGGGTTTTTCCTGCTTGGGCACTATTTTTTTTATTAACATGTATTTTTATAGCGCCAACTTATTTAGTAGCGCTGTAAAGTGAATGTTATTATACAACTAAATCACAAGAATTGCATACATAGAACATATGGAGTTACATACATCAAAATAAATACCAGTACAGAAGGTGAGGAAGGCTATGTGCAGAAAGATCTTACAATCTAAAGGGAAGGGAATGATACACAAGGTGTGGGAGTGGGCAAGATCACAGTTAAGTGGGGGAAAGATGTGGTATTTCATTGGATTGTTAAGAGTGAGGGTAGGCTTCTCTAAATAAGTGGGTTTTAAGAGATTTCTTGAAAGCTGAAAGGTTGGGAGAAAGTCGGACAGATTGTGGGAGAGAATTCCAGAGAAGGGTGCAGCCCTTGCAAAGTCTTGAATGCGAGCATGTGAGGAGGTAATGAGTAAAGAATTGAGTAGCAGGTCAGTAGAGGAGCATAGTAAGCAGTTGGGTGAGTATATAGAGATTAGTTCAGAGATGTAGGGGGGCATGAGTTATGAAGTGCTTTGAATGTCAGAGTCATTGATTTGAATTTAATTATGAAGGGCAGTGGAAGCCAGTGCAGGGATTGGCAGAATGTCATAGCAGAGGAGGAGTGGTTTCTGCGGTGTATAAGCCTAGCAGCAGTGTTCATTATGGACTGGAGTGGTGACAGCCTCTGGCGGGGAAGGCCAATTAAAAGAGAGTTATGATATGATATGATGAGAGAGTGAATAAGAATTTTGGCAGCATCTTGGGTGATAAATGATCGGATTATGGATATGTTCCTTAGGCGGAAGTGACATGATTTAACAAGTGACTGGATGTGAGCAGTGAATGACAGGGCAGAATCTAGGATAACGCTAAGGCACCGGACCTGGGGAGACGGGGTGATAATGGAATTGTTAATATGATGGATACTTCCGGGATGTTACTGGTGTTAGTTGGAGGAAAAAGAACAATTTCTGTTTTCGAGAGGTTTAATTTAAGGTAGCATTGTGACATCCAAGTAGAGATAGCGGACAGGCAGGAGGAGACACAAGTTAGGAGTTCTGGGTTGAGATCAGGAGAGGAGAGATAGATCTGAGTATCGTCAGCGTAGAGGTGGTAAGTGGAAACCATGCGAGCTGATTAATTTGCCGAATGAGGAAGTATATAGGGAAAATAATAAGGGTACCAGGACAAAGCCTTCAGGGACCCCAACAGAGAGAGGTAGGGGGAAGATGCTACTCCATTGTAAGAGACACTGAAGAAACGATTGGTGAGGTAAGAAGAGAACCAGGACAGGGCTGTGTCACGAAGGCCAAGCAAATGGAGGGACTTCTATGTGGGACAAGGGAGCATTTTTATCAGTGCAAACTTTTATCTGGTTTGCTGCCCATTGTTCTCTTGATAGGCTGCTGGTAGGCTTTGGGGAAAAGGGAAGGGGTGATATCACTCCAACTTGCAGTGCAACAGTAAATACTGACTGAAGTTTATCAGAACACAAGTCACATGGTTGGGGGCACCTGGGAAATGGACATTGTGTATAGCCCAATGTCAGATTTCAAAATTAACCATAAAAATGCTCCTTTAAAAAAATGATTTAAGGACAGAAGTCTACTGGAGCAGCATTATTAACTGGTGCATTTTGAAAAAAAATGTTTTCCTACAACTGTATCACTTTAAACATTAGTGCCACTGCTCACCTCAAGTTCTCAAGCACATTCATTTTGTAGGCAAGTGTGGGGGAGGGATACATTCTGGCAGTTGATGGTGTGTGGTAGGTTGGCATTGAACTGTGTTCATAAAGGGCAGGAAAAGAGAAAACTGCTCAACCGCTAGTAACATGAACCAATTGGGTCAAACAATCTGAGCAGAGTTAGATGAAAATTGGCTTGCTTGTAGGCCCCATGACTAGTTTTTGAATGAATGCATTCTGGAATCAAAACAAACAGCTTAGCAAGTTGGTGATCTAAATAACTTTCAGATTTCTTAATAGTTGAGTAACTGGCCAGCAATGCTAATCAATCTATGTCCAACCTGCAGCTTTCTTCAATCACCATTGAAAATGCCATTGGCACTTTTTTTGGTACACATAGCTTTAAATCCTGACTCATTGTTAGTGATTTGCACCACCATGGCATCTTCAACTTGATTTTGCCTACACTCTCTGTACTTATGCATGTCACTGGTTTCCTGTCCACTGACATTCCCCATTAACTTTCAATGGTGGGGGAGGGGTTCCTAGCAGTTCCTTTGCCTCCCACAAGGAAAATTCTAGGACAACAAGACAGCAGAAATCTCTCAGAGAGCCCTTACCCTAATATGATAACTTCCATGAGAAAAAACAGACAAGTAAGTGGAGGCAGTTAATATTATATTTATGATTGTTGTTAAGCATTTTAATTATACAAGTGCTAATTATTTTGCACAAACCATTCATGTTAATACATTATTGAATTAGTAGACTCTATCATGGTTCAATGTAAAATGTTTTTTTTTTTTTACAGAATAGCATCTTTATTGATAGAGTGTGTGAGGATCCAGTTTCACAATCCAAGAACCATGATATAAGTATGTGTTGTAGCAAAAGGCATATTGAGAGAGAGCAATGCTTTAGAGCTGTGCAAAATGGTCCCTCAGTAAAAATGCCTGAGACTGACACTTCAGTGCCTTTTTGGACACAATGCTTGGAATTTATAACTGATCAACCCACATTTATGGAAATGTAAGCTTTTTGCTTTCTCATGGATAGACTGCTGTAGTAGATTTAAATTTGATATTTAACAGGTGCAACACTGAATTAAACAGGTATTAAATGCAGTTTCTGTTTTTGCTTAGAGCATTGTAACTGAAAATATGAAGTTATCTGTACATAGTGGTGGTTTTTTTCTGTAGTTAATAAATAAAACAATTATTAGCATTTTTTGGAGCAATTATACTGGCATGTCTGGGGTATGTTTCGGTAAAATGGATGTGGTAATTGGGGGTGTGTTCACAAAGTGCAGGTAGCCAAAACATTTATGCTGCACTGTGCATGACATATTTTCATGGTTTATACTCTTCAACAGCCCTCCTAGTTATACAAGTATGTAAGTTGTGAGTAACAACAATAAATTCGTTTCCTAGAAACTTGCCACCTGCAAACAGGATTAGTTTCAGAAAAACAGGTTGTTCTTTGTTGAACTTTCCCCCCCTGAAAAATTGTCTGTGGATGCCCATGGTTTAGTCTGATCTAAACTGAAGCAAATGAAACACCAATTTCTCAAGCCATTTTAGAAGGATGATCTAATATTGGTATTGGGTAGCTCTGATTTTGACCAGGAACAGGAGACATATGTGCCAGGTAATTTTTCCTCAATATCTGTTTTGAGGTCACCCATGGGCCAATGCCTAAAGGGGCTAGTTAAAGAGTAGGGTGCTCTTTTCCCACTGGCCTGGCACATGGGCAGTATAGGAGAAAGAGGCATGCCCCCAAATGGCTTTTTGACCTCCACAGTACTTTCATGAAGACCTTGGTGGTTAAAAAAGCCTTTCCTGCTTGTCACGCTTCCTATTCAAAAGAATGGGTGGTGCAGTATGGTAGATCTTGGAGATGACAGACGGGCACCACACAAGACCTCTCATTTACATTGTAACATGTCTTTATATCCTTATTTTGTCTATTAGGTATATTTACAGTTTATCAAGACATTATCGAAAATTTCCACCCAAAACAATGGCTAAAATTATTTTTGCTTCACTAAGAACATACGATATCTGCTGTAAACTATCTACTTCTTTATACTGTATTGATGATGTGGTAAGTATTTACATTTAATGAACAGAACCAGAAAATGTAGAGGCGAATCATGTGCTCACCATAAACATATAATTTCATTGTTTAAAATGCATTTATGTATCAATTGCAAAATGCATTTATGTATAATTATGATTAGATTATCTGATGTTAAATGCTGAAAAAAATATTTTTAATCAAATTTATGATTCAATTTTATCTTTTCAAATTGTCCAAGCCAAACATTACTGATTTCCAAATGTCTGTGATTGGGGGGCTTAGGGGACCGTAATGGAACAATTTGAATGTAGAGAATATGGGGCAAATTCACTAAGCAAACAAAATGCGCTAGTGAAGGCTTCGCCGCAATTTGCCACACTTCGTCAGGCGAATTTTCGTTAGCCTGCCGCTAATTCACAAAAATGCGAATTTGCACTCAGGGAGGCGAAAACAAGCGAAGTTGTGCTACCGTTACTTCGCCTGGCAAAGCGCATTTATGCTAGCAATGCCTAATTTGCATACGCCGCATGTTGAAAGTATAATAGAAGTATATGTTACAGCCACTACATTACACTGCGCAAGCCCAGGAAACCTTTAATAAATAAAATATTCCTATTGCCCTAAACATGTGGCCACTGTATGGTTGAGTTCCCATATGTTTGGAAATGTAGGGGGGAAAGAGGGTAACCCCCCCAAAGAAATATGCTATTTTTCAGACTATAATCCCTAAAAAAAGTAAAAGACTCCAGCATTTTTTCAATTTCAAGTTTTTTTTTAAAACTCCTATATATTGTATTGAACTTCGCCAGGTCTGACCTGGCGAAGTAAAGTCTAGTGCAAGAGGTAACGTTCAGCAAAATGGTCATCTTAATGAATTAGCGTAGTTACGTACCTTCGTCAGTGCACAACTTCACCTGGCATAAGGGTGCAGTTACACTAGTCTATCTACTTCGCTAGCGAATTTTCGGCAAATTCTGTAAAAGTAAAAGTTGTGAAATGACATCATGCTGGCGAATTAGCCACTTCATGCTTTAGTGAATTTGTCCCTATTGCACATGGATTTACTGACGACAGGCAGCAAAGACATGGGTTTCCACTGATATGCCCTTAGTTTGGAAGTCATTAAGGACATTTCTATACTGACATATTTTAGATCCTTCTGGATTAAGGGTTTCTGGTTAATAGACCCTATACATTTACTGTCCTACAATTTGTTTTATTTATATCTGTGTAACATTGAACATTGAGTGTATAATTTAAGACCTAAAATCTTACATTTTTAACAGGAACACCAGAATAAAAAAATTATAAAAAATTTAACAATAGAAGATAATAACATCTGTACAGAATACAAAAAAACTGGAATGGGCCAGACCATTTTATGGTAAGAGACCTGCATCAAGACAAATATTTTAATTAAAATTATAATGTAAGTCTACCAACCAAGTTGGAGAAGGACTGAAAATAAATATTATGAGGCAGATTTACTAACGGGCAAATTTTTGTCAGCGTCAGCTTCGCTCACATCACACCACTTTGGCAGGCTCAAATGCTCTGCGACTAAGCTAATTCAATAAAACGCAAAGTTTTGTCCTGGGCGCCGGCGACTCCTCGCTAGCGTTACTTCGGCTGTGTGAGCATTTCATAGTGAAGATGCGCTAGTGTTCGTTTGTGCCTAGCAGAAATTCGCTAGTTATCTTGCTCTTAGGTCAATTTGCATGGGGGGAGGGTAGAATTTAAAGTTGTATGGAGGTCTTTATTATAAATGTTTGTGCAAATGGTTCAAGTTAGCTCTTTTTATTACATCCAGGGAACCTTAATAAAGACGAGAGTTAATATAATAGCCTACAGATGAGCCCACTGTAAAATTAATGTTCCATATGTTCTGAAATGTCTGAAGAAAACCAGTGTAATAACTTACCCTGGTGGTCTAGTGGGGGGACGGCAGGGACACCCATAACATAAGGTTTTCTGAAAACAGGCTCTTCCTTAATGTGGAGTGTCAACCCTTAAGGTTTCCTAAACACGTTAATAAGCATGAACTTATGTAATTTTAAGTACAAGGTACTGTCTTCCAATAACAGGAAAAAAACAGTATACTATGGAAAATTGCATTCCCATGTTTATCTAAATAATAGATATGTAGGTAATATAAACAAAACAAGCTTGAATGAAGAATTCAGTCCTAAAGTAAGAAAACCCCTACCACCCTACCCTTCATAGACCCTTCTCCCCCAGCCTAGCTGCTACCCCTGGCAAATACCTTTAAGTCTTTACTTACCCCTCAGTACAGATTCTGTCCAGCAGCGTTCACGGCAACCATTTCTGCTCTCCAGTAATCTTTGCAATGAAAGTGGTGTATTGACACATGCACAGTAGAAGCAATCTTCTGATTAGCGACAATTGCGCATGCGCAGAAAGTCACGGAAATTGCTGATATGCCGCTCTTCAGAAGATCACTGAAGATCCAGAAGATGGCTGTCGTAAACTCCGCTGGACAGAATATGCACCGAGGGTTAAATAAAGACTATGGGGCTTTTGCCCGGAGTAGCAGCTATCCTGGGGGAAGGGGGTCTATGTAGGGTAGGAGAGTAGGGTTTTTTTCTGGTTGAATTCTCTTTTAAGATTCTATCTTTACATTATAAAACAAATGAAAAACAATATGGGACAATTTTGCAAACAATTTATCTGGGCTGTGATAGGCTATTTGGCAACCCCTATGTGAATTGCCAGGATATAGATGAGTCTTTTTGGCAGTATACCTGGTTTTATGGGCCTCAAAGCAGGTACTTATTTTTAATTTTCATAAAACCAGGTATAACCAGGTCCAAGAGGTTGGTAAGCAACATGTTGCTCACGAGCTACTGATTGGGGACCACTGTGTTAGAGGATAATGGGGTGTGTGCGATTAATACCCATCATCAGACAGGTGACTATACAGAACATAACCTGTCAAAGGTTCTCATACACCAGGGGTAGGCAACCCGCGGCTCCGGAGCCTCATACGGCTCTTCATCCTTCTTGCTGCGGCTCAGTCTTGCGGCTTTGCCTGTCACATTGTCTATCCAGCCCTCTGACCTGCTGGTGGCTTCTTGAGTGTGCAATCATGGCAAGCTAACAATTAGCTAACCACGGTCATACACTCAGGAAGCCCCCAGCAGGTGCGATGGCTGTATAGATGTCCCAGGAGTGGCAGGCAAGGCCAAGCCACAGCAAGATAATTCATCATGGTCCTTACAGCAGTCACACACTCAACACAAGAGAGAAGCCTCCAGAGTCCAGCTGCAGCAGGTCCGAGAGCTATAGACGTGGATGTGACACACTAGCAATTAATAGGGCTATTTAGTGTTCAATTTATTTCAAAGTAGGTCTAGACATGCGCACTGCACATTTGTTTGTTGTATTCTCTTGTTGTAACAGTTAAAATTAAAAAACGGTTACAACTTTTAAAGGTTTTTAAGCTGTGTTATGTTTTGTGGCTATTTTTCTTTAGTGGAAGAGGGGGCAAAATGGTTGCTGACCCCTGTCATACACCATACAACCGACATGGCAACCACTGAATCCAAATACCTGCAATAATACCTCCATCTATATCAGTATCATTATCCATTTAATTAATTTTCTTACTTTATTAGGGGTATACAGTATTTTACTATGCATCATCCTGTTGGCTTAATGGGAAAAGCAGCTGAATTTGGTACCACCTACCAGAAATTTTCTTCCCAATGCTGTGATGAGACAAAATGGACATCAGATTGTTTCTTAGATGAGGTAAATTGTGTTTAACATTGCAAATAAAGTGCTGAATGCTGTTTTAATTTTGACTAATTAACAGTTTTATTACACACAGATCTATTTACTAAATCAATGATTCCCCTGTAGTGAGTTAATCAATAGTAAAGGGTAACTACAGCTCATTATGATAATGAATAGCTGAAGTTTTAATTATGACCTCTGCTTTAGCTGTTTCTATAAAAGCTTTAATGCAGGAAGTGTTCCAATGCCCATGTGAAGGCTCATCCCAAATGCTTCTTATTAAGAGGATTACAGGTATATAGTTGATTACTTTAGTGTAGTAAAGTTAGCAAATGTAATAAAGGGTGGAGTGTTTGCTATTTGTATAATCACCTATAGCAACAAATGAGCGGGAAACATATACTGGTTTATATATGATTACTTGTTATGGGCAAACTTAGTGCCTTTATTACATTATGGGGTGAAAGCAAATAACTTGCTCAATAAGTATATGTCCTCCATGTATAAAGTGATACCCCTTAGGAGTTTAAGAATAAACAGCCATTGGTGTGACAAAGAACTGTTGGATTGTTATTCAGATACATCCAACATACAACCAGTGATTCCTTCAATATTAGTGAGGAATAGTAAACATCTAAATGCTTACTATGGGATAGTAGAGGCCTACCATTCCATAGTAACCATTCAGATGTTTGCTACCTCGCTTAATGCAAATGTTACAAAACTCCTAGTGCCTGTTTTACTAAAGATACTGATCTTTTCAGTGCTAACGATTTATTTTGACTGTAAATAATTGGCAACATTATTAATCCTCACAACTGATTTGCATGATTTAGTTGTGGTGGGTCCATGTTTGTTGAATACAGTTTTGCTCATAAGTTTAAATAACCTGGCATAATTTATGATTTCTTAACCATTTTTCAGAGAATATGAATGATAACACAAAAACATTTATTTCACTCATGGTTAGTGGTTGGCTGAAGCCATTTATTGTCAAACAAGTGTGTTTACTCTTTTTAAATCATAATCACTACACAAACTACCCAAATTACCCTGATCAAAAGTTTACATACCCAGGTGATTTGGCCTGATAACATGCACACAATTTGACACAAACGAGTTAGAATGGCTAATAAAAGGGAATTCAACCTCAGGCACTAACTCCTGACAACTCCTGGACTCCTGACAGACAATTGCATCTTTTTTGGATTCTAAGTCATGGGGAAGCAAAAGAATTGTCTAAGGATCTGTGGGAAAAGGTAGCTGAAATCTATAAAACAGGAAAGGGATATAAGAAAATATCAAAGGAATTGAGAATGCAGTGTCCAAACTCTAATTAAGAAGTGGAAAATTCGGGGTTCTTTTGAAACCAAACCAAATAAACAAATGGTACTCTATTCCTACTGTCAAACATGGTGGTGGATTGCTGATGTTTTGGGGATGTGTGAGCTACAAAGGCACCGGAAATTTGGTCAGAATTGATGGCAAAATGAATGCAGTAAGTTATCTTAAAATACTGGAGGAAAATTTGCACTCATCAGCCCGGAAGCTGTACATGGGATGTACTAAATGACAATGATCAAAACACAAGGCCAAGTCGACCTGTCGTTGGCTACAGCAAAATAAAGTGAAGGTTCTGTAGTGGCCATCTCAGTCTTCTGACCTCAATATCATTGAGCCACTCTGGAGAGACCTCAAACGTACAGTTCATGCAAGAAAGCCCAAGATTTTACAGGAACTGGAAGCTTTTTGCCAGGAAGAAAGGGCAGGTTTACTATCTGAAAAGATACAGAGCCTCATCCACAACTACCACAAAAGACTTTCAAGCTGTCATTGATGTTAAACGGGGCAATACACATTATTAAGAACTGGTGTATGTAAACTTTTGATCAGGGTATCATTTGGGTAATTTGTGTAGTGATTATGATTTAAAATGAGTAAACACAGTTGTTTGAAAATAAATGGCTTTAGCCAAACACTAACCACGAGTGAAAGAAAAGTTTTAGTGTTATCATTCATATTCTCTGAAAAATGGTTAAGAAATCATAACTTTTTCCAAGGTATGTAAATGTATGAGAACAACTGTATATGATAATGTCTTTCTCTGCTTTTGGTAATGGACTGTGATTAGCTCAGAATTATATGAATGAATACTAGGACTCAGTGCTATTTTAAATTTACTATTTGCATTAATTGTTGGAGTTGTTGCAAATTTGATAAGGTGTGCTTTAGTGGAAATTTCTTTGATTAGAATCTAATAGATATATATATAACTGAAAAAATCTTATTAAATTTTTTGCTGCAGTCTGAAGTTCTGCTTCTTCAGTTCTGCTCCAAGTCAAACTCAGCTGCACAGGTTGCTTGCTGCCAGATGAATGGGAAACAAAGATCAGAATGTTTAGATAATGTTGCAGATAAGGATGCACAAACAGTATCTAGAGAGATACAGGTGACATCTGAGCAGCTTTGTAGAATTCACAGTGCACCAGATGGAAGTCTTATTATGTGGTAAGTAAGGCCTAACGCAATTTGTTTTCTTAGAAATGCATGCAATAAGGTGATGAAGAACAACGGAGATTCCTCATCAGCACCAAAGTCATTTTGCAATTAAAATAATTGTAACTGATATTAATTAATTGTTCATAATTAATTTGATAACCACTTGATAATTGTCAATATTTATGAATAAAATTTAATGATATCTATGCCCTAAAATTAGTTTCATGCATATAGATTCTGCCAACTTATTCTTGTGACTATTAACATATTAAAGTACATTTTCCACAATCACATTTCTATTATTATTTCACATTATAACTAAATTTCTTTCCTAACAGGATTTTTTTTTTCTTGCTAACCTTGCCAAAGGAGGGATGTAATATAGTTTAATTTTTAAAAATAGGTACAAAGTTTTTGGATTATTTTCTAGTTAGAAGGTTGTATTATAATGGACTATGCCAACACCTGTAGCAGCAACACTGAACAAGCTAGTGATGTAATAGGAGGTAATATGAGGAATCTCTGCATGCACATGTAGGAGAGCACATGCACAAGCTCTGAAATAAAAAAGTTCTGCTCAGTCTTTTGTCTGGTAACTCAACACAACTACCTTACAAAGGTTGTTTACTTATCGATATGATCTGCATAGTGTGATGGGTGGCAAGAAGGGGGGGGGGTGATTTGACTGGAGGGAGATGTATTGTTGCTGTTGGCTATATACGTGTGTATGGCACCAGTGCATGTGTTTATGTTTGCATATTTTTGTTGTGTGTGAGTGTATTTTTCACTGTGTGCCAGTATTTTGATGTGTGTGTCTATATTTAACTGTGCATCAGAATAATTGAGTTGGTGCATCGATTTGCATGTCAGCATAACTGTGTTTAATTGTGTGCTCAACTGTTTTTGTGCCTGTTAGTGTGGGGCAGTGACTTTGTTTATGCCACAGTCACAATGTTTATGTCTGTAACTGTGTGTGTTCACAGCAACTGTATGTATATCAGTGTGTGCTACATTGTGTGTATATGTCACAGTGCCTGTGGTTAATCTACATTTTCCATTTTAACAGTGTGGGGCAGATTTATCGAGGGTCAAATACTTTGAAATTCGAATTCAAAAAGACCAACCAAAGTTTTTTTTTTCAATCATATAGGTCAGTTTTTGATTGAATAGGTCGTAATAGCACAAAGTAGTAGCGCATTCGATCAAATTTGATTCAAATAGGTTCTGGGAGGTCCCCCATAGGCAATTTGGCATGTTTTAGATGAATGGATGGAATGGTCGAAGCTGAATTTTAAAACACACAGGGGCAGATTTACTAAATTTGTGTGAAGGATTCGAATTTCGATCGGATTTCAAAAAGATTTGAATTTTCAAATACTTTTTTGGGCACTTCGACCATCGAATTAAAAAAATTTGAATGATTCGAATAAAAATCTATTAACCCTCGAATTCGAACAATAGTAAATCTGCCCCACAGTACATGATAAATTTAAAATTTTTTATCGAATTTGGACTATTCCCTAGTCGAAGTACACAAAAATAGCTTGAAATACAATTTTTTTAAATTTGAATTTTCAGTTCGACCCTTGATAAATCTGCCCCTGTTTGTTTCACTCTGCCTATGTAAAAATATCTGTACAGTATCTAGAAAGTATTTATGTATGTACCATAGTGTCTTTCTGTGTGTTTGCCTGCCTGTAACTCAAATTGTGTGTGTATCTAGGGTTGTTTTTTTTACTGGTAAAAATGATGCTTGATGCCGCTTTTCTTAGTAAGGAAGGAGCATACTTAACAGAGTTAGAAAAGTGTTTGTGTGGCAATTCTATATTTATCCAATACAGAATGAGGGTTCACAGTGAAAGCATTGGCTCTTGATCACAGCAGGGGTTTAATGCATCAACATGGGAGGGCTGCGAGGGGGGTCACTATTCCAATATAGGCTGGGGGTCATGGTATCATAGTTCAGCAAGGGGTGATTGTTTCATTGTTTCTTGTATCACACACCCAGATGCAAAAGCAATGAATGATAAATGTGAAAGCACCTCTCTTTAAAACAAAACTCAGATGCAACATATTTTTTAATGTTTAGATAAAAATCTGTTACACTACCTAACATAATTTAAAATAAGCTAGCAAATTTAAAGTAAATATTAACTTTTTTCTCTGAAGTTCAATGATCAAGTGAATTTACATGAACTTTATTTAATCTGTCATTGCCCTTTGCTTTTCTGGAATTATATCAAGGTGGCAACAAATGGCTGATTAAGTAAAGGTCAATTTTTTTTGTGGGTTTTATTATTTTTTTTTTAAATGTAGAAGTTGAGTTCTAGTCTAATATGCAGATTAATCAAAATGTGTGATTAGAGCCTACCACAGAATGTTTTTTTTTATTTCTATATGATTTTTAGAATTATATTGATCTGCAGGTTAATGTGAGAGCTAAGCATTTGATAAATACAATTCTAAAAATTCAAATAGAATGAGTGATTTTTTTGCGGTGAGTTCACTTTTTTTTAATAAATCTGCTACTAAGAGGCAGATTTACTAAGGGTCGAAGAGAAAATTCTAATTAAAAAAATTTGAATTTCAAAGTAATTTTTTGGGTACTTCAACTATAGATTAGGCCAAAATTGAAAAAAATTCAACCATTTGAAAATTGAAGTACTGTCTCTTTAAAAAATTTGAATTCGACCCTTCGCCACCTTAAACCTGCCAAATTGCTATTTTAGCCTATGGGGGACCTCCTGGAATCTTTAAGGAGTGTTTGTGGAAATTTTTTTTTGGGCAAAATCATTCAAATCGAACTATGCATTCGAACGATTCAAACCATTTTTATTCGAACGGAAATGGACCTATTCATTTTAAAATGGTCCATTTTTGATGGTTGAATTTATAAGTTTTCAAGTGTTCTTTTTTTTTTTTTGCCTGGACAAAATCTTTTTTCAAAAGTGCATGTTTTTCTGCAGTTTAATAAAAGTTCATTTTTCTCTTTGGACCTTTTTATTTAAATGTGTTTGTTCTCTTTGAGATTGCGTTAACCATTATAACTTATGACAAAATTGTAGCACATATTCCATCATTCTATAAAAATATGGATTTGAAAAATTGCTGAAAATTCTTTTTGTACAAGAAAAATGTTTGTATAATGGCTGTCTATTGGAAGTTATTGCTTTAGAGAAAATAATTTTTGTTCTCCTTTTACATGGGAAAACATTGCCACCAATAATACATAATTACACATGCAAAAAAAAAACAAAAAAACACTGGCAATTACAAGCAATTCCATGATGACCATATACAGGTATGGGATCTGGTAACATGTTTTCCAGCAAGCCCGAATTACTGAAAGGCCGTCTTCCGTAGGCTCCAAATAATCCAATTTTTAAAAAAATGATATCCTTTAATTAAACAGTACCTTATATTTGATCCAAACTAAGATATTAGTAATCCTTATTAGAAGCAAAACAATCCTATTGGGTTAAAATGGAAACCCCCAGGCTGTGAGCACTCTGGATAACATATCCCATGCCTGTAATGTTCAATACTTGATGAAGTTAGAAAATAGGCCAAGGAAAATCTATATTGCAATAACAAATATTCATTTGTTTGTTGGTATACTGTATTATTTTTTGTCTTATTCAGATAACACCAGAATGTTAATAACTGCAATGCATATTAACAAGATTCTATACAGTTATGTGCTGAATGAAATATGACCATTGGTGCATGTAATTGGAGCATCTTGCTATTATGATGTCACCAAAATTAAATACAAGTGGAAAACAATAATTTTTCACTTTTCCCCTTTGCAGGTACACTTATGAATATACGAGAAGAAACAGAAATAGTTCCCTGGATGTTGTCTTGAAGTCTGTTTCTAAATTAGGACTAGCTCTAAAACTATGTTGTCAGAACCAAAACAAATCCAATTGTCTGTCCACACACCTTACACAACTAGGGTTTTCAATCCCTTCTTAGTGAACACTGTTCATATCTATCACGTTGCATGGTCTAAAACACAGCAAAAAATATGTTTTTATATGTGTTTATACAAGTATACTGAACAATGATATAACAGCAATAAAAATTTTTTTTCAAAAATTAATAATTATTACAGTTCTGATAAAACTGTGTCTGAAAGCATCCACTGCTCATAGATTTTACATACCTTCCAGGATTCCAGAAAATTAGCAAAAGGTCTGACTGATGGCTAGAACCAAATATGTTTTCCATTTGATTGCTTGTTTCAAAAGGTGCTGTTTCACTATAAAAACAAATCCAGCCACACTTCATTCCACGATTTGACTTCATTTATCATTATTATTTCTTGAAAATATTGGATTTGACAAAAAGTCAACAATGTTATTGAGTTTTTGCTGTGATTATCCGGCACAGATCACAATGTCAAGAAACAACTTCATGAACATCTGCCATTGACTTCTACGGGACCTCAACTGGTTTGAGATTTTTTTTTAGATATTTTTGGATTCAGATTTTTAGCATCTGTGGAGTATAATAAATCTAAGAATTTGAAATATTTATCTAAATCTATAAATATAAAGATTTGAGTGTTTTTTTCCATAAAAATTTGATTCAGCCCCCCCAAAACAAAGAAAAAACAAGGTTTAATAAATGGGCCCCTACATGTTCCACCATTGACCCAAATACAGCTCTGTTCTGAAATGCTCTCAAGATGTACAAACTTAGGATGTTATGCATATAGAGGGAATTGGATATTGTGGTTAATTGTCATAAGAGTGCTATACAATCTGCTGCATTGAGCAGTGAGGTGAATGTAATTAAGGATCAATCAGATCTGAAACATAGTCAAGATTTTCTTACAATATATTTATATATTGGGACATAACCATATTTATTATGCTGTGTAAAATGACATTTGCCAAAAAATGGTGTAAAAAGCTGTGTAAAATATAAATATGAAATTTATCAAGGCAAAAAAAATGTATTTTTTACAGTGATGCCTGGAAATGTATGGTAAATTATTTGGCCATTTTTTATATCTCATAATTAATCTGCCCCTATGTGTATGTAATTAGCTGGTAACATAAAGGGTACTCATCTACCTATGTCTCACTAGATGGGCAAATAGGGATTCTAGCATATCCACTTAGAGTAGGGACAGCTCCATGCCATTGAGAAAAGGGATTGGGAACTCTATTGGTCCTTCCTTTAATTAAAGGGCATAGTAGCATGACAGAGGCTTTTTCAACAGATGTATATGCTCCCAAGTGAGGTATTTCCAGGCTAGGAAGTCTTTGCTAGCAACAGGCATGCAGAAGTCAATGGCATGATGCCCTCAAAATGTCAAAAAATTTAAGTTCACTCATTTATTCTAAACATTATTCTATCTTTCCTACTGATTTTAATAAGTGTGGAAAAATAGACATTTGCTCAGGGCCCACATTCAGTACATCAGATATTGTGGCCCTCCTAATATATTTATATCCTTTCACCTATGGGGACAGGATTTGGTATCCCCAACTCATACACGGGAGAATTTAGTCCACATGTTCCCCATTGCATTTCCTAAAAATAACCTATACACTTTGGGGATTATTTATCAATTCCGAATTTACTGTATCTCAATATTTTCTGCTACAAACTCCGATCAAATCTGCTCTGTTTTTTTACGCCTATTTATCATTATATTTTCCCGAAAAGTTGCTTTGCGGGAAAAAAAAAATCGAATTTTCATAATTTTTTTGAAATTTTCACAAATTTCACTCATTTTTCATAATTTTCACCTGAAAACCCATCGCACATCAAAAAATCTGTGGGAATTCTTCCATTGACTTATATGCAACCTCGACAAGTCTGAGATGCCGGATTTTCAGATTCTGACTTTTCAATCCTCAGGGTTTAATAAATTCCAAAGTGTGATTTTATAAAAAAAAAACACAATATTTTTGTGATTTTTGGATTCGGAGTTTAGTAAATAACCCCCTTGGTGTAAATTATTTTTTTATTTGTGAAACTATTTTGTAAACTCCATACAGTTTCTCTTTACTTAAAATATAATTTTGCATATCTGACACAGTGTAAAAGAAAAAACTATTATCATTTGGCAGCTGTAAGTATGACCTAGGGCACATCTTATTTTTAAATTGTTTAAATTATTTATAACCATTAATATTTAATTCTGCCATTAGAATGTATGCTCTACAAATATGATGTTAAAGAGTTGTTTAGTCAGTAATAAAACTCTGCATTTTGACATAAGCCCATTGTGTGAAAGCAAGTGGCCTGACATATAAGTAAACAAAATCTGGTAAATATAAAGTGTTGGGATCATTGCCCCAATAGGACCTTACTCACAAGCAGCATGATATTACAAGTATATTTTTGCAGTCAACAGGTATTTTGTTCCAAAGACATGTTTGTATAAGCAGAGCAAAGTTTAACTGTCTGGTTTTCACAGCAGCCTTTAACCATGTAACTTTTAACACACTTTTTATTTATTTCAACTGTTTCATTGACATATTTTATAGATTTATTTGCATAAAAAATATTGCACAAAGTAGTACAGCAAGCAATGTCTGTATTCTGTTGAATGTGAAGAAAAGATATGGGAGAATCGCACAACACCATATATTCTGCAGGTGGGGAACTCCCCTGTTTATTGTGACCACCTGTGCATCAACGTTTCGGGGGGGATTAACCCACCCTTTGTCAGGATACATTCAACAGAGCTACTTACAATTTTTAAAGCATAGGATAACAACAAGTCCCACCCATCTAATTACCCATAGTCCACCAGGGTGATCCAAAGTGAGGCTTGACACGCAAAGTTATAATACACAAAAAAACAAAATCTAGTTGTAATACATATTCTGTAAATAAAGTCACAGATAATAGCCTTGTAAAATCAAATGATACTATTTACTACCAGCGGGAGTTTTACCTATATCTTTAACTGTATTTGTCCCACTGGCATAGGTAACCTGTGAAAAAGGAAATAAAGTGTAAGAACGTGGGTACACATATGCACGAATAACAATAAAAATACTTATAAAAAACAAGTCAAGCTAAAATTCTCATTCAAACCCTTTGGTTTTACAGTTTCCAATTTCCACATCCAGAATGCTTTTCTTTTGAGAATGGCCAATCTCATTTAATTTCCCTGTGTTGCCTCAACTTTTTCAAGTACTTGCCACCTTAATTGAGAAACTGAATGTTTTTGAGTGTAAAAATGTCTTGCTAGTAAAGTTTCCTTCTTACTCTTTTCTTTTTGTTTGACTGCTTTCGATTCCGTTTCTGTTGTTTCAGGTTTAAAATTCTTAAAGGGGTTGTTCACCTTTCAGTTAACTTTTAGTATAATGTAGAGAGTGATATTCTGAGACAATTTGAAATTGGTTTTCATTTTTTATTGTTTGCGGTTTTATAGTTATAGCCCTGCATCTCTTGGATCAATATATGCACATTTTTAGTTGACAATACAACTAAAAATGTATTAACTCAAATGTATAACTGTTTAAAAAACTGTTTTCCTTTTACAAATAGATATTTGTTCAGTATTACAGACCAAAAGCAACAGAAATATTTCACAATATCACAAACAAACTAGACTTTGTATTACACACAGATTTTTTTTATATAATCAGCACATCACCACTGTGCAATCGTTGAAACTTGCAGTATAAATTAACCAAGTTCACAAAAATGAGCATTTTGCCATCTCATATATCTTCTTATCCATAATTTTTTTCTGCTTATAATAATTTTCTTACCCTTAGAAGATGCCTTATATATGTGTCTTTAATCTGTTCACCTGTTCCAAGAAAACGCTAATGTCACATCCACTCTGATGGCATCCATGAATATTGTATATGAATGATATCCAATGAGGTAGTTTGTCTTAACTGGACTCAGTTTGACAGCAAGTCATTGGCATGTTGTTTGCCTATTGTGTCTTAGGGGTCTGTTTACTAAAGTGCGGTAAAAATTTGCGCACAAACAATAGACAAATTGTTGAATATGTTTTCCCTAGTTTATTATTAACCTGCGGTAAATATAAATTTGTGAATTTTCTTGCACAAGAATATGGGGCAGATTTACTTAGGGTCGAATTCGAGGGTTAAAAAACCCTCGGTTTCGACCATTGAATTTTTACCGAATTTTAACCCTTCGAACGTTAACGCAATTCAATAAATCAAACGATCCAATAAAAAAAATTTGATTGATCAATAAAATCGTTTGGGTCGAACGATTTTAACTATTCATTCTAATTTTTTTTATTCGATCTAAAAAACCTGGAAAAACCCTATGGGAGCTTCCCATAGGGAAATATAGCAATTTGGTAGGTTTAATCTGGTGAACTAGGCCATCGATTAAAAATTTAAAGGGCAAGTAATCCGACCATCGAATGGTCGGATGATCATATTTGAAATTTTTAAAAAAAAATTCGATCGAATTTCGAATCATTCACATGAATTTAGTAAATCTGCCCCTATGTGTTCGCTGAAAATAACACTACATACACATTAATGCCTGGTACTACTACTAAACAGCGAAATGTGTGAAAGACAAAATTAAAGCAAAATTTTACCGCCATCTATATAGTTTTCACCAGAAAATTCTTAAGGGGACAGGAAATATCTGATAACTATATCATTCTGTTCCTGTTGCCGTTCCTGACAGCAGAAGAAGTGACAGGATAATCAAAGATGTTTTGGATTAGTTTTTCTCTGCTGCCACAAGCTTTTTCAGCTGAAAGACAAATTATGGCTAGGAGGGACCAAAGCTTTGTCAGCCTAAAATAAACTACATTTACATGATGCACACAGATTGATTGGTAAAACTTGTTTATGATTTTTTTTTTGTATGATTCTTCTGGGAGGGGACTGGATGTATTGAAATGTGGATTTAAATGATACATACATATTTGATTGTATGAAATCTGTTTACTGTGTTGTTGATATCTATAAAGTTTAGCAGTTTTGAAGATGCATAGCTGGCCATAAATCATGCCATAATAAACCGCATTAAACAAGACTATTTTACAGCATAAACATTCGCAAACTTAATTTGTCGCCAGAAAATTTGCAACTTGATAAAATTACCGCTAACGTAAGCTGGTTCATTAACTTAGTTTCCACGAGTGATTGCAATGACTTCTGAGCACATCGCTGTTTAGTAAACTTAGTCGCTGCGAATATTCTGTGATAACATGAGGAAACATATCATCAAATTTACCACACTTTAGTAAACGGACCCCTTAGTTCTAACTATGGTTCATCATCCCTTATAGAAATGATTAGCATACAAGTAGTCAAGGACCATTGTACCTTTTAATTTAGCTCTAAAAGCTAAAGGTGAGGGTGACCAAGCCTGTGACTGAATCTAATGCCCTGGCCAGGAGGTTCTTTTCCTAAGAAATATAATCATGCAGAAAGGTGATGTATTTATAGGATGCCAACATATTTATGGTAAACAATTACCACCACCATATCAGGTCTTCATTGGTGATGGGTAGTGATGGGCGAATTTATTCGCCAGGGGCGAATTCGCGGCGAATTCCCGCGATTCGCCGCTGGCGAATAAATTCGGGAAGCGTCAGAAAAAATTAGCCGGAAAAATTTGCCGCCAAAAACGACGCGACGCGCGCCGAGAACGACGCGTTTGAAGCGCGACTCGTTTCGCGAATTGGCGAAAAATTCGAGAATTTCTCTGGAAATTCGCAAATTTTTCGGTGAAGCGAAACGCGGCGGTTTCGCCCATCACTAGTGATGGGCGAATTTATTCGCCAGGGGCGAATTCGCCGCGAATTCCCGCGATTCTCAAACTGTAAAGCTGCCCATTCTTCCTGGCAAAAAGCCTCCAGTTCCAGTAAATCATTGGGCTGTCTTGCATGAACTGCACATTTGAGGTCTCCCCAGAGTGGCTCAATGATATTGAGGTCAGGACACTGGCATGGCCACTCCAGAGCTTTCACTTTATTTTGCTGTAGCCAATGACAGGTCAACTTGACCTTCTGTTTTGGATCATTGTCATGTTGGAATGTCCAAGTACATCCATTGCGCAGCTTCCGGGCTGATGAGTGCAAATTTTCCTCCAGTATTTTTTGCTGCATTCATTTTGCCTTCAATTCTGACCAAATTTCCTGTGCCTTTGTAGCTCACACATCCCCAAAACATGAGCGATCCACCAACATGTTTCACAGTAGAAATTGTGTACTTTACATCATAGACCTTGTTGACTCCTCTCCAAATGTAGCCTTTATGTAGTGTAAAAAGTAAAATTTTAGTCTCATCCCTCCAAATGACTTTGTGCCAGAATGTTTGAGGCTTGTCTCTGTGCTGTTTGGCATATTGTAAGCGGGATACTTTGTGGCATTTGCATAGTAAATGGTTTTCTTCTGGCAACTCGACCATGCAGCACATTTTTCTTCAAGTGCCTCCTTATTGTGCATCTTGAAACAGCCACACCACATCCTGTATTTCACCTGAAGTTATTTGTGTGGTTTTCCTTGCATCCCAAACAATTTTTCTGACAGTTGTGGCTGAAATTTTAGTTTTGTTTGATTTGGTTTCAACAGAGCCCCTAATTTTCCACTTCTTAATTAGAGTTTGGACGCTGCTGATTGGCAGTCTCAATCCCTTTGATATTTTCTTATATCCAGTTCCTGTTTTATAGAGTTCAGCTACCTTTTTCCACAGATCCTTTTGGTTTGGTTTCAACAAAACCTTTTTTAATAAATGTATTTTTATTGAAGTCTAACCAATTTACATGCCCATTTATGCATTGATACAATTTTATGATTGTTACAAGTTATACATCTATAAAAAAATAAAGGCATTTTAATTAATTACTGTTGTACTTGTATTTTACGTTTGTTAGCCGTGGTTGCACTAATGAATTCACCGCTCTTCTTGTCCAGGTGGTTACGAGAGACTTCTTTTCTCATCTAAATAAACATTAACATAACAAAACATAACATCTAAACAGTTAAGTTAAATAAGCCCGTTACTCGCTTTTTTCCTTTTAAAAGGACATTAGTATGTCCGCCAATGATAGAATGTTCATGGGTCCTGGGAGGCAGCTACCACATTTATCTGGTTTAAGTTGTTATTGTTGGGATAAGAGGGTTGGTACCTCTGAGACTTTCTAGGTCATACCATGTAGTTCTATAAAATGTAGAAACTATCAGTTTTCTTATTTCAGGAGGGAGACTTAGGATGTAAGTGGTCCATATGTCAAAGAATTTGCTAGTGTGGGATATTTTATTTACGTATGCTTCTAGCCAGTCCATATGGAATAAAAAATGTAGTTTGTTTTTCACTAAGTTCATGGGAGGTGGGTTAGGTGACAACCATTCTTGTAATATCGCTTTCCTAGCTGCTGCGGCTAGTTGTTCAGCCAGTGCTCTATTAGCTCTCTTTGTTTTTTGAGTATTCTTAATTTTACTAAATAGGGCCCATTCAATGTCTGGTTGAAATGTTTGTTTAGTCAGTGAATGCCAATAGCCATATATCTCTTGCCCAAAGTTTTTGATTACTGGACATAACCACATGTTATGTATTAGAGATGCATCAGCTGCTGAACATCTCAGACACGATGGGCTAGCCAATAATCCCATTTTGTATCTTCTTAGCGGGGTCAGATAAGATTGGTCTAGTATTTGCAAGGTCATTATCTGATATTGACTGGAAGGTATTAGATGCATGGAATGGGAGTGCATTTTCACAATGTCAGATGTTGTATAGTGATGGGCGAATTTATTCGCCAGGGGCGAATTCGCGGCGAATTCCCGCGATTCGCTGCTGACGAATAAATTCACGAAACTGGCAAAAAAATTCGCCGAAAATGATGCGACGCGTCGGAAACGACGCGACGTGTCGCGTTTGACGCGACGCGTGTCAAAAACGACGCGATGCGCGTCAAAAACGACGCGCGACTCGTTTCGCGAATCGGCAAAAAATTGTCGAATTTTTCGGCGAAGCGAAACGCGCCCGTTTCGCCCATCACTAATGTTGTAGTGTTTGGAATAATGTCCGTCCACTTTTCAAAAGATGTGTACTTTTCCGACGGGTCTAGGTTTGTTCTTGTAAGTTTGTAAATGTAGGATGTGGAGCATGGTGTGGTGATTCCCTTCCATAAATTATTTATTGGACTAGATATGTCTTGTTCTGTTCAGTCCATATGGAATAAAACATGTAATTTGTTTTTCACTTAAGTTCATGGGAGGTGGGTTAGGTGACAACCATTCTTGTAATATCGCTTTCCTAGCTGCTGCGGCTAGTCGTTCAGCCAGTGCTCTATTAGCTTTCTTTATTTTCTGGGTATCCTTTATTTTACTAAATAGGGCCCATTCAATGTCTGGTTGAAATGTTTGTTTAGTCAGTGAATGCCAATAGCCATATATCTCTTGCTAAAAAGTGTTTATGTGTGAGTTCAGTGGGTGTGAGATGGAGTAGGGGATTTAGATATGCTGTGTTCATAAGTTCCTGTTCTATGTCTAAGTTGCTATATGTATTTTTTATTGTATATCCAGTCCCCAGCATGACGTAATAGGGCTGCTTTGTCTTCCATACTTGGAAAGTTAATGCATCCATTAATTTTGAGTTGTTGAAGTTTTAGTAAGGCTATTCGAGGCCGTTTCCCTTTCCAAATGAAGTTTCTAAAGATTTTGTTGATAAGTTTTAAGTCTTTGTTCTTAAGATAATATGGTAACATTTGTATCTTGTAAAATGTTTTTGGAAAGTATTTTTTTGATTAGGTGTGCTCTGCCTATAAAGGAGATATTTGCCATTTTCCATTTGTCTAGGTCACGCTGGATGCTGGATATGGTTTGTTTTATGTTTAGCTGATATGTGTCTGTATGATGGTTTGCAAATTTTATGCCTAGGTATGTGATATAGTGTTGTACTTTGTTGAACGGTATATTTTGTGTCCAGTCTGTGTGGGTTGTGTGTTTTAATTTGATAGCTTCCGATTTATTGTAATTTATTTTTAGGCATGAAAATGTTGTGTACCTATTTATGGTTTCTATAATAATAAGGATTTCTTGATCAGGTTTGTTTATAAATAGTAGGATGTCGTCTGCAAATGCCACTATCTTGTGTTGGATTTGTCCTATGGTGAATCCTTTAAATGACTGGTTTTGTGCTAGGTGTCTAAATAAGGGGTCTAGAGCTATATTAAAGAGAAGAGGGGACAACGGGCAGCCTTGTCTGGTGCCTTTTTGAATGTGGAATTTATCTGAGTTTATGCTATTTACTATGAGAAAAGCTGTAGGGGAGTCATATAGGTTGTGGAAGAGCTTCAGTAGTTGTTTCCGAACTGTTGAAATTTTAAAAGCCTAAGAATGTGTGAGTGGTATATTCTGTTGAATGCTTTTTCAGCGTCTAGGTTAACCAGTATCCCATGTTTGCGTTTTTCTATATTGTATGTATATATTGAGGCAAGTATTTGGCGTATGGCTTTCATTGAATGTCTTCCTTTCATGAAACCTGTTTGGATTGGGGTTAGGATCCTGGGTAGGATCAATTGGAGCAGTGTCGGACTGGGACACCAGGGGCCCACCCAAAAACCTTAGACCAGGGGCCCACCATAAAACCTTAGACCAGGGGGCCACTCTCAGTACTAATATTCTTCATCTCCTCAATCAACCTCTATTCTCCTAGTTTGTTTTCTTTACACACTATAATCTATTCAGCCTCTTTGTTCTTATATAGATAGGGAATAACCATGAAATAGACCAAAAGTTTAGAAGCATGAGGGCCCACTGACACCTTGGCCCACCGGGAGTTTTCCTGGTATTCTGGTGGGCCAGTCCGACACTGAATTGGAGTCTATCTGCCATTATTTTGGTGATTAGTTTCAGATCTTGGTTTAGAAGAGATATGGGACGGTATGATTGTGGTTTTGTTGGGTCTTTATCAAGTATGTCTCGTTCCTCCGCTGTTAGTTTAGGTAGATTAGCTTCCCGCATAAATTTAAGGCCTTCTATTTGATCATCGGGTTCTGCTTTATAGAATTTTCGGAAGTATTGTGTCATTGTTTTGGTGATTAATGTAAGACTTGTTATCCAAGATTGATTGTCTTGGAGTTTGTGTATGTATGTCTGTGTAGTTTGCTGTTTAGTTATATTCGCTAAAAGTTTTCCTGTCTTGTTACCCCATCTAAAGTATCTGTTGCGTGTATGGTCTAAGCTCAATTGCGCCTTTTCTGTTAGTAGGGTATCGAATAGTTTTTGGATTTCTTTGTATTTTTTGTATGATTCATTAGTGTTTTGAGTTTTTAATGTCATGTATGCTTGGGATAGTTCTTTTTGCAAAGTGTTGTATTTGTCATTGTATTGTTTTTTCCGATATGCCATGTATGTAATGATTTGCCCCCCGTATAACTGGTTTAGCTGTGGCCCAAAATAGGTTTGTGTCATCCCAATGGGTTATGTTGTCATCTACATAGTTGGCCCAAGTCGTTTTAAGGTATTCTTTGAAATCCTCGTTGTTATAAAGGTATGAGGGGAATCGCCAGTTAAAGGATATAGTTTGAGGTTGTGGATGTTGTATTTCTAATAAAACAGGTACGTGATCTGATATTATTATATCTTTAATTTCACTTGTGTGGATTGTGTGTAGCAACGTTTGTGAGACAAAGATGCAATCTATGCGAGAGAAGGTTCTATGGACCCCAGAGTAGTGAGTGTATTCTTTGGAGGTGGGGTGTGTGTATCGAAAGTAGTTGTGTAGTTTTAGGTGTGTGCATAGTGTTTTAAGATGTTTGGCTTTATCTGTGGTTGGTTTGGAGGTGGTACCTGAATTGTCTAGGTATCTGTCCCATGTAGCATTCATGTCTCCTGCCATGATTATATGTGCTGCCTCCCAGGAGTCCATTTGTTGTAGAAGATCTGTGAAGAAAGATTGGTTAGCATCATTTGGTGCATAAACATTTATTATAACATATCGTACATTTGCAATTCCTACTAGCAGCATCAAATATCTACCTTTTTTGTCTTTTAATGTTTTTACTACTTGTAAATTAAGTGATTTATTAATTAAAGTGGCTATGCCTCTGGTTTTCTTGTTGTGTGAGGCTTCTATACAGTGACTTAGCCAGTTAGCTTTAAGGATATTGCCCTTATCTATGCGCCAGTGAGTTTCCTGGAGTAATATAATATGGGGATTTTCTTTTTTAAGTTTGTCAAGAATTTTTCTTCTTTTCATAGGCGTATTTAGGCCACCAACATTCCAAGTAAGAATTTTAATGGTGTTGACTATGGAGGTAGTTTGTGCCATTTTATTAACCTATTCCCTTTTTTGTATCATGAGCTGTGTTAGTTGTTGTAATTGGTCGCTCCTGGAGCTGTCCCAGCGAGTATTCTCCAGGTGCTTGAGTTAAGCAAGGCGGGCAATCTGGGCTAAAGAGAGTTATTATAGATATGTAAACCAGTGATTTTCAACCTTGTGCCTCCAGCTGTTAAGAAACTACAAGTCCCACAATGCATTTGCCTGACTGTGGCTGTCAGACTCCTTCATTGCATTGTGGGACCTGTAGTTCCTTAACAGCTGGAGGCACAAGGTTGAAAATCACTGATGTAAACAACATTTATAACAATTAACAGGAACACAAACATGGTATATGTGGGCATTTTAGAGCATGCCACTAAGTATATGCTTTGTGAAATCTAAGGTTAATTCTGTTCAGTAAATCTGAGAGTTTGTATTATGTGTAGTTCCAACTTGTAGTCCTTGAGGTTTTTGTGGTTAGATGGTAACACATATTCAGGTAATAGGATGATCTGTCTTTAGATATCAGTCTGTTGCATTTCCCATATAGTGGATGTTTGGAGTCATGATATTGATTCACCTGGTGTTCAGTTCTTGGTGTTTGAAGAAAGGGTTAGGTCCGTATCATTCAGGGTGGAGGCGAGTTTGGATTGTCATTGTGATCACCTTTGTTTGCGGAATTTTGAAAATGATTTGCAGCTTTCTTTGGATCCTCAAAGTAGATATTTTTGCCGTTCTCCAGCACCTTAAGTTTGGCTGGGTATAGTAGGGAGAATTTCTGTCCAGTGTCATATAGGTGCATGCAGATTGGTGTAAATTCTCTCCGTTTTGATGCAACTAGGACGGAGAAATCTTGAAATATGTAAAGTCTATTACCTTCAAAGGTTATTTCTTTGGTTTTTCTATAGGCTTCGAGGATGTTCTGTTTATCTGTGTTATTTAGTAATTTGAAGATGACTTGGCGCGGTTTAGTTGAGTTTTCTCGTATGGGGGGCCGATTCTGTGGGCACTTTCTATGTTGTAATGGTTGTTTGGTGGTATCATGTGTAGGGAGTTAGGAAGCCATGTGAGAAGGAGGTCTTGTAATTGTTTTCCTTTCGTCGTTTCCGGGACTCTCACCAACCGTAGGTTGTTCCGTCTGCTTCTGTTTTCTAGATCATCCAATTTTTCAGCAAGGATGGATATTTGTTTTTGTTGGAGGTCAATTGTGTTTTGGGCTTTTGTGAGGTCATCTTTTACAGTGGAGATCCTGTCTTCTGCCTCTTGCATGCATTGCGCTTGATGTGTAGTTTGCTGTAGGAGTTCGTTTAATGTTTCTTTTATGCTTGCCAGTTTCTGATCTAACAAAGGAGCTAGAATGTGTACCAGGTCATTTGTGGCCACCATTTCTGCTTGGTTAGGTGGGTTAGCTGGTGAGGTTGGGGGTTGTTGTGGTGAGGTTGCATTGTCAGTCACCAGCTGTTTGGTGTCCTTTTTCCTTCCCCCTTTAAGGTTGCGTTGGGGTTGGGAGTTGGATTGTCCCAGGTATTTTTCCATATTTCAAGGGTGTGGTGTTATTCGGATTTCTATCTATTTGAGGATCGTGTATACTGGTGATCTTCTTTGTTGATGCGTTTAAAGGAGCATGACTCTGGTGTTAGTTGTGACATGCATGTTTGTGCATTTGTTGGTTACATCTTTGGGTTACTTTAGATATTAGTACTGCTATGTCTGAGATGAGGTTCTGAATGTTCCAGGTTTCTTATCAGAGATCTTCAGTAACAGGTGTTGTAGGTTTTTCATGGGCCGAAAATGTGTATATTATTATTGTTTGGTTAGTCCGTGTGCTTTGCTGTGGTGTAGCGATTCTTGTAGTTTTGTCCACCTTTTCCGTGGGGCCTTGTGGGTATTAGTTCAATTATGTGAGGGTATGTGGGTATTTGTGCAGGTTTTCGGTGTGGGTCTGCACACTGGCTTCCACGTTGTTTTATTTTTGGCGTTAAGATTCTGCCATTAGATGGACCCCCTTTAAGTTTGTGTGTTGGGGTTTAATTTGTGTGGCCTCTGCTTAGCGAGTGCCTCTGGTTTGCTTCAGTTATGGTTGAGAGTCTATCCCACAGTTTGGCCCAATTTGATTATTTGGTGCGAGGTCTCCCTCCCATGTACCGGGGTTGTGCAGCTTTTTAGCTGTTTTACTCACAGTTAGGTGAGGGATTTTGTTGGGTTATATCTGGTTTCCGCACTCTTATGTCGTTGCGTTCTGTCCGTATCTGGCCCCCTTTACGGAGTTCTCTGTGTATGAAGGGCAGTGCGGCTCTCCTCAAGATGGCCGCCACAGGGGTATCTGGTCTGTTTGTTTACCGATAAGGTTCCGTGGTTGACTTTGTTTGGTTGTGCATGATGTCTGTGCAGTGTCCCGTTATGATCTATCCACGGTTGGCTCCTGATGTGCAGCCTTTTGTGTGCGGAGCATGGCGCTGCTTTTCCAAGATGGCCGCCTCGGGGGTGCTTGATTTAGCTATCAAGCTTGTGCTTCTGAGGAATGAAGATCGTCGCAGATGCCAAATTTCTTTGCTAGTGGGTATGTTCTGTGATTACCACACTGTGTTTTGTTGGTTTTGTGCTGAAGTTTGGCCGATTGCTGGCGATCTGTGCTCTCTGTCTACGGAGCTCTGTAAAAATGCAGCCGCTTCGTGGGCACGCCTCCCAGAAGTCAATTTTCCACTTCTTAATTAGAGTTTGAACACTGCTGATTGGAATTCTCAATTCCTTTGATATTTTCTTATATTTATTTCCTGTTTTATAGAGTTCAACTACTTTTTGCAACAGATCCTTTGACAATTTTTTTCTTTCCCCATGACCTTAGAACATCAGTGCAGCACTGCATGAAAGATGCAAGGGTCCGTCAGCAGTCCAGAAAGTCATTGACCTTTTATACACACCCACTAATTACAAGCAAACAGATCACAAGTGAAGATCTTTAATAGCCATTCTAAACCTTTTGTGTCAAGTTGTGTGCATGTTATCAGGCCAAATCACCAGGGTATGTAAACTTTTGATCTGGGTAATTTGGGTAGTTTGTATAGTGATTATTATTTAAAAAGAGTAAACACAGTTGTTTGACAATAAATGGCTTCAGCCAACCACTAACCACGAGTGAAAGAAAAGTTTTTGTGTTGTCATTCATATTCTCTGAAAAAAAAATGCTTAAGAAATCAAACATTCTGCCAGGATGTGTAAACTTATGTGTATTTTTGTAAAACAATCTTTATTTAAACCAATAAGGCTTTAACCATTTCACTTTAAACATAGATGGTAAGGAAGTTAACAGAGGGATATCGCCATGTCCACAGGGACATCGACAATATGCAGATACTGATTTGAAAAGAGACAGTCGCTTTCACCAGACAGTAAAAGAGGGGATTTTACTGAACGTTACCTCTTTCGACAGTTGACTGTCACCTCAGACCAGGCAAAGTGGTAAAATAATGCTAGATCTTCCTCAGTCTTCTGTCACTTACATCATAACCTAACTTCAACTTTTTTTGTAACCAGTTTTCTCCAGACATTTTATAACATATGGAACATTAATGTTACAATGGGCTCATGTGTAGGGCATAATATTAACTCTCTTGTCTTTATAAAAGGGCAAGAACAGGACAGTTAAAATAGGCTACAAATGTTGTACATAATGTTTTGTGCTTCTGTACCTGCCCAAGGTAACCAAAGCCCTTTAGCAGGGATGATCTATGTCTCCAAAGATGCCCCATTAGCTCCCGATCTTTTCTGCTGATTCACTGCACATGATCTGTGCAGCTGTCAGTTACTGAGCTTAGGGACCAACTCAAAATATACAGTACGCATAGAATATAAATGTTACAATGTAAGGCTGATTAGTAATGAATACAGATAATTACTACATGGCAGCACAGGAACCAGTGCAACGAGCATCAGAATGTAATAATCAGCCTTGTAAAATCAGCTTTTATTACAAGCCAAACTCATTTTCAGCTTGATAATTTGAGACAACTCCTAAACTTAGCTTCTCAACAGCTGCTCAGAGCCCACTGAGCATGTGAGTGTCACAGACACTGTCCAAGATGGTGACCCCTGTGACAAGTATGAAGTCCTGGATCATTGCTGCTATTGACAAGCTGAGACTTTCGGCTGGTACAAAAAGTTTAGTATATAAAATGTGGCATTTTTAGCCATATACATTTTTAGGGTTTAGTTCTCTGTTAAGGAGCATAATTTATAATAAAGACCTCCATACAACTTTACATTTCACGCCCTATGTAAATTGACCTGCTAGGCACATTTGTACCTGGCGAAGTGGTGTGTGGGGTGCAAAGCTGACGCAGTTGAAAATTTGCCCCTTAGTGAATCTGCCACGTAATGTTCTCTTTGTTCTTGTTATTTGAGCAGATGTTCTATATGTGGTCATTTACTAAGCCCAATTGTGGAGTGCAAATTGCAATTTTGGATGCAATCACAATGTTTTTCTGGCAACAATGCAGACTGTTTTTTTCATAATACCAACATAAATGTGTCCACAATGGCAGTGACACATTAAAACTAATCGGTGTGTAGTTAAAGGAAAACTATACCCCCAAAATGAATACTTGAGCAACAGTTTATATCAAATTAAGTGGCATATTAAAGAATATTATCAAACTGGAATATATATTTAAGTAAATATTGCCCTTTTATGTCTCTTGCCTTGAACCACCATTTCGTGATGGCCTGTGTGCTGCCTCAGAGATCACCTGACCAGAAATATTTCAACTCTAACTGTAACAGGAAGAAGTGTGGAAGCAAAAGACACAACTCTGTCTGTTAATTGGCTTATGTGACCTAACTTTATAGTTTGTTTGGTATGTTTGTGTGCACTGTTGAATCATACGATCCCAGGAGGCTGTCCTTATTTTTTAAAATGGCCATTTTCTTTTTAGGATGACCCAATGGCACATGCTACTAAAAAAGTTTATTATTATGAAAATGGTTTATTTACATGAAGCAGGGTTTTGCATATGAGTAGTTTTATGCAATATATTTTTATAGAGACCTACATTGTTCAGGGGTTATAGTTTTCCTTTTAATAATAAACAATGTATTCAGAAATATTGTAAAAATATAGACATAAATTTAATTTTTTTACAAACACCCAGAATGTGCCCTGCACAGCATTTGCTCAAGCGATTGTCAGAGTTAACTTAAATAGTATATAATGTCAGGGACAGGAACAGATATAAACATGTACCCAGTATTTCATAAGCTACATATTTACTTAATAAATGTCATTGTATTATAGCACACTTCTTAATGCTAACACAGCAGGTTCTTTCAGGTAAAACTGCAGGTTTTTTTCAGCCGTTGACCAGTGATGTTTGCTATGTAAATATGAATTATAGTACTAAAGATATTATCACAATATGTAGTATTTTAATTATTTGCAGATAAAATACTACTATACTGGAAAAATAAAGCTCAGTTACAGCATTCTGTTATATTAAAAGCACAAAGAAACCACCATTAATTATATTTTAAATATATTAATAAAACATCTACACATTTTTTTACTACTGAAGACCTTATTGGGAATATGAAATGACACAATTAATTTTTAAAAACTGCTTTTAGAAATCATGATTACGTTTTTTCTCTCTATTGATTGCATATTTATCCACAATCACCATAACGCTTTTAGTTTTTTTAATGAAAAAATGTGATTGACAAAAAAGCCCTCAAGTGGGAAAAAAATTACACAATAAAGGTGTGATCACAGAAAAAATTTGATGTTAATAGATTGACCCATGTATGCTTTATTTAAAAATATATGCCTGTGCAAGTTTTATACAAACTATGCAGGTTCGTAAGTAAAGTGTACATACAGTATATATATGTATATATATATATATATATATATATATATACGTGCATAGTTTGTATAAAACATTCACACATATATATAAATATATATACTGTATATGTATTTACTTTTGTGTATATGAAATTGCAGCTCCATACTTTACATTCAGATCTGAGCAGTTCAGACAATGTACAAAACACTGTACAGCTATGGTATCTGTTATCCGGAAACCTGTTCCAAATTAAGGAAAGGTTGTCTCCCATAGACTCCATTATAATAGTAAAAAAAAAAAAACTTGTACTTGATCCAAACGAAAATATAATTAATCCTTATTGGAAGCAAAACCAATTGTGTTTAGTTAATATTTACATGATTTTCTAGTAGACTTAAGGTATGAAGATCTAAATTACAGAAAGATCTGTTATCCCAAAAACCCCAGGTCCCAAGCATTCTGGCTAACAGGTCCCATTCCTGTACCATAACTTTTTTTATTATTCAACCTTTTAGTTTTTACCCACTGTTTGTGTGTGTGAAAATAGTTGCAGATGGTTTTCCATGAGCATCTGGAAATCATTGTTTAAATTTCCCACATTGTCCTGCTCATCCTTGTTCTTCTCAGCTTCCTGATTCTGGAATAATACATCCAAGATGGTTGTACATTCCATGAGAAAGAGAGATAAGCAGTGTGAGAGCAGCATGAAAAAAGAACTTTGGCGTTGGTATCATTTTGTGCAAGTGTAGGTGAGGGAATACTTCCAATTTATCCATTTGTGCATTCAACTGGAGTTAATGGAGTGCTCATTGGCCATTTCTACAGTCAATGTACTGGAAAGTCTGGGTTTAGTATTCTGATTATTCATTTCCTGTTGCAATTATAATGGATACTTCCCAAACGCCAATATCCTTATCGGAGCTATAACTCTATATATGTGCTTTAGCGGGTCTGTTCCATTACAAATGAACTCTCACCATGAAACACGTGTGGCCCAGGTGCCCTCAGCCCCAGGCCTTTCGCTGGAAATAACTCAAGCCAGATACCACTCCATTCACCAAGTTAAAGACCCTTTGCAAAGTTCCAAAAAAGAAAACAGCTTACCCGCTTGATGCAGTGACCCGGGTGCAGCCGCCCCGAGTCTGTCGCTAAGGGTGACAATTGAGTCGCAAATTTCTGTTTGTTGCAGCGCACTCCAAAAAAGGCCACGGATTGCTTTCTTTTTCATCCAGTAAAAGAATTCTTTATTTCAACATTTGATTAAAAATGCATACAGCTTCCAAGACTGTATTTAGAAAATTCCTTAATTCCATGTGATGAAGCGTTCATTAAATTTTATTATTCATTATAATTTCCCTTTAAATGCTATGCATTTGTATACTCAAAAGTTTTTACATGGGGCAGCCAATGCTTGTTGATAACATATTTATGATGAGTAGGAGACTGTGGGAGCATTTAAAGATTAAATTAAGTTACTTTGGGAAAAGTGTCTCCTGACCAATATTAGCCTTATATGAAAATATTCCCTACTGTACCTTTTTATATTGAAGAGACTGCCAAGACACATTTTTACAGTCATAAGCTCAATTAAGGCACAAGCGTTCATTCCTGTGTTCCCTTGTGGTGGATAGGGTTGCCACCTTGACTGCAAAAAAATAACAAGGGGGTGGTCTGATGTTAATAGGGTGGAGCAGTGACATATGGGATGGGTTAATGATATTTGGGGGCATTTTTGTGCTCCCAAATATGTGTATCATCGGGTTTGACATCAGAGGTGGTTACTGCCCAGATTCTTGTTCAGCTTTCACAAGGTTGAAACCCAAACCAACAGTTGTGACACCCCAAAGAGAACAACCCTAAGAAAAAATTTACTTCTTGGGTCAAAACCCCTCTTCTCATGTTCTTCTGTATCACTTTCCCATGTAATTTTGGTCTACACCAGAAGATTAAGCTCTCATATATACAATGTACTCTTTAAATGTCACACTTTGTTATTTAAAGTGTTCCTTCACATATTAAAGGAAATGTATCTATAGTGTAAGAGATGTGGTTGAAAAGGGTGCAGTTTTGTGTATATTTCACCAGTATGAGACTGGTGAATAGAAAACTACAGGGAATATATGTATGTTGCTGCAGCAAGTGTGACTGTATTTATTTTGCCAGCTCAGGAAGCGAATGGAGGAGAGCTGGGTGGGCCCACCATTCTATACTCCATTTAGGGTTTTACAGCTGCCCAATTAGAGGTACAATAGCTACAGTCATATGAAAAAGTTTGGGAACCCCTCAGCCTGCATAATAATTGACTCCACTTTCAACAAAAAAGATAGTGGTTCGTCTTTCATTTCCCAGGAACATCTGAGCACTGGGGTATTTTCTGAACACAGATACTGTATTTAGTGACACAGTATTATGAAATGAAATCAAATTTGAAAAACTGGCTGTGCAAAAAAGTGGGTACCCTTGTAATTTTGCTTATTTGAATGCATGTAACTGCTCAATACTGATTACTGGGAACATCAAATTGTTTGGATTAGCTTGTTTAGCTTGGATTTGAACTTCATAGACACGTGTGTCCAATCATTATAAAAGTTATGTAAGGTGGTCAATTGCAAGTTGTGCTTCTGTTTGACTCTCCTCTGAAGAGTGACAACATGGAATCCTCAAAGCAATATACCCGCACCCAGAAATTCTACGTGCAACTCGCAGGGGACCGCAGGATTTTGCGGGTAACCCGCGGGTACCTGACCTGCTGCAGGACTCTACTTTGAATGGCGGAAGAAGAACACCACATTCCAAGGAAAACACCTGCTACCTACTGTCAAATTTGGTCAGGTTCCATCATGCTGTGGGGCTAGTTCAGGGACTGGGACCCTTGTTAAAGTTGAGGGTCGGATGAATTCAACCCAATATCAATAAATACTTCAGGATAATGTTCAAGCATCAGTCACAAAGTTGAAGTTCAGGCTAGTTCAGGGACTGGGGCCCTTGTTAAAGTTGTGGGTCGGATGAATTCAACCCAATATCAACAAATTCTTCAGGATAATAATGTTCAAGCATCAGTCACAAAGTTGAAGTTATGCAGGGGTTGAATATTCCAACAAGACAATGACCCTAAACACACTTCGAAATCTACAAAGGCATTTCTGCAAAAGGAGAAGTACAATATTCTGGAAAGGCCGTCACAGTCCCTTGACTTGAATATCATCGAAAATCTATGCGATGATTTGAAGCAGACTGTCCATGCTTGGCAGCCATCAAATTGAGCTGAAGAGATTTTGTATGGACCAATGGTCAAAAATACTGCCATCCAGAATCCAGACACCAATCAAAGGCGATAGGAGGTGTCTAGAGGCTGTTACATTTGCAAAAGGAGGCTCATATGAGTATTGATATAATGTTGGGGTGCCCAACTTTATGCACCTGTTTAATTTTGTTATTATGCATACTGCATAATTTCTGTTAATCCAATAAACTTTATGCCACTGCTGAAATACTTCTGTTTCCATAAGGCATGTTAAATATTAAAAGGAAGTTGCTTCTTTGAAAGCTCAGCCAATGATAAACAAAACTTCAAAGAATTAAGAGGGGTTCCCAAATGTTTTCATATGACTGTATCTGATTAGGCTCCAGGTGAGCTGCAGTTATAAAGAGGTTTGGAACTATACCTTAGTGCCTCCTGGATACCTCCTTCTGCTGGAGTAGGGTGAGTGGCCCTGGAGACCTCTGTGTGCAGGAGGGAGCTCTGTATGAGTAGCTGGGAAGGAATCTTTGTGTATTTCCATGCTGAGCTAAACTGTTGGAGATACTGGTGACAGGAGAGACGAAAAAAAAAAATTCTCCTAGGAGACTGTGTTAAAGAGCATGTAAAGGCAAAAATAAAATCTTTAATGAAAAAGAAACCTATCTCCAATATACTTTAATTAAAAAATGTGTACCATTTTTATAAGAAACCTGACTGTATGCAGTGACATTTTCCCTTCATTTACTGCTGTGGATAGGAATTGTCAGACGGTCCCTAACTGCTTTTCAGGGAAACAATCATACTTATGAACTGCAGGGAAAGCCCCAGCCTTAATTCCCAGCATGCAGAGCTCCAGCAGCTTTGTTCCCCTGTAGAGCAGTCGGCATCTGTGTAGAGATTTGTATTGGATTTTATTTTTGACTTTACATCCCCTTTATTGTTTCCAAGCTGTAGGGGCAAAGATCATGGAGCCAGATTTAAAAAGCCACTGGTTCTGGAAAGTTGGAGAAAGTTTGTATTAAACAATACAAAAACTATAAAATCTAGATTACATGACAACACAGAACCCAAGCAATCTGCATATTCTGATTATTGATCAGTCTTGCTGTATCAGCTTCTGGCAGATATTATTTGACTTGTGCTGTTTTGATAAGTTATGACGATCCCTAAGCAGCCCTGACCACCCTGAGCATGTGCACAGTCTTGGTCTTGCAAAGATGTTTAACAAAGTTACAAGATGTGGCCAACTTTGAAAGCATGCATCATTTGTTTGATTAGGCTTTTGATGCAGTAGGTTCATATTTATGTTTAGTATACAAAATACAGCATTTCTAGCCTTGTTCTATTTTAGACTTTCTTTGTCATTTAAGTGAGAGTCTAACAGAGGTTTCTGGGACTTGTTACGTCCAAGGCTGTAAGTGATGGATATATTGTGTTACTGTGTACATCAATGTGGGTGTTGAATTTGGACTGCTAATCCTATGGGAAACAAGTCAGGTGAATCGCTAGATTTGTTCCTAATAAAAGTCAGCAAAGCTGCATTAAACTTTTAAAGGTGGTATCAGACTCCATTTTGTGCTTAATCTGTGCTGTGGCTATGGTCTCCACTAACCTGAATAGTTACAAGTAGTCCATATATATACCGTTAACATTTGCAAACGGGTATAAGATTCACAAAACCAACTAAGTTGGTGAGGAATGGGTGACAGTTACCTACAAAGTGTATAAAGCTTACATGGAAATAATTGAAAAATATTTAGCAAATATATCCAGTGAAATATTTACAGTAAACATATTTTAGAATTATGGTAAATAAATGTTTTACAAAGAAAAATGTACAGACAAAATGATCACATAAGGCTTTTTGAACTTTGCATATAATTGGACTAAATGAAGATTTGGGCACAGACCAATACACTAGTACTGTATACACAAAGATCAGTTTGCTTAACCTTTTGTTCAGCAATTACCAAAGACTTTGATTAGCCCATGCTAGTTTTTTTAGTCTTACAAGGTTTTTCAAAAAGCAGAAGACCAATATAGAGCAACAGCAATAAGTTTTTTGACCTTAAAACTTATTTGACTTTAGGAAACTCCACAAAGTTAAAACAACAGCAAACAGAACAATTTGATTGGTTAATTATTTTCCAGATATCTGAGGAATAGTATAAAACAAGAGGTATCCATAATTTCAGATCAGGCTTCTCAGTGGTCCCCACCCAATACAACTCCAGTCATGAAGTGGATCACCCTCATTTGTCTGTTAATTAGCTCCTTTGTAATAGAATCAAGGATCATTTTCAAAAGAGATACAGGTAAGCCTTCAAATGCATTCATTGTTATTCCAATCCAAAGGCCTCCACCCTTCAAAAAATGTTAATTTTGCAGTAATACTTTTATGTAACTTTTGCGAAAAAACATTCTACTTTGAGGTTTTAACTTATTACATATTGTTATATTTTGTATTATAGAAGACCTGTTTTAATAAAAAAAACAGAGTATTTTGGACACATGGAAAATAGAAAAGATTATTAAAGCTGTTAACAATGAAATAGAAAACATATTTTACCATACAGAAGAACAAAAAATGCAATCATTTTAAAAAAAGTTCTGCCCTATTTTACTATATCCAGTTTGCACTCTGTACATGCTGTTCCCTTAATGTTATATTCATATATATTTATAATACTTAATTATGCCTTTCATGTAGATGCAGACCATCACAAGCATATTGCTGACCTGTACAATATATTGACTGAGCGGACCTTCAAAGGACTGTAAGAATTATATCTAAATATACGCAAATAACTTTTTTTTGTTAGTCTATGATTGTAATTGGATTAACCTTGCATTATATTCTGAAAGCATACATTTTTTAGTACATGATATCTGACTACAGATGAAGATTTTCTATTTGTTATTTGACTTTTTACAGTTTCCCCCCAAGCAGCATAGCTTTATTCTTTGGGGTGTTATTTTTTTATATGAATTGTATATACAGAAAGTGGATGAGATTACATTAATTTGAATGTCATCCTGTTGTATGAATTTTGTTTACATTGCTTTCTTATTAAAAAGTCAGCTATACTTCTTACTATTATTGACAATAGAATTAATACTTATAAATACTCCCTGTTTGGGATCCTTTGCTTATCATCTGTGCCATGTGGATTGTCCCCCCAAAGATGGAACACATTTCTCCTTCCACAGCACAATCTGTGATATGAAAGTAGGGAAATTACAGCTTTATTAGCATATTCAAAAGGATTTTATGCATCCTCACAGTATTAATGCTGGTTCTAGACCACTACCACCAGCCACAATTCACATCCAATTCCACATGACAACGGTTTTTTCACAAAATAATTCTCCATGTTTAGAATTGCTTTCCACATTCCCATTTGCCATATTTCAGTCCACATCATAAATAAACTCATTGGATATATGTTATCTGCACATAGTACTCCTTTCCCTAAAATACATTTATCTTAAGATAAATTAAGATTGGTTGTTAAAGTATTACTCACTAGCATACTTTTCTGTGTTTTCTTTGGATACTTTTCATTGCCTACTTTGAACAAGAGTTTCATATGGTGGATGAGTTCCTTATTCAGTATTATTATGTTTGCAGTACGTTGGCTATTGTTTCACAGAATCTCCAGAAATGTTCATTGGAGGAGCTGTCTAAACTGGTAAATGAAATTAATGACTTTGCCAAATCCTGTACAGGAAACGACAAAACTCCCGAGTGTGAAAAACCAATAGTGAGTATTTTTTTGGTATTTCTGGCATGTACTTTGCATATACTTGGATATTTAAATCCATATTTTAGTCTTACCCCTGTGGCTCATGTACTAAGTATGTTAGATAGTACCAGGGCCAGGTTTACAGTGTCTGTTAATGAACGATTTAGCTCAAAACATTTTGGTGTTTTAATCAAAGACTGAAAACTTCTTAGTAATAACACACAGAAATTAATGCATGGGAGTTGGGAGTTAAAGGAACAGTTCAGGGTAAAAATAAAAACTGGGTAAATAGATAGGCTGTGCAAAATAAAAAATGTTTCTAATATAGTTAGTTAGCCAAAAATGTAATATATTAAAGCTGGAGTGACTGGATGTCTCATATAACAGAATACAACACAACATCCTGCTTTTCAGCTCTCTTAATCTGAGTAAGTCAGCGACTTGAGGGGGGGCCACATGGGACATAAATGTTCAGTGAGTTTGCCATTGATCCTCAGCATTCAGCTCAGATTCAAAAGCAACAGTTATGACCCATGTGGCCCTCCCTCAAGTCATTGATTGGTTACTGCCTAGTAACCAGGGTAACCAGTCAGTGTAAACAAAAGAGAGCTGAAAAGCTGGGTTAGACTTACAGTCACTCCAGCCTTTATACATTACATTTTTGCCTAACTAACTATATTGAAAACATGTTTTATTTTGCACAGCCTATCTGTTTACCCAGTTTTTACTTTTATACTGAACAATTCCTTTAAGGGGTCAGACATATTTCAGTCAAGCCTGCCTTCCATCAGAGGGGCTTATTTTTCTTTGTGGCTCCTCTTGATTTATGAACCTGTATACAAAGAAAGTTTCTAAAATAATGGGAGATTCATGCTGTCCATGTGACCATAGATGTCTAGCGGAACTTGAGTCAGCTTGGACATAGACCAGGACAGTTTTTTATTCATCAAACTAAATAGCCCATATCTGATTCAGTGCAGTTCTAAAGTAAAAGTACCTTTACAAGATTTGAGTTGGGTGTTTGGTAAAACTAAGGAGCTTATTTATGAAAGGTCAAGTTTTTCCGAAAAATGTGTTTTTCCGAAAAATTTTCGAGGGTAGTTTCAAATCAAATTTTTGGAGGTTTTTTATGCCCTGAAGCAAAAAACCTAAATCCAAAACTGTTTAAAAGTCATTGGGTCCCTTGAACCATTTGTAGTTTTAGTTATTTGTAGTTTTTAGCCATTGTGATTTTCATGGGGTTTTCAGTGGTTTGTGCTCAATGGTTTTCGTCAATAACGCCAACTAACCCCCAAATGCATTAATTTGAGTTTTTTTTACATTCTCGTTTTTTCAAAATTAACAAGCAAATTTTTGATTTGTGAGTTTATTCGAGGTAGAAAAAAAACTCACAAACTCAACCTTTGATATATATAACCCCTATGTTTGGATTTGACCAATTAACTAAATTCACGATTTTTGAATGCTTGTGATCTTATTCTAAATTCCTTGAACACATTGTTGGTACAAATTTTGGGTTTTTTTATCTGGAAAACCATTGTTCAGAAAGGCAATTGAAACAAATCATTAAGTAAGCTAGCAAGAATCCATGTTGGTGGCAAAGTAATTATATTTATCTTATTAATGCACATTACTTTTGTATCCGAGACCCCAAGCATTCTGGTTAATAGATCTCATATCTGTGACAGAAATTGATAAAAACTGAAAACTGAAAACAGCTTGAAAGTCATTGCAGAAAGATGTGCTCTTGTTTTGCCACATTTCACACACTGCAGTGGTCATTTGTTACCCTTCACAGAACACTAAAGGGACACTTGAAATATGTTATTGTGCTGTTTTTTCACTATTTGAATTTCCTATTTTATAGGTCACCCTGTTTTATGACAAACTCTGTGCAGATCCAAAAGTGGGTGTTAATTATGAGTGGAGCAAAGAGTGCTGTTCTAAGCAAGATCCAGAGAGAGCACAGTGCTTTAGGGCACATAGAATTTTTGAACATAATCCAGTAAGAACTAATCCTGAGGAAACTTGCAAATTATTCAAAGAGCACCCTGATGATCTTCTCTCAGCGTAAGTATGAATAATTTATTTTATTTTTCCAAAATGTATGTTCTAATATGCAGACATATATTGTATACATTTCAAACTAAAACCTGCAGCTTATCCCTGGAATTGAAACAAAGGATGACATATGCATGCTTTCACTCTTCTCTGGAAAACTATTTTAATATTATAAAACAAATATGGCTATGAAAATTTTTATTAGCCATTACATTTGCCATTTTAAAACAGTTTTGCTGTAATTTTGAGTAATTCCAAAGTTTTTTAGCATTGTCGCAGATCACATGGAACAGAATTGCACATATTTCTAAGTTACAATAGTTGCCTTATATTTGCATTTTCTGTGTATTTTTCTTTAAGATCCAGTGAATAAATTGTGTCAGTACAATGTCTAATCTCAGTTGTTTAGTTAATCTGATAACGTGGAAAATCCTGCATTTTATTTTTTCCAGTAAATGATATCCATTTTCTTTTTTGCACTGTATTTAAAAGGCATGTGTGCTCAACTGAAACTAGACCAGAAAAAATACAATTAGATTTTTCAATAAATAGTTATTGTTACTCTAGTTTTTCATTCTTAGAAAATGTTTAATATGTCTATAGGTTCATCCATGAAGAGGCAAGAAACCACCCAGACCTTTATCCCCCAGCAGTACTATTATTAACACAGCAATATAGAAAACTTGTTGAACATTGTTGTGAAGAAGAAGACAAAGAAAAATGCTTTGCAGAAAAGGTATAGTGTGCAGAAAAAGTAGTTTACCAGTTCCATTTTAACTTGCTCATTTACTTTTTATTACAAGTTACTGTATATGCATGATTAATTTATGCAAGTTATATCGGTGATATTTGTTATGATATAAAGCTTTTTTTTTAATGCTGCTGTAATGTGGTTTGCTTACCCTAAAGGGAACCTATGGGGCTAAAAAAATTCCCCAAACCGAAGGTGCAGGCTGATTGAGCCAGCATTCTGGTTAGGGGTTCTAGTAGTTAAAAAAGAAAAATTAACAATTAAAATACATTGGATTCTTTATTTTCTTTGATAAAAATAAATACACACCACCAGCTGTTTGTTTTTGTTTTCAGAGTTGCACTTCTGCAACACATCCACATGGTGACATGCAGGATTGATTTTTTCTCTTTAGTTGTATCCAAACTTACAAAGAGTGGTTTGCAGTCCTAATTTCTGGCATGACCTCTTTCAGCTCAAGTTTTCCTATGGGCAATAACTCAACAACAACTAGAGATGCATATAATTCCAGCTGTGATATATTGGTCATAACAAAGTGCTAATAAGTTGTGATGATTACTATATTGTGAAAAGATTTGCCTTATGCTTAATATTGTAATTCACTTTATTTTTGTTGAGGAATATTTGTTTCTGTCATTTTGTCCCAACAAAAGAATAAATAGCTCAACAGGCTTTAGGTGCCAAGCATTTTATGCTATTCAAAAACCTGATTTGGGAGAAAAAAACAATCATCAGGAAGCCAGGGTTTTTGGTTGCTGAAACCACACACATGATTTTAGTACACGATTGATCAAGCCTTGCAGACTTGACCTTAGTAAAATGGCCCTGAAGTGTTAACCAGTGTTTTACAATGAGATTTGCAGTATTTAAGTTTTCCTCCTATGATGCCTTTTTTTTCATTTCCTTTTTAGATGAAGGAACTTATGAAACACAGTCATTCCATTCAAGATAAGCAAAAACATTTCTGTTGGATTGTGAATAATTATCCTGAAAAAGTTATTATAGCACAGTAAGTTGCTATCTATACTGATGTGATTTGTTGCCTGTATATTCACTTGATATTTGGGCTCTTATGGGATATTTGGGCCCATACATAGTGTTGTAGTAAGGGTGGCCACAGACGCAGAGATCTGCTCGTTTGGCGATGTCACCAAACAAGCGGATCTCTCCCCGATATGCCCACATTAAAGTGGGCAATATCTCGTTGATCCGATCATGGGCCCTAGGGCCCAATGATCAGATCATAATGCATCCAAAAAGGGAGGTCAAATTGTAGAACCGCATACATGCACAGATGCGGCTGCGATCCGCCGGCATTTTTTTACTTTCCCGATCGAGATCTGGCCGACTTTCAGCCAGATATCATTTGGGGAAGCCCGTCGGATGGCCCCACATATGGGCCAATAAGCTGCCAGGAAGCTTTTATTGGCCCATGTATGCTAGACCTTAAGATCAACAATGTGCCTGAAAATTATGTCTGTGCTACTGCACTATTCACATTATGTTTTGTATTAGTATTAGTAAATTAGTGTTAACTGAAAACTTTAAGAGGAACATTTGAAAAATTATCAATCCTTGAATTAGTATATATTGATTTCTCATAATATCTAGTTAGAAACTGGCATATCAGTAAACCCTGTTTGACATGCCTTTCATTGTGTGTATCTGTTCTTTTCTTATTCTTATTGTATTTCAGTAATTTGGTCAGAGTGAGCCACAGATATCCTAAGCCTGATTTCAAGCTTGCCCATAAATTTACAGAGGAGATTACACACTTCATTAAGGATTGTTGTCATGGGGACATGTTTGAATGCATGACTGAGAGGGTAAGCAATTCTGGACAATAACATCCTATTGGATAACATCAGGCTACTAAATTGATATATAGATCACACTCTCTAGCTATATACTTTCAGTTATCTAACTTGACCTTATGCAGTCAGAATACAAATAAAGGGAAGGTATATAAAGTCTTTCCAATTACAAAAACATTTAAATCCTATCTACTTGCGGTGGAATGGGGTGCTATGAAAGTGAAAGCACATGCAGGGCCTGGCCAAACATGTGGTGCACCCAAAGCACAACCACTGTCTCTTGGAGTTCTTTATAAGAAAAGACACAGACCAGACCTTTTAAAGGAATAATTATTTTAGCTGCCTAATGCAAAATACTACCCTTTGGCATATTTGCCAATTAGTATATTCTATACGACCTCTGTATATAGTTTAGCAGTATTGCAGTCAGTGTGTCAGCTTGCACCCAAAGTCCTCATTAACTTGGAAGTTACATTTGTCCTCTATGCAAAAATCTGAAAAATCTGTGAAACTTTCTCCCACTATAGCTGGAGCTTTCTGATCATACCTGTCAACATAAAGATGAGCTATCAACAAAACTTGAAAAATGCTGCAACCTGCCTTTGCTTGAGCGTACACACTGCATTGTCACCTTGGAAAATGATGATGTTCCTGCTGAATTGTCTAAGCCAATTACAGAATTTACAGAGGACCCTCATGTGTGCGAGAAGTATGCTGAGAATAAAGAAGTTTTCTTAGGAAGGTAAAGATAATATGTTTCCTTTCTAGAGATCAGAACATTTTTATGTAAAAGTTTATCTTGTATATAGTTTACAAGTATCGTTTATAACAGATTATGTACTGCATACTAAAGTAGTGCAAAACCAAATAGGAATATATGACCCAACAAAGAATTATTTTTTGATAAAACTGAAAACTACAAGATGCAGCCTGAGCTCAGCTTTTAGTGGCTAGACAAAGTTCATACAGTATGCTGGTTGAAATGTTGATATTTACTCATATCCTGGTAATGCTCACTGTAATAGCCTGCATCCAAAAAATGAATATGCAATTTTGTCAGACTTAAAAATATGAAGTTACAGACTGATGTTTTAGTAGTTAAATTCAGAGGTGTCCTTCCAACAGCCCTGTTACTGTTGAACTACAGTAATGGATTTCTGCATTGCCTAGGAAACTTCAGTTCTATCAATGACAGACATTTAAGTTATATTTCAGCATTCAAAGTAATGTTGCCTTAAAATAGAATTTGTAATGTATTTGTAACATGGTGTTGAGTATAAACAGCCATTATATGTTCAATATTAATTCACATTGCATTCAATATTATAGAACATTTAGGTTTTACCTGTACTATATTTACATTATTATTTTATGCACAATTAATTATGCATGTGTTTTTTTAGATACCTCCATACTGTGTCAAGAAAACACCAGGAATTATCTATTGAATTCCTTTTGCAATCTGCAAAAGAATTTGAATCTTTGCTTAACAAGTGCTGCAAAACAGACAATCCCCATGAATGCTACAAGGATGGCGTAGGTTCCATTTACTGTTTAAAACTTAAGTATGTACTTAAGCTGACCTTAGTGTGGTATGTAAATCTGTAGGTAGCCCTGTTATTACATGGAGTACTGCAAAGCAATACCTTACTATACAACTGAACCCCAAATGTTATTTTTCATTATTTGCTAAGAAATTATATTTCTGACAACAGTGCTACCTGTATATATAAGCAACAGGCATGTTTCACCAAAAATTGTAGAAAAAAAATATAAACCTATAAAATTTTGCCAAAATCTTACCGAAGGCATTGGAATTAATGGGAAGGTGAATTATTATTATATTGCAGTTATGGCTATTTTAAATCTGCAACAGTTTATACACTGAACTAACTTGTTAGAGAGTTCTTTTCCTACAGAAGGAGGAGTGCTCTGATACAATTTGTTGATACATAAGGAAAAGGGTGCATTATCATGACTTTTTATTCTCCAAAACAAGTATATGGTGATTTTTGCAGTAAATTATGCTGCAAACCTGTATCGTGTGAAAAAAGTTCCCTAACTGGAATTTTGATTTACATCTATTTTCTTCTGTCATATTAGCCTGAGAAGTTTATGAATGAAGCCAAGGAGAGATTTGCACATTTGAAACAAAACTGTGATGCTCTGCATGAACATGGTGAATACCTCTTTGAAATTGAGTAAGTTTTACAGATACTGATATATATATATATATATATATATATATATATATATATAATGTTCGGAAGGTACCTGCACTCTTACAATGTTGTAGTCTGGGTGCTTGGTCAAATCTTGCATATAATCTGTAAATGGACCAGCACACCAGTTTTTCATTCAAAGTGATTTATTTCAGTGTCACTCACGTGTCCAATGTTTTGGCCCACATTGGGGCCTTTATCAAGGATAAAGGCCCCAATGTGGGCCAAAACGTTGGACACGTGAGTGACACTGAAATAAATCACTTTGAATGAAAAACTGGTGTGCTGGTCCATTTACAGCTTATATATATATATATATATTCAGTTAAAATGACTGTACTGGCAAGGGCCTTGTAGCTTGCCTATAGCATACCCTAGATGGGGGCAGTTACAGATTAGTATTTGCGTTTATATGGAAATGAGAAAAGTCCAGGGTCAATAGAAGAATGAGAAATGGAGTCTAGGTGTACTGGACTTATTGAAAAGAGCTTTAGATAACAGAAATACAAATATGGTATATGGTGACTATAGTATTTAAATCAATTAAATTGAGCAAATTCTTTATCTGCAAGAAAAGCTGTTACATTTTAAGGTGTATCCCATGCAGAATTTCCTGTTTATTCTGCAATAAAATAATATACAAATGCTCACCCTGAAAAGATCTATAACTTTTTCAATCTTCATTCTTAATTAGAGGTTGAACTTTGTTTACAATTTTACACAATTTCTATAATTGATTAAATCGCAAAAAGACCATGGCTATTTAGACTCTATGGGGGCATGTTTACTTACATTGGACTTACTTACATTGGAGATATCAGGAGAGATTTCTGGAGATGCTACTCATGGCAATCAATCAGCAAACTATAAGTAAGAAAAAAAATGCAAACATCTGTTTGGTTTCTATGGACAACATCTCCAGAAATATCTCCAGATATTTATCTCCATTGTTAGTAAACATGCCCCTCTATTTTGCAAAACGAACCTGGATCTTCCACCATGAGGCTATTATGCCACCAACAAACGTATATTTAGTTAACAATCACATTTCCTTTATACCTGTTTCTTGAATATTGAAAAATGTATAAAAAATAGCAATGATTCTTGATGCAAATATGATGGCAATAAAAATGCATTTATTACATAACATAAACTTTTTTCTGGTTTCAGATTGCTCAAAAGATACACCAAGAAAATACCCCAATTGTCAGATGTTAAGTTGATTGAATTAGCACATCAAATGGCAGATATTGGTGAACACTGCTGTGCCGTACCTGAAACTCAGAGAATGCCATGTGCAGAAGGAGACGTATGTATATAATGTTTATGTTCTGCTTAGATTAGTGCATACCTTTCTCTTTCTGTATAACTTGTTTTTCTAAACCAGCAATGCAGTTTGCAATGTGCTACGGACAAGTAGCATGGTTCAGGTGTTTGCAGGAGAAATAAAAAATTTTGGTTGAGTAAACACAAATAAATTATTTATGTCTGTAAAACACTAAAGAAAAAAATCAGTCTGCTGCAAAGATAAAAAAATATGTTCTTAATATTTGTCAATAATATAAATGTGAAAATAGTTTTCACGAAGTTTTTTTTTTATATTAACTCTGTAATATGGCCAGTAAATCATTTATAATAGCTGACATTTATGATTAATTAACAAACCTGTTCTTAACGTACCAACAGTGTGTTGATATTGAAGTTATATTTTTTTACTTCCTTTTAAAGCTCACCATGCTCATTGGACAGATGTGTGATAGTCAAAAGAAGGTATTTTTAAATGACCAGGTTGCCCACTGCTGCAGTGACTCATATTCTGGGATGCGTTCATGCTTTACTGCACTTGGACCAGATGAGCACTATGTACCACCCCCAGTAACTGATGACACATTTCACTTTGACGACAAGATATGCACTGCTAATGAAAAAGAACAACAGCATATCAAACAGAAGTAAATATCTCTAATTTCCCATTTTTTTGTTATTACTTTTTGATGTAATTATGCCAGCCAAAGAAGTCAATGGAGATCCTTGAAGGCTGTAAAGCATAAAGTCATCGTGGGTGCAACACCCGGCTCAAATGCTTTCAGCTGGAAAATTCTGCCTTTGAAGGTCATTTTGAGGATGAGTGTGAATGTCAAAGAATGAATATAGGGTATTGTGCCTGGTTCCTTGTTTAAGCCTGGTTATTACTTACTAGACATTAAGCCCGTTAAATTAACGGGCGCTAGAACATATGTAGTCAAACATTTATAAAAACAGAATTGTTGTAGGCGAATTTTCGCCTGTGCTACGCAAATTCACTAACGTGCGAATTTACACTCTGGTCGGCGAACGGTAACGTATTTACGTTTTTCAGACTATCACACACAATGCTAAAACACACCACAGCGTAAGGGTGCGAAGTTGCGCGTCTATCTACTTTGCTAGCATAAATTATCACTCAATGGGAATTGAACACTAAAAGCATTGGTTAGAGGCAATCATCTTACACACTTCTCTACAGGTTTCCACTTCATCATTACTAAGTATTGGTACTGATAGCATTAGCTGGTGATTGGCGACCTCTAGTGGCCAAAACTGGTAAATTCGTTCTGTCGGCACATGCGCAGTAGCAAATTCCATGGACACAGGGACTGGACGCAGAGACACTTCAACTTTATTATATAGGATACAGTTGGAGAATAACAGTGTAAAAAGGGTTTGCATTGCCTCCTCATATTTATTGTGTATTAATGGAAGACAATAGTGGCTAACTAATTTATAGAAGAGGAAGCTAATGATGTGAAGATTACAATGTATTAATATCTACATTACACCTATATCAGTCTGTATTAACAATGAAATAATTGCAAATTATGCATTATTCAATATAGATTATAAAGAGGCTGTGTATGATGTGTGTGTGTCTATGTATATGTGTGTGTGTGTATGTGTGTGTGTGTGTGTGTGTGTGTGTGTGTGTGAAAACATCAGTTACATTACCATATATACTTTTCCCCTATGTCCATTACTTAAATTTGCTTGCTTTAAAATTACCAGGTTTAAAGTATTAACATTCACCTTTGTAATAACATAGATAATTGGTTTAGTTTTAGCTTTTATTTTATTGTGTTCATTTATTATGGTATTTTAAATGTTTGCCTTCCTATTCTACATCTTTAAAGCTCACAGTTATAATTTTTCTATTTCTGTATCGGAGTTTGTCAATAAACCACTGTCTAATTTTTAATGAAAATATAGGCACAAAGAATAACATGGGTAATCAGTGTATGGCAATGTAAAGGCCTAGTCCTCTACAACTTGTGCAAATAGCTTTGATAATTATTTTCATATATATATATATTCTTTTTCTTTGTTTACAGATTCCTTGTGAAACTTATTAAAGTTAGTCCTAAAATGGAAAACAATCACATTGATGAATGTTCTGCTGAATTCCTTAAGATGGTACAGAAATGCTGTACTGCAGAAGAACACCAGACATGCTTTGATACAGAGGTATGGCAACACTCTTGTGTTCTTTGTATCATGAAAACAACACATGCTGAATGTGTTCAATGTTCAATTGATATCCTCTTCCTTCAACCAAATTTTGCCTATGTATTATCTCACTTATTATCTTATTCATCCCGCAGAAACCAATACTGATTGAACACTGTCAAAAACTCCATCCATAAGAGCAAAGACCAGGTAAGGTTAAATTAGATTAGTGAACATGAATAGAGTATTCTATGGGGCAAATTATAAAGAACAAGCAATTAAAAATTTGTCTAAAAAACTGCATTAAAAGGGGATGTAAAGGCAAATATATCTAATCCCATTTTTATTTTCTTTAATGAAAAATAAATCTATCTCCAATGTATTTTATTTAAAAAATGTGTACCATTTTTATAAGAAACTGTAATGCAGTAAAATTTCCCCTTCATTTTACTAATTCTGACTGCTGTAGATAGGAAACTTCAGATGGTCCCTAGCTGCTCTGCAGGAAAGCAATAATACTTTCAAACAGCAGGAGGGAGCCCCTCTCTCCTAACTTCCCAGAACTCAAGCAGCTTTGTTTGTTTCCCTGTAGAGCAGCTGGCAACCGTCTAGAGGTTCTTATCTGCAGACCCAGTGCAGTCTGCATATTCTGATTATTAATCAATTTTGCTGTATCGGCTCCTGAAGCACTAAGCATGGCCTTGATCCTGTAAATATGTTTAAGATAGTTATAAGATGATGACCCCTTGTGGCCAACTTTGAAAGCAGTCTCCTTATACCTTGTGAAGCAACTTCAGGTGACTTCAGAAAAGGAAGTGCTCTGAGTGCCATCCCACTGGCGATTTAGAATCTAGCCGGCGGGAAGGCTTTTCGGGGAGATTAGTTACCCGAAGAAGTCGACTAAATCTCCCCCAATAGCTTTGTGTCCTGTGCCCTAAATCATTTGTTTAATTAGGCTTCTGGTGCAGTAAGTTTATGCTTAGAATACAAAATACAGCATATTTAATCATGTACATACTCACAGATACAGTATATAACAACAATAATAAGCAATGTGCTTATTAAGATGTGCAGAATATGGCTGAATGGGTTGAATTTTGAGAGGCAGAATTCCATTAGGAGTGTTACAGAAAGGGGAATGACATTGAATAAAGGATGTAAAAGTCTGAAGAGAGCAAATTGTGGATTTGGAATAGCAGTTGCTCTACTGAAATATAAATACAATATAAATATTACTTATAAAAAACTGCTGAAGTGTTTTGCATTGTGTCAACATTTTTATTATTCAGTTCTGATTAACTACATGTTTAGCATTTTCTATTAATTAGAACAACTTTACTATCACCAGCCCATCATACATTTGCCTAAGTTTAACACTTTCTCTTTTGTTATGCAGCCTTGAAACTGACTGAGGAACATCTTCCGTCTCTCAAACACAGGAAAAAAGTTTCCTTCAGCTTAAAAGAACATTTGCTCAGAGCATTCAACTGTTTGTTGCAATAAAAAAAGTGTTAAAAAGAGAAGCGAAAATGTTGTCTGTTGTCTCAGTGTCATATACATGCCAGAACTATGTGGTTTACATATTTTAATCCGATCCCTTTTTACCCAGAAAATTAAACATCAGTTAGATAAAAAGGCACATAAGAACAAAATGCGACACCCCAACTGAAAAGTAGGACCAGTACAGTGCGTTTCTATCTGTGTGGTATATTTATTGGGCATTTAACTGGATAGGTGTTTGGGAAGATGCTTTATAGCAGCACTCAATAGATAGGATAAATAATGAATATTTGCTCTGAAACAATCACATTTTATTTTGTTATGAAATCTCCATACTCTAGTATAATAGTTATAAATATGTGTGAATAATAGTAGTTATATTAATAATTATAATACTGTTGATACAGCATTAGTCCCAATCAAATCCATTCCATTTGGGCCTGTCTTTCAATGAAGAGAAATATTTACAATACAAATATGGCAGCTAGCAAAAAAAATACTAATTAACATAATGTGGGTCTGATAATCATCAACATATTGAAAACTGCAGCTTTTACATGGCAGAGTGTATACATTAAAAACAGGCTTCACATTACATAGTCCATAGTACAAGGTATGGTATCCCTGGAAACTGGTTATTCTGAAATCACCAAATTATTGGAAGACCAACTCCCATAGAGTCCCTTATAAGAAAGTAATTCTAATTTTTAAAAATTATTACTTTTTTCTCTGTAGTAATAAAACAGTCCCTTTACTTGATCATATCCAAGCTGCGTGAATCCACATTAGTGGCAAATCTTATTCTGTTGAATTCATGACTATGGCTATGGAGATCCAAACTACAGAAACATCCCTTATCTGGAAAAGCCCCAAGAATTCCACATAATAAATCCTACACCTGTGTTATATTATATGTGCTGTTTCCAGCAGTCTGGGAAGTATTGTTTTGCACATCATTTATGACCAACATTTACAAATGCAGCAGAGGCTTCTTTTCTTTACAGTATTGTTATATTCAACTGACAAACACCTTTCCCCAAGCTAAATAATTTCAATTCTGAATAATGAGAACTATTCAGAAACATAATCCAATGGACAGTGCTGGGCCGCTATAAACTGGTCACCAGTTTGAATCCACTTGTACACTAGAGGTCTTTTCTACATGGGTGTCAGGATGCACTAGGTGAATGGTGATTACTGATGCTCATTTCAGTACTTTATTTTATTTTACTCAGTGTGTACAGTTTTGCAGTTACCACGGACACTATGTTGCCTTTATATTACAAAGCATTCTACAGTTACATGCACATTCTTCTTGAGGGAATTATAGCCACAGATGCTAAACTGGTGTAAATAAAATGAAGGCATGTGTAAATAGACCTACATTACTGCCCTACTCCAATATCACTAGGGGCATGATTGTGTACAGTTTCCTAATCAGTGCAAAATGTTGTGCCCAAATGTCTGACACTACATTTTGTAACAACAATAGATTTCATTGTGAAGCTCTCATTACGGAAACTCTTTTACTTAATTGCTTTTTTTCCTTTGAAAATATTTTTTGTAAAAGTATATAAAACTTTCTACCATTCCTATAGGTGGATTACACTACCCCTGGTAGTTACTCCACTGGTAAGGGGGACTGTACCCACATTAGCAGTCATTCTGCTTCCTTCCTCCTGCCTGATGCTGTTCCATTCAGCCACTCTCTCTCCCCCTCCATGCACACACAGGTAAGTTGGCAGGATAATAAGATGTAGAAGGTCCTGAAACTATTTGAGGTAGACCAGCTGCTTACTCACTTACTTACTCCATTGTGGCTTGTTTGTATAGACTATGGAAATCAACACTCTGGCTGGAGCCTAGAATGCTATCTATATAATACCGTAGAGTAAAAGGGAACTGAGAGAGGAAGGGCTACTGAAGAGGAGGAAGTTTGAATTGTTTTACACCAGTTGAAGACGTAGTTCTATAGATGCTACGGCACTCTGCAGTAATCATAATTTTGGCCAGGTCTTAAAAAACATACACTTAGGGGCAAATTTACTATTATTCCCATCAAATGCTTATCGAATTGTTTTAGACTATCATTTTGCTTGATATCTGATTTCTCAATGAATTTGTACGATCAGATACCGATCGTTCGATTTCACTAATAAATCGTGAAATTTCATTCGAGCGTCCGAAAATTTTTTATGATTCAAAGGATCGAACGCTCAGATCGTACAAATGGTATTAGAGCAGGACTTAGCCTCAGAAGCCCAAGGGGGAGCTTCCCAAAGGCTTCTATTACAATTCAGTAGGTTCAATATGGCAAAGTAGGCAGTCGAATCAATTTAAAATTTTGATTCCTACGATCATTGAATGATCGAATTATCGAATATCCGATCATTCAATCTATTCGATATTCAATATTCGTAAATCGAAGAGGCCAAAATTGCATATCCGATTTCACGAAAAATTTGTACGATCGGTATTCGATCGAATTCGATCGAACTTCGATCATTTCACGTGAATTTCGTAAATCGGCCCCTTAATGACCTTTGTACCATCAGGCTGCTGGCATGTCATGGCATGTTATTTATTGTACATTTTTATAAATTCCCTTTTCTAAGAGATTGTTGTTATACCCATGTGATTTTATTTAGATATAGGATCGGCTCAATAAAAGAGCTCAGCTGTATATTCCTTTATGTGATTGCTATACCGCAACATATGAAAATAACACACGTATGGCAGTTGAGGAGGACAGGGCTGGCTTGGGTGGTTTGACACTGCGCTCTGCACAAGTTGCAGATTGCAACCCTAGCCTGAGTAGTCACACACTATTGCACTTCTGCCTGGGATCAAATTAGATAGTCTTTCTGATTTTAAATCAGTCCTGTAATATATGTGGGTCAATGAATTATGTCTCCATATTTTATTTAATTCATATTCACAGTGAATGATTAATTATTAAAAACACATGATGTAATCATTTATTTGAAATAATAATATTCCAAGCATTTTCAGGTTTAATGTCTGTAACCTGAATAGGAGACAATGTATTTCCATCAGCTTTGCAAAATATTCATAAGAGCCATCAATTATATTAAAATTCCTTTTTCATAACCCACCTTCTCCCATATGAATGAAATATAAGAACCAATTGGGTTTCTTCCAGTCTTTATAGGTCTTATTTCTACTGTGGTACATTTCACATGTATTTGTTTTATGCGTGGTATGAAGCTGTTAACATTGTTGGCTTTTCTTAGTAAATTCTTTGGTATTTCTTCACTTCCTTCTTCATCAGGCAGTGGCCTTTTCATGCACTTTTGCTTCTTCTGTCTTTCATCTGTGCTTTCTGAAATCTACATAAATAAATAAAAAAAATTAAACATCTAATCTGGCTTCATAATGTCATGATTTTAAAAGGTACATTTCTGGGGCCACACATGAAATACACAAAAACGTTTGATTTGTAAAGAGAGAGAAGTAAAGAAAATGCACTACAATACCAGTTGGATAACCATATGGAACTATACACTGGAATATGGGACACCTGGATTTTAAATAGACTTATTATATTATAATTACTACTAAGTGGGCAATGGGGAGGGTCCCCCTCCTGCCTACACCTATATCGTTTGCAACATGACGTTTTCTTGGGAACTAATCATTTCAAGCTGGGCCGCATTCATATCCATCCTGGGCCGCATTCATATCCATCCTGGGCCGCAGGTTGGACACCCCTGTTTTAAATATTAAGGTTTAAGAAACAGGCAGGTACTGCTAATCTAGCAAAACTTTACAATCAAATTTAAATATATATGATTTGTTTAGTTACCTGAAACACAGGTTTGGCAAGTGGAATAATAAACCTTGCTGTCTGGCTTGTATTTGCTTGCTGGGAGCTAGCTGTTGCTATAGGAATAAAAGATGGTGATTTGATGTACAGTGTGTTCTTTTTAGGACCCTTTCTTTTACTTCCATTTCTGATCTGTTTGGCACCAGTGTATTATCTCTTGTTGTTTGCTAAACAACTAAAAGTGCTGATTATTTGAAAAATTTACCTTGAATAAGGGAGATCTGTCTAATTTAATCCTCTTTATGTCTTCTGGCTGGATGTTTATTGGCTTTTGAAGACTTGAACTTGCTATGGGGAAAGTAGATGGTGTCTTGCTAGATTTAATATTAGGGAATGGGCTTTTAAGGCCCTTTCCTTTACTTTTCTCATTTTTGTTTTGTACCATTATTTCCTCTTTTGTCTTTTTTTGGGGGGGAATTTGCTATGACAGAATAAATGTGTTAGTTGCATAACGTATCAGTACTCATAGAAACATTTTACATTAGTTCCTCAGCTAAACTCTTGATACAGCAACATCTATTAAAAAATAAAAACTTGATGCAACTATTAATGAATCCTTAAAAGAAAACTATACTCCGAGCAACAGATAGTTTATATCAAATTAAGTGACATATTAAAAAATCTTACAAATCTGGTATATATATTTAAGTAAATATTGCCCTTTTACATCTCTTGCGTTGAACCACCATTTCATGATGGTCTGTGTGCTGCCTCAGAGATCACCTGACCAGAAATATTTCAACTCTAACTGTAACAGGAAGAAGTGTTGAAGCAAAAGACACAACTCTGTCTGTTAATTGGCTCATGTGACCTAACTTTATAGTTTGTTTGGTATGTTTGTGTGCACCGTTGAATCATACGATCCCAGGAGCCTGTCCTTATTTTTTAAAATGGCTATTTTCTATTTATGATTACCCAATGGCACATGTTACTAAAAAAGTATATTATTATGAAAATGGTTCATTTACATGAAGCAGGGTTTTACATATGAGTTGTTTTATGCAATATCTTTTTATAGAGACCTACATTGTAAATTACCTTGACCATAAGGTATGTCCCCAATCCTGCTGATTTGCTGCTGATTTGATTTTGATTGGCTTATGAGAATTCAAAGTAGCTTGTGTGGAAGTAGCTGGTTCTCTTGTTTTCTGGTCATCATTGGATCTTTAAATCAAAAAAGAATGGATAGGCTACCATCTGCAATAAGTGGACATAAGAGAAAATAATTTATACTATTCATCAGACTACTTTTATACTATACTATATGTATAATGAGGTATTTGGCAATGTTATTTCTGTTAGCAAAGAATACCTAACAAACAGTAGAACCCCCATTTTATATCCCCTGATTTTTGGATCTGTTTCTCCCTTAATTTCTATGTGCTAGGTCTTTTGGCTCTCCTTTTTTGATGCAAATTGATAAATTAGTTAAAATTGGGGAAGGGAGTTTGGTCAAATTTCTTTTCAGAAAAAAATTTGATTTATTTGAGTTTTGTAAACCTGGCCATAGACACAAAGATCCAATCGTTTGAATCCTTGAACGATCGGACTTCCCATCTCCCAACCTGTCACTAACCTTCAGATCAAATAAAGTAGTAAAAAGCACAGATTAGCTGATGTTCTGCCCCTACAAGGATCGTACGAAAGTTGTGCCCTACAAAACCTAGTGACTAGTGATGGGCGAATCTCCCGAGATTTGGTTCGCCGAAAAATGAGCGAATTTCCTGAGAAATTCGCAAATTGGCGAAAAATTCTCGAAACGAGTCGCGGGACGCTTTTGACGCGCGTCACATCAACTTTGGCGCATCGTTTCCGACACGCGTCGCGTCGTTTCCGACGCACGTCGTGTCGTTTTCGGCTCGTCGCGTCAGAAATGACGCGCGACTCGTTTTTCCAGCGAATTTTCGTCAAGGGAAATTTCGCTGGCGATTCGCGAATTTATTCGCCAGCGGCGAATCGCAGGAATTCGTAGCAAATTCGCCCCATGCGAATAAATTCGCCCATCACAATCTGTGATTATTGGGAACTTTGCAGTGCTTGTGTGGGTTAGCTGTGGTCAAATTGTGGTTAGGTGTGGTTTACTGGCGCCACCACATCTGGGGGCGTCAAATGGGCTGGAGTTGTGATTGGTGCCATCTTGAGTCTCAGAGGAACATTGAAATCTTCACACATGCTCTGCCCCTGCAGGTTCTCCACTTAGGCTTAGTTGATATTGGGTGAGAAAAGAAGCCCTACTGAAGTGTTTTAAATGCAGATATGGACAGACATTGTGTGTTTCGCCATGCTCTGTTGTTACATTTTAAACATTTTAATCACAGGTTAAGTCTGCCTCAACCAACATAAACCTTATGTGCTAGTTCTGAACCTGGAAAATGATGAACAGATATACAAATTATATTTTCCATAACCAGACCAGATGTAAAGTGGCTTCAAGAGATGGTTAAACCCACAGCCTTTGCTGAATGTACAAAGTATATGCTCAGGGGCTTACATTTCATAATAGCCACCAATGATTCTGCTCATCCGATTTCTTATGGGCTGGCACTTCCCTGATTTGTTGTATTAATTAAGAAAAGTATCTCCTCTGCTATAACTTTATAAGGTACAATGTACCAAGACTAAGACATTTAAAGGAATTGTTCAGTATAAAAGTAAAAACTGGGTAAATAGAGAGGCTGTGCAAAATAAAACATGTTTTCAATATATTTAGTTAGGCAAAAATGTAATGTATAAAGGCTGGAGTGACTGTAAAGCTCCTCATAGACGCAACGATCTTTCCCTGCCGAACTAACGATCTTAGGGAAGTCCGACCAATCTGTCAAATTATCGCACGGTTAGTGGGATACGAACGATTGCACATCTTGCGGTCTGAAGATTGAACGGCCAGGTTAGAAAGTCTTTATCGGTCCCCATGCAATCTACCTATGTTTGCAGGGCCAAGCAGGCTACGACCCTTCAGTTTTGCTGGCAATATCGTCTGGAATGGTCTTTTTAGTTGATGGACACATTGGAAATCGTTTTAAGACAATCGTGGTCTCACGATAACCATTGGATCTTTCAAAAATCTTTACATCTATGGCCAGCTTAAGTCTAACATAACAGCACAGAACACTACTTCTTGCTTTTCAGCTCTCTTTTGTTTACACTGACTGGTTACCCTGGTTATCAGGCAGTAACCAATCAGTGAATTGAGGGAGGGCCACATGGGTCATAATTGTTGCTTTTGAATCTGAGCTGAATGCTGAGGATCAATTGCAAACTCACTGAACAGTTATGTCCCATGTGGCCCCGTCAGGACGAAATGGCGGAAGAGATTTGTAGAAGGACCTCTCCTACACCTCCCACTGAGGAAGAACAGGCACTGAAGATTTAAACAGGACTGCCCCTAGTGGAGGAGTGGCAGGAGTGCCGGAAATGTCCAGATAGCTGTAATCAGTAAGCGTTAGGCAGAAGAATAATCAAAGCAGGCCGAGGTCAGGTCAAGTAGAGATAGCAGCAGGATCCAGAAAAACAGGCCGAGTCGCAGGTAGATGATAAATTCAATCAGGTAGATGATAGCTTAGTGTCTCACTGGAGCAATGATCCCTTCGCAAGGAATTCATACAATTGGCGTCTATTTATATCCCTTGCGCATGCCACAAATTTGACGCCCGCGATGTAACGCCTGCAACGTGAAGTGACGCGTGCATTGATGCCCGCGACTTAATGCCTGCGGTGTAATGTGACACGCGCGCATTGGCGCCCGCGAGGTAACACCTGCGACGTGACGCATACGCATCGGCACCCGCGACGAGACGCTCCAGAGACACCATCTTGAGGAAGGGCAGAGGTAAGTTCCTTACACCCCCCTTCAAGTCGCTGACTAACTCAGATTTAGAGAGCTGAAAAGCAGGATGTTGTGTTGTATTCTGTTATTTTAGACATCCACTATTTTTTTATTTTGTACAGCCTATCTATTTACCCAGTTTTTATTTTTACCCTGAACTGTTCCTTTAATGGTAAGGCCTCTATTAAAGGGATAGGCTTGAGAGTGATATTACCATAGAAACTGAGCATCCCTTCATTGTGGAATCCTTCTTCTGCTGAAAAGCAAAAATTTGTTAATTATGGAGATGGCACATTTGAAGGAGATATAATGGGTTTTATACTTAGGATGTTTAAAGGAAAACTATACCCCCAGAACAATGTTGGTCTCTATAAAAATATATTGAATAAAATAGCTCATGTGTAAAACCCTGCTTCATGCAAATAAACCATTTTCATAATAAGGTACTTTTAATAAGTATGTGCCATTGGGTAATCATAAATATAAAATTGTAATTTTAAAAAATAAGAGCCACCACCCAGGATCCTAGGATTCACGATGCACACAAACGAAACCAAACAAACATACATGTTAGGTCACATGAGCCAATTAATAGGAGTTCTGTCTTTTGCTTCCACACTTTTTCCTGTTACAGTTAGAGTTGTAGTATTTCTGGTCAGGTGATCTCTGAGGCAGCACACAGACCATAATGAAAATTGTGGTTCAAGGCAAGAGATATAAAAGCGCAATTTTTACTTAAGAAAAGGAAAGGCAAACCATAAATAGGCTTCTATGCAAAGTATTGTGGACATAGAACTTACTTACCATTTCCTCCCTGGTCTCATCTAGAAGCAGTTACGCTCATAGGAAGACTGCAGCATGTGACTCGAATGACATCACACTTTTCACTGTCTTCTTCTTTCCCGATGCCAGAGGCAGCCTTGAGCATTATTTAGATCAACTGCACCTGTGGGCCTCTATCTTAATCATGAGGATGTGCATTCAAATCTGGATATGCACACGTCATCACCCTATAGCACGCGCCCGTTACCCAATCGCATTCAAAACTTCCAGTAATAGGAGACTCACAAGCTGTAATTATAGTTAGTACAGCAAACACTCAGCATCTGGCGCTTGCGGTGCGCTGCAAGGGGACACTACCACGACTGAGCTGCTGGCGCTGTTTTGTACTGAGTGCTACGTCAGTAGTGACACACTTCTGGGGACAACTATTTTTTTTTGGTAATAATATAATATAATATTTTTTTTAGCAATAATAGTTCGCTACCCAACTAAGATGGCGCCTACCAAACTAAATAAGCAATCCAAACAAGGAGATGGATTCTACCCAATTAGAATGGCCTAAGTGACTTTCTACCATAGTGAATTTGGATGTCTTTGGGAGTACAATAGAGAAAGATAGGTATTGATTTTTTTCCTTTCCTTCTCCTTACAATATATTTTCCAGTTTGGTAAGATTCTTTAATGTGTTATTTGATTCAGTCCATCATGTTCAAGAGCAAACTTACCTATTGCCATAGGGCTACTATACATACCACTAACATTGTGAAAAAGGTTGAAGATTTGTACACCCAGCCTACCAAATTTTATAAACCTTATTAATATATCTATTTTTGCTATGCTAGCAGCATTAAAGGGGTGTTAAAAAATATTAAATATTACCAGTGAAAATATAGAAAAGCCTTGTAAGGTTAGAACAAGGACAGTTAGAATTATAACAGGCTATTTTGGACTCAGCATACTGTATTATTGGTCAAATTGAGATTTAGGGCACAAGTCTACAAATACACTAGTATAAATAAAGCTCTGTTTGCATAACCTTTTATTCAGTAACTACTAATGATTTAGCACTTTTCCCCTATAATTTACAAGGACTTTCAAAGAGCATTTAGCCAATTTACAGCGACTTCAATTACATTTTTGACCTTAAACTGTATTTGACTTTGGTACTATATTTCACAATACTCACTGATGAATCAGGGGACCAGGGAATGTGCATTGCTAAGACCCTTTTCTTTTGTATACAAAGTACATTAGATCTTGTTTTAAAACCAGCATTCTTATTATATGTAGAAAAATTTATTGAGCTTTTGTATTCTCCTATATAAATCACCTCTTATTTGTAAATATGACTAGGGAATAGTCCAAATTCTTTTCGCATTTGCAAAAGATTAGAAAATTAGAATTTCAAAATTTAATATGTCTCTTTAAATATTCAACCAATCGCCATCTAAAACCTTATGAATTGCTGTTTTAGCCTATGTAGGACCTCCTAGAACCTATTTGGAGTCAACTGGTGGACTATGAAAATTTTGGGGGAAAACTTTGAATCGATTTTGATAGAATGCACTATTACTTTTGCCAGTTTCGGTTGGTATTTTTGAATTCAAAGTTTTTGCACATCGAAATTCGACCATTGATAAATCTGCCTCCAAGTGACTAAACTCACTTTCTCTAAAACCATATTGTGAAATTTATTAAATAATCTGAACTAGAAAAGCACGAACACGTGGAAATGTAGTTGAACAAAAGCCAGAGTAAAAAAAAAACAAAAAAAAACCTTGAAAACTACAAATCAAAGAAAGATCTGCCATTGATTTCTACATAGTTTGAATAGGGTTTATTTTGAGTATTTTTGTATTGTCTCAGTTTTGTTACATAATAAATCCTGAAAAAAACAAGCGCTTCTATTCCTGCAATGTTTTAGGATTATTGGTATAAAAAAGCTTTATCAGAAAAAGTTAATAATTCGGCCCCTGGTGTCAGCACAAGAACCAAAACTATAAAGTTTCAATATTTGCAGAAGAGTTATCCTTATATACTAGGATAATAGTTCTCTGATTTTGCACATAAGCATGCATGCACAAACAATGAAGGTTTATGGAGGACTCTCTGAAGAGAAGATTCCTGCTGAATCAAGAAGGGCTGAATGTCCCATATGTGCAACAGATGGGGATGTAATGATGACATGTGTGCACATTCACAATTCTCTACCGTTCACCTCCCTTTGGTGCAACTTCGCATTTTAGTGAATTAGCGAAAATTTGCCTGGCGAAGTGCAGTGAAGCGGTCGCTGGCGCAACTACACAGGTTAGTGAATTTGCCCCTATGTTTATTTTATGTTTGTCATACGCTCAAATTGGGTTTTGGCAGGAGATACAAGCACCAATATGGCCCCTTTACTGCTTAGAAAAGGATTGGCTTGTATCTGCAAATGTTGCTCTGTGCACCTTGCAGCAGATTTTTTATTCCAGCAGTGCAAAGTGAAAACAGACTCCTTACAGAGTGATCTTTGAATTAACACTAAAGGGTGTATATTTGCACACCTTAGTGCACTTGAACTTCTGTCTGGGGTCATAGTAAATTACCCTTATAGTTGACTATGAAGATTTACATTCATCTAAGTCATAGTATATCTAATATAAGTAATGCTAAAACAACTGGACTTGCTGTGGTGAAATGTGTGGCAACTTTGTCCAAGGACAAAGAGCAAAAACATCTCAGAGGAGCTTTGAATGCGTGTGGCTAACCAGACTGGGCCTTTGTCAAAACAGCAGCAACCAAGCCCAACAGGAAAACCAATAGGCAAAAACACCCAGAGACACATAGTCATCCCATATGTAGCAGGAGTGTCAAAGAAACTCCGGAGGATTTTCAACAAACACCATATCCCTGTGTTTTTCAAACCTAGCAACACACTGAGACAAAAACTAGTACACCCAAAGGATCCAACACCAAAAGAAAAACAAAGCAATGTGGTAGGCACAGTCCAGTGTAGCGAGGTGTGCACAGATCTATACATTATGTAGACCAAACAATTGCTCACCAAGCGAATGGCTCAGCATAGGAGGGTGAACTCTACAGGGCAAGACTCGGCTGTCTATCTACACCTAAAAGACAAGGGACACTACTTTGAAGATAGCAATGTCCAAATCTTGGATAAAGAAGACCTCTGGTTTGAACAAGGCATGAAAGAAGCGATTCATGTCAAGGTGGAGAAATCATCCCTAAACAGAGGAGGGGGCATTCGACACCACCTGTCTGCTATATACAATGCTGTTCCCACTTCATACCCCTGCAGTTTCAGAACCCTTCACACATCCATTCATGCAATGCTCACAAGTAACACCTGTTTCTAGGAGTTGCATGACACATTGGTACTCCTATCACAATAACTGCACAGAATCATATTCAGATGTCACCTCTTTGAAGAGTTACAGTGTGCAATTGCGATAGGATTAGTTGAAGAGTTTATATTCCGAGAACTTCCCATACCAGTCAGTTGAACTGAAGAAGCTGCTCGGATGAGTAGTGAAACGTCTTCAATGATTACGCGCAAGTCCATTGTTTTAGGATTACTTATAATAGATATACCCTTATAGTTTTAAATCAAAAGGTATGGGATCTGTTATTTAGAAACCCATTATCCATAAAGCTCTGAGTTATGAAAAGGCTGTCTCCCATAGACTATATTTTATCCAAATAATCCAAATTTTCTAAAATTATTTTCTCTTTCTCTGAAATAAAAAACAGTACCTTGTACTTGATCCAAACTAAAATATAATTAATCCTTATTGGAAGTAAAATTAGCCTATTGGGTTTATTTAATGTTTCCATTATTTTCTAATAGACAAGTTTTAAAACTCAAATTACAGAAATCCGTTATCTGGAAAAACCCAGGTCCCATACATGTACTGTAATATGTAAATAGGTCAATGAATTGTGTCTCCATTCTCGTTTTAACTGATTTTTTAGATGTGACATGCTGCATTTTATTGCGCTTCATGCACACTCAGGAAAAGAATAGAGGTTTGTGTTTTTATGCATTTAGAATCCTTTTCTAAATGCATAAGATGCCTGGTTTAAGAAGCCATGGTGTATTACAGTATATACTGTGATGGTCTAAGAAAATTTTTTGTGGTTTTTGAATATGACTTTGCTATGCAGCTTTATTATTTGGATTTGAAACAGTTATCTGGTTGCTATGGCCCGATGTAAACTAGCAAGGAAGACAAAGAGAAGAGAGCCTGAATAACCTAAGCAAAAAAAGGAAAATGCATCTAGACACACAATTAAGATGCTGATTGCATGGAGATCCTTTTAACCACATTATTTAGTTTTGGGAAAGATAAAGGGAAGGTGATGAATAATTCTTAAATAGTGATGGTTGAATTTATTCACAAGGCGAATTCCCGTGATTCACCGGCGAATAAATTTGTGAAACACTAGTGAAAATTTGCCTGGCAAAAATTGGATGGCGTAAAAAAAAAAAAACGAGACACACGTCCAAAAAAAGCACCACACGTCGAAAATGCGACGTGTGTTGAAAATGAGACGCGACTCGTTTTGCAAATTTTCCCCCATTTTGAAAATTTCACTGGAAATTCACAAATTTTCCCGCGAAAGGGGATATATTTCCAAGATCCTGCTACAAATTTACCAAATACAAACATTTAAAATACCCCACAGCCCTGTATCTTTACATGACCAAATGCCTACTTAATCTTGCGTTAGAGGATACCTGTATTTTTTTTGTTTTTTTCTGAACATAGTTTTTTTTAAATTATTATTCTTGCAGGTACAACTTCACAGTTTAATAAATACATCTGAACATTCTGAATGTGAAACAAATGGAAACAATGTTCAAAGTAACCAAAAGCAATGTTTTATCAGAACAGTTAGCGTACAGAACTATTAGCAGCATCTCATTGGTCCCAGCTGCCATCTCAAGTGCTTTATGCAAGTTTATGACATTCCAACTCCTTACATGGAAGAACTGAAATGCTTCAAAATTAGAGTATATCCAAACTAAAAAAATTGAAAGAAAAAATCAAAAGTCACATACTCAAGTAGCTCCCACACAGTATAAACAAAAGAGTCTCCTTGACCCAACTGTTTTCAATAAATAGCATTATGAGGGTCATAAATTTCTTGATAAAAGAGGAGATTTTTAAATGGTAGAACTGAAATGCTTCAAAATTAGAATGTATCCAAACAAAAAAAAATTTAAAGAAAAAATCAAAAGTTACATACTCCAGTAGCTCCTGCACAGTAGAAACAAAATAGTGTCCTTGACCCTAGTGCAAGAAATAGCATTATGAGGGTCACAAATTTCTTGATAAAAGAATCATTTTTGTTTTGATGGATGAGAAATTATTTATATATGCCAGTTGTTCTTTTCAATGCAAATATTTCCTAAAGATTTACATGAAATTCCTAATTTTGATGATAGTAAATTCAGTATATTCTCTAAAATTTCCACATGGATCAATCAGGAGTTGATTGCAAATGCTGTTATTGGTAATCCAACTTGGTTATTCTTTCTCAGTCACTTTATAAGATCTCCAAAAGCATTTTCAGTTTTGTTGAGCCCTGTGAGCCTTCTTCATTTTTCTAATGAATGATTAGACCGTAGTTTCTGTAATTTTGACATGTTTGCTTTTTAGGTACTGAAGTAAAATGGCCTTTTCTTTTAAGAACCTGTAAGGAATAAATGAAGAACGTGAATAATTTGTATAATGTGTATTTTACATCATAATCAATAAAACTTTTCATTTTCTAATAAACAAAAAAGGTGTTTATTTTGTATTCTCATGTCCTCCAATAGATAGCATGTCACTCATTAAAGTAGAAAGAAACCCTGTTGGCGCAAAACTCCTCCCCCCATAGGCCCCCCTCCTCCCCCCCGGGCCTACCTCCCCCACCCCCAGGGCAAATGCCCCTAACTTATTACTTACCCCTCCTTCTAGGTCCTCTCCAGCGGTGTTTACGGCACCATCTTGTCATGAGCAGTCTTTTTCCTGGATCCATCTGTGTCTTCTGATGCATGCGCAGTAGGAGGCATTTGCCGGTTCCTGATCTACTGCGCATGCATCCAGTGGTCATGAACATGACCTTCAGGTGCATGTGCAGTAAATCAGGATCTGGCAAATGCCTCCTACTGTGCATTCGCCAGAAGACGCCACTCACTATAGGAAGAAGACCGCTCGTGACAAGATAGCGCCGTGAACTCCTCTGGAGCAGGAGGGAGGGGGGACTACGGCGGGAGGCATTTTGTGCCAACAGGTTTTCCTTCTCCTTTAAAAGATACATTTTCTGTATGATAAAATAAATAGGTGTAAATATACTTGACACAAATATTAAAGCCTTCACTCAATCAGGTGGTGACAAATCAAATTCTAAGTTGATATAACTCACGGCAACTTACTTGTCCATTGTTCTTTGAATCTCACGTTCCTCTTCCTCGTTTAATTTTGTCAAAAATGATTCTAGAAGTGGAAGGCTAAATCTTATATATTGTGCTACCTGTGCAAGAGAAGAAAATATGAAAATTACCTACTCATTGTCCAGTCATTGGTATATAACTATAAAAGTACCATATTAATATACACACATCACTGTTAATTTCTTCTGCTTCTCTGTCCATGAGGAACATCCTAGCTATTTTTCCTGAAGGACCTTGTAGAAGTCTCTCCCATAGTGGACAATCTGAATTCTTAAGTTTCTTCTTTTCTAAGGATGAAACAACATCACTATATATGTAAAATTAGTTTTATTAAGATTCTGTATAAACCTAGTAAGAGATATCACTCCACCACAGTATACTGTACAAAGTGTAGACGGAAAGCAGTTCTGTATAACAGTCAGAAAATCAATAAATAGCAATGCAGACATTTCAGAAAAGTATATTTTTTACATTTGAAATTATATATTTTTCAGTTAAAGGGATTAGCTATCAAAATTCAGGAGTGAATAAGAATATTTTAGTTTTCTTTGCTTCTTTATTATGTTTCTATGTACTAAGGTTCCCCCTTCCATCTACATTGAATATTAAAGATGTAACTGAAATGGTCATCCTATTAAATGTATGTACTACTACATTAAAATTATACAAATAATGATAATCTGTTTTATTGAAATGTATAAATAAAAGAGATAAAAAAAGGAATATTACCCTTACTTTGGTTAACTTTTACAGTATAAAGAATTGTAATATTAATAAGTAATATTTAAAAAGGTACTGTAATTTACAGAAAGCTTGCCACTTTTATTTCAAATAGTGCAGAATATTAATTTTTGTGTATCTGAATTACAGTACCTTTTTGCAAGTTGTGTCTCTATATATTTGCTGATATTAAATTGTGCAAATTATTAATTTAATTGGAGGACTGGGCAGCAATTAGCAAATGCTAATAAATGCAAGGTTATGCACAAAGGCAAAAAAACATAGATGCAATTTATACATTAAATGGCAATTTTGGGAGCCGCCATAATGAAGAAGGATTTTGGAACATTTGTGGATACTGTGGGGGTTATCAAGCTCCGAATATCTGAAATTCTAATAATTCGTAGTTTTTAGACAAAAAAATCAGAATTTATTAAAGTTCAATGGTCTGACTCTGAAAATCCAGCGTCTCAAAGTTCTCCAGGTCCTGTATAAGTCAATGGAGAAGGTCCCAGTGTCTGTGCTGCTGATAGACAATGATTTCAGGGATTTCAGACCAAAAAGTCAGAAAAATTTGTATTATTTGCAGAAAAGTCCAAAAAACTTGTACTTTAAGAGCAAAGCTACGAAGTTATCGGATTTTTGGCTAAACCTATTTTTTCTGACTTTTTAAATGATAAATAAGGTCCATTTGGGCAATCTGTATGTGCAGCGTAAATCACTGCCTTCTTAAGTAAATAAAGTATTCTCTAGAATCAAAAAGAGCATTGAAGGAATGAAGACATAATTGTGCCTCATTATAGATCCCTGTAAGGTCTCAGCTAGAAGTTTTTGCCCCCCCCCAGTACTTAAGGAGGATATTAATGAGCTTGAAAGAGTGCCAAAACATGCAACTTAAATGGTAAAAATTATGAAATAATAAAAGCATGAGGAAAGATGATCAAGGAAGTGGTAGATTTCTCTAAAGAAAAATATGCTTGCAAGGGGACATTACTCTTTACAAGTACAGCAGAGGGCATTGTTGAGATAGTAGTTTTAGTGATGTTGTGGTGGCTGATTCTATTGATGTCTTGGATGTCTTTGTTGGTAAGTATCCAGTGCTACAAAATTGTTCTAATTTCTAAATATAGGAGGTTATTTATCAAAGATTGAGTTTGTGGGGTTTGTAAGGTTTTTTTCTACCTCAAGTAAACTCTGAACTTGAATGTTTGTATATGAAAAAACCTGAATGGAAAAAACTGGATTGATCATAATCGGGGAAAATACCTCAAATTGATCGAGTTATAGGTTAAAACACCTTGAATACTTTGAAATGATCAAGTTTTCAAGCGCAAACCACTGTAAAAAAAGGCAAAAAACATTTTCAAATGGTTCAAGGAACTGTATACCTACATGTATACTATCTGTATATGTGCTGGTGTTTGGCAATCATTTGTAGGGGTTAGACTTGATGGACTATTTTCAACCTGCATTAACTATGGAACTATGGGAACAATAACATACTTCACAGTATAGGCTTCAACAAACAATCATGACATAAATGCTTTTTACTTACCACCTGTAGCATGAATAATATATAGTGCAAATTCATTGGGGCTTGTTTCAACCTGTAACAAAATAAGGATTAGGGGTTTCAAGAAAATAATCAAGGGATGCAAAATACTGCATGTTATTGTGCTGTCATCGAACTAGTATAAAGAGAAAGTGTAAATTTCACTTTTTAAAGGTTTCAGCTCATTTCAACATGCTTCTGATGGTTACATATTCATTTTAGGTATTTTCCATATTTTTGTTAATTCCAGCAATAAAAATGTCCAAATCTGTGCCCTTGTTAATTTTTGCCCTTGAAGCATACGACAACATTCTGATGCTGAAAGGGTAAACAGACAGTTTACCACTATTATACTAGTAAATAGAGCTGTGGTGCTCACCTTTTAATTTATATACCCCATTGTGTTTTAATTGTGTTAATGCTCTGATCATTCAAAACTGCATGCTACATGCTGTCCTAGTAGGCAGATTACAGTAAATTCTTGCTTATTTCTATGCATTAGTTAAATGATTAAAAAAAACACCATATTCAGAGTTAAACAGATTTGTTAGATATAAGAAATGTGAAAATACCATGCACAGCAACCAAAAATAATATTAACAATATGATTATTGTAACATTTATTTATTCAGGATAGTTCAAAAGGAAATATATTATTTTATTAGGCTAGCTCCTGCCATGTTGCCCCATTGCATGAAAAACCACTTTTGTGTATTCCACCCATTGACTGATTATAACTGATAATGTCACTAAACACCATTTATGAGGATCTATTTTACAGGATCTTTTATTACTCTTGTTATTATATCTTTATAAATAGTGTTTAGTGTTGTCATCACTTTAGCCACATGATTCTTTGAAATTTATTGTAGAATATTATAATATTAATTGTCATGATTTGCATAAAGTCCTTAGCCTTGTGTCTTTTTATGGTGATGGAACTCCTCTGGGATTAATATACCAATATATTTTACAATATGGGGAACAATATGGGGTACAGTATTTCTTATATATGAGTTTTTAATCAGAATTATATGACTATTTAGAATTGGAAATAACTTAACATAAATACCTATAATGAATGGTTGCAAGTATAAAAGGTAATTATGAACAAGACATATATGTATTTTGTACTGTGTATGATTTTAACCTTGATTAGCTCTAGATAAAATGTATAGATTTTGTTACAATGTTCACCTCTGCCCAATAGTTGAGCAATTCCATTGATAAAAAACATCTCTAATAACCATGCCTAAATCAACATTTTGAATCTGATATTACATTTCCACAACTTACCTTAAATTTATGCAGCAATTGTTTGATCACTTCTTCAGTTTTCATATTGCTGTCTATCATGACTTTTGTTTGAGATCCAAAGGCTGGTGTGAAAATTGATGTCTGAAAAATGTCCCAGAGTTAAGTAAGATTTTGATCACACCCCCAGAACACACAGCCTTGGACAGTTTATGCCCTGTTATACCCTGACCATTTCCATAGCTCTGCCCCAGCCTATATTTCAAATATGATAACAAAAAATAAAAATATATACTTCTGAGCTGTGGACTGACTGATGTGCCTGATTAAGTTTCCAAGGATTATCTCCAATTAGTTCTGTATTTAAGGGTGAGTTTGAAAAGATTCAGACACAAGGAGATGCAGCTTCACTCTAAAACACTCTCTAAATAAATAGATTCCATCAACAGCATTGTCACTATACCCATAGCACAGAAAGTTGAAAACAATTACATTATTAATCATGAATCCCAAATTTGGCAATATATTTAACATATACATGGTGTCTACATGGGTTTCCTCACGTACTGGTTTCTTCCCATACTGCAAAAGCATACAGTCAAGTTAACTGGCCCCTCATAACTGATCACAGTAGGGGCCCAAGAAAGTAAGCTCCATTGGAGCAGGGACTGATATAAGTCATGTTTAGCTCTGTTAAGTGCTGTGAAAATGTATTAGCTAAAAAAAAAATACCCGGAAATAAATATAACTGAAAATATGAGGAAGCAGACAGGGACCTACATTTCTGTCAACTAAACTATGGTGGTATGTGAGAATAAACATAATACTGTTTGTACTTAAATAGAATTTAATAGAAGCTTGAGCAAGGTGGCTGCCTTAAAGGTTGCATCTCAACAAAGATGTATATACCAAGTTAACCTTAGGCATGATTATCATGTTACCAAAAAAACAGAAAAATGTTGCTATTAATCCTTGAACATCCATTGTATGGGTGAGGTAAGAAACCAAGAGCAAAAACAAATGAAACGGTAATCCTATACACGTGTCACCAGGGCTGGAACTGGGGGTAGGCAGAGTAGGCGGTCGCCTAGGGCGCAGTCATGGGGGGGGCGCACTTTAGAAAGGAAATAATGTTTTTTTTATTTCTTTAAGTTTTAACTTCGCCCCTGTCTCCAGCAGCAGCATTCTGCTCTACTTCAGTCCCCACCTCCCTCTTACTTGCCCTTTGCCTGGCACAGATCTAGGGCAATATTTTTGCTGCTGTTCTGGCACAGGCTGGTGGCACAGGTATAGACTTGGGGGCAATGGCTAATATAGACTTGTGGCACAGGTACAGACTTAGGGGGCCAGCTGGTGGCACAAGTACAGACTTGGGGGGTCATGGCTGATGGCACAGGTACAGACTTGGGAGACAATGGCTGGTGGCAGAGTTACAGACTTGGGGGGTCATGGCTTATGGCACAGATACAGACTTGGGGGCAATGGCTGGTGGCAAAGGTACAGACTTGGGGGGTCATGGCTGATGGCACAGGTACAGACTTGGGGGGTCATGGCTGATGGCACAGGTACAGACTTGGGGGGCAATGCTGGTGGCACAGGTACAGATTTGGGGGGGCAATGCTGGTGGCACAGTTGCAGATTGGGAGCAATATTTTGGGTTCTGCTGGCACAGGCACAGATTGGGGACAATATCTGGGCTGCTAGATGACACAGGTACAGATTGGGAGCAATATTTTGGGTGCTGCTGGCTGTCACAGGTACAGATTGGGAGCAATTTTTTGGGTGCTGCTGGCTGGCACATGTACAGTTTGATTCATTACTATGTTATAAGGTTTCTTTATTTTAAGAAAAAGTGAAATGGTAATACATAATGGGGGGGGGGGCGCTGATTGAACCCCAAACTACCTTGGCCCGGCCCTGCATGTCACCACAACACAGCAACTCCTGATTATAATTTTAAATGTATTAACAGTTTTAATGGTTCATTTATTAATTGAATGCACATCCCAAAGTGCAAAAAAATCTGACCAGTTTGGCACATTTTAACCCACACTGAAACATTCCTTCTCGGATCAAAGAATGCTTTTCAGAGCATGGAAAGCCAAGGGGAGTTATTTTTGTACACTAATGAAACTGCCATTCTTATATGAAGAAACTCCTGTCATACCATATGTACTAAACGTTCTAAAAAATGCATTCTTCCTGTTGAGTATTCAACCTGTAATTCAAAGAAGTTCCCTGGGAGGGGTACTGGGGCGATCCTGCCCATTTTGCCGCCTGAGGCGGTCTTTGTTTTGCCACCCCCCTCCCCATGGCACTGACTTTTTCAGAGCCAGACGGTGGTAGGAGGGGTCCTCATCGCTAGTGTAGAGCATGCAACTGCTAAGTTACCAGCAGCAGCATTTCTGCCGCCCCTGGCAATCAGGGGGGTGCTGTCGCCTGAGGCGAGAGTCTCACCTCATTGGCGGAGCGCCCCTGGAGGGGTATTACAGCATAGTGTACCTGCCTTGTGCAGAGGCACGCCAATGTATTGCTATACCTCCTCTCTTATATAAGGTATGCACAGGACTACAGTAGTCCCTAAAAGGAGAGTCAGATGATTTCCCAGAAGGCTATATTCCCATTGGCTATTTTCTGTACCACTGCTAATCCTCTTCCTTAATAAGCCTACTTTGACTCATACCAACCTCTCTGTTAGTACATAGTGTTCTTCCCTTTATAATAATCCTTAAAATGCTTAATGCCTTACTTTTTTTTTTACCTTTACCTCAATATAGACCTAGCTCCCTAAAAATCACTTTTAAGTAACCTGACTGTCTAAGATGCTTAAACCAGCTTTTAACATGTGCTTCATATTCACTTCACCTTAACAACTCATTCTCTGTTCAGGCCCTCTCGCTACAAACTCGCCTCCTTCCTACAGTCAGTGATCTTGTCATCCCTTTCATTGTTTAGTTGTTGGGCACAGTCTTTGGTGATGAAAATGAAAAGTTGTGAAACTGGGTGTATAACATTAAAGTAGATACCACTGACATCTAGTATTCTGAACAGAGGTTTCTGCTATGAATCCAATAAGAAAACCATCCTTCTGACAACAGAGGCCAATATATTAAAAATATTTTTTTAAAAATTAGTAATTTGCTTGGACATGCAAGATGTGAACCTGAATGCGCTAAGACATTATAGACAAATGGCAAGGTAACTTTTTACCTATAAAGAAGATCACCACACCAGAGGCCACCCCTTCAGACTAGAGGGAAAGAACTTTAATTTGAAGCAAAGTATGTGGTTCTTCACAGTGAGGACAGTGAGGTTGTGGAATGCTTTGCCAGATGATATTGTTGTGATGGCTCATTCTGTTAATGCTTTTAAGAGTGGCTTGGATGATTTCTTGAACAAGCATGATATCCAAGGCTATTGTTACACTAAAATCTAGTTAGTATTGATATGGGTTTCTATAATTTATGTAAGGGTTTGAAGGGGTCAGTATGTGTATGAGAGATGATTAGTGATGGGCGAATCTCCCCAGTTTATTTGCGAAACGAGTCGTGGCACGCTTTTGACGCAGCTTTCGGCGCGACGCGCAAATTTTTGTCGAATTTTTTGTCGTTTTTTGTCGAATTTTCACCATCCGAAATTTTGCTGAATTTTCGCGAATTTATTCGTCAACGGCGAATCGCGGGAATTCACCGCGAATTTGCCCCTAGCGAATAAATTCGCCCGTCACTAGAGATGATTTTTTTTTCATTTGGAGGGTTAGAACTTGATGGACTTTGGGGTTTTTTTCAACCCAATTTAACTATGTAAGAATCATATTTACTGTAAATAAGTTCTGTTTTCAAGTTGTAAAATAAAACACAACCAAATTCATTTTATTTCATTTGTGTAATATTCACGACTGGTTTCTAGAAGTGTGAATTCAAAGAAAATTTCTGAAATATAGTCCAGAGTGTCCTACCTTGTAGTTGTAAAAATGTCCATTTATGGAAAACCGGTGTTGCTGTAGGTTTCCTCTGTAAGGAGTGTTTGGTTTGACCCTCTTTTTAACCAGTGCAGCTTCACTCATTGTTCTGTACAATGAAGGGGAGTCTGGAGGGTCTTCCTTGTGTTTAGGCCTGAGTGTACTGCTGTCATAACTGTAAGTTAAGCCTTTTAAATATAATAAAACATAAGTGAAAATTCCATTTTACTCAAAGTTTTCATTGTTATAACCTTTTGAATTGCCAACTGAGAAGCTTTTCTAACAACATGTACAAGATTGTCCTTTTGTACAAGCTGATTCTACAAAGCATGGTTGCTTCCTGTAAGGAATTCCAGGCAAAGCAGAGGTTACTATGAAGCAGACTTGTGCAAAAGCAGAAATAGTAATAAATCCTTAGAAATATATTTGCTATAAATATTAGCCTGTGCCCTACCAATCTTTATTTGAAATCCAATATCTAAAAAGGAAGTGTAGGTCAGTTGTACTTCTCCAGAAAGATGCAGCCGAAATGTATTAACATTTATATTATATACTCCAATATCTGCTGCTGATTACTACTCTATGCTAACAAGTTGCTGGCAAACTTGAATTTACAGGATCATTCATTAATAGCAACCAGCTGGCAGCATTTACTGGTCACCTGTTTAAAAGCAAACATCTTGTTGATTGCTATCGGTTATTGTTCCTGGACAAACGTAGTGCCTTTTATCACATAAAGGGGTATCAATATTCTGCAGGAATTTCCCACTACAGTACAAGAAAAACTTCCAGGAACACATTTTCTTTGGTTCTATTTTCAGGACAGTTTTTCATTTTTTAGTATTTGTATGCAATCACAATATTGTCCAGCTCCGAATTAATCATTGGAGAGATGTTCAAATGTGAGGTATATGCAAATTTTGGGCTATCTCTAGCTTTGGATTGATCTGCAGAAGGCAGGGAGGGCTTAGCTATCGAATAGTAGGTGGCCTTACTTGTTACCTTTATCACCTGTTACATTTTAGAGCACATCCTCCCTACTTTTGCTGCTATTATCATTGCACTTAATCTTCCAGTCTTCATACATTGTGCCTATCACATCCTACTATGAATTTTACAATCAATTATTTTTATGGTTAAAAAGGTTGAAACCTCTCCATGGCTTTGGCAAGGGGACTAGGTGGTTACCATTCAGTTAAGTGGAGGCACAATTCTGATTGGTTCCCTCCTAGCAAGATAGTAATCATGCACAGCAAAATGCTGGCAACCACAATTTGAAAAACAGATGGAAACAACTATTTAAATTTCCCTTTATGTGTTATTTCATAATATACACATGCTTGTGAAAAATATAAGTTGAGGTTAATCAGTTTTACATGCTGTTGTCAGCCAGTATTAGGTGGATCTCAAAACAGATATTTGCATTAATCTGCAGTGTTATTAATAGACTTGAGTGTTTCTATATCAAAGGGCATAGTTTGCTTACTGCTACTAAAAATGTTAGAGACCAATTCATATAGCACTGCTTGGGCATGCAGTGCTTTACAGTAAAATAATGCATTAATAGAATAATCAAGGGTACAAAAATATTTTAAGAATAACGTATAAAAAATGCAAAATACAGTTAAATTCATGATGAAGTGCTAACATGAAGAAGAAGGCAGTCTCTGCTTGGAGTGTTTTCAAAATTCACTAATGGTTTTCAAAACAAAGTTCTCACAAAAAAGCCAGGTTTATAATAAAAGGTACATATTTACCATTATTGCTCTCTGTATCCTCATCTGAACTCATTGGAGTCTCTTCAAATTCACTAATGTGGTAAAGGTCATCAAATTCACCCCAGCGCATCATTCCACTGGAAAAGTAAGCAAAATAATTTCAAAATAATGTTTGAATGTTTGAAGCGTGTAATTTATTTATGAATATGTGAAAAGTGGTCCATCCCTCACAGATCCACTGTAAAATATAGATGGGGGAAAAGTTTACTCCAACCCTAGTAATATATAGAAAGCAACCAAGCACGAGACCTATATTTGCATTTATAGGCTGCTAGACCATGGGGTTTCTAGACTTGAAAAAAACTTCATTTATCATCACATTTCAGTTTATGGGAGTTATTTTAAACTTCCTGAAGCTCGAAATTCGACCAATCGAAATTTATTTTTAAAAATCTGCATTTTTAAAATTCAGGTGAATAGGCTGTACCGAATTCGATTCAAGGTTTTTAAAAAAAAAAAAATGATTTTTCAGAGTCCACCAAATGACAATTTGGCAGTATTTAGATGGTAAATAGTCAAATTCGAGACACTACATGATACATTTTGAATTTAATAAAACTCAAATCGAATTTGAACTCTTCCCTCGTCAATTTACAACAGAACTCGCAATTCTAAAATTTAGATTTTTCAATTCGAACCCTTGATAAAACTGCCCCTAAATGTTTTATTTTATCTCTCACCTTGACATTGGGTCCAATTACTATCTGTGTGGTTCTGTCCTGTCATTATATACAGATAATAATTAGATAAGTACCTTTTAGTTATACTTGAACCAATAACTTCTGGCAGCTGAATACATTCTGAAAAGGAAAATTTTTCATCCTGCATCTGGAATCTGATTGGCCGCTGCACTCCCCAAAAAATCTCGATGAGTCCAGAAATAATGATTTTTCCATGTTCATCCTGAAATCATTATTGATTTTTAAAAAAGTATTTTCTGAGAAACTTTAACATGATTGTATTTTATATGTAATCTGCTTGAAGTAAACAAACTAGTCCACCCTGATTTTGAATTTGAAGGTACCTTATTGTAAGAGCATACAGATGCAGTCACTTGGATTTGTAAGTTAAATGCGTCGTGACTTAACTCATCTATCCCATTTATCCCACTTAGCACAGAATATTGTGTCACAGCATCCCATCCAATTAAAGAGTTCACCATTGAAAACAATGGTGCTTTGGTATGCTAATGAAAAGGTTAAATGCATTAAATGAGTTAAGATAACTTTGGATGACCCAGTTTCTTCAATTAGCCCTGAGTCACGACGCATTTAACTTACAAATCCAACTGACTGCATTTGTACAAGGCAATTGCAGATGTTTTCCCTGCTGGTTTTAATTTTTCATGCTAAAAACTGTTTGTCATATAAATGAAATGACATCTACAGTGCCAACATCTACAGTGCCAACTGTGGTGCTGAAAGGTAATTAATGTTTTTTGATTGGTGCCACAAATAGCAGTATTCTGAATGCTTACTTTTGTGTGACATAACTCTTAAAATTATGATATTACGGATTGCTATCCCTGCACAGAATGGTTTGGAAGGGCTTTACTTGATGTATTATGTCATCCAAACTTCCTGTGCTTCAGTGTGTGCAGGAAGATTTAGTGCAGTGCTGTCCAACTTCTGTGGTACCGAGGGCCGGAATTTTTCTGGCCTACATGGTGGAGGGCCAATAGTAAAAGCCAGTGTTGGCCACTCCCTGTTTAAGCCACACCAACTTTAACCACACCCACATTAACACAAGACCATGTCCACATTAATGGTGGTAGCACACCAAAAAACCAAATGGTTGGTGCTCACTGCAGGGATATCACTCATGTGAAAAAGTTAAGTCATATTAAGACATACCCTTAAATCAATATGTCTCATACTCCCCTGTGGATAACACAGCACCCCCCCTCAGCACATGATTAATAATTTTCAAATGCTAACAAATACCAGGCTTATGTTCCACATGCAGAGCAGGGCACACACAAGCAGAGTTTGGCACACCCAAGGGCCACAGGGCAAGCAGAATATGGCACACCCAAAGAGAATAGGACAGGCAGAGTATGGCACACCCAGGGAGCATAGGGCAGGCAGAGTATGGCACACCCAGGGAGCATAGGGCAGGCAGGGTATGGCCCTATCCAGGGAGTATAGGGCGGGCAGAGTATGGCACAAACAGGCAGATTATTGCACCCCCAAGGACCACAGGGCAGACATATTATAGCACACCCAAGGAGAATAGGGTAGGTAGAGTATGGCACACCCAGGAAGCATAGGGCAGGCAGTGTATGGCACAAACAGGCAGAGTATGGCACACACAGGGAGCATAGGGTGGGTATGGTATGACACACACAAGGAGCATAGGGCAGGTAGCGTATGGCACACAGGGAGCTTAGGGACAGATCAGAGCAGGAGACAGAGGAAGCTATCAGGACCACTCTTAGATGTTCTACATAAGTGACACAGTGCCCGATTAGCATTTTGTATAAGGTGAACATCTGAACATCGTAGGAAGTTTCAGTACAGGGCTTTAGGATGTGAACAATGGAGGTCTTACAAGTGTGAACTATGTAAGTAAGACATACAGAGGATTACAGTCTGAATTTGAGGTTTAAACAATGCAGGGGCCAGTTAATCTCTGTAGTGATACCTTTTAAATCTTACACATGGTAAGCAGACATAACAGGCAGACTTTCATGTGGGGGGCCATGGGCTGCATGTGGCCTGCAGTCCGCCAGTTGGACAGCCCTGATTTAGTAGATACTATATGGCATTGGAAAGATCGATGCTACATTAGCCGATTCCATGGTTTCTGTGAACTGGTTGGTTTCTGCAGCCTTGATGATTTTTCTCCCAAACCAAAACTTTACTTGCAATTGACAGTAAAGGTGCGGGATCTGTTATCCAGAAAACCTTTATCCAGAAAGCTCTAAACTATGGAATGGCCCATAGATTTTATCTACATAATCCTAATTTTTAAAAATGAAATTTCACTTCACGTACTGATAAATAGGCCTTTCAAAATCCCATAGAAATGAATGGAGAGCGGAGGAATTTCACTCTAGTGGCGGAACTTCTTTGATAAATTTCCCCCTAAGTTTTCAGTATAGTTTCAATCTTCTTACTGGCAGGCTAGTGGCCATATCTACTGAGCAGAGAAGCAGCCAATGGGAAATGAGTGATGGATTATTTGTTCTATAGTATAAGAACATGATTATATGTTTTCTGTAAGTGAAAACATTATTACATTCAAATGCATATACCTTCTGAGCAATAGAAAATTGAGGCCACTTATTCAGGCCCTCTCCTCATTCATCTTCTTACTCTGGTTGCCCATAAAGTGTTACTCTGTGAGACTACAATTTTATTGATACTGTTTTTTTTTGTGTTACTTATCTTCCCATTTAGATCATCTCTGATTTATATTCCAGTCTCACATTCAAACTACTACCTGGTTACTAGGGTAATTTGGCCTTAGCAACCAGATAGCTGTTGACATTCAAGCTGAAGTACAGCTGATAAGAGCTTAATAATTCGAAAATATATAAATAATAAAAAATGAAGGCCAACTGCAAATTGTCTCAACTGTTTAGATCATACTGTGAAATACATTCGTGCTATATAATAATATATAATAATAATAATAATAATTTAAATGTGAACAGCACCTTTAAATAAGATAATAATATAAAAATGATATATTCATGATGATTGTAAAACAATCTTAAGTTTTATTTACATTTAAATAATTTATTTATCTAAAGGCATGGTGCTGCACTTTTGGAAAACCCCAGGTGCAAAAGCAGTCCCATGCCTATATACAATACTAAGTAAGTAGTTTCTGTTTTTGTTGTCAATGTAATAGTTACTTGTTGCTATGATGTGGATCTTATTTTGGCATTACAAAGCAAAAGTGAAAGCAGGATTAAATCAGGTATGCTATAATTATACAGAATTATTTTTTTTACTATTCTTTGGAAAACCCCCAGATAAATGGAATGATGCAGAAGAGTTCATCATATTTTTGTTCAAAAAACATAATTTATTCACATGCCAAATAACTCATGTCAAGTGATTACTTACTTGGTGATACGATATGTGCAGATTCTTTTGATCCTTGAAGTAACAGTTATATGTTTTCAATAAGGATTCCAGTTGACTTCTAAAATATATGACACGATGATAACCAATGAGTATTTAGCGTTTGCTAAATACAAGAAGTGAACAGATGCCTAAAATACATTTTCTTTGTTCTAGAAAACAGGGGTTGTTTTGTTTACATTGGTTGTAATTATAACCAGTGCAATAACCCATAACAGCCTATGGGCATGTAGCTTTCATTCATCTACTACAAGTTAAAGGATGACATCAAATACAGGTATGGAACCTGTTATGCAGAATAAGTGGGACTTCTGGCTTTACAGATAGGAGATCTTTAAAGAGAATGTAAAGGCAAAAAAAATCCCATTTTTACTTTTGTTAATGAAAAAGAAATCTATCTCCAATATACTTCAATTAAAAAATGTCTACTATTTTTTATAAGAAACCTGACTGTACGCAGTGAAATTCTCCCTTCATTTACTGCTGGGGATAAGACGGTTCCCAACTACTATGCAGGGAAACAGTCATAGTTTCAAACAGCACCGTACTTCCCAGAACTGGAGCTGCTTTGTCTGTTTCCCTGTAAAACAGCCTGTGACCATGTAGATATTTGTATCCACAGACCCATTGCAGTCTGGATATTCTGATTATTAATAAGTCTTGCTGTATTGGCTTCTATGGCAGATATTATTTGACTTGTGCTGTTTTGATCATTTATGACGATCCCTAAGCTTAACCTCCCAACTGAAGCCCAGACCACACTGAGCATGTGCGAGTCTTGATATTGCAAATATGTCTTACAAAGTTACAAGTTGACAGCCCCCTGTATCAACTTTGAAAGCATAAATCATTTGTCTTATTAGGCTTGTGGTGCAGTAAGTTCATGTTTATATTTAGTATACAAAATACAGCATTTCTAACATTACTCTATTTTAGACTTTAGCTGCCGTTTAAGTAATTTGGATCTCCATACATTAAATGAGTTAAACATTAAATAAACCCAATAGGATTGTTTGCCTCCAACAAGGATTACATTATATCTTAGTTAGGATTGATTACAAGCTACTGTTTTATTGATACAGATAAAAAGTAAATAATATTTAGAAAACTGACTTATATGTTTAAATTAGAGGCTATGACATTGTGCCCTGTAACTTAGGGCTTTCCGAATAACTTTTTTCCGGATAGCGTTTCCCATACCCAATTGTTTTGGGTAATTTCAATGAGACAGGTTAGCATGATTGTTACTAAATCAGATCCTGAGGCTGTTGGTTGCTATTAAACATGTCTTAAGAATCATATGGCTGTGACAATATCACTCTCCCACATATGGGTGCTTTGGGGTGGGAAAAATAAAAAAAAGTTTTGTGTTTTTGGGAATTCATTTTACACACAATTTCTAGCTGTAGAAGTCAGGGTGGGGAAACTGCCCCCTCTGTCCCCCTTCTGCAGACACCCATGCTTCCACAGAGTATATTTTATTTTGGATATTTCTTTTTTAATAATAGGAACATGAACCATTCAGCTTCACATTTGATCACATTTATATCCCCTTGTTTGTATGCTCTAGGCTCTACTGCTTTACCATTCATATGTGTCTAATTTGACATAGGATATTATGTTCTGCCTGCAATGCAATATTCTCTCTCAGGACTTCAGTGTAACTGAGATTAATCAATCCTGGAACAAATATTGCGCCAATTTTTAAATGGGTTGCTAGTTGAATTGGCATTAATATGTGCATTTTGAAGCATACGGCAGTACAAATGCAATAGCTATAGCGTGAATTTGTGCTTGAAAGCACTTTAATGCTTTTGTACCACAAAGCAACCACACTATACCAATCACCACCCGGCATTGTTACAAGAATTCTGCCATAAATGTGCTTTGTTCTGCCTCTTGGCAGAGGCACTATAATTTTTTACCATTTTAACAGAAGTTACATGGTTATCATCATGTTTACACTTTTACAAGCCTCACCCATATTGGAACAATGTCCTTTGAAGCATAAGCCAATATAGCCTTAAAAGAAAATAATGTATTTATTCCAAACAAAGAAATATGCTCTTCAGCATTTCATGTATAAACTAGATTAATTGCATAGTACAATAGATTCTTTTATCACTACCAAAGCACTACTACAACCTTTCGAGTTAAAGGGATCAATAAAAAAATATATCAGCATGTACGCGTACCCAGTCAAATCTAACATTTATAGATTGAAATCTTTTTGCACTTAAAATTATCATTTTATATTTAACTATTCTATAAAAATTAGTTCATAGAAACTCTTTGTTCATTTTCTTTAATTCTCTTCACTCTGTGTTTCAGTTATGGGGAGTTTATTTTACAATCTCTGCAGCAATTTGTATTGCAGTTTCTATTTTAGCTAGACTAATTAGCCTGTAATTTCTTGTAATTATTGAGTGTTGCAACCACCTCCCATGTCTGCATTTCCTCTGTTCCTGAATGCTTTGATTTATCTAATAATAGCTCAAACAATGCAATTACTGCGCCTAATTCATTTTAAAAATATAATTGAACACTTTTTCCGGTACATTGTGTAACATGACATTTAGCTGCAAAGTTACAATATAACATACTGTAAATAAGTTTAGCAAGTACCATAAATGAATGCCTCTTTCAGGTAAGATGCTTTTGTGGTGCAGTATCCCCTACATTTTTTCCCTCTGGTTTTACAGTTTGTCGTGGGAAATTCAAACTGGCCCAGAGTTTTATGTGGTACTGCCTTGTGTATAAAAAATAGGGATACCAAGTTTAGGTTTCTTTTACATCCACACCATGGAGTATAATTAATATTATTGAGAAGAGACTAGTACAGAGCACCTCATTGGTAGCTGTGGAGACCCAGAAAATAGAGAAAAAGAGGATAAATTTACCAATGCACATTCCGTGGTGCCCTGTCATATAAGTAATCTATGCAGATGCATGTCTACAAAGACAGGGTTTTTTTAGTTTAAAAATTATCATAAAATTGACAAGCCACCACACCACAGGGAATGAAGACTAAACAGTGTGTGCCTGTTTATCTAGTGTGAGGCCCACTGTGTGGTCATGCCCCTACATGCCACAACCATTTTATACACCCCCCTTATGGAACATTTGTTTGTAGATGGGGTCAGTTATTCCCTTTTGAAAGATTAAAAACTATAAAAAAAAATCAAGACCAATTGAAGGGCTGCTTAAAATTGGCCATTCTATATCATGCTAAAAGTTAACTTAAAGGTGAGCCACCCCTTTAAGTTATTCAGTCACATAGCTTTTGAGTTATAATTTGTTGAATTGCCCTTTAGGGTTATGTACAATAAACATCTGGACAAAAAAAATTAAAGCTGTGACCTTTCAATTCCAAATTCTTTATTTTTATTGTTAATTTGCCAGACAGGAAAGAGCTAGAACTATAAGTGCAGGGGGTGCACGACAAGGGATCTGAATGACCAGCAGTACTGTACAGGTATGTCTAGAAAATGGAGCAAGGAGGTTCTCTCCTGTAACTGCACAGTGGGTTGATTAGTACAGATACTACTACTGCTTGTGCTAGGTGACAGCCTGCTTAGATTTCCTACACACTGTGGATTCAGGAGCGGTAGGAGGGCTGCTGAACTTCTCTCATGGTTTGAGATGCAGCTCCTGCTCGTAGGAGAATTTGGAGACATCCTCTCTGTAGGTAGAGGCAGCCAAATATTCAGTGGTGGAACGGCAGAGAACAGTAGAGATGTTTTATGAAATTCTGCCTTTGAATATTGTCTCAGGCTGTCAAGGTTTTATTTATCTGATAAAATGTGAATAAATGCTGTGGCCATTTTACCCCAATTCTGGTGTTTCATTAAGGTATGTAACAATGGGGTTCAGTGGGATGGCTGAGGGCAAAGGGTCAATTGAGGAGTCCCTTTGTCAATACATTGTAAGGGTGTGGGCTATTTGCCTTAAACTGTGGCTAAGCCTTATGTGGTTTGCTGCACCCTCATACCAGCCCAATTAGACTTTTGGTGGCCCTATTAGTTCTTGTGCCCCGGTTTGTGCAATCTCTCTCTCTTAAAAGCCGCAAATGTTAGTGGTGTGGGAGGATTCAGCTGCTCAAAACAAATGCCCCATGAAACACTTTTGCACAGACATATACATTACACCCATCACACTCCAGATTTAGTTTCTTATCTCACACACATTCAATTTACACACACGCTCATATGCATTCCAGCAACATACACATTTACACTCTTTTGGGCTACCACACACAGCACATGGGACACATTAAATTTGTTGTTCACTAGTTACACTCCTGCACATATATCCCCATACTTCACTAACATACACGCATACACACCAATGTGGAACTGCACCTATCATTCCATTTTGCTTTTAATTACACCTCACATCACATTTTTTCAATATGTTGGTTACGGCAGTCACTTCCTCTTAAAAGCTGCATAAGCAGTCAGCGGGGAGGATTTAGCACACATGTTGAAACCAGAGCCCAGGAGATGTTTACTCAAAGTAATGCTATTAAGCATACTGGTAAGCTACCGTTTAAATTGTGATTAGAGGTAAACAAGTTAGGGACCACCACGTGGGGTTTACCTTGACGTGGTATGGTGGCGTATCAATTTTATGATCATAACTTTGTAACAAAAAACCCTGTTTTTCAAAAAGTACCTGCAATTGCTTGAATTGGCTAGACAGGGTTTTAAATATTTAGGTATTTTAAAGTATTTTGAAATTTGCCTTAGGTGTGCACCCCTAACCCCCCATTTTTTGTGGGCTATCCAGGTCAAGTATAGGAAGTTGAGCCCACACCCAATCTTGACTGTGCCAAGTCATGCAAAATACAGCTAGAAATTTGAATTTTAAAAATTCGAATTTCGAAGTCATTTTGGGCTACTTCGACTATCGAATAGCCCAAAATTAATTTTGAATTGAAAAATATTTAAAAATTTGAATTACGGTCTCTTCAAATTTCTTCAAATTTGACACCTCGCTACCTTAATGCTGCCGAATTGCCATTTTAGCCTATGGGGACCTCCTAGAACCTGTCCTGAGTTCTAGGAATTCAAAAGAATTTTGGTTAAAACCCTTAATAAATCTGCCTCTAAGTATGCTCATACTGAAAGCACTTGCATCCTGCTTAGATGTTATGGAAAATGAACATATTTGCATGATGGTCCTCTAGGAACAAAAGAACAAGCTGTGCTACACTAATGTAAATGTTAAGCAAAGTTTCTGTGTATCATCATGTTAGTCCTCCAGTTGAGACTGTTTGCTACAGAATGGGTAGACATTATGTAATGGATAATAGTAATGATAATAGTAATAATTATATAGTCCCTCTGACTTGTTTTGCTTTGCCGAAAATTCATGAAGCAGTGAAAATTTGCTGAAATTCATTAAAATCTATGGGAGATACATTTTTTTTGCACACATCAAATTGCAAGCAAACATGGTCTATGGGTGTAATTTTAGTGGCAAAACTTGCTGAAAAATGTCTCTCATTACTATTGCTACTGCCTTATCCACAACCGACCTGCTACCAGAATTTCTTGCTACAAACCAGAAGTGACATCAACAGTGGGTGGGGCAAAAAAGTATAGCAAAAAGTTAAAAAAATGTTTAAAGGAGTACATCTTGCTACAGATAAGGATCTGCAATTCTACAAACCTGCATCTATACTCATATTAGAAATTCCAACCCATATGCCATTTTTTAAGGTAACCCATGGATACCCAACTCAACTGTAGGACCCTAATCCCTAGTGTAGTTAAAGGGAATGTCAAACCAAAAAATTGTTGTTTGCCCAATAAAATAAAACATAATTGTAAGCAAATTTGCATTATTAATTCATTACAATGTTTCTATGGTTTTTAAGTTATTTGTATATGTTATGCTACTAAAAGCAGCTTGTCTATCCTTTTGTATTCACTGCACTGATGACTCAGACTGTTGATACAATGTAAGACAAGCCAGCTGATTAACACACCTGACTTTGCTGGGGAACTTTTGCAACATTGTTTAAAAAGTAACAACCAAGAGTTATGCAAATGCTGCTTTCAGTAGCAATTTATTTTACAAATAACTTTAAAAATGTTTAATAAATGTATGATGAAATTGGAAAATTAGGTTAGAAATTGGAAATTAGATTTTGTTTTATTAGGCTAATTTTTATTTTGGAGTTCACTTGCCCTTTAAAGAACCGTTAGTTCAGTGATAATTAATCATGTCTAAGGATGAGCAAATTCTTTCACTAAGTTTTGCCACAGGAATTACGCCTATAGACTTCAATGGGAGAAAAAAAAAAGTTTGACGCCCGCCCATAGACTTTCATTTTTGCGGAAACAAAGTTAGTAAAATTTGCCCATCCCTAATCATATGTAAGCAGTCTTTTAGCCAGTTTTCTGTCTATATACAAACAACATCACAAAGATCTACAGAACTTAGTTTACAAAACAATTTTTTTATTTGGAACTGCATCAAAACTTAGGAAGTGTCCAACTAGATCACACCTATAGCAACCACACAGCCAAATTTAACTAAACCAATAAGCAAGTCAATTTATTTGCCATGATCTGTTTTTCATAAAGCCATGCTGATTACTACTACACATAAGGCCAGCTAAAATTAACTGAGAAAAAGTTCTCATGGTCAATCTCATGAAAATTCAGGGACGAGATTCCATTTGAGGAGAAAAAACTTTTCTCCAAATTCAGTTCCATTTTCTTTTTTCCATAGACTTCAATAGAGTTTTCCCATGACAAACCTTGAGATAAGCTTATCTGAATTGAATTGCATCTCAAATTGAATCTTGTCCATGACTTTTCACGTTATAAACCTTTTTTCACTGAATTGAATCTGGCCCATAATTTTGAACAATGTTCAAGTAACATGCCCCCAAGCAGAGTCAGACTTACAGGCTGATAACTGACGGATTTAGATACTTCCTTTTTAAATATTAGAATAACATCAGCTTTTCTTTATTTAATAATTACTGTATATTATATTTCCTTAAAAATTTTATACTCAGGCTCTAAGCCAAATTAAACACATTATAATTACCTCCATACCAAGTTTTTTTTTTCTTACTAAAACCACGTGCATATAATTTACACTGAAACCACATACATGTGACAAATGTCAAATTTCAGATACATCATACAGTGATAAGGAATGTAGAAAAACACACAGTTCTGCAGAACATGGAAGGTCCCTATAAGTCATCATCAGCTTCAGTTTCATAGAGAACAATATACAATAAGCATTTGGATTTAGATGAAACTAGAAATGCATATACATACATATACATATAGTTTGCATGCTGAAATAATGATTATAATACTTTAATTACCTTAGAGTTAGATTTTGTGTATGTAAAAGGTAATTTAAGCAAACTTTTGAACTGATCTTTATTTATGGGATTTTGAAATATTTGTTTTTCCAGGCTGGAATTTTAGATTGTCAGTGATCTTGGCAATCAGAAAGCAGTCCAAGCAACCAGTTTCCAGATAAAACTTAAAGTGGCCCTATACCCTCAATCTTGCATGTAAAATTCAGGTAGCTATAGGGGAATATCTATACTTGCACTGTTTTATAACATCTGACTATGAGAAATCCATGCCAGTTTTTCCTGCTATAGCGATGACCATTCATACCCATATTAGATACTGCGGCCCCCCAGTGATGTCATAACATAATTACTGTGCTACAAAACCACACCTTCTTGACAGCCAGGATAAGGCACAAAACAATGTTAATACATTTAATAATATGTTTTAAGGTACTCTTTATCTTTAAGATGAATTGAAAACCACATAACTTACCGGGTAATGTACTTTGTTTCATTTATTACAGCCATGGAACTTTGAACTGGAGTTTTTTTGGCCATTTTTAGATGAAGTCCAGATCAGCTGCAGATCTAAAACAAGGCACAACATTAATGGGACATTATATCAACTAACTGTCGATCTGGAATACAACACGTGCAAGTATATGGTAGGGAATACACATGCTTTATTATACTTCATAGTTTTCATAGTATGTGCACCAAAGAAATCAAACTTGGACTGACCACAAAATAATCAATGAGGAACTGCAAAGTCAAACTAAATGGAAGAGTGAAGTGAGTTGCATGAGGTTTGTTCTATAGCTGCAGCTTTTTATATATGGTAAGAGGAGCACATATGCTATTATAGATATTAAAAAGTTTATAAATTGCTGCCCTTTGGTAGAAATGAGACTAAGGGGCAAATTTACTATTATTCCCCAAAATAAATTCGACCAAATTCGAAATTCGATAACATTCGACCATCGAATGCTTATCGAATTGTTTTAGGCTATCATTTTGCTCGTTATCCGATTTCTCAATGAATCCGAACGATTGGATACTGATTGTTCGATTTCACGAAAAAATCGTGAAATTTCATTCGAGCGTCCGAAAAATTCATACAATTCTAACGATCGAACGCTCCGATCGTACGAATGGTATTTGAGCAGGAGTTAGCCTCAGAAGCCTATGGGGAGCTTCCCATAGGCTTCTATTACAATTTGGTAGGTTCAATCTGGCAAAGTATTGAGTCGAATAAATTTAAAATTTTGATTCCTTTGATCATTGAATGATCAGATTATCGAAAATCTGATCATTCGATCTATTTAGTATTCGATGATCGAAGAGGCCAAATTTGCATATCCGATTTCACGACAAATTCGTACTATCGGTATTCGATCGAATTCGATCGAACTTCGATCATTTCACGTGAATTTCGTAAATCGGCCCTTAAATATCTGTTTTACATATGTTATATATGTATATTTGTTCTGTTCTATACTATTCTAACAACAAGGAGTGAAATACAACTATCTCAGAATTTGACTGAATTCGGGTATTTTAGGAACCTCAGCTGGGTCTAGCTAGATGAATTGGCTGAACAATGTTTTGGGTATTGACTTATTTGCCCATGGATGCAGCCCCAACTGGGCCAGATACAGTTCCCACTATTTTGCCTTGTATTACCCTGACCCTTCTAAAACGGCTTTATATAGTGAATAGCAGTTTTGGCTAAGGCAGCTGGAATGTATGGATTGGAGAATAACATTTTTATTTGTCCAGCATTAAAAGCAGTACCAATGGACAATATGTTGGCCTAAATACCAGTGATATGTGCATACCATTCTAAACTAGGTAAAGGTATGGGACCTGTTATCCAGAATGCTTGGGACCTGAAGTTTTCTGGATAATGGATCTATCCATAATTTGGATCTTCATACCTTAAATGACAAGGAAAGTTAAACTATAGCAGTAGGCTAGAAATGTTGTACATTATGTTTTGGCCCTCTGTACCAGCCCAAGACAACCACAGCCATTTAGCAGTAAAGAGCTGTGTCTCCAAAGATGCCCCAGTAGTTCCCCATCTTCTTTTCTGCTGATTTACTGCACAAGCTCTGTGCTGCTGTCACTTACTGAGCTTAGGGACCAACTTAAAATATTCAGTACACATAGAATATAAATGTCACAGTATAAGGCTGATTAGTAATTAATACAGATAATTACTACATGGCATCACAGAAACCAGTGCAACCAGCATCATAATTTAATAATCAGCCCTGTAGCATTAGCTTATATTAGAGACCGACCTAATTTTCTGCTTGATAATTTGCTATCACCACTAAGCTTAACTTCTCAACAGCTGGTCAGAGCCCACTGAGCATGTGAGTGTTGCAGACACTTTCCAAGATGGTGACCCCCTGTGACAAGTCTGAAGTCCTGTATCATTGCTGCTATTGACAAGCTGAAACTTTAGGCTGGTGCAATAAGTTCAGTATATAAAACATGGCAGTTGTAGCCATATTCATGTTTAGGGTTTAGTTTTCCTTTAAGTCCTAGAAAATCAAGTAAACATTAAATAAACCCAATAGGCTGGTTTTGCTTCCATTAGGTATTAATTATATCTTAGTTTGGATCAAGTACAAGGTACTGTTTTACTATAACATAGAAAAAGGAAATCATATTTAAAATGTGGATTATTTGGATAAAATGGAATCTATGGGAGATGGCATTTCCATAGTTCAGAGCTTTCTAGATAGTGTCTTTCTGGATAATGTATTTTATACTTGTGCTTCAAAATGCATGGTTTTCTACTATTCGAAGGATTTATTCACAAGGGTAAAACTTAATGTAATGCTCAAAAGAACTCCAAATCAGTGCCTACGTAGTATACATAATACAAGATGAAGACAAAAAGGAACACCAAGTGCCCCAATAGTGTAATATGTTTTTACAAGGAGTAATGATAGAGTAAACAAATTAATACTCACAAGCCGGGGTTACCAATAGGCAACCACTGTATAGGCAGGTGGGGAGATTATCCTGACCCCACTCAGGAATAAGAAGTCGCTCTCTGTAGAAGGAAGAAAAATGAGGATAACACCCCTCCACTCGGGGTGGACTCGGTATAGTGATAAGATAAAACAGAGGCGCCAAAAGGATAAAATTAGCTAAAAACACTTAAAAACCCAATGGGTAATTCAGAGGAGGTAGTAGTGAACTTACCTCCTCCAGGCAGACACCAACGAAAGTGGTAATTTTCAGTAATAGTTTATTCACAACAATATTGCAACGCGTTTCACAGGCATTTCCTGCTTCATCAGGCAATGTAAAACGGGAGCAAAAACAAAAAAAAAAGCCTCTGTGAGGCTCCTGGTGTGTTCATACAAAGACACTGTTGTTTTTGCTCCCGTTTTACATTGCCTGATGAAGCAGGAAATGCCTGTGAAACGCGTTGCAATATTGTTGTGAATAAACTATTACTGAAAATTACCACTTTCGTTGGTGTCTGCCTGGAGGAGGTAAGTTCACTACTACCTCCTCTGAATTACCCATTGGGTTTTTAAGTGTTTTTAGCTAATTTTATCCTTTTGGCGCCTCTGTTTTATCTTATCACATAATACAAGATGTCATTTGTAAAGAATGCTTTTATGTTAAAATGAAAGTGAATTGGAAATGCTATGACTGTTTAGGTAATGACACAAATATGAATTTGAGTCAACAAACCACTAGGGAAAGTCAGTTCATTTGTTGGCATAATATCACATGGCTTTATACAAAGAACAAATGGAACTGGGATGAATATGCATTACAGTTTGCATGTTAAATAGTGTCCCTTGATGAAACGTCTTTGCTGGTATTTGCATGTTCATTTTTATTGAGCAAGGCTTTTTGCCTATTTTTATATTGGTAGGCAAATGAAAGTACTTTGCTGTTTTCCGTCATTATGCATTACAAATAGTAATTTACTGTGACCAGTTTTGCAGTGAGAAACGCAACTCACTATTGTTTGAGAAGTAAGATAAAAATGCCATCACTTTTGACTAGCAATTATGTTGTCTCTCCACCCAGGTGTGCAGAGGGAGGACAGGTATTATCTAATTAGTTGCTATGGGTAACTATGGGTTAAGTAAACCGTGCCAATATTTCTTTTTGACAACTGTGAACAATTATTAATGGAGTCTGAGATTTGTCAAGCATTACACAACAGGTAGACTACATGGACTCATGCATTATCAGCACATTTCTGCCCTTTAAGCTAAAATATAACTATCATTATCAGGGACATATTTCCTTCCAAGGCTCCTGAGCAGCAGCATTAGGACAAGTAAGGGAATGACCATGAAGTGCCATTATGAAAAAAAAAAAAACACCTTTACAAAGTTCATAACCCCCCCTCCCCCAGGGACTTTGTATGGAAGGAGCACACCTATGGCCAATGCAGAAAAAAACAGCACAATCTTTCTGGGGGTACCCCATTCCTCAGCACCTGAGGAAGGTGGAATCCCCGAAAGTTTGTGCTGTTTTTTCCTGCTGCATTAAATTAATTGAAAAGGTGTTGGCCATAGGTGTGCTCTTTCCATCCAAAGTCCCTGGATGTTATTTGGTTTCTGAAGTGTATGTACCTTTGAAAATCATATAAGTGGTGTGCTGAGGAATTTTGTATTTAATTTTTTTTAATTACTTCAATTTTAAAACAACTGTCACAAGTAGAAAATAGTGGGGGGGGGGAAGTCTTTACTATCTGAACTCAACTGAACTGAAAAAAAATGTTGAAAGGCAAACAACCTCTTTAAGAGGGAATGTAATAAAAGTTGTTAAAGGAAAATATTCATAATGTGGAATATATGTTACTCTGTGTGAACAGTTTTATCATTATGCAAATTTATCAGCTTTGGACCTGGTATTTCGTATTTAGCAAACCTGTATGGCAGTGAAAAAGATTGTGAATTTTATAGTTTGCACCAATACACAGTTTATATATTAAATTTCCATAGACTTCTTCCACTGTATGGATGTACAACTTGAAAATGGCCTTCACTTGCTTTTATGGCTTACAATAAACAAGGAAATTCTGCTTAGGATTCTTTGCAGTTTCACCCAGTACACAATGTCAGCAGCACGTGTATAGTGAAAGTGTGACTTTGTGTTCCAGAAACAAGGTTGAAAACCTTCTTTTTCTTGGTAACCATCTATTGACCTCTTGGTTTGTATGCACAAAAGGCAGGTACAAGTTGGTCCTGCCCCTTCTTTAAAATTTAGTTCAACTAAAACATGTTGAATGTATCTGAAGCAAATTGTGCCTTCAGTTGACATTCAGTATTAAGTCTCTATTCAATAAGGGCACAAGGATTTTGATTCCCTCTGCGGGAATGTAATAAAATAATCTTCCACTGGCCAAACTGGTCACTAAACAGTTTCCAGGCTTGCAAAAGCTCAATTTTTTTACATAAAGGTATACATTTCTGCACTGCAAAAACGTTTTACTGTTAACAGCTTTTATTACATTACCTTGTTAATGTTTAGGTACATGCAACAATCGGCCTAAAGTTTCCCAATGCAGAACTATTAAACTATTTAACACGTGGGGGGGGATATTTCATTTGTTATACTTCTCATAAGCAGTGGCAGAAAATTAAGATTTTCAGGGGGTTCTGAGCACACATCATTTATGCAGCAGTTCAGGTTTGGATTTTGATTTTTTTTTCCACGCATCTCTAAAAATGCTTGCTTTTCTAATTTTTTGAAAATGAAGTGTAAAAAACCATGATAATCCCTAATACAAATCTTTGCCAGGTAAAAGTTGTTGAGTGTAAGGGGGAAATTCACTAAAGCGCGAAGCGTCTAATGCTAGTGCTAATTCGCCAGAGTGAAGTCAATTCAAACTTCGCAAATTTACTAACACCAACTCGTATCGCGAAGTAGATAGACTAGTGCAACTTCTCACCCTTACGCCAGGTGAAGTTGCGCAGACGAAGGACCGTAATTATGCAAATTCACTAAGATCAACATTTTCCTGAACGTTACCACTTACGCTAGACTTAACTTCGCCAGGTCAGACCTGGGCTTGTTTAGTGTAATGTAGTGGCTGTAACATATGCTTCGCACTTTAGTGAATATGTGTAGTGCTGACGAAAATTCGCCTGGTGAAGTGCAGCGAACGTTAGCGAAGGCAACACTAGTGAATTTTCACAGCTTCGTTAATTTCCCCCCAAGTATCATAAACATTTGTAAATTGCTATAATATTTTGTACTTCAACCCCTACAAATGGTCTCAAGTGCACAGAAACCATTTGCTTTACTTCAAATGAAAGTCCACGCAAGTGCGTTTTCTCTAGAAAATACTGCCCCCAATTTTACCAGTCTTCCCATTTCTTTAATTACTCCATTGCTTTTTCCAGTGCACAACTATTCCCTGCTTATTAATATCCTTAATGACTGGAGCCTAAAACTGCACAAAACACTCTTACGCCCCTTCGTGCTCTTGCACTTCTGCTCTAGATCTATGGAAATGACCTCTACATTGTTGTGGTAGTTGTGATGTGGAAGGTGGCTGTATCTTTGTGTAAGCTGTACTGAGGCAGGGAAATGTGGAAAAAAGGTTTTTCCAGTAGGCTTCATTACTTTTTGGGGTCTGCAATTCAGGACTGTCCTACCTAATTTGAGACCACTGAGAGGTACTGTATGTATTTGGGACATGTGAAGGTTCATTTAGAGTGAATAAGTGCATGAGCAGCATGGGAGTCCAAATACTGACAGAGGACTCAAAGAGTACTGCAGCTTAAAAAGAAGAGTGTATTTGATAATATTTGTGTCTGGAATATAAAGAGGGTTATAGTAGTACAGTGGCTTGGGGTTTGGAAAAAAAAGGCTTTCCAGTAGGCTTCATTACTTCATTACTATATTTCTATTTAGAAAAAATAAGTCCTGCAGCCAGGGACTGTACTAGGCATCAGACATCAATGTGCCCCTTTCTCTCCTTTGCACATGTGCAGATGCTCTGTCCCTCACATGCACCTATTAATGGGAAAGAGTTTACCACCCTCCCTAACCTCTGTGGTTGGACTGTGGTTGAAGTATCAAGTGGCATGCAAGGGGGTATTTAGCCCTGTCTGTATTTGGGGGGAAAAAATGACCATCCAAGGGAAATCAGGCTAGGGAAATGACAAAGGCAGAGTTATATTAGATGGTTTCATTATGTAATGGTGATATAAAAAATTATTTTGGAATTTTTGGAATCCAGCTACTTTAAACCATCAAGAAATTCCACATAATATATAACAAAGGTAAAAAAGTGGGGTTGGTTCAGAGGTGGCATAGATATGGGTCTAGTTATCCAGAATGCTCTGGACCTAGGGTTTCTGGAAAACGGATCTTTCCCTAATTTGGGTCTTCATACCATAAGTCTACTAGAAAATCATGTAAACATTAAATAAAACCAATAGGCTGGTTGTGTTTCCAATAATGATTAATTATATCTTAGCTTGGATCAAGTACAAGGTACTAATTATTTGGATAAAGTGGAGTCTAAGAAGCAGATTTACTAGCTGGCAAATTTTCACCAGTGTCAGCTTCACACTAAAGCGTCACTAATATGCAGAGTTTTTTGCTAGCATTACTTTGTCAGTGCAAGCATTTCATAGAGAAGTTGCACTTGTGTTCATTTCTAGAAATGAGGATTGAACAGCACCACTTGATCTTTGAAAAAATAAAATTGCCTTTATTGCAGACTTCTGGGCATCACAGTGACATTTCAGGCCCAAAATGGCAATTTTTGGACCTGCAACGGCGTACAAAAACAGGCGCCCCCGTCCAAAAACTAGATGGCAGCGGAGTTTCGCAAATGCTTCACCATTTAACAAATTTCTCAGGAAATTCGCAAAAAATTTGGCGAAGCGAAATGCCCCAGATCCGCCCGTCACTATAAAATATCCTTCCCTGCTAAAGAGGATCTAAACCCTTACAAATTTGTTGCACTAATCTTTCTTGTAATGATCATTGAGCATTTTTGCAATATACATTTATGTTCTATCTTGCTGAATCATTATCAGTTTTAGACTGCTAATATGAAGGTTTTGGGTCAACAGCTCTCTCTAAAAGTCAGCAGTGCTGGGGTTAACTATACAGGGAGTACATAGAAATAGGGTCACTGAAAGAAACCTGTTTAGATAAAAGCCTAAAATGTTCAAAATCTAACAAACCATTCAAATAATAAATTAAATATCAATTGCAAAAGTGCAAAATTTCTCTCCAGATTACTCTGAATAAGTTTACATCACGTGTTCTATGTTTAGAGCTCCTTTAAACCCTATGTACTGTACTGTATAATGAATCCCTTCTTTTCTGTAGGCCTGAGACATAAACAGCAATTAAGGGAAAGAAAGAGCTTGTTTGTTTACCTCTCTAATTAGATAAGGGTAAACACAAAACAGTCATCCACTTGTTATTTATAGTGAAAAGTAAAAATAAAAAATCGGTGCAATTTAATAAAAATTCTGTTTATTTGGCTCGAGTTATATTGCCCTTAAATATTATAACATATAATACAGGTATGGGACCTGTTATCCAGAATGCTCGGGACCTTGTTTTTTTTCTTTTTTTGGATTTCTGTAATTTGGATCGTAACACTAAAAGTCTACTAAAAATGTAAACATTAAATAAACCCTATTGGATTGTTTTACCTCCAATAAGGATTGGGTCAATCTTAGATAGGATCGTGTATAAGGTATAAATTTTATTACTACAGAGAAAAACGAAATCATATTTAAAAATTTGGATTAATTGGATAAAATCAAATCTATGGGAGATAACCTTTCCATAGTTAGGAGATGAGTTTAAAGGTAACGGATATTATGCCTGTAATTTGGATCACAATACTATAAGCTTACTAAACATTAAATAAACCCAATTGGATTGTTTTGCCTCTAATACGGATTAAGTAAATCTTAATAAGGATCAAATACAAAGTACTGTTTTATTACTATAGAGAAAAAGAGAATCATTTTTATAAATATCATTTATTTGATTACAATGGAGTCTATGGGAGATGGCCTTCCCATAATTCTGAGCCTTCTGGATAATGGGTTTCCCACATCTTATTCCTGTAACACTCTTATTATATGCTACATATTTACATACCTAATTTGTCAGGCCTAATGGATGAATGTCCCAAAGATCTAACAATCAAAGAGGTGGGATAGTTTGGGTTAATATCCCAGGGTCACAAGGCATGGACACCAGTTGTAGTATTGTGCAGCATAACCACAGACAAATCTTACTTTATATAGTAAAAAATAATACAATTATAGAAATATACCAGTCTCTAATAAACTAGTCAAGCAGGAACAGTTTTATGCAGCCTGTAGACATTATTTTAGTTAAACATTTCTTAAACAGAATACTCGAGTGCCATTGAGCCAGCGTGCTGAATCCTTGCTTACATGAGCTTTGCTACAGTACTATTTGTACAGCCTTGGTTTAGTCATTCAACTTTCAAGTAATTTCATTCGACAAGGACAAATATGTGAAACAGCAAAGCTCTAACTGAGATTTTGCAGTACCTGGTAAAAGTCAGTGTCTGCAAAAGCTACTGAAATCACTCTTACCTTTGTTCTCCAGAGAAGCAAGGAATGCATTTTACTTTTCTCTTCGCATTGCCACCAAAACAACATGACAGTGCTCAACTGACCCGCCTGCTCACTCAGTTTATAAAAGGCAAAGGGAAGTTAAACATTACTTATCCAGCCACAAAGTTGTTGGACACCTAAGCCACTCCTTTCTGCCTTCTGCCTCAGTGCATTTCGGGAGTGTTTGCATGACAGCAGTTGACAGAAACACTCCCTGTTCACATTTGTATAGTGCACACCTGTGGACGAGGCGTTTCCTGCTGGTCTGAAAGGCAGGTCTGTAGCTACAGGGCATTGTGGCAGATAAAGGATCAGATCCGCACAAAGAACCCATGCTCACCTCATTAGACAGGGATTTTAAAACATTTATAACCCTAGGCTAATTCATTTGAAGAACTTGTAGCCCACTTTCATTGCGTCTTGTAGTGCAGTCAGAAAAAAAATATCCAGAAGGAGCACAGTTTCTCGAATTAAGTACCAGAAGACAAAACATATCCAGAAGGAACAGAGTTTATCAAATGAAGTACCATAAGACAATTGCTTATCATTAGGATAAGTGTTCGCTATTCACATTGGCATCATCAGAAGCTTTGGGCATTTGAGAAATTCCAAATGTAAATTTTTTATTTTCATTTGAAACTACAAGTATGGGATACATTATCCAGAAATCCATTATCCAGAAAGCTCAGAATTACAGAAAGCCCATCTCCCATAGTATTTCCTTTTTCTCTGTAATAATAAAACAGTGTAGCTTGTACTTGATCCCAAATACGATATAATTAATCCTTATTGTATGCAAAATCAGCCTATTGTGGTTATCTAATGTTTAAATGATTTTCTTGTAGACGTAAGGTATGAAGATCCAAGTTACGGAAAGATCCCTTATCCGAGTATTATGAATCCCATGCCTGTACTATTTTACTAACCTTTTAAAGATCATCAGCAATGCAGATGGGGTAAAAAAGTATTCTTACTCAACTGCACCTGCAGTGATATTTCCTGCCATCGATATGATTTCATGAAATCTGTGCTTTGTTTTTTTAACAAAATTTCAAATCTGAAAAAAAAAATACTGAGTGCTGTAAAACTGGAACCTGCTGGAATGTGTATAATGTAGCATTCCCTTGGGGGATCTAGTGCTTTAATTTTCCAGTAAGTGTGCAGTATGTATGTGTCAGTTCTATTCTTAGAAAGTTGAAATTGGTTCTTTATAAACCTTTATACAGGTTAAGCACCGCAGGGTTTATGCAACAAAAGCCACAAACATTGCTACAGGTCTGATCCCCTTTATACAGTTGTGCTCATAAGTTTACATACCCTGGCAGAATTGATGATTTCATAACCATTTATCAGAGAATATGACACAAAAACGTTTCTTTCACTCATGGTTAATGTTTGGCTAAAGCCATTTATTGTCAAACAACTGTGTTTACTCTTTTTAAATCATAATCACTACATAAACTACCCAAATGACCCTGATCAAAAATTTACATACCCCAGTTACGTGTTTTGCCTACTTTAACATCAATGACAGCTTGAAGTCTTTTGTGGTAGTTGTGGATTAGGCTCTTTATCTACTCAGATGGTAAAGCTGCCCATTCTTCCTGGCAAAAAGCCTCCAGTTCCCATAAATTCTTGGGCTGTCTTGCATGAACTGCACGTTTGAGGTCTACCCAGAGTGGCTCAATATTGAGGTCAGAGGAGATGGCCATTCAAGAGCCTTCATTTTCTTTTGCTGTAGCCCGTGACGGGTCGACTTGGCCTTGTGTTTTGGATCATTGTCCTGTTGGAATGTCCAAGTAAGTCCCATGCGCAGCTTCCGGGCTGATGAATGCAAATTTTCCTCCAGTATTTTTTGATAACTTACTGCATTAATTTTGCCATTAATTCTGACCTAATTTCCTTTTGCCTTTGTAGCTCACACATCCCCAAAACATCAGCTATCCACCACCATGTTTGACAGTAGGAATGGTGTACCTTTCATCATAGGCCTTGTTGACTCCTCTCCAAATGTAGAGTTAATAGTTGTGGCCAAAAAGTTCAATTTTAGTCTCATGATTCCAAATGACTTTGTGCCAGTAGGTTTGAGGCTTGTCTCTGTGCTGTTTGGCATATTGTAAGCGGGATTTGCATTTGCTTAGTAATGGCTTTCTTCTGGCAACTCAACCATGCAGCCCATCTTTCTTCAAGTGACTCCTTATTGTGCATCTTGAAACAGCCACATCACATTTTTCAGAGAGTCTTTTATTTCACCTGAAGTTATTTGTGTCTTTTTCCTTGCATCCCGAACAATTTTTCTGGCAGCTAAGGCTGAAACTTTAGTCTTATTTGGTATGGTTTCAACTGAACCCCTAATTTTCCACTTCTTTATTAGAGTTTGAACACTGCTAATTGGCATTCTCAATTCCTTTGATCTTTTCTTATGCCTGTTTTATAGAGTTCAGCTACCTTTTCCCACAAATCCTTTGACAATTCTTTTGCTTTCCCCATGACTTAGAGTCCAAAGAACATCAGTGCAGCATTGGATGAAAGATACAAGGGTCTGTCAGGAGTCCAGAAAGTCACTGACCTTTTATACACACCCACTAATTACAAGCAAACAGATCACAGGTGAAGATGAGTGAAACAAAAGTTTTTGTGTTATTATTCATATTCTCTGAAAAATGGTTAAGAAATCATAAAGTCTGCTAGGGTATGTAAACTTATGAGCACAACTATAGATATCACAACATTACCAAATCACATTCGCATGACAATGCAACGGTGGCCATCAGAAATTGTGATCCAAATTTGAAGCCTGAAACACAAGAAAATTAGTTGACAGGAAAAATTTTCCACAGTAGAGTTGGAGCAGACAAATGAAGCTGAAAAAGTAAGAATAAAATAATTTTTGTTAGAAATAATTACAAATACATTCTGGGTCTAGTAACTATTGTTGCTTAATAGATAATAATGGATAATAACAAATATTGATTTGTTTCTATGGATAACTGCACTGCAATTTATGTGCTTTTTTAAACTAGAAAATGCATACCTCCAAACTGTCCCTTTTTTGTGCGACAGGGTTTCGTACTGAAATGTCCCGAGTTTCTGTTCGATCTCCTGCACCGACGCCAGAAAAAGATACGTTTCTGAAACTTAATTAAACAAGTGGCTTTTTGGCTGAGAGCCTAGAATACTTCAGCAGCTGCACTCAGATAAAATTGTAACTATTTAAGATAAGCAGATCTCTTGGGAAGACTGAGACTTAGAGGGAAATTCACCTTCATTAGCAAAACTGTAATAACACATAAAACATGACCATAAAAACCCCAGAAAAGTGTTCAGATTTTCCATAACCCACCAAATTTGTAAAATGGACATGGTATTTAGGGGTGTGGCTACAAAGTGGGCATGGCAAACATTTTTACCACAATATGCACGGCAGAACTTTTTATCCATCTTTTCAAATGTCGGGAGGTATAAAAATGCTGTAAATGAATGATGTCAATGTAAACATTAAAAAAATATAAGCTGAAAAGAGGTTTGTAAAGAGAAAGATTGGGGATTTTTTAATTCCATAGCCCAAAAGCATTGATTTTTATATGTAAAGTTAGAGTAATAAACAATATATCATAAAAATATAAGTAAAAAAAAAGAGGTTTGCAAAGAGAAATATTGGTGATTTTAAATTCCATAGCCCAAAAGCATCACCTTTCCACATTGTATTAATATGTGCAGTTTGAGCTCTGTTTTTGCTTATCCATGGAGATATCTACACTTGCAAGATGACACTACAAGCACAATGTCTCACAATAATTGGTTGTTGAATCTGGCTCTTTAAATCCCTGGTATGCTATGTCCCTGCAAACTCCTGCCTTTTACAGTGTTTTCGTGCAAGGAATGTACAACCAAAAGCCTACGCTGAATAAAAAAAAAATAGCATGTTGTTGCAAGTTAGGAATCTGATAATTCCACTCTAAGAATTTGACAATTCTTGAATGGAAATAGATTTTTTAGTATTGTATATTGTAAATCTCTAAAATCCTGAGCTGTTGTGTTTCATTTTAAAGCTTATGAGACACTTGGGATAAGGGAGAAAAATACTGTATACACCTGGCACTGAAAGATTCCTAAAAGTATCTCCAATACAGCTAACTGTAAAGTATATACTGGTATGGAACCTGTTATTGAGAATGCTAGGTGACCTGAGGTCTTCTGGATAAGGCATATTTCCGTAATTTGGATCTCAATACCTTAAATCTACTAGAATATCATGTAAACATTAAATGAACCCAATAGATTGGTTTGCTTCCAATAATTATTCATTATATATTCGCTGTAATCAAATACAAGGTACTGTTTTATTATTCCAGAGAAAAAATGTAATAATTTTAAAAATTTTTAATAAAATGGAGCCTATGGGAGATGGCCGTAATTCTGAGCTTTTTAAATAATGTCTTCTGCATAACTCATAAAGCACCTGTAAAACTCTTATTAGATGTTACATATCTATATACCTAATTTTTCAGGCCTAGATCTTGTAAGAGGTGGTATAGATTGGGTAAATATCCAAGGTATTGACACTGGTTGTAGAAGTGTGCAGCATAACCACAGACAAATCGCCAAAATATACAAAATAACAGATCCCATACCTGCAAAACCAAACTAAGGGGCAGATTTATGAAGTATCGAATTTCGAAGTGCAAAAACTGCGAAATTTGAATTCAAAAAGACCAATTGAAATTAATTGGAAATTTTTTTTGTTCAAATAGGCCCGTATTAGATTGAATTTGAATAGTTCGAATTGATGTAATAGAGCATTCAATCAAATTTGATTCGAAGTTTTTCCCAAAAAAAAACTATAAATTTTCAAAGTCCACCAATTGACTCCAAATAGGAGGTCCCCCATAGGCTAAAACAGATATTCGGCAGGTTTTAGATGGCAAATTTAAATTTTTAAAGAGCCAGTACAATTTCAAAATTTTTATTATTTGCAAATTCAAATCGAATTTGGACTAGTCCCTATTTGAAATACAAAAAATAACTCTAAATTCGAATTTTCACTTCGACCCTTTATAAATCTGCCCCATAATATACATGTTGCAGTGTATTCTAAAGCATCTTGCAAAGTATTAAACTTATACAATCTTATAAACATAATGCAGTAATATATTTCAGTGACTGATAACTACCCACTATTGGTGGATTGCAAACTGCTTTTAACGAATACTTCCATAAATAGGGACACGGAAAGAGATCTTTTAAGGTTTTAGCTCACAATTACACAACACTCTTGTCTTGGATTAAGTGGTGACACACTATGAGAGCATGAAATTTTGATCTGGGAAATTAGATTGGATGATACTTAGGCCTTGATTATTAATACTAAAACAAAAAGTTGTCCCAAAGCCAATATTCAATATAAATTACGAAAGTAGTTACAAGTAATTACATCGGTAGTTAAAAGAATTTCTATACAGGCATACTGATCAAGCACCGGAAGGTGTGATCATTGGGGTCAGTATGCCTGTATAGATATTCTATTAATTACCGATGTAATAAACTTTTGTAAATTTTATTGAATATTGGCTTTGGGACAACTTTTTGTATTAGTGAGACTGTGCTTACTAATACAAAAAGAGCAGGTCCCATTAGCTGGGCTGCCCTAATTGAGGACTAGCAGCATACATCCCCCTATTTTCAAGTTTTTGGAGATTTCTTGATTATTAATGGTTTATGAACCTGTAGAATTCAACCTGTAATTAAAAAAAAACCCTCCCTCCCCTGGGTAGAGCCCCCTCCCTCCTCCCCAGCCTACCTGCCCTCCCCGGGCAAATGCCCCTAACTTGTTACTTACCCCTCAGCGCAGATTCAGGCCATGAGAGTTTATGGCCGCCATCTTTTTTCTTCAGTCTTTTTCATAAGTAGGCCGGAGTTTTCGGCACATGTGCAGTTGGAGGAAATTTCCGGACTTGAACAACTGCGCATGCCACGAAAGTTACGAAAATTTTACGGAAATCTTCATGACTTTTGGCTCGTGCACAGTGGGGGTCTATCCAGTGGAGGGGGAGGATTTTTTTTATTACAGATTTGGTTCTTTGGATGCTTAGGTCTTGGAAGTTCCCTACATATATTATATACCATTTTACTGGTATGAAGACATATTTGCATTGCAAAACACAAAATAATGCATTTTAGATTTCTGCAGCTAACACTAGAGACAACACAGCTTAAACATTGTAACATCACTGATCATATCTGATTAAACACTATAATTTAAACACTCCCCAGTTCAATCAATATTAGGATTATTGCCTGTGTAGCCTAGGGTCCACGACATGCCAGAAATGGAAGAACAGGACCTGAGATTTCTGTAATCAACTGCCCATTAGAGCAATGGGGTTGTCTCTGCTTGCACCAGCCTTCAAGTGCCAGTGAATTATTATTATAAAACTGACTGTATCATCTTTAACCAACCTATAACTATCACTTTAGACCTTGGGTATACTCCCCAACATTTGAGGGACAAAAAATTCTGCAATGTGCAGCACTGCAAATTTGCAGCTAATCTCGGTGTTCCCAAAAGACCTGTTTAAGGTAATAGTTACAAATGTATCTAAATGCAGGGGCTGAGTATTTTGGACTCTCTGCCAAAAGCCTCTTATTTAATTAAGAAATGTATCTTTTTCAAGCATCATCTAAGATAAAAGGGAAATGTGGGACATTTCAGTAGCAAACTGGGACTCATATTATGTATTCATTTTATGTATTATGCCATGTTTTAATATTGCAAATTGCAAACCTTATGGGGTAATTATTTGTACTTGCACTGGTACACATGGTAAATAATCCCTCCTGTGTTTTGTAAGAGTTAATAAGGCTTATTGTATATATATGTGTTTTTCATGTTGCCTCACCTAGATTTGTATTTGTTGGTTGAGCAGCTGGTTGATAGTATGGCAGCCCTGGAATTCATTATGGTCATAATGGTCTATTAGAATGCAGATACATTACATTTGCACACTGGTATATTTACCTTTCATTTACATCTGCTATTTTTCCTATGGGAATACAGATTTTAGTGCTTTTGCAGTTGCAGCAAGGGATTGGATCAATAGCCACTACAGTGTATGTGAGTCCAGACAGAATGTCATGTTTACAAACAAATTGTTCCGTCAAAACATTGAAGCAAAAATGAAGCACCTTAACCCTACATTTATATGTAGGTTTTAAGGCTTCCATTTTACCTCCCATATATCTACCATTTTAAACTATACTAAATAACGAATTCAATATGTCATGTGCAATATAGGTGAACTTTAATAACGTTTCTTTTAGAACTCCCAGGTTACTTATAGTAAAAGTAAAGCATAATAGTGACTTTTCTCGTCCAATTTGATTCAAACAACAAACACATATATTTCTGATGGAAAATTAGCTCCGTTCCTTTCTTCAGTGATGGAAGGTTGCAATAAATCCCCCATAAAAATATTGTGGTATGCAAAGATGTCAGCCTTATAAATCAATAAGATGGGGCACTATCACTATAATGGACATGTTCTGTTTTGCAAAGGCCATGGCCCATCAGGACCCTGTAAATGCTCATTGAGAATGCACACATCCTAAAGCAGCCTTTTTTATTTCACAGAAGGCTCACTGCGCATGGCACATTGTATATGGAAAGGAAAGTGGTATGAATGACATTGAATAACAATAGTGTAGGGGAAGGGATACAAAACCGAGCAACTCCGAGGGAACCCAGGGAGTTGACAGGTACAGTATCGACATGTAGTGTATTGGTAGCGCCTTATTCAGTTTATGCCACAGTGCTGCTTCATCATTTGCTAACTCTACTCTACTCTACACCAAACAGGAATTCAATTTAATTACCATAGAAACCCAGATTAGGAGTGAAAAACTAAAAAAAAACAATCCTAACAAAGAATAGACCAAGTAAAAAAAAATAGTACAAGTAAAAAAAAAAAATGAAAAAAATTTTAACATTTGTTGCCCAAGCATTGGGTCCAAAAATGACAAAAAAGAAGGCACTAGACTTATCCGAAGCAAAACTGAGCGCAGATTCAAAAGTGCTAAACTATTAAAAATGGCCTGCATCACCGAACATAGTAGTGACAGGACTGTATGAGGCTCAGAGATCACAGATAACCAGGAACAGTGCAGAAACAAATATCAGAGCAGTAATAAACATTGTAGCCACTAGGGGTCAGGCTTCCTAAACACAATTAGAAATGGGACTCGGTTGTACTATATATCTCAGAACCTTTGGCATAAGGCTTTTGAAAAAAAATGATGCAATTTAATTATGGAGGAGTAGGGCATTGTCCCAAAGGGGTAGCGTGTGCACCAAAACACAATATAGGGAAAAAAAGTGGTTATAGGTGAACCCTGGCAGATCATCAGACTGCTTGTCAAAAACATGTTACAATACAGGCATAAGCAGCTCTGTGTGAATGGCTTTGCTGTCAACTGCAGTCAACGGACAGACAGCACCATTATGGGAACACTTAGGGGCAGAATTAAAAAATTCCCAAAAAATTTTGAAATTTGACCATGGGATTTTAACGCAATTCAATTGGTCGAACGATCGAATAGGAAAAATTACATTGAATGATTAATCGTTTGAATCGTTCGATCAAAAATAATGATACCCAATTCGGTAGCTTTGATCTGGCAAACTAGGTGGTCGAATAAAAATTTAAAGGGGAAGTACTTCGACCATCGAATAGTCGAATATTCTAATACAATTAAAATTGCATATTCTATGGTAGAATTTGCCAAATTTGCATATTCGAAGATTCGAATTCAAATCTTTTTCAAATTCGATCGAACTTCGAATTCTTCATGTAAATTTAGTAAATCTGCCCCTTAGTGTAGTTATAGGTGAACCCTGGCTGATCATCAGACTGCTAGTCTATACTGTATAGTGAAACTCAAAAAGAGATAATGCTGTATATATGGCAGATTTCAAATGCTCATTATGGGAACGCATAAATTTAATGCACAGTAAAGGAACCTAGTTCTCACATACATTTAGCTGTGGAAGGAGCTATGAAATTGGCCACACAGGGACAGCCCAAACCCAGAATAATAGACAGGGCCGTACTAGAGTGACTTGTCAGGACTTGGAGATTTCCAGGAAGCCTAGTTGGTTGCAGAGACAGAAAATACAGTTAAAAGACCCAAAAGGATAAAGGAAGCCTTTGAGAAAATGAGAAAACAGAGCCACGAAAAAGATCCAAAACAAAGGGGAGAAAGACAGGGGGCAAGGGGAAACGGACAAAAGTAAGAGTGAACTGCCACAAAAGGAGTGTAAATTGAAATTCTAACAGGGGATCCAAAAACAGGTCAAAAAGCTAAATCTAAGTATTCAAGGGTAAGACCCAAGCAAAATGATCTCCATAGAAAATGTATCACTCCTTCAACGATTGTTGGAAACATATGAAAAAAAAAGTCCAACAATTAGTAGGAGAAGAGTCAAAGGCAGGACTGACTAAACAAAATTCAATAGGTGTGCTGGACATCACATCTGATTCGTATGCCATATACAATCACATACAAAAAGCTGCAAACATGAAAAGTGGAGTAGACTTAAAGGATGCCATCCCTTTGCATCCCTCCCCAATTCCAGCACTGCATATATGCCCATAGATACTAACTGTAGAGTTTAGTATCAAAATAGCCTTTGATATTATGTCTGTCCAAAAAATCATCCAAGCCCCTCTTAAAAGCATCAACAGAATCAGCCATCACAACATCACCCGGCAATGCATTCCACAACCTCACTGTCCTCACTGTGAAGAACCACCTACGTTGCTTCAAATGAAAGTCCTTTTCTTCTAGTCTGAAGGGGTGGCCTCTGGTGCGGTGATCCTCTTTATGGGTAAACAGGCCCCCTGTTATTTGTCTATAATGTCCTCTAATGTATTTGTAAAGTGTAATCATGTCCCCTTGCAAGTGCCTTTTTTCAGAGAAAACAACCCCAACCTGGACAGTCTACCCTCATAATTTAAGTCTTTCATCCCTCTAACCAGTTTAGTTGCACGTCTCTGCGCTCTCTGCAGCTCATTTACATCCCTCCTAAGGACTGGAGTCCAAAACTGCACTGAATATTCCAGATGAGGCCTTACTAGGGATCTATAAAGAGGTATAATTATGTTTTCCTCCCTTGAGTTTATGCCCTTTTTTATGCAAGACAGAACTTTATTTTCTTTAGTAGCTACAGAATGACACTGCCCAGAATTAGACAACTTGTTATCTATAAAAACCCCAAGATCCTTCTCACTTAAGGAAACTCCCAAAACACTGACATTTAGTGTATAACTTGCATTTATATTATTTTTGCCAAAGTGCATAACCTTGCATTTATCAACATTAAACCTCATTTTCCAGATTGCTGCCCAGTTTCCCAACTTAGACAAATCACTCTGCAAAGTGGCAGCATCCTGCATGGAACCTATAGATCTGCACAGTTTAGTATCATCTGCAAAAATAGAAACCGTACTTTCAATGTCCACATCCAGGTCATTAATAAACAAGTTGAAAAGTAAGGGACCCAGTACAGAACCCTGCGGTACCCCACTAACAACACTGGTCCAATTAGAAAATGTTCTTTGAAGTCTGTCTTTTAGCCAGTTCTCTATCCAGTTACAAATACTATGTTCCAGGCCAACATTCCATAATTTAACAAGTAGCCTTCTGTGTGGCACTGTTTCAAATGCTTTTGTGAAGTCTAAGTAAATCACATCCACTGCCATCCCAGAATCAAGGTCCCTGCTTACCTTCTCATAAAAAGAAATTAAGTTAGTCTGGCAAGATCTATTACGCATAAAACCATGCTGGCACAAACTCATAGTATTATTATTTAGTCAAAAATGACGCACGACTCGTTTTTCCAGCGAAATTTCGCTGGCGATTCGCAAATTTATTCGCCCATCACTATTTGCAATGAAGTCCAGTATCCTATCCTTTATTAATCCTTCAAAAAGGTTTCCTACCACCAACGTCAGACTAAAGGTGGCCATACACGGGCAGATAAAAGCTGCCGACAGACTGTGTTATCTGCACGTGTGGGGGGCCCTCCGACGGGCTTTCCCGATCAATATCTGGCCGAAAGTCGGGCAGATGTCCATCGGGCAGGATTAAAAATCCCGTCGGATCGCGGCCCAATCTGTTCGTTGATGCGGTCCCGCGATCCGACCGCCCGTACTGATCCAAACGTTGGGCCCTAGGGCCCACGATCGGATCAGCCCGATATCGGCCACCTCAAGGTGGGCATATCGGGGAGAGATCCGCTCGTTTGGCAACATCGCCAAACGAGCGGATCTCTTCGTGTATGGCCACCTTAACTGGCCTATAGTTTTAAGTATAGAGGTTTGGCAATCACAGAGCTAAGCTCGCTAAGTACCCTGGGTGAATCCCATCTGACCCTGGACCTTTGTGTATCTTAACATTTTCTAGTCACTTTTGAATTTCCTCATGTGTGAACCTTGCATCATTGGATGTATTATTAGAATTTGGACTATTAACAAGGAAACCTTCATTTGCTGGTTCCTCATTTGTGTAGACAGATGAAAAGTATTCATTCAGAATCTGTGCTTTTTGCTTGTTCTCATTAACCAGCTGACCCCCCTCTGATAATAAAGGTCCTCCCCATTCCTGCTATGCAATATCTAGTTAATCCTATTTGCCCCACTTGGATCTTTGTATATTCCCAAGAAACTGCATCCCCTTCTTTGTTGCTTTGTATTATGCTATGAATAACCCAACAACAGCAGCTTTATTTTAATGATTTTCCATAACTTGCTGCATCTACAGTTATGGCTTACTTAAATTTTTAAAATTTCTTTAATTTTTTTTTACTTGTACTATATTTTTTTACTTGGATTATTCTTTGTTAGGATGGTTTTCTTTAGTTTTTCACTCCCAATCTGGGCTTCTATGGTAATTAATTGAATTCCTGTTTGGTGCCATGTTTTGCACAGTGGGAGGGTTCTTAAGGGTTGCACTGCTTACTCTCTTGTTAGTTTTTTTCCCTGAGGAACATCACGTAAAATCAGAAACGTTGGAATATTTTTTTGTTTTTCTATTCAAATCATTTATCCTAATTGAGCCTGTTGAGTGGGGTATTTTTTTTTGCTATTTTGTATACATTTTAACTGCACCCAGGCAAGCTGTGTTTTTTGTTTGGTGAGTGCTCCTCCATGTTCCATATATAAATATGTATAAAAATAAAGAATGAGAGCACTCACGCTATCTATAGAAAGAAGTACTCAGACATTTTGATCTATAATACAGTACTTTTTTTCTATAGATACCTTGAGTGCTCTCATTTTTTATTTTTGTGTTAATTCCTGGTCAGCAACCGGCTACATTGGGGAGGTGAGTGCCGGTTTACAGAACTGTGTATATATGTATATCAGTGATTTTCAACCTTGTGCCTCCAGCTGTTAAGAAACTACAAGTCCCACAATGCATTTGCCTGACTGTGGCTGTCAGACTCCTTCATTGCATTGTGGGACTTGTAGTTCCTTAACAGCTGGAGGCACAAGGTTGAAAATCACTGATGTGTATATATATATATATATATAATCCGCCAACATAACCGCACTCCAGGGACTTCTTAGAAGATAAAGCTAGTTTTATTCAACGTTTCGGCACTGAAACTCGTGCCGTCTTCAGGAAGGTGAATTTCACCAAACACTGTTTGTGTTAAATACAAGTAGTTTTTGGCACCAAAATTCAAACAGCATGACGTCATCCAACAGTGACGTGCATCATTGCAGTATATTCAATAACCGTTACAACAATCAAGGGTGACAGGTGTTGTGAGGCAACAAAGTAAAGTGTCAATATTCTTTTTCAACTCAATTTATTAACATTAGTCGGGACTATCCCCCGATTCAAAAAATGTGAAAAAAATCGTGTAGATTATAACAGTGCCCAATGCCCCTCAAAAGTGTATAAAGTCATATCCGACCGTCATCCAACTCCTGATCTTGCTCAGGAGAAAACTTTAAAAACACTCACCCCCCCCAGAGAGGATCGCTTCCGCCATTATCGCCCGTATCCAAACCTGTGTGCTCCAGTACCCAGCCGCCAAACATCCCCTTTTGTTCGAAACCATCTAGGCCTCCAATTAATAGCCTGTCATTCTGCCCGTGTGTGTGTGATGAGTCGCCTCCACCCCCATTGTCGGGGGAGACGAGTGCTCTTCGTAGGTGCGCCAGTACAGAAACCAATCTAGCGCTGAGTACTGTACGTACTCCCTGTGCTTAAAAAGGTCCTCTTGGGATTGCCTATGTCTATGCAATGGACAGACAACTGCGTGTACCCCCAATTCATCAGGCCTTATAATTCAGTAGTGTGTACTTCAGCGCCCATATTCCACAATATTCACAATATTACCAACACGTCCTAGCATATAGAATATTTCCGATTTCTTTTTCTGAAACTTTGACTTTCAGAGCATGTGTAGTAGCTCCACACCAGCAAATCCCTCCTACTGCGCATGCACCAGAAAACACTGGTCAATCCAGGAAGAAGAGCGAGAGAAGATGGCGCCTGTGAACTCCGCTGGACAGGACCTGGAAGGAGGGTAAGTAAGTAACAAGTTAGGGGCATTTGCCCTGGGGGGCAGGTAGGCCAGGGGGGAGGCAGGAGGGGGCCTACACATGGGAGCATTTTTTCCAGATACAGGTTGAATTCTCCTTTAACCAGTTTACTTGGAAAGATTGGTTACACATTAACACATAGTAGTATGACTTGTTATGAAGGCCAGTATCTTATCCGTTATTAACCCTTGGAAAAGATTTCCTGCCACTGACATCAGACTAACCAGTCTATTTGGGCTCTGAGCAGCTGTTGGGAGTTTGCAGCTTAGGAGTTGTTGCACTTATCCAGCAGAAAATAAGGTTTGTCTGTAATATAAGCTTTATTCAGCTCTCCAGTTTGCAATTTTAGGAATCTGGTTGCTATGTCCAAATAAACCTAGCAACCATGCATGGATATGATTAGCAATACATTTGTAGTCTTACAGAGCATGTATTTTCTTATATGAGGGTCATTGACCCCACTTTGAAAGGTTGAAAGTGTCAGAAGAAAAAGGCAAATAAGATAGATAAAATGATTAAATATGATCCACCCATTAAAGGTTAACTGAAGGGCTATAATAATTGTAACTTATAATATAATGACATTGGGCTGATCCCAAAATATAGTTGCCCTCTGCATAAGATTCCATGACAAAGCAAACTTAATGTTGCAAGATTAATTTTGCAAGAAATTGTTACTAAATTTCTAAGGAATATTAAAACAGAATGACCAGATCTGTATATAAATACGCTCCCTTTTATAACTGAATAACAGAACTCGCTACAGTGGGGCAACAAAGCACTGAAGGTTTTCATATTTCAAAATGAGTACCAAAATCATTGCTGCCATTGTTGCTTTGTGTCTGTTTTACTCTGCTCTTACTCAAGGTAGGTTATGTGTAATTGTAGTTGATCTTTAATAATCCTGCAGAATAAAGCATTGATTTGATTGGTTTATGTACTGTTTAGACCAGCTCTGCAGTACTCAGTATTAATAACTAGTATTCATTTGCTTTTACTTAATATAAGGAGCAATTTAGACCTATTTTTGCATTTGTATCTGAAGATGAATCAATATAAACCCGTATAGTTCATGGATTTTCACATGAAATGTTTTTTGTTCTAGCTAGGACACTCTCAGGAACAGGGCTGAAGCCAAGCTGTCAGTGTGTGGAGACTGTTTCTGCATTCATCCATCCTCGATTCCGATTAAACGAGGAGCTCAATTATGATTGTGATAGTCTAGAGGTTATGTAAGTATTGCTCTTTAAACTATGCATGTTAAAGTGGTTGTTCACCTTTGAGTTAACTTTTAGTATAATGTAGAGAGTGATATTCTGAGACAATTTGCAATTGGTTTTCATTTTTTATTATTCTTGGCTTTTGAGTTATTTAGCTTTTTATTCAGCAGCTCTTCAATTTGAATTTTAAGCAATCTGGTAACTAGGGCCCAAATTACCCTAGCAACCATGCATTTATTTGAATAAGAGACTAGAATATGAATAGGAGAGAGTCTAAATAGAAGGATCAGCAATAAAAAGTAGCAATAACAATAAACTTGTAGCCTTACAGAGCATTTTTTTTTTTTTAGAAGGGGACGGCGACGCCCATTTGAAAGCTGCAAAGAACTAGAAGAAAAAGACAAATATATAAAACTATAAATAATAAATAATGAAAACCAATTGAAAAGTTGCTTAAAATTGGTCGTTGTATAACATAATAAAAGTTACCTTAAAGGCGAACCACCCCTTTAATTACAAAGAACAGTGAAACATATGGAGGAGAAATAACCCCCACTGGGAATATGTACCATGGACTATGAAATGCTGCATGTACTGCAATTAAAGGAGAACTAACCCCTAAAAATGAATATGGCTAAAATTTGCATCAGCATAACATTTTAGCATCGCAATGGTAGCAATGATCCAGGACTTCAAATTTATCACAGGGGGTCACCATCTTGGAAAGTGCCTGTGACACTGACATGCTCATTGGGCTCTGAGCAGCTGTTGAGAAGCTAAGCTTAGGGGTTGTTGCACTTATCCAGCAGAAAATAAGGTTTGTCTGTAATATAAACTGATGCTACAGGGATTATTAATACATTCTGGTGTTAGTTGCACTGGTTTCTGTGCTTCCATGTAGTAATTATCTGTATTAATTATTAATCAGCCTTATATTATGACATTTCTTTTCTATGTAAATTGTATATTTTGAGTTGGTCCCTAAGCTCAGTACAGATCATGTGCAGTGTATCAGCAGAAAAGAAGATGGGGAGCTACTGGGACATCTTTGGAGACACAGATCTTCACTGCTAAAGGGCTATGGTTTCCTTGGGCTGGTACTGAAGCCCAAAACATAATGTACAATATTTCTAGCTTACTTCTTTAGTTCGGCTTTAGTTCTCATTCAGTTAGAAGGTAATAGAATTATACGGTCGTTTGATTAAAAAAAAAAAGTTATTTTTGTATAAGAAACACTGCTAAGCAGCAAATACTGCTTTATTGCACCATCTTCTACTGTATATGAGGGAGCACCACCTGAATGTAGGGGCAGGGGTGCTTCAGCCATGAGGCAAAGTGAAATCTTGCCTCAAGTGGAACTTTACCAGCGTTTTTTTAATTAAAATGTGGCTTTTCTAGTGCAGTTATACTCTCTGACTAGTGATGACCCCCCCCCCTTGACACAAATGAGGTACCACTGTGTAGGGAATCTGAGTGCATGGTGCATTCTACAGGTATCATATTAGCAAGACAGGATCAGCGTCTACTACAGTATGTATATATTGTTAATGATTGCTGCAATTCCAACTATTTCTGCTCCATGTGTTTCCTTTTATGTATAAAGTGAAGTTATTGTAGGTTAATCGTAGTCATGTGATTGGATTGAAAGACTTTTTTGTCTTTTATCTTTAGAATCACTACTACAACAGGAATAAGAGTGTGTGTGAATCCCTCAGCACCATGGGTACAAAGGATTGTCATGAAAAATTCTCTATAAGCAGGTATGTCATATGTTATATATATATATATAACTAATGCAACAGATAACATTATCATATAAATCTTGTACCTGTTGTTGGTCAGAATTGAAATCATAACGAGATTTCTACAAAACAATTAAAAGATGAAGGCAACAGTATGCAGACACCTATCCACTTTTTGTGAGATGTTACTCATTGTATGGCAAATAAAAATGTCAATGAGCAGAGGCAGTGGGCAACTGTGAACCAGCTGAAAAGCACTCATAGTTAAAATTGAGGTTATAAGTGAAACTCTGCTCCTAAATACATAGAGAAGAGGTGTGAGTAAGTCTACAAATTCATATATAGGTGGTAAAATCTAGTGTGCTATTAAGATTTGTATAGTTCATCACTCATGTTATTGGAAATTACTCTGGCTGCTGCATAAGCTCTGTGTGTCAGCCAGGGCACTTCACATTTAATAACAAGCAGTTACAGATGTACAGAGGAATTTTGACTGCCACTATTTTCTTCATGATCACAATGCTGGTGAAAACCGGTGTGCTATAGGGCAAAACTTATGTGTATGTTTTCAAGATGAACATAGCATCGGCTGAATGTACAAAAAAAAAATTTTTTTGACAGTACACCATTTATCTTTGAAGCTGAGTGAGTGTGTTCATGAAAAACCAACCAACACCATCCATCAATAAGTGATGGACATGTAACAGAAAATCAAATTTAAACTCACAGCAAGGATACAAATTACTGGCTCACAGTTACGACATGACCATGGTCTATGAACCCAAAATAGATGGTGACCCGTATACATGATTTTAAAATGTTCTGGAAGCCCAACCCCTTCTTTATCTATTTTAGAAATAATCATTTATTTAAAACCAACTATGCTCAGGTTTTGGTCTTCAAGATTGTAAGCTATATGTATAATTAAATTCTTCTTTAAAATAACTAGTGCAACTTAGCTGTGAATGTTTTATGTTTTTATTGTAGGCAACAGAGATAAATAAGGCAAAGAAGAAGAGCAAGTTATCTAAAGAAGAAGATACATATGCTGGGAATATTTGCCCTCTGCCTGTTCCACTTGCTCAGCCTACTTTTACTTTATTTGATCATCTCTCCATGCTGTAGCAAATATAGCAACAAAAAATTTCAACTTAGCTGTAAGAATATATTATTACTGCAAATACATTTTATTCAACCACTAGTAAATTACTATTCAGTAATATTACAGCTACAATATATATATTTGAGTGTTCCCATTGTAATGTTAATGTCTCTACATGATTTGCCTTAATGCAGAATTGGTTGATGGTCATTGTCCTTGGCTGGGAGGAGCATTTTCATTTTTTACCTGACCACAACTCTAGTTAGCTGAAAGGATGACTGCAACACTACCTACTGTAGGTAAAGGCTATTAGGGGCATGGAAGCTCTTGATGTTTTTATATATATACACACATACATACTGTATTCATATGCTTTTATTGCATATATATATTTATATATATATATATATACATATACATACATACATACTGTATTCATATGCTTTAATTGCATTGCAAATCTTAATTGTGCATTGCAAACCTGCAAACCTGGTGCATTCATAAATCAATGTTCTTTATGCCAAATGAATTCTGTAATTCCTTTTTTGCCATACATGTGTGTTTTTCAAATGTAGCAGTATGAAGTCTCATAAAGAAAGATCGTGGTATATAAATATAAAAGGTATAACAACAATCTCTTAGAAAAGGGAATGTATACAAATGTACAATAAATAACATGCCAGCAGCCTAATGGTACAAAGGTCATTAAGTTTATTGTTTTAAGACCTGGCCAAAATTACGACTACTATAGAGTGCTGTAACATCTAGAGAACTATTAAATGGTGTAAAACAATTCAAAGTTCCTCCTCTTTAGTAGCCCTTCCTCTCTCAGTTCCCTTTTACTCTAGGTTATTATATAGATAGCATTCTAGGCTCCAGCCAGTGTTCATTTCCATAGTCTATACAAACAAGTTACAATATCACTGGAGTAAGTTGACTCAGCTTGGCTACCCCGTACATATTCAGGACCTTAGTAACCCTCCATCTCACCTGTGTGTCCATGGAAAGAGAGTGGCCAAATGGAACAGCATCAGAAAGGCTGCAGAATGGCTGATAATGTACCCATAGAACCCTTGACCAAGCTTTGTAGCAGTATTTAACCTTTGCCATCAAAGCATCACAGCTCTGTAATAAAGTGTGCCTCTCTGTGATAAAGGGGTCCGTTTACTAAAGTGCGATAAATTTGAATTTGTTTCCACATATTATCGCTGAGAATACTTTTTTTGCCAGAATATTAGCAGTGACTAGGTTTACTAAACAGCGATATGCTTAGAAGTAATTGTGATCACTTGCAGTAACTACGTACATTAGCAAACCAGCTTATGTCAGCGGTAATTTTAGTGAGTTGCTAATTTTCTGGCGACAATAGTCGACAGTCTTGTTTTATGGCATTAATAATGGCGTTAATGGCAATTTTTACTGTGACATTTATGTTCAGAAATGCATCTTCAAAACTCATAAATTTTATTGACTGATGATTATACCATCCAACAACATTACCAGAGTAACACCAATGAAACATGTCTGCCTCATATAAACCGATACTTCATCCATCCAGTCACACATCCTTCTGCCAATAGAATCGTATGAACAAGAAATCATACCAGTTATCTATTTGTATCATTTAAATGCACAGTTAAATGAGAATAAAACTCCCATTGAGAATTTTCTGGCCAAAAAATAAGTTAACGCCACTATATAGATGGCGGTAAAATGTTGCAAATATTCGGGTGTTAATTTTGTCTTTCACACATTTCGCTGTTTAGTAAACCAGGCGTTAATGTGTACGTAGCGTTATTTTCAGCGAATGCGATAACTTGCACAAGAATATTCACAAATGTATATTTACCGCAGGTTAATAAACTCACGAAAACATATTCTGAGTTAAATTTGTCTATATTTTGTGCACAAATTTTTACCGCACTTTAGTAAATGGACCCCTAAGTCTTTAATATTACGCATAAAAATAACAAAATGGCTAATTTGTACATATGGGGGAAATGTAATAAAATTTACAAAGAACAAAACTTTGCAAATAAAAATTTACATGTTGCAATGTAATATTCTTGGTTAGGCTTTTGTAGAATTGCGAATCCTAATTGTGCATTGCAAATATTTAACACCTGCTCTGAAGTTTGGTTAACTATTTTGTCACAAAAAAACATTACATTTTGCAATTTCGGAAGTTTATTGCATGCACTGGGAATGTTTGCAAGCTATAAAATTCTCAATTCCTATTCCATTGTTGCATGAGAGGCAAAGTCTTCGCAAAAGCAAAATTTTTCACTTTGCGGACAATTAATTGCATTGCAAATGGATTGCAAACAATATTTGCTTTAGCAATTGACAATACATTACCCCCATAGTGTAGTAGTAGCACCTACTTGATAAATGAGTCACTATTATTAATTAGAACCCAATTAACCTATTTGTATGTTTATGAATAGAAACCCACCCAGTAGAACAAACAAACTTCTCACCTATGCTGGGATCAAACTCAGGACCCCAATACTAAAGAAAAAAGTGATACCCACTGAACTACTGTCCCACCCACTAACTTTTTAAAAGGCAGTATCAGTGCTCTAAAAATTGTGGTCCTAGTTGCAGAATTGGCCACAGGGGCACAAATTACTAATTTATATCTCTCTTTCTGATTCCATGAGTGAGAGTTAAAACATCTATGTTATGTTTGTAGTATGAGGATTTTGCCTCTGCTGATGTGTATAAATTGGCTTTTTGTAAACCTTTTAGTGACGCCTAGTGGATGAAAACACTCATGTCTTTGTAAGCTATTACCTGTAGGTATTACAAATACAATATCTTTGGTTGAATTTCCATTTTGCATATTGATCTGTATATCATGAAAATGTTATATTAGAAATATATTAGAAAATCATCAAAGGGTTGTGGACACCCTGTCCAAGGCATGAACATTTCTTTCCAATATTTTAATATGTTGACATGTTAATATGTTGTTGAATAAATTCATGTTTAAAGCTGTCTATGCATATGTTTGCATAAGTAACTTACACATAAACACCCATACTTGAGCATATAAGTAAAACTCAGATCCAAACCTAAAATATATTTCAAATTTAAATTCTATGCCAAGCTATGCTGCATTTCCTTATTAGGGGCACTTGCAGCAAAAACCAGTGGGCTACAAAAATGAATTGTTAAGGGGCGTCATAACCCAGTTCAGGGTGTTGCAGAATAGGGATGGCGCGAACGTCGGAAAAAAAGTTTGCGAACATATTCGCGAACTTGCGTAAAAAATGTGAACGGTTCGCGAACGTCGCGAACCCCAAAGACTTCAATGGGAAGGCGAACTTTAACAGCTAAAAAAGACATTTCTGGCCAGAAAAATGATTTTAAAGTTGTTTAAAGGGTGCAACGACCTGGACAGTGGCATGCCAGAGGGGGATCAAGGGCAAAAATGTATTATAAATGGTTATTACAGCAGTCAGCACACAGATGAGAATGAGATCAGAAGAGATCAGTGCCCACAGCAGCTACATACAGAGCACTGCAGTAGAAGGTAGATTACCAGCCAGCAAAGCTACCTAACCTAAAATGTCCCTCAAATCCCTGCAGACTTGGCCAGTTCATGTATAAATACCCCTAGCGTTCACAAAAGATGGCCAGTTCATGTATAAATACCTCAGAGTTCACACAAAGATGTTAAAGTGGCCAGTTCAGGTATAAATACCCCTAGAACTCATAGCAGAATGGCACAGTTATTTTCCATGATTTACTACATTCACAGCTCCCTGGCTTTGACTGGAAAGTGGACCAGTAGCCAGCACATCATCCAGGCACAACTAAAATACAAAAGCAGAGCCACTGACCATGTGGGTGGGAGGGTGGTGAGCAGATTGCAGGCTGCAGTATTTGTGTTATAGCAGCTCCTTCCTTTCTCTTTTTCCCTGTGCTGAAATCAGGGAACTGTCCATTGGAAGGGGAGTGGTCCAGGGGGTGTGGGGGTGGTCCAGGAGGGAGAGCTTCCTGATTGGCTGCCATGTATCTGCTGGTCTGAGAGGGCAAAAAAAAAGCGCCAACTAACGCGAACCCAAAATGGCGAACGTCGCGCGACGTTCGCGAACTTCCGGCGAACGCGAACAGCCGATGTTCACGCGAACAAGTTCGCCGGCGAACAGTTCGCGCCATCCCTATTGCAGAACTAGAAGGATGCCAGACTGCAGGGTAGTCACCTTTCCCATTACACCACCCAGTACTAAGCATTCTTACAGGAATGAATGGCACCAAATTACAGGGGGATACAGAGTTGGGAAAGCTAGGTAACACTACACTGCCAGCTGTAAATACCCAACTGATATAAGCTCTTCATTATGTTCACCACTGTTATAGATATCTAATTGTCTTCCATTCTCCTCGTAACTTCCTGATTTACATATAGTTTACTCTGCATTTTCTTTATATTCAAATATCCTCCTTTGTTTCTCCCATCCTCCTCTATTGTCCATATAGTTTCACTTATATCCTCCCAGTGGTGGCTGGGGAGAAGCACATTTAGTATACTGATATGAGAGAAATGAGCCCATTGCAGCAGTTCTCTAGCTTATAATAATTCATTCACATCAAGGCGGCTGACCCTCTCTAATCCTAAGAATTAGGATTGGATAGGACACACATACATACACACAAAATATACTGTATATGCTCGTATACACACAAATAAACTATATTATTGCTTATGTTAAAAATTTTGTGGTTTAGTGGGACTTGATTAAATGCAAAGCTTTAAAGGGTTTCTGAACCAATGAAATTGCTGTACACAATTAAATATGAAAGTGGGGTAACCAATTTTCTATGAAGGAGTCATAAATCCCTTGAAGAACAGAGTAATCTGGGAAGACATTACCCATATCAATGACATTAATGGTTTGTAAAAAAAAAACTGTATTCTTAAGCATGTGCCTATTGTAAGTAAAATCTCTGGTAACTATACATTAATGAATCGTAAATGGCAAGAGGCTGCATGTTTGACTTTAACTGGATCACAATAGGTCTAGCAGGGTATTCACCAGGGTTTTATGTGCGTTAAGATATAACAACTCTTGTGTTACTTTTTAATGTGTTCCTGTAAAACAAGAGTAATAACACTTGTCAGGCTTTCTCAAGAAATTTATTTTCAAGTATCAGTCGGATAAACATTTTATAACAATAGTTTTTTAACTGAAGTTCTGTTTCTTTTTTATAAAATTACTTATTTTTTTATTTTTCAAGCCACAATGGCCACTTTATCATCTTTTTAAATAATGACTTTGCTGTATTCTTTTAAGTGGCATATTACTTACCTTTCCATTACAGGGTAATAGTTGTGATGGGCAGAGCCCTGACATCCTTGTCTTCTCTGTTGTGCCCACATGTAATTTTATACATTCCTCCTACATTTTTTCTACTATTGGTTAAGAACTGACTTTTAGCCCATAAGTTAGGCAAGTTTACACCTACTGTAGGAAGACTTGTTCTTACTCATGGTATGGTTGTAATCACACAGTAATATAAGGGGTAGTCTGTATTCATCCTAGTAAAAGTATTACTATGACATTAAAGAATGTTCCTGCAGGTGTAGCATACTTTCTGAAATGCCCTTGAGGCCAGTATATGTGGGAACCATAAACATGGCAGTAGTTTCAGGTTTCCCACAGTGGATTGCATCAAGCGTTACACCAGAGTTGTGACAAAATAAACACAGTAATGATGTACTCATCATAACTGGACTTGTTTTTTCTACGAGGACTATTGCAATGGATTGTTATTCTAACTGATTTAACCTCACCATACAACATCCCTGCCTAAAATACTTACACTCAAGGTGTGCCTATTCAACATTGTGGATGATATTGTCTTTAAATCTGCAACACATTTCCTTTTCCGAACCTTATTGTTTTATGCTAGGACATGTATCCTCCTTCAATGGATAGCACATTCTCCCCCGACACTTACTAGATGGCTCAGCCTATTTAGAGCCCTTCTCCCTCTGATACAACTCATCTACATTGCAAGGAGGTGCCCCAAAAAATACAAGATATACAGAGAATGGGTTAAGGCTATAGACACATATAACACTATATGGGTAACCTTCTGAGACTAGAGCCCCTCCCTCTACTGAGAACCCCAAAGCCCCCCTTTTTCTCTAGCAGGTGACTGAACATCATCTTGAGTAGGCTATCATCGACTGATCAATATAGGTGTACTGGGTGTATTTAAGACACAGAACCAAAACACATTTGTACAACCAATCTTGTATTGTTTATTGTTGTCTCAATGTTACAAATCCTTAAATAAAAATCTTTAAAGAAATTGAACCCTCCTAAAACATTGATGCACTGGTTGATCCTTTTACTTTATTGTTCATGAACAAGTTGACATTTGTCTCATGTCTAAGGCTTCAAACCAGCACCACTGCAATATCTTAATTAGTGTATGCTTTAATGCCTCCAAAAACCACACTGTCATATTCTAATAATAAAACTAAAATAAAAGTAATATTTCCTCTTTTCTACTTATGTAGAAAACTGTTATTTTCTTCTCATTAGTGGCATTTTTTCCTAGTAAACAAAAACAAAACTGTCATGTACTTCTCTGGAAATTCCAATCTGCTTTCTATGATTATAGTTCAGCAAGTTCAAGCGTTTGTCATTGGAATAAATGACGAGCAATTCCAAGTATTTTGTCACCTGCTGAGCCAGAGACAGTGACAAAATACCTGGAAATCCAGTGCCACTGCATTAAGGTTGCTTCTCTTAGTCTTAGACTTTCAAATATGTAATCCCTTTGCTGAGTTTATCACCATTTGAATTATTCTATATTAAATTGTTCTGCAATTACTGCTTCAACTATACTGGGACATTCATTGATTCTTGATAGAAGAATGTATTTAGGAAGTACAAGGATGGAAGGAGAATCCCCTAGGTGAAGCTGCACAGCAAGAATCCAAGTGATGGCTCCTCAATCGAAAAAAATGTTTTTTGTTTTACAGCTATTTGATAATGCAATTAAAAGCAGTAGAAACCTGAATGTTTACATTCTCTGCACTTGTCCAGTTTTAAATCAGACAGTCCTGTTTTTACAGGAGTTGTCCTGTTTAATACTACTTTCCCAGATTTCAGAATCTGAAAACCAGAAAGACTTTTCCCTGATTGACACAAAATGTGACCAGACTACTCACCAGAACCCTACCTCACAAGCTTCGCCCCTGTCTTGGACATTAGCAACTGAATGGGGGTAACCATATCTGCAGAACCAGTGGCTGCAGCAAAATAATCCTCCAAATAGAATCCCAGTTTATTTGTTTAAATCTGGCTCCATGATCTTTGTCCCTGCAGTTAACATTAAAGGGGATGTAAAGGCAAAAATAAAATCCAATACAACGCTGCTGGAGTTCTGCATGGCTGGGAAATAAGGTGGGGGCTCCCCCTGCTGTTCATAAATATGATTGTTTCCCTGCCCAACAGTTAGGGAAAATTTCACTGAATACAGTCAGGTTTCTTATAAAAACCGTACACATTTTTTAATTAAAGTATACTGGAGATTTTTTTATTAAAAAAGAGTAAAAATGGGATTTAATTTTTTGCCTTTCCTTGTCCTTTAATGCCATAGACATGAACACAACGTTTTAATTTCACTGTTTGATAAACATGCCTCAAAAACTGTATACTGATTTAAGGATTTAAGGATTTGTGATGAGCAAATGCATCATAGTAAGCCTCACAGAGACAAATGTCTCAAACAGAGAAATGTACCTAAAATTGGTGCGAACCATTTGGCTTTTTTTAGCTGTACCTTTTTTTCTTCGCAAAATTTATTGCCATCAATAGGGTTTTTTTTCTCTGCAACCTTTTTTCATGCATAATACCTTGGGGTATCATTGCTAAATTTTGCTGTGGTTTAACAAAAATATTCACCAATATGAGGAGTTTTAAAACTGATCAGCTCCTCCCAAAAATTTGCTCATGAATATTATAGAAAATAAAATATAATTTTGATTCAAACTAATTGTTAAGAATATTGTTCATATTCCTTCCCACTGCAGCCACCTCTTTTACAATTACCAACATTATATGCATCATCCTAAGATGAAAGCAATTCTTAAAGGGATTCTTTTTCATGGGAAAAAAAAAATTCAAGATGCATCAGTTAATAGTGCTGTTCCAGAAGAATTCTACATTGAAATCCATTTCTCAAAAGAGCAAACATATTTTTTTATATTTAATTTTGAAATCTTACATGGGGCTAGACATTTTGTCAATTTTCCAGCTGCCTCAAGTCATGTGACTTGTGCTCTGATAAACTTCAATTACACTTTACTGCTGTACTGCAAGTTGGTGTGATATCACCCCTCCCTTTCCCCCACCCAGCAGTCTAACAAAAGAACAATGAGATGGTAACCATATAACAGCTCCCTAACACAAGATAACAGCTGCCTGGTAGATCTAAGAACAGTACTCAATAGTAAAACCCATGTCCCACTGCGTACTATTCAGTTACATTGAGAATGAAAAACAACAGCCTGCCAAAAAGCAGTTTCCTCCTAAAGTGCTGGCACAAGTCACATGACTGGGGCAGCCGGGAAATCGACAAAATGGCTAGCCCCATGTCAGATTTCAAAAATGAAATATAAAAAAATCTGTTTGCTCTTTTGAGAAATGGATTTCAGTGCAGAAGTCTACTGGAGAAGCACTATTTTAAAGGAACAGTAACACCAAAAAATTTAAGTGTTTTAAAGTAAAGAAAATATCATGTAGTGTTGCCCTGTGCTGTTAAAACTGATCTGTTTGCTTCAGAAACACTACTATAGTTCATATAAACCAGCTGCTAAGTAGCAATAGTGGAAATTGAAAAACGGCTATATGGCACAGGATAAGTAATGGATAACAGATAACATTATGTTCTACAGAGTTTATCTGCTATATGCTGTGTAAATTGAGCCTTTCTACTTTAAATGACTGCCCCCATAGCTACACTACAGCTTATTTATATTAACAATAGTAGTGTTTCTGAAGCAAACACTGCAGTTTTTCCAGTGCAGGGCAACATTGCATTATATTTTTATTACTTTAAAACAATGACATTTTTTGATGTTACTGGCCCTTTAAAAACAAAAAAACATGTTTTCCCATGACAGTTTCCCTTTAACAATTCTAGAGAGATTTGCACATCAACTTTTACTTTAAAGAGCAAGAAAAGATAAACTGATTGTTCGGGTCGCAATATATTTGACATCCCTAGTATGCAACTCAGTAAAACTCAAGCACTTTCTACTCATTCCCATATGATTTTCAGAAGCATATTTATCAAATGGTGAATAGAAAGTGGGTGACTTTTTCTGTGGTGATCTTTAGTTTCACATTCTGATGCCTGAGAAAAAGAAAAAAATGGTGGAACGTTGCTACCAAGTTCCCTGGGGCAGTTTAATTTGTTTTCCAAAGTGGCACAGAATTAGGAAGAAAACAAAAATGTAGCATTCTGATAACTGCTATTTTTGGTACATTTTCACTTGAAAAATAAATATTGTTACTCATTGCATGGACAATTACTGCTTTGTGTATCAGTCTACATTTTCATATGGTAATTGCTTGTACAGTACAAAGGGTTTTCACATTTGAATGAACTGATATATATATATATATATATATTAGCTTGGAGTTTTGGCAGCTTCCACAAGAAGTACAATCTGAACTCTACATACACCTTAGCTCTTAGGGAACTCAGAAGAAACATATCAAGCAATTCCTTTAGCTGGAATCAAAATGTATGAAGCAACATTTCTAATCATCAGCATTCATTTTGGAATGTAGAAATTAATCGAGTCATTACCGGGTAGCATTTAACTTGGGAAGTTCAAACATTAATACTGTTTATAGTGATCACTTCCCTTAATTTTGACCCGGTTAAATATGAATAATATCACTTGCCATGGGGCAATATTTTAGCTATTGTTTGCACAGTCTGGAATTTTTATTAAAGGTACAATAAGCAATGATCCAACAAGCATCCAGTCTGATGCTTTCTAATGATAAACAGACAAGTTAAAACTAACTGCCAACTCACAGGTGACTTGCAAAATAGTTTCTTGCATATCATAATAAACTCTAATATCCATTTTTTTTTTAAATCAGCAAGATATTCTCCAGATATAGAGTGCTTCTGCCTATAATTATGATTGCCAACTTACTGGCCTGGCTGGTAAAGACGATAATTCATGTCACTATGAATTGCACAAAATGATGGTGCTATATATATAAATAATAACAATAATGGTGCTATATGAATTATAAGAAAATATTAATACAGAACAATACATTAAAGTACAAGGGAGTAAATGGGAATGGGGCAATGGGAAACTGGTGTATTGCAATATTCCCATGTATTTCATATGAGAGATAAATTTGATAGGAATATGTATCGGTGTGTGTTTACTCCAAAAGTAAAAACCCTACCTAAAATTACTCTGTATTAGTGATGGGTGAATCTGGGTTGTTTTGTAAATAATTTTTTGGATCGGTGGCGTTTTGCAAATATTTTCCGGTTTGCGAATTTCTCCGAAAATTTGTGAAACAGCAAAAAATTCGCAAAATGCTGCCGGTGTCTCATTTTGGATACGGGCATCTATTTTTGGACAGGGGCGTCCGTTTAAACGGATGCCCACATCCAAAACGAGACGCCGCTAATTCACCCTGGGTGAATAAATTCCTCCATCACTACTCTGTATTCATTGAATGAATGATTAGGACCTGTGGTTTTCTTCATAGCTTTTTAAGTTTTCTAGAAAATCATTCTGCTAGAAAATCATTTAAACGTTAAAGAAACCCAATTCTAGCCTATAAGAAGCAATTGCTGCCCTGTGATTCTCATTTGCTCATGTCTAGCAAACCTTAGGAGATACTATGACATGGCTGCCTAATGGGGTTTTGAATATGGGTTAGGGAATACTAAATATAATACTGATTGTAATTATTGTAATTATTGCATGCTATTGTTTAAGCTTTTATTAATATATGGATTCCCTTCCTATGCAAGCTGTGAATAATCTTTTTTCTCTTCTCCACACAATACATTTCTGCTCTTGACTGCATTATTCTCTGCATTATATCCTTTTTTGTATACCTCCTTGCTGTTTGCTTGTTTTTGGCCTCAGAGTTTCTCTACTAGGCAGGGAAGCAACTAAAGGCTACTATAAGGCTTTATAGCAAAAAAAAATGTTGCCACCACCATTAATACTACAGGGGAGTTCAAGCCCCTTGAGTAAAAAATACAAACCCAACTAAGGTCCGTTTACAAAGCAACGCTATCCATTGATGTAAGTATGCAAGGGCAAGGGTTCACCTGGGTCCTGTATATTTTATGGCCTCGCAGCAGCTGCATTGCCATCCCTCTTTTACAGTTATTCTATTGTTGTTAGGAAATACTTGTCATCTAAATTGTTGTGTCAAGAAGCCTTTAATGTGCTAGAAATGTTTCATCCCCTTTCATTTATAAAAAAGAGATATATTATGATCCATGCTCTTGAACTGCCTTAGAACGTGCATCATTTGTGTCCAGTCCGGCTTTGGAGTTATTTAACATACTGCTGTACCCATATATATATATATATATATATATATATATATATAGTACACATATATTCATGCCCCTTATACTATGGTTAGTCACTTGTTAAAGAATAATTAGAACACTAGACAACAAGGCATGTAGTTGTTGGTGTTATAAAAGTGGAATGGAGAATGTAGAAGAATGCTATGATTCTGAATTTTTTAAATGTCAATTAATTAAATGGCTTTTGATATTCTGAGATACCCACCATTTAAAGTTCTGGGATCAGCAAACTATATTGTTGTTGAAAAAAACTCATACTATAAAGAAAGCTTTGTATTATTTAGACTGGAAGTTGACAGTCATCATAACTTGCAACATGAAGATTCTAAATGTGTATGCAATTATGTGTCAGATCATCAACATGCCATGTATCCTCAAACCATATTTGACAAGTGATAAGCTAAAGGATGCAGAATACATCCTGTTTTTTTAAATTCATCAACCACAAGGAAATGTGTTAATCAGTGGAAACGGTGTGGCAATGGCATGAGTTCTAAAACTACAGAAGAATATGTATGTGCACAATAGGAGTGCTTTAGGTATGTTTAGGTAGGTATGTAACATATGGGCAGGTGATAGTTAAGTATGTTAATCTTATAATATTCTTCATAAAAGTACAAACCAAAGAAAAATGTTATCCTATGGGCTGGGATTTGGTTCATTTTCTACTACTGAACTGTGCACTGTGCTATCTGAAGTCTAGCCAGTGACTAACAGACCAATAACAGATATGTAGGTGTCTATGCCATTTTGTGACACAGGGGGCTTTTCTGCTTCACACATATCCAGATGCCCTTCACCAGTGTCGGACTGGCCCACAGGAATACCAGGAAAACTCCCGGTGGGCCCAGGTGGCAGTGGGCCCTCTCGCTTTTAACAACTTGGCCTATTTCATGTTCCTTCCCTATTGCTTTATATGGAAAAACAGGCTTAATAATGGAAGAATAGAGTCTAGTAAGTAGATCTAAAATAATAGGAGAATAGCGAGGTTAAATGAGGAGAGAAGGAATAATAGTTTGGAAAGTTGGACCCCTGGTCTAAGGTTTTCTGGTGGGCCCCTTGCATTCCAGTCCGACACTGCCCTTAACTCTGGCTCTTCATGTGTTAGATCTATAGCAAAGAAAACCTTATGTAGTGCAAGAGGAACATAATTAGCAAACATCCTTTTCCTTATTGCCCCAAATAGCTGTGTTCACACCTGTGTTTCTTGATCTTAACCTTAACTCTATCTGTTAACCTGTAGTTCGTGTAAGGTGGATTGTCCTGTCGCCCCCTTCAAACTACTGTTTTGTAATAATTGTATTATTTACAGATGAAGCCACTGGATTGTACATTTGACACATTTGGATTGTACATTTGACACAGAAAAACAATGGAGCTTTGGTATGCTAATGAAAAGGTTAAATGCATTAAATGAGTTGAGATAACTTTAGATAACACAGTTTCTTCAATTAGCCATGACGCATTTAACTCACCAATCCCAGTGGCTGCATCTGTATATCCAAGGTGCTGATGATCAGGTTGAACAGGTCCAGGACTAGAAGATGTGCCCCAGGTTCTGGCAGGGGGTGGGTAAAACTTCAAGATGGGACACTGTCCTTTGGTGATGTAATATTGCTTTCACCACCCATGTGGTGGCTGATTATAAGGTAGAAGAGGACTTGGTTGGGTGCAGGAGGTTGCATTCATACAGATGTCATGCAAATACTTTGGAACACAAAAGCAAGTAACACACAAACCAAAATAGTTACATGCATTTATCCTTAAAGAGATACTGACACCAGAAATTAAACCTTTTCTTTACATTATAACATTGTCTTTGCATGGTACTGCCTAATGCTTCAACATTGCATATCCAATCCCCCATGTTCCTCCATGAGGGGGCTGCCATATTTGTGCAACAGTAGTCGGTTAGTGTTAGGCATTCTTACTGACAGGTTGAGAAGAGACAGCCAACTAAACTCAGGTTTAGGAACAATTACTTACAAATGCAGACCTACCAGCTAAAAATGATCATCATGACCTATAGGTAACTTTTAATGTAAATTAATACTTTTTAAGAGTAGTTTTCAGTGTCAGTACCACCTTAAAATAGCTTAAAAATGAATTGTTTACATTAGAATGGTGATTATAATTGCACAACAAATCTCAGTTACTTACCATTAACATAATCTCTTTTCATGGGTTACTTTTTAACCTCCTGCTGTCCACTTCTGCACAAATCATTTTTTATTATTTTTGAAAAAGTAACTGCTCACAGTGAGGGTGCTAAGTACCGCTCCTTTCAAGGCCAGAACTAGGGGTAGGAAAAGGCATGTGCCTAGGGTGCAAAGGTAAAGGGGTGCCAAGCACATACCTCTTTTCCCTGGCTGCCCCTAGTTCCTGAATAGGCTGGCCACATGTAATTTGTGTCCTCTCCCTCCTGGCTGCCACACGGAACTCCAGCCTACCCTGAATGCTGACAAGCATTACATGCGTGTGCATACGCTGCCAAGAACTTGCATCAAAAAGGGCAGGAGGTTGGCTTGCCAATGGTGCTCTGTCTGGCACGGGTAATGACTTGGACCAGTCCTGCTCCTTGTTCATAACTGTCAAAATGTATGCACAAGCACAAAGCTTAGATGCACTCATGAGCACTGATGAACAGTAAGGCTATCATATTTCTGCTAGCAGAGTAATGCAAGAAGAAACCACCCAAGATACCTGTCAGGTGGTATTAGGGATTCCAGGTGTTTCTGAAACTGGCAGGAGTGGCATTGGCCACAGTAGTAATGAAACAAAAGACTGCTTTCCTACCCACTAGTGGAATATCTCTATTCCTCAATTCCTGGGCAGAAAAGTGGAGCTGACCTTGTGTTCCTTAACAAGATTTTCTAAAATAGACAAGTAGTTTAATACTAGTAATAATAATATAATAAGGAAAAATAAAAGAGTAAGCTTTGCCTTTAAACATAAATGCTGAATCAGAAAATACATTTCTATGGAAATTTTTCCTGTTACTCGTCTGCTTTGTTACTATTATCCAGGAAATACCTGAATTAGAGAATCATATTTACTGTAAATCAAGCCTTACTGGAAAGCAGTGACATATTTCCAAAACTTGTGACAGCTTGCTCTTGTAGAATTCAGGTGAAATACGTAAAATCAGGACTACATGCAACCTAGCCGAGATCATTTTCTTTGTTTCTCTTGTGAATTATCAACTATGATTTACTATTTTAGAATATATTAATGACCATAGAGGAAGCAGAACATTCAAATACTGCAAGGGGAACCAATGAGAAAATCAGAGGCCTATTTACTAACATTCAAATTTATATTTTTGTCACGACTCAAATGTTTTCTTTAAAGATTTATGGTTTTCTATTTCTAACAACTCTAACAATGTTCAATGTGTTAAGTATAAAAACCACAAAAAAACATTAAAACAGTACAAAACTTCAGCAAGCAAAAGCAGATTGTTCAGCGTTTTTTTGCGTCACGTTTTTTTTTATATTCGAATCTTTTAATAAATTACATTGCGTTCATGATTTTAGGGAAAATGCGTTTATTCTTGGTTTCAAAAACCACTGCAATGAGAATGTCAATAATTGAGCCTCCCAATGATAATTCGTTCCGGTATATGTATATGAAAAATGTTTTCCTAAAAAATATTCTACCAGTAAATTCTAGTTATGTCACTGGTGTAATATTGTAGTATAATCAACTATCTGTATAATATATCAACATTTGTCAAATAGTCCTCATTTATCTAAAATAGTCAATGTACAAAGTGGCTTGGGAAAGCTGAACCTTTCTCAATAGAAATGATCACACATTGACATCCCTCTGGTATGCTTCTAACTTTCAAGTCATACTGAACAAAGGGATAGTGTGGGGAGGCACAGAATGCTATGGAGTCCAGTGTTTATTGCTTCCATGGATCTGTTTGTTCTCTGCTGCCCACCTTGCATTGAATTAATCCAACTCCAACTCAAGTCACTGGTTGCAGAACAAATGTCCTGTGCATGGGTCACCTTGATAGAAAAAATACATTGATTATGATTTTGAACTGTGCACAATTATGTGAAACGTAGCATTACTATTACGTTTTATCTTTATCACATAGCAGCAGCAACCCATGATACAATCTCTGCCCACTGTAAACTGAAGTAGTACTGAGTAGTACTGTATCCTGTATTATTAGTTTGTTTACTAAGAGATATGTAGTCATTTCTCAAGAATTTCTGGCACATAGCATTATCAGGGTGTGTGTCACTGATTCTATATGACTTTTCTACTTCTGTGTGTCCCATCTGCATGTGAAGACTAGTGAAGACTAGTCTTGGGTATGGTGACAATAATGGGAGAGAATGTGGGCTAAATAGAACCAGCTTCACCAAATTTCTTACCTTAAAGGGATACTGTCATTAGTGATGGGCGAATCTCCCGAAATTCGCTTCGCCGAAAAATTCGCGAATTTGTAGCGAAATTCGCGAATCGGCGAAAAATTTGCGAAACGAGTCGCGGGACGATTTTGACGCGCGTCGCGTCAAATCGCATCGCGTCAAATCGCGTTGCGTCAAATCGTGTCGCGTCAAAAACGACGCGTCGCGTCAAAAAACGTCTCGCGACTCGTTTTTTCGGCGAATTTTCACCAAGCAAAATTTCGCTGGTGATTCGCAAATTTTTTCGCCAGCGGCGAATCGCGGGAATTCGCCGCGAATTCGGCCCTGGCGAATAAATTCGCCCATCACTAACTGTCATGGAAAAACATGTTTTTTTCAAAACGTATCAGTTAATAGTGCTGCTCCAGTAGACTTCTGCACTGAAATCCATTTCTCAAAAGAGCAAACATATTTTTTATATTCAGTTTTGAAATCTGACATGGGGCTAGACATTTTGTCAATTTCCCAGCTGCCCCAAGTCATGTGACATGTGCCAGCACTTTAGGAGGGAACTGCTTTCTGGCAGGCTGTTACATAGTTACATAGTTAGTTGGGTTAGGGAGCTGTTATCTGGTTACCTTCCCATTATACTGTTGTTAGGCTGCTGTAGGGGAAAAGGGGCAGCTGGGAAATTAACAATATGTCTGCCCCCATGTCAGATTTAAAAATGAAATCTAAAAAAATATGTTTGCTCTTTTGAGAAATGGGTTTCAATGCAGAATTCTGATGGAGCAGCACTATTAACTGATGCATTTTGGGAAAAAAAAAATTTCCCACGACAGTATCCCTATCCAATGTCTTACCTTAAAAGGATACTGTCATGGGTAAAAATGTTTTCAAAAATGCATCAGTTAATAGTGCCACAAGACATCAGGCAATGGTGATGGCAGGGGTATAATTAGTAATTAAATTACATCAGTATCCCTTTAATGCAACACACCATTACAATTTCAGAATGAGGAAGGATGAGATTAGCTGATCCTAGAAATGTAATGCTAGAACTGTTCTGTGTGTATGGCTTTAAAGATTCATCTCCGCTTCCTGCTTGTTCTGTAATTACATTAGAAGAGAGGAATAAATACATTAACTAAGGTTGCAATCTGGCTGATAAAAATGTTGCTTGATGACAAAGTTATTAATAGGAAAAAACCCCATAAAATATAGGTAGGCTGCTATTTTAGTCCAAAACACTTAGCGATGCTAGTACAGTTATTGGATCCCTTATCCGGAACCCCATTATCCAGAAAGCTCCAAATTACGGAATGGCTGTCTCCCATAGACTCCATTATAATGAAATAATCAAATTTTTTGTAAAATGATTTCCTTTTTCTCTGTAATAATGAAACAGCAGCTTGTACTTTATCCAAACTAAGATATAATTAATCCTTATTGGAAACAAAACCAGCCTATTGGGTTTATTTAATGTTTACATGATTTTCTAGTAGATTTAACGTATGAAGATCCAAATTACGGAAAGATCTGTTATTCGGCAAACTCCAGGTCCCGAGCATTCTGGATAATAGGTCCCATACCTGTATTAGCATACAAGCCTGTTAGATAAACTTATTTTGTATCTTTACTGCATACAAATATACCTACAGAATGCATTTAAAGTAAAACAGAACCATCTTACTCCCAGGACTCCTCGTTACTAGCATATTAACAGGAAATGCATTTCCCAAAGTGATGACCTGCTACAGGTCAGAAGTGGATTGTGTTTCCGGTTTCCAGAATACAGATAATATGAGGCAACAATTTCCTGTTTAAAACAGATGAGCTATAAAAAGAACCTTGCCCTGTTTTATTTTTCCTTTAAAGTTAACAAATCCCTAGAAAATTGTGTCGCTAAGGGTTTTATTTTTACTAAAACACAAATTTATGTAATCTTTTTTTAAACCAAGCTCAACCAAACTCCCTTCCACAATTTTATCGTGTATATATATCAATAAAATAACTCGAAAAACTTTGGTTGGGAAAAGACTAGATAGAATCAAGCTAAAACTGGAATTGTACACATTTTTTGTATTTGACGTGCACATTTTTTCGGGTTAATGCTTGAAAACCGCTGGGACAAAACCCAGCTCAGATCACTATGTCTTCAAATTGTAAAAAGGACAAGTGCCATTGACTTCTACATGACCTCGACAGGTCTGAGATGCTGGATTTTTAAGATTGGTTGGTGCAGAAGGTAAATAATCAAACTCCAGTTTTTTAATAAAATATTCTTCTAGCATCTAGAGTCTCAAAACTGATTGGAATTCTGGAATTCCTTCACATATGCGTCATGTGTACCTTTTTATTTCTTCCAAACTCTGCACCCCATATTTTGGCACATGTGCTCTAAGCAACCAGGTCCGGATTTGTGGAAAGGCCACCTAGGCCCGGGCCTAGGGTGGCAGGATTTTAGGGGGCGGCATGTTGCCCAGCCACGCCCACGTTGGTTCAGAAACACTGGGGATACGCAGGACATATGATAGTTTTTTTAATTTCCCATGAGCCAATCCCCAGTGCTCTGGTCCTGATGATGAAAATTTGTGAATAAAGGGCAGAGTATGGGGGCGACAAATGGCAGTGGGCCTAGGGCCTAGGGGCACCTGTTCTGTAAATCCGGCCCTGTAAGCAACTCAACTCTGGGCACAAATATGTATTGACACTATACTGTTGGGGCTGCATAACAGAAAGAGAAACACATTTCACAAAGAGTGCTTCAGCATTAGTCAGTGATATGTGTTTCTGCAAAAGTTTTATTGTTATGTTTGTTCCCCATTTATTTTGGTACTTATAACTGTACTCTTCCTATTCTGCTATTATTTGTGTGTCAGAAACCAGAGTTCTTAGGAGTATTGTATTTTCTTCCTTTTATGTCTTCCTTTTAACAGTTTCACATCAATTTCACCAAAATAAAATTATTACATACTGCATCTCCAGATGCATGACCAAGACCACTAATTTTATGAGTAAAACAAATTCAACTATTTGTGAAATTAACAGTACATGCATTGCTACTTTGTGTGCAGGAAGAATGACAGTGGGTTGAGATCACTTGTCATCTAGATCAGTGCTTGTCGTGGATTTAGCGGAAGAAAGGGGAGCAGACACTCTCATATATACCTAGAAGGGTGCTGACACGCTGGAAGGGCCACCGGTCAAGGCTGGTTCCTGGGGGAATTGCAATGAAGAAAATCAACGGAGCACTCCATCGGTATAGTTGAAATTAAATTCCGTGTTTATTAGATCATTTTAAAAATAGCAATCGTGAGTGCAACAAATCCCATGCTTAACGCGTTTTGTGGCGTCTCGCCACTTCCTCAGAAGCAAAGTTTGCTTCTGAGGAAGTGGCAAGACGCCACGAAACGCGTTAAGCATGGGAATTGTTGCACTCACGATTGCTATTTTTAAAATGATCTAATAAACACGGAATTTAATTTCAACTATACCGATGGAGTGCTCCGCTGATTTTCTTCATTGCAATCTAGATCAGTGCTGTCTGTTTCCATAAATCATGAATTAAGCCTTGATGCTGAATCCAAACTTTGACAATACTACTTAATTAATATATATGCAATAGTTTGAGGTATACCAACATTTCACAAACTGCTATGTCCATATGTCAGCGGGGGCCTCCGGCTCCCACGAGGGGGGGTGAAGTCAGGATCAATGAGGAAGTCCCTTTCCAGCAAGTCCAGGCAAGGTACAGTTCAGGGGAATCCAAAAGCAAGGTCAGGTCCAGGCAAAGGTTCAAGAAGACAGGCAGCAAGGTTTCAGAGTCAGGAACAGGCAAAGGATCAGCAACAGGAATCACAGACAAGGCAGAGAGACCCAGGAACACAATAGTATATTGAGCTATACTTGGGCATTGAACCTGGGTCTCCGGCGTCCTTTTAAGTTTGAATTTGGCGCCACTGAGCGTGACGTCACCGCGCCGGCGCTCGTGACCACGTGTAGTCCTGGGCGCCGCCATCTTGGATCCGCCGCGCCGGGGGGAAGGTAAGGAGCGCTGAGGGCACAGCGTGACAGCATATAGCTCATTTACTGTGCACTCTGCACCACAGCTCACAAAGTTATGTAGCTAATGTCTGCTATAAGCAGAAGATGCAATTATATTCTGTTCCACCCCAGATGCTAGGAATATTATTTTGAATACAACTTTAACTTCCAATGACGTAGGTAATATGTCACCGCAGGGAAACTAACATCCTGCCATCTGCGTATCTGGGTTCTTTTTTGAGTTTTTTGCTCACTATTTAACTATTCGGTTTGTTAACATTTGGAAATACTTGTTAGGGGTCCCCAAGGTGTTTAATTATGTGTCGGGGTTTGCTGTGCTATCCACGGGGAAGGAAGAGGCATATGGATTTGTGAGCTTGTCTTAATACAGTATGACTTAATTAACTTGTGTCACATATGAGTGATGAGTGAAATGCATGCAGTGAACACCAATCATTTGGTTTTTTGGTGTGCTACCACCATTAATGTGGACATGGATGGTCTTAAAAGTTCTTGTAGTAACATGGGTGTAGTTTACAGTGGATGTGCTTTAAAAACAGAGAGTGGGCAACACTGGCTTCTATTATTGGCTCTCCACCACATAGGCCAGAAAATTATGGCCCTCAGTACCACAGAAGTTGGACAGCACTGCACTAAATGATAGTATAAAAGCATCAGGCACATGACATGGGGACTCCTCGATTTGACACTTCACTTTGGGCTATCCCACTGAACCCCATTATTATATACTTTAATGAAATCAGGAGACAGAATTGGGTGTAAAATAGCCACCACATTTATTCACATTTTACCAAACAAATAGGACCTTACTAGCTTAACCCGAGGCAATATTTTAAAGCCAGAATTTAACATGAAATTGCTACTATGCTCTTCCAGCCAGCATGAGAGAAGTTAAGCAGCACTGCTGTGGGACCTTCATCTGCAGTGTATCGATGATAGGAAATCCAAGCAAGCTGCACCATAGCACCAGCAATTGTATCATCTGTATCAATCAATCTATCGTGCAGTTACAGGAGAGAACCTCCTTTCTCCCTCTTCTACACTTACCTGTGCAGTATTCTGGCAAGGTCCTACCACTGACAAATAAAACTTAAAATATAACATCATATGTGCAGCCTGAAGCAGCAGTGCCAATTATGCTTAAAGAGGGAAAAAATTCCTTCCTGACCCCAAAGGCGATCAGTAACATTCCATGTAAAGGAATACAATCCAGAATCTCACAATTATACTGTTTAAAGATACAAAAAACACAAAGTAATAGCACATTTAGGAAAAAACAGCCATATTCAGTTATTATAGATAATATGAAACATAAAGAAGAAAACGCCAAGACTAATTAATACATGATAGTTGATAAGACATTAAATGGAAGATCATATATGTCTTAATTGGGAAAGAGCAAATATATCTCTTTCACAGAGAGCTGATATCATGATGTGGAAATATTTACTAACTGTGGATCATTTTGCAAGCAGAGAAAGTTGTAAACTCCTGATTCACACCTCACCAAAAATGACTTTGGATGACAGGTACAGTCCTCAGCTGCTACTTAATAAGTCAGTCAATGCAAAATATGTCTCACGAATACAGAATTATTAATTGATTTTAAATGTATACCAGCGATAGAAATGTAAGAATTGAAAACAAGGCTTCAGAGTAGATACAAAGCCAAATTTAATTTTGGGCATATCAAATTGTGACAAACTGTTTTTAGATAGACTGCATTTTACTATTTTGTCTTTGGAAAAACAGTACATCAGAATGACAAGGCTTATTTTGGCTTATAAATATAATTCCCTTTTCTGCAGAAAAATTTAGCACAATATTGCTAACAGCTGTTCAGCAGCTTGGGTTGGACACCTGCCAGAACTTCTCAGAAAATTTATAATCAACCAAAATGCATGCTAAAATATTTGCTGCCACATTTGCTTTTTGCCTGCTATATACAGCATTTTCTAAAGGTAAAGTATGACAGTTGTGTCCAGTAATAGCTTATAGAATACTATGTTTAATGTAGGCTGCAGGTTATGAATATTTTCATTTGATTGGTTGAAGCATTCATTATAGTTTATACAGGTATAAAAATCTATTATCCAGAAGGCTTGGAACCTACAGTAGGTTTTTTTGGATTACCATATTTTAAGGCTACTAAAACATATTTAAACATTAAATAAATCCAACAGGATTTTTTTGCTACCAGTATGTATTTATGAGCTCAGTTAGTATCATATAAAGGATACAGGAATGTATATAGAATTCATACACAAAGATTTGCAGTAACATGTATGGAATCTACACACACACACAGATTTTGTTTATGTAAATAACAGCTCAAAGAGATGAGATTTTAATAAAGCAATCTATATAAAGGCAACATATAAAATTGCAATGGTGCTATCGAACTCCCACCACTACTCAAATCTTCTAGCGGACACTGATCTTTTTCTTATTACTGATTAATTTTACCCTCTGTTTAAATACACAAACCCAGTCATAAAGTGCATTTAAGATATGCCCAACCCTTTCACACTATAGGGTGCATTTATGAACATGATAGCTCAAGAGCAACAGTCAGGACTTTGTTTTAATTTTCTAACGTGTAAAGCTAATTGCTGATGAACTGCTATTGGCAACACACTTGTGCAGTGAAGTACATTTGAACTCAGTGTATACTTACACCCAATGCTCATGACATAGGGTGTTATCACTTTTGCGATGGCATAGGACTGGTTTTAATTTGACCTTCACATTTTTAGAATTTGAAGTATTATCGTTGTATATTTCAGGTGTGTATAAAATAAAAACTTCTTCAGCCCTACGGTGTCAGTGCTTAAACACCCACTCTGCTTTCATCCCACCTCGAGTGTACAAAAGTGTGGAACTCATACCCAGTGGACCCCACTGCAAAAATGTAGAAGTCATGTAAGTATGTCAGTATGTAGCATTCCTTGCACATCTGTAAAATAACAGGATGGAAGCTGTGTTTTTTGGGATTCTGTTCATGTACATTTGTATACATTTACTGAAATACCTGTATAACTGAAAATTATTTAGCAGACCTGATACTAGTTACAAAAAAACATTGCCTTCAAGAGGCAGTTGGATAAAGCGGCTATAGAGGTTTGTGAATTTGGTGGGACATTTTTATCTACACTTTTATGAATCCCCACCCCCCAATACATCAGTATAATAATGAAGTGTCCAAGTGTACTCTAGCCTCGGGGGCCATTAACTGAATGGTGCTCTCTAGTGTGTAATTATAGCATATAGAACTAGAGTATTCATCAGGTATCACAAGGCTCTATATGCCCACCTAGCCATAACCTGATTTTGTTCCACTCAAATTATGACTCTTTTGTGGTAAGCCCCATCATTTAGAGGCAGTCTAGGCCCCCCTTCTTAACAGTTCTCCTGTCTGCTATCTCCTGATTATGGACATATGCAAAACATGTGAAACAGATTTGTTATTCTGTAAAATACTGAAATTATTGTTATTATTGTTATTCTGTAAAATACTGAATTATTTGATTTTCTCATCTCATCTTCCCAGATATCAAATGGGGGCTCTGACCCCATCAGCCAAAAAAATATTTCTCAGAGAGTCTACAATTTTATTTTAATTGTTACTTTTTATTGTATATTCTTTTTTATTAAGTCCAATTTAACCTAGCAACCAGGCAGTGGCTTGAATGAGAGAGTGGTAGATAAATAACAAGGGATTTAACAGGGGAGCTGAAAAAAAAGCTAAATAATTTATAAACTATACACAATATGAAAAAAATGAAGACCAATTGTAAATTGTCTCAAAATATCCCTGACTGAAAGACTGGTACATACTATTCAGCTAGTTCAGCTAGTGTGATAAAAAAGTAGGATTCGTTATCCATACAATAACTTTACTGTTATTGTATGGATACATCCTTGCTTTGTGTGCTAAGCATACAAGCTGATTTGTGGTTGATACACTTTAGCCAGTGTCAAAAATATACACATATGGAGAACACATAACTAGTTATAGGGTATGACTCTAAGGCCATTTACCCTTGGCTCCAAGCCTCAGAGGGCACTGACTATCCAAAAACATGATTAAATATGTAGATCAGGATACGGAGGCTGTTGGGGAAAACAGGGAGATGTAACTGCTGTTTTCTGATATTTAGTTCAGAATAGACTTAGGCTCTCTGTCTAAAATCCATGACATCTTGCTGACACCCCGATTCTGTCTCCACACTAACAATCCATGGCACAATAACAATAATCAATTGATATTTACTTTAAATTCATGTTTTCCCAATAATTTTTTTAACTTTAAACCTGTAAGACTAAATGATATCTAGGTCAAATATATACATTAATTTATAATTAAACTTATCAAACTTTAATTTCAGAATCACGATTACATCTGGGGAACGTGTGTGCGTGGATACATCTCAGCGATGGGTAGAAAGGATTATCAACAGCATATTAGAAAGGTATAAATAGTATCAACGTTAAAGTAGAATGCTAGTTACAAAAAATGTCCTTCTTATGAAAATTAAATTAAGCCTATACCTAGCCTTTAAACCCCATATAAGACATCAGATATTGGACTGGTATTCTTTACATATTGGGTTGATAAGGGGCCATTTATAATAAGGACGGCAGCAGGCATTATATTTTTTTGCATTTTGTCCACTGCCTTCCTGGAGTCTAAAATGACTTCAGGTCTCTGCAAAACACCGCCATTTACCCAGGCAGAAGTGCTCCATGCATGAGTATGAATGGAGAAGCTCTTGTTCTTCCCCATAAATGGTACCCCACAGAAAAGAGATTTGAAGTTAAAAAAGGAACAGACCAGATTCTGTGCAATAAAAGATGTATATTAGTGCATTAAAATTATGGTCATTTGTAGCCAGATGACCAAGTTCAGTTGGGGGGTGGGGATTCATAAAAGTGCAGTAATCCATGGAAACCAATTAAAGTTTTTAATATACAACAATACCCCCCACTGATTACAATTGCTAAGCTGAAACCCCAGACTAGTAATCCTTTTTTATGAACATTGTACCAGCCTGGGGTATACTTCTTTGAGTATCATGCCATCATTGCATGCCATGGACCTTTGCTATGGTCGTAGACTGCGTAAATATGCAGTTTAGTAAAAATCCACGCTTTAACTGTAATGTGCATGCGCTTATTACTGACAACCATGAGGGACCATTGGAAACCATTAGAAGAAGACAGCACTATACCCTGGGCCCCCAGTTTTAAGGTTAAGGTATATTCACTGTCTAACCTACTGTATTGTCACCCTCTGTAATTTCTTATACTTTCTTGTCTTTTATAAGTCTTCATACAGCTGTCTTAAAAAAGCTGACTGATAGGGTTTCTACGCAGTTATAAATGTGTCTACTGTTAGTAAATGACCCTGCCTTTAAAATACAAAAATACAATCCATTTCCTTTATATAATTTTTCAGGACTTTTCATATTAGAAAATCTAGCTGCAGGCATAATTGTTCTCTGTAACACAATTTCTAAGCTGTACCCTTTAACGTCACAAGTCATTTTTTTTTTCTTGTAGCAACAAAAACGAAGAGACAGTGACACAAATAGAAGATCGCTAAGACAAGCAAAAAATGCATTTAAATAAATAAATTCATGGAAAAGTTGGCAATCTTATTTTTGCTTCTTCTCTGGAGTTATCATAAATGCTAATATTATTTTACATTGTATATCCATCTCAGGCTGAAAGAGAGGGAGGCATTGGAGAGGGAGGCAGTTTTGATGCCAGCATTACTAGGAAAGAGAGAGCATTTCAATATTAATATGTTGGTGGTTTGAATAAAGGCCTATGTTTTCTTAATTTTAATTATGCCAATATATTTCTGCTTCATGATATCTTATTTGGTTCTGAAATAAACATATTCTGCAAAATATACAACCTTTGTTCTTCCTTCTATTTAAACCAACACTAAGATAAAACTAATGCTTATATCCTTTATTTAACATTTAAATTAATTGTTGTGCATGTTCCACTGTTATAATGAATGGATTGTCCATTTGACTTAAAGTCTTAAACAAGTAAATCACTACATAATATCCAGACATGACATTTTTAAGGTTAGAGCCTGTGGTCTCAATACTGCTCTTTCCTGAAAGGGAAGTCCTTCTTTTTAGTGACTTCCCGATAAAGGACATGCTGAAACAAATTACTTTTACGGTCCACATTGTAGGGTTAGGTTATTAACACATGGTGCTAAATAGTAAAAGTGCGGTTTTTGAGTAGAACCAATGAATAATTAGATTGTGTTGGTCAGTGCTAATCATTAAATGCATGCAAATATCTGCCTGGTTGCTATGGGTAACTTAGAAGTTTGTTACTACATTAGCCTCTATGGGGTAAATTTATCAAAGAGTGAAATTCCGCCACTAGGTTGAAATTCCGCCACTCTCCATTGATTTCTATGGGATTTTGAAAGGCGTATTTATCAATGGGTGAAAGTGAAATTTCACCCTTTGATAAATACGCCTTTAAAAATCCCATAGAAATGAATGGAGACTGGCGGAATTTCACCCTAGTGGCGGAACTTCACTCTTAACCTCACTCTTTGATAAATATACCCCTATGTCTACTAAGAAGGAATGAGAACTTAGGTTTAGAAAAGACACATAGGGGCAAATTTACTATTATTCCCATAATTAGATCGACCATCGAATTGTTTTAGGCTATCATTTTGCCTGATATCCAATTTCTCAATGAATCGGTATCCGATCATACGATTTCACAGAAAAATCGTGAAATTTCCTTCGAGAGTCCGAAAAATTCTTACGATTCGAATGATCGAACGATCCGATCGTACAAATGGTATTCCACCAGGACTTAGCCTCAGAAACCTATTGGGAGCTTCCCATAGGCTTCTATTACAATTCGGTAGGTTCAATCTGGCAAAGTAGGCAGTCGAATAACTTTTTAAATTTTTATTTCTTCGATCATCGAATGATCGAATGATCGAATATCCGATCATTCGATCTATTCGATATTCGATGATCGAAGAGGCCAAATTTCACGAAAAATTTGTACGATCGTTATTCGATCGAATTTGATCGAACTTCGATCATTTCATGTGAAATTCGTATACTGGCCCCATACCCTTTGAGTTGATCCAGAGGGAGTCACGTGCCCCATCTGGAACCTTTCCAATAAGGAAATAAGTCCTTTCTGACTTTAAGATAATAATCAGACCAGTCTCTGGATCAACTTTGTACTAAAAGCTTTCTAGCTGTAATGCAGTAAGATAATTTCATAAGCATGCTTTGAAACGCACAGTAACCATTATTACCACAAAAATGAATCCGGCTAGGCTTGGTCATTAATGCTATGTGTATTTGCATATTAGCAAGTGCAGAAAGTTGGTGTGGTGTGTTGGCTGTGATTAGTGATGGGCGAATTTATTCGCCAGGGCCGAATTCGCGGCGAATTCCGCGATTCGCCGCTGGTGAACAAATTCGTGAATGACCAGCGAAATTTCGCCTGGCGAAATTTCGCCGAAAAGACGAGTCGCGCGTCGTTTTTGAAGCGACGCGACGAAAACGACACGACGCGCCAAATTTGACGCGACGCGCGTCAAACGCGTCCCACGACTCGTTTCGCGAATTTTTCGCCGATTCGCACATTTTTCTGGAAATTCGCGAATTTTTCGGCGAAGCGAATCTCGGGAGATTCGCCCATCACTAGCTGTGATTCTTTATCAGACATGCCATTAAGTAGGAGTTAGGGATGGAAATTACAGCCAGCTATACACTGTTGATGCAGAGAAATCTTCTGTCTGCAGTAACACAATACAAACGTTTATGCAATAAGCTTTTCTATGTGAAATCTCATTTTTTCTTTGCAACTCAAATTATTTCCATAAGCAGGTTGGCAATATAAAGGGATTGCCATATTTTCTGCTGCTTTACAGCATGGCTATGAGATTCTGGGGGCTTTGTTTAGGCAGTCAAAAGAATAAAGTAATCAGGTCCTTGCTTTTACTTGAAGACCACACAGTCATTCAAAGTGCAAATGTTTGCAAATGACCTAATAAGAATAGTCATTGTTATAATAATAAGGTGTGTATTATAATTAACACTTCATTTTTTCAATTAGTTTTAAAGGCCTGGTTGACCTTTAACTTTACTTTAAGTATGTTATAGGATGACTAATTCTAAGCAATTTTTCAATTGAACTGAAGTTTTTATAGTTTTTCTAAATAGTTCCCTTTTTCTTCTGGCTCTTTCCAGCTCTCAAATGGGGGTCACTGACCCATCTAAGAAACAAATTATCAGTATGGCTACAGATTATTATTGTTCCTTTTTATAACTCTTCTTCTATTAAGGTTCTCTCTTGCATTTATATTCCATTATTTTATTCAAATCAAACCATGGTTGCTAAGATTGTTTGGATCCAAAAAAGGTGTGTAGGGTTAATGATACCAGGAAGCGCAGGAAACTGCTGCTAAAGTGAGTGCCTTTATTCCACACGACATGTTTCGAGCTGCAAGGCTCTTCTCGAAGCATGTCATGTGGAATAAAGGCACTTTAGCAGCAGTTTCCTGCGCTTCCTGGTATCATTAACCCTACACACCTTTTCTGGATTTAACTGCTTTGGATGAGAGCAAGGGTTAAAAGATACTGAATAAGTTTTGTTCAAAGGACTGTGTTACACCGGTTTATTTGATTGTATTCGTAAGATTGTTTGGACCCTAGCAACCAGATAGCTAAACATTGCAGAATAAAAAGTGAAAAAAAAACTCAAAAAAACTCAAAACCCACAAATAATAAAAAATTTAAACCAGTTGAAAATTGTCTCATATTATAACTCTCTAAATCATACTAAAAGTTAATTTAAAGGTGAACAACCATTAAACAGATAAAAAGTAGGAAAGCACTAAAACAAACTGATTACAGGTATGAGATCCATTATCAAGATCGTTATCCAGAAAGCTCTAAATTACAGGAAGGCTGTCTCCATTTTATCGAAATTATTAATAATAGGAAAAATTATTCCCTTTTTATTTGTAATAATAAAACAGTACCTTGTATGTGAGAAATAAGTACAGCAAAGCTATAATGAATCCTTATTGGAAAAAACAAGCCTATTGGTTTTATTTAATTTTTAAATGATGTTTAAGAAGATTTAAGGTATGAAGATCCAAAAAAACAGAAAGACCCCTTATCCAGAAAACCCCAGGTCCCAAGCATTCTGGAGAACTAGTCCCATGCCTGTATATGTGAATTTGCCAGGACAGCAACCTACTTTACCCAAACTAATCCTCTCACAAACAAATGGAGCATGGCTTTTTCTTCCAATTTGTTAAAAATATTATATGTGAAAAAAATTGTATTTCAAGTACTATGAAGGTACAGTAAAAAAACATCTATGAATACAGAAATATTAATTTATCCTGTCTGGATCCAAAGTTCACCCAATCCTGTGGAAAAAAAGAACCTGTGCTGAAAATAATCCCCTGGTAATAAGGCCCATTGTTATTAAGAGTTATAAGATATTAAGGGGGGAATGTAATTAAAGTTGCAAAGAGAAAAACATCCAATAATAGTTAAAATCCACATCTCACAATGTAATATTGTATCTTAAATGGTTATTGCATTGGGAATCGTTATTGCGCATTGCGGATTATAATTGCGCACTCTTAAGTGCTTGAAGGTGTCAATTTTTTGGAGCATACATTGCGACTTTTTCAGTAAGAAGTTTTATTATACTGACGCATTAGCGCAAAGTACAGTATAAAATTCGTAAACAGCCTTCCACTGGTGGAAGTGGTCCCTAAACAGTTTCCGGGTTCGCAAAAGGTATATTGCATTTGCGCAAAGCAAAATTTGTTCCCGCAAAGGCTTAACTTTTCGCATTGCGGTACCAACGTATTATTACATTCCCCTATAAGAGTGTGCCTGATGTTTTTTCTCATAAAATGTTTTATTATTAATCACTAAAATGACTATATTTTGGTATTGGTAAAAAAACAAAAACAAATCAGAAATGTAAAATCTAATAGTCTGGTACTTGAAGGCCTACAGCAAGTGAGCAATAAGAAGTATTATTTATAGAGAAATATGCATATTATAATAACGGTATATCCTGCCCACGTCAAGAATATGAGTCATGTATATTTTTTGAACTGGAGCTTGGTGGGTCTTACAGAAATGGAAATTCTTGTTGCGCAACTCAAGCAGGAGAGTGTTATAAAAAGGATGGGTGCTTAAACTGCCAGCAGAGTTCCCCAGTCAGCTGAATATAGCACGTGAGAGGAACACAGCAGGTCCCGCACTAATATTACCATGGAAACCAAAAGAACAGCTCTAGCAGTCTTGACTCTTTCCCTGTTGTGGTTAACAGTAACTGAAAGTAAGTTTTACTTTTTTATCTCAGCTATTTAGCTTTCCATAGAAAGAGTGCATAATGCTTGGGTCCAAACCCTTGACAATTTAAGGTAGGGGTGTCCAAACTGCAGCCTTGAGGACCGCATGCGGCCCAGGATGGATACAAATGAGGGACACACAAGCTGATAAGGGCAATGGTTCAAAGAATGTCAGGCTAAGGGCTGAACTCCACGGACACGTGTTTTTGCTCAGTGCATTGGATCGCGTGAAAATTGTCCCGAATGGTCTGCCCCCACATATTTTTACCTCACCAAATCTGGACCTCGTTGCAAAAAGTTTGGACACCCCTGATTTAAGGCATAGGTTTGTGGATAGGTGATATTGTATATATTTGTAAAGCATGTTTCTCAAGAACAAATTTTATTTACTTTATAGGCATGTCACTAACAAGGATTCAAGAACTCAGGTGTCTGTGCATAAAGCCAGAAAGCCAGCCCATTCATCCCAAGCACATAAAGAATATCGAGGTGATCCCTAATGGGCCCCACTGCAAAAACGTGGAAGTCATGTGAGTATATTTTGCCATTAAAGTGGACCCGTCACCCAGACACAAAAATCTGTATAATAAAAGTTATTTTCAAATTAAACATGAAATCCAATTTAAATTTTTTATTAAAGCATTCATAGCTGTTTTAAGCTCATTTATAAATCCCCGCTGTCAATCAAATATTGTCTGCCACTCCTCTATGCCTTAGGCATAGAGGCGGGGCAGATAATTACTTTCACTTTCCATTCAGCATTTCCTAGATGCCACTGCTCCCCACATATTCCCCCAGTTCTCTTAACCATTTAATTGTGTAGCCAGGACATGGGGATAGACATCGGGTCCCCCATTCTGGTGCACTAACAAGATTCTGAGATGATGCAAGGCTTTGTCTTAATAACAGTGTCCACAAAATGGCTCCTGCCTGCTTGCTATAATTATGAGTTCCCAGACTGAAGAAAACAAGATTAAAATAATTTATATAGTGTAATTAATGTTCATTTTGCTTGACTAATGTGATAAAATATGATTTTGAATATTTTTTTGGGGTGACGGGTCCACTTTAAAGATACAATACTCCTGTCATGAGGCAGCAGTTAGCAGCCAGTTACAAGGGGCAACAAAAAGCTGTCTCTTTAACTTTAAGAGTCAAATTCCTGGGTTTTAATCAGGGAATTTGGCTCCGCTAGGGGGCGCATCATTGCACTAGCAATGCTTTGACTCGCTCCAATGCAAATTTTTAAACGTGGATCAGGGGGAGGGTGGCATCTGGGCTGCTGCAGGCCTCTGACAATAATTATGTTATACTTTATTCCTGTTAAAATACATGCCCTTTATGATATAGAGTCTCTTCAAATCAATGCATCATTAGGGTAATTTTTACCCTAGCAACTGGAAACTGCAAATCGCAAACTAGACAGCTGCTGAATAAAAAACTAAATAACTCAAAAAATACTTAAGCACACTGCCTGTTTATTTGCCTAGTCGTAAGGAGAAAAATAAGTTTGATTACTGGACAATATCCAGCAATAAATATTATTACAATTTGGAAGGGACTGGGATTAAAGAAAAAAAATCAAATATTTTTCCTCCTACAGTATAACTCTGACAAATGGGGAAGACGGCTGCTTGGAACCATCAGCTCCATGGGTTAAGAGGATCATTGACAAAATCCTAGCTAGGTAAGAAACATCATTGTCCCCATATTACATGAAGTAGCACCCTATATTATATGTATCCACTCACACATACAGGCAGGGAGGCAGCATTGTATAACGTAGAGCTAAAATGAAAATTCTCCTTGCAGTCAGCATTGTGGTTGATTGGGCATTTACAATAGGAACCTGACTGCACTGTCATCTAATGTAAGTATGTAATGGAATCAGTGGCGTAACTACCAGGGGTGCAGAGGGTGCAATTGCACCAGGGCCCCACCCCCTTGGGGCCCATCTGAGCCATGAAAATGGTTATGGCAGGTGGTTATCTAGAGGGAGATTTTACAGCACACATGCTATCAACACTCCAGTATGGGATTTATAGAGGTAAGAGATTGACAGGGGGCCCAGGTGCCCATCCTGTACCGGGGCCCACCAGGGTGTAGTTACGCCACTGAATGGAATGTTCTAATATACTACTTATATTTTTAAGTAAATATTGCCCTTTTACATCTCTTGCCTTGAACCACCATTTCGTGATGGTCTGTGTGCTGCCTCAGAGATCACCTGACCAGAAATATTTAAACTCTAACTGTAACAGGAAGAAGTGTGGAAGCAAAAAACACAACTCTGTCTGTTAATTAGCTCATGTGACCTAACTTTATAGTTTGTTTGGTATGTTTGTGTGCACCGTTGAATCTTATGATCCCAGGAGACTGTCCTTATTTTTTAAAATAGCCATTTTCTTTTTAGGATTACCCAATGGCACATGCTACTGAACTAGTATATTATTATGAAAATGGTTTATTTACATGAAGCAGGGTTTTACATGTTGTTTTATGCAATATCTTTTTATAAAGACCTACATTGTTTGGGGGGTATAGTTTTCCTTTTAGTTAAGATTAATTCGTTGATTTTACTAATTTATCTTGTATTAAGCAGCTATTTGAATTATTGATTCACTTTTAATACGAGGAGTTATAAGTGTGGAAAGCAATTAGGTTACAGTTAAGTTGGTTACCCCATTGTTGAAGAATATAAATTCATATTTCATCCCTAGTTCTTATTATGAGAGGAGAATAGTCAATAAACTGGAATAAAATATTTTTTTAGTAGCCAGGGATTGAGATAAATTGAAAATTAACTTTTTTATATTTTGTTGCATTTGAAACATTTCCTAATGTTTCAAATCCTGTTTAATGTGTTATTTGTAAAAGAAAATATACAGTGAATAAAATATACTAAAATATAATATGATTCTTTGTTTTTACAGCTCTAAGACTCCAGAACCTACTCCTGCTGTTTAATCAGATGATCACACTGGAATTTATTCAAGGCATAACTCAGGAAATAGAACAGTTACTTCTGTTATATAATGAGAACAGCCCATTAACAATGGTATCTTATATTTAATGAAAACATGTTTAACATATACTGTATGTTTCACTCCCAAAACACCATTTAAAATCTACCGTGTAATAACATTAGAAAACATTAGATTTTAGAGAATTTGCATTAAGTATTTGACTTGACTTCTGCTGTTTGTAGTTTATGTTAAAGGCGAAGGAAATGCAACTTTCAGGCCTTGTAAGCAGAAATGCTTTGAAACTGTTCAGTATTATCTTTAGTTTTATGGGATTTTTTTTTATTATTGTGTGTTCTAAACAAATAAAGTTTTTGATATGTTTTGAAATGAATCATTAGAAAATAATTATTTCGCATATTTATATATATTTTTTAATATTTTGTATTGTATGTTTCACAATATGTATATTTTCCGTTGTATGACCTCTGTGCTTTTTTCTAATAAATGCACTTTATTATAAACCATTAAAACAGTGCAAAGATCTTTTACATAGCAACTGGTTAAATGGAGAATATGGGGAAATACATTGTAAATTCTTTATTTCTTTAATTCTTTTTCAAAACTAAGACCCAGCCAACATTTCTTCAGTCACAAACCACATAAGATGCTCATGGTCATAAATTTATGGGTTAAAAATTCCTGGTTGTAAAAATATGTGAGCCCCTTTGTATTCCATTGAAGAGCAGATCAAACCTCTATGTTGCCATACTTCAAACCTAACCGTTTAAATCACTCCCCTAAAATGTTTGTGCACATTTAAATATAATGCACTGTAAAACCTTTTCAATTCTTCAGAAACACTATTACAGTTTATATAGGGATAGGTAGACATGAGGGCAACCATTCAAGTTGAAATTGGGCTGTAGAGCACACATGTACATAGCAAACAGCAGCCAAGCTCTGCAGAATATCATTATTATTATTATCATCACATTTTTTTATATAGTGCTAAAATATTCCACAACACTGAGCATAAGGGTTCATATTAATTAACAAGCAAAGTGATTCATCAGGTAAGGAGGGTCCTGCCCAGAAGCATTTAAAAGCTATAGGGTGGGGATGCTGTGGACAAAATATATGTTTGAGAAATAATGTCAGTGTTATGACTGTTAGTAAGGACTAGTGATGGGCGAATCTATCCCACTTCGGTTTGCCGAAAAATTCACGAATTTAAAACGAAATTCGTGAATTGACGAAAAATTTGCAAAAACGGGTCGCTTTTTTTTTTTAAAGCCAGCGAATTTTCGGCATGTGAATTTATTCGCCGGCGGTGAATCGTGGGAATTCGCCGCGAATACACACCTGTCGAATAAATTCGCCCATTACTAGTAAGGATGTAATGAGTCAGCTGTGCAGAAGTCGTAGGGCTATAGTATAACCCATATGTTATAGGGCAAACCTTTTGAAATAAAAAAATAAAGTGGTATTTATTTTATTTATTAAAATGTATTTCTATATTGCCAACATATTTCTTAGCATTGTAAAGTAAATGTGATTATACAACTTAATCACATGAATTACATACATAGAACATATGGAGTTACATACATCACAATAAATATGGAGTTACATACATCACAATAAATACCGGTACAGAAGGTGAGGAAGGCTCTGTGCAGAAAGAGCTTACAATCTAAAGGGAAGGAAATGATACACATGGTGTGGGAGTGGCAAGATCAGAGTAAAGTGGGTGAGAGATGTGGTACTGTAAATGGTATTGCATTGGGTAGTTAAGAGTGAGGGTAGGCTTCTCTAAATAAGTGCGTTTTAAGAGATTTCTTAAAGGTTGAGAGAAAATCGGACAGACTGTGGGAGAGAATTCCAGAGGAGGGGTGCAGCTCTTGCAAAGTCTTAAAGGGGAATACAACCCCCCAGAAATTTTGAAGGAATAGGCTCAAGCGGACAGGTGGTAAGGTGAGAAGAGGCCAAAAGTTTTGAGACTTCTTTATCAGTAAGAGGGGTGAAGGAGCACAGGAGAGACTGGGGAGTGTGGAGGGAGGGTGGTGGAAGCCTAGGGGGGTTGAGTAGTGTAATGTCAATATTGTTTTTGAAGTAAACAAAAGGAACACCAAGAGCCCCAATAGTGTAATATATATTGGTAAGGGATAATGAAATAAGAGTAAATAGCATATACTCACAAACCAGGGTTACCAATAGGCAACCACTGTAAAGGCAGGTGGGGAGATTGTCCTGACCCCACTCAGGATTAAGAAGTCGCTCTCTGTAGATAGAAAAAGGGTATCAACCCTCCACCCAGGGTGGACTTATTATTGTATAAAAAGAACAGAGGCGCCAAAAGGATAAAAGGATATAAACGAGTTTAAAAGCCAAAACTTGGTAATCAGAGGAGGCAGTGGTGGACTTACCTCCTCCAAGCAGACACAAAACGACTGTAATTCAGCAGTCAAAATTTATTAACGAACTCCGATCAGTACAACGCGTTTCACGGGTTCAGACCCGCTTCTTCAGGCAATAAACATAGGAGTTACAGCATCTGGCAGTAGTATACACACTCAGCGCCTCTGTGTTCAATTGTTTTTGAAGTGTTCAGCATGTATCGAGCAGAAACAGATGTGCATGGAGGGGGTGGAGAAGGGGAAAGGAGAGTGTTAAAGGTGGAGAAAAGTTGTGCTGGTTTTTTGGAGAGGGAGTTAATGAGTAAAGTAAAGTAAAGTATGTTTGTTTGGTCTGGTGTTATAGGAGCGCAGGGCAGATTTGTAGCTCCAAAAGTCTGATTCTGAGCGGGATTTGCACCAGCGTCGCTCAAGTGCATGTGAGTGTCTTTGGAGCCCTTTAATATGAGCTGTATGCCAGTGTTGAAGTGGTTTGGGTCTAGCACGTTTATTTTTTACAGGAGCAAGCTTATTAAGGGCAGTGGTGAGTGTGCTATAGTAGACAGCTAATAATATAATCATAGCAAGCTTTCATAACATTTTAGTCCCCTTTTCAAGCTGATTACAATGAAGCTGTGGTGTTCTGTGGTATATACTATATACAACATTCAGCTCATAGGTCAAATGACCTATATATAAGGTGTTCCTGAAGTTGAACCAAGCACCTGGTGTTTTAAGGCTGTCTGAGTTACCACTGCTCTATGTGGGCAGACAACTAAGACCCATATTCACTCCCACTGCTATACTAGTAATTGCAAATAGGCATGGCTTGGTTCAGCTGTTATCAATCTGGCTATTGGCTATTGTGGCTATTGTAAGCTATTAGACTGCCTACAAAGACCATCTGCAGGGAATCACTGCCCAATATAGGTCTATCTTCATAGATGTTGGGTGCGCATACGTATTGTTTGATCGTTGTTCCTGACCCTTGCCTGTTGTTTGACTACTCTTTGGATTCCGATTGTGTACCGGGTTCCTGTTTGGTTTGACCCTGGCCTGTGACCTCGACTACGCTTCTGCTCCTGAATTGGTACCATATTGTCAGTTTGGTATTGGTTTGTCCCTTGACCACGCTCCTTGATCCCTGTCCTTTCTGTACTATGTGTGTTCCCTTACCTGCCCAGAACTCTCTCCCTTGTCCTCTTATGATAAGACCTAGCGGCACCCGAGTAGTGGAGGGTTCCTCCTAAAGTGAAAGGTGGTTGTTAGAGGCAGAATACTGAGCCGAGGTCAGGACCTTGGGAATTGTTCTAGGTTTGGGATACCTATTGTAACATTATGTTAGGATAATAGATAAACATGTAAACTTTACAGAAGTGGTGAGTTTAAAGGGACTATTTTAAACCTTGCAGGGTAGGGGCATGTTTGATGAATTCCACAGGTAATACTATAGTGATGTCCTGTAGGCATGCATGTGAAGAGGTTACTAGGGCAGAAGGAAAGTTTTAGGTCATTAGAGGAACAAAGTGGTCAATTTGGAATGCATCTGGAGATGAGGCCTGAATATTTAAGGTGATGCATTGTTACTGAGAACTTTGTATCTGATGTTGAGGAGTTTATATTAATGTGAAAATATATTGGTAGACAGTACAGGGATTTGCAGACAGGCGCAGCAGTGGTGATATTACGAAGCCAATATTGCATTTTCATTTTAGCGATTGTTCCCCTTTAATGTCTCACGTGTCAGCTTGTGATTTAACTATTTAAGTTCATTTATTGACTAAGAAAACCACTCTATTCATTATAGTAATGACTTTCTCGTGTCTAAAAGTAACTGAAACTTGCAAGTTGAGGTAGCTCAAGTTGACCCTGTGTGTGCATCCATGACTGCACGGAACATCTCAGATTTTTTTTTGTGGGGCCTGCCTATGGGGGAATGAGTTCAATAGGGATGCCCACCTAAATCAACTTTCATCTAGACAAATCTACTGTTCACACAATGCCTTGTGTACCTTTGTGACTCTCCTCAGATCTTGTCAAGGCACATACAAGGCACTGTAGGAATTTCACTCTTGATAAAGAGTTGACTATTATTTGAGTGGCCATCCTTCCAACTGTGACTCCTTGAGATGTATCCTTTAGACTCCATTAGATGAAGGCACTTTGTGATTGTGTACATAGTGCTTTCCCCCAAGGAGGCTTTTCAGGTGAGTCTGATTACTGGCACAATTTGCAATGTAATGCCAGAAGAAGATAGAGAGGGAATAGGGATATAGTAAAAATATCACAAACCATATTTCAATCTACAGCATAATTACATTTAAGGGAATTCTCTCTGTGAAAAATTCATTTTAATGGTGGTTCTGTTGTATTGTACTTAGTAATATTTAGGTGCATCTAATTATATATTCTTCTTAAAGGTGTACCTAACCTGACAACATTTTACAATAGAGATTTAGGGTGTTGAAATCATGCCCAATCACAGTTACGTTTGCTCCATAATCAATACTTACCCAATGATGGGTATGCCCCACCTGTTTTGGGCTGACTTACCAGCACTGTCTCTTTAAATTTAGGGCTTTTGCCAAGTATGCAAAAGGTAAGCAGCATTGCAGGCAATTTTTTTTATGATATGTACCTTTCTCCTAGCCTATATACTCAAAGAGAGAATAGAGTTTCACAAACACTGCAGCAGTACTGGTTTTTGCTTGTTTAAATATTGTAAGCTGCACTACAGAGATTTATAGTCAGTCTATGACATAAATTCATCCTGAGGTATGCGCACAAGAGCAACAAACTAGTTTAACCAGTTTTATTAAAATAGGTAGTCATCTGCAGTCCCTTTGGGAAAGAGAATCTTTAACCACATTCAACCACATAAAGGTGTTGAAATGTACTCTAGAGGAGATTTCCTGTGATATCACACATACTCAGTTATCTTGATTAATCAATTTTGCCCTTACTCATACTACTATCATAATAACTGCTCTGACATGGACACAGTGGAATAATACATGGAGTTTCAGTATACAGAGTAATGTTATACGGTACACAGTAGAATAATGAGGTGCTGGTTCAATTGTGCCTAGAATGTACAACTTTTATAGGAAAATTAAATTGCCAGCTCAGTTGGATTAGAGAATGTTTGATACCAGTGATATATAAATCAGGGATAGTAACAATAATATTGTACTGCACGTCAATCATCCTGACTGTGCCCAGCATATGAACCGTTATCAAGCAAACAGTCCAAGTTAAGAACTTCAGAAAACTCTTTTCCCAACAGCCCACTCCTATGCCTTTGTAACCCATTTTTGGCCACCCCCCTGTGCCAAAGGTTATACATCATATTTTTCTTACCAATGCAGGTTCTGAGTCCCCTTTGCTAAGTGAAAGGGTACTGGGAATTACCTCTCATGGCAGTGCCTCCACCCGATGGGATCCAGCAATACACCTGCAGATGGTCCCATTAGGAAAACATTCAAACATACAAAGTACTGTGTAACAAATAACTTTTAAGACTATGTAACAGAAAGTAAAATACATTCACATATTAATTGATCCACTACCCTGGGAATGTCTACAGTCCAAATCCTGGCCCTCTTTGCCAGGTAAAGTCCCGCACTACTCCTTTGGCAGAAAAGAGTCTTTTCTCCAAAGAGCACAATTGTCCCCAGGTAGCACTACCTGCCCCAAATACCTTTCCCGATGGACAAGGTACTTGCCCCCACGTGGCAGGCACCAACAAAGCCCGTGTCACAAACTGAAGACACGCTGCATCCTCTCTTTTTCGACCCTCCCGTGAGCACAACTCACTCAGATGGGTAGGCTCATCCAGAGCTGGAGCAGGCATCCACAACAATGAAATCCATTCAGTGAAGCACATGCAGCTTGCTTTATCCTTGTGATATAGCTCCCAGCACTGTCCATAGTGTGAATGCATAAAGTCCTCCTCTGCTGAACTACAGATCCCAACACTCTCCATAGCGTGAGCACACAAAAGTCCATCCAAGCTCTAAACCTGCATGGTTGAGCTTACCAGACATTGGAGTCCCTGCCTCAGGCTTGGAAGGCCTTTAAACTTAATTCTAGCCCTTACATCTTCCCAGAGTTCTGTCCACCATCTCTCCATGAAAGTGAAAGTAGGAATCACTGTGCGCACATGGCATCTCCTATATATACAAAAGTGATGCAGCAGCGACACCTTGTGACACCCTCAGGTATCTGCCATGCTGCACAGACACAAAGGCTCCAGCCCCTGCCAAGGCTTTAGGTAAACCCTGTAGCTCACATTCAGGGGATTTTCCAACATGTGATTTCACATTTTCAGGAACAGAGGTTAATTAACCCTCTGTATCCCTACACCTTTCTACGACTTCTAAACTTAAATCTCACTTGGCCCTTCTGAGTTTTCCAGCCCAAGTAAGTCTCAAACTGTGCTAAAAATCCTAGCCTACTGTGTCACCAAAACTGCCAAATTAAAAGCACATTTTCTCCTTGAATCCTCCTGTCCTCTGTATCCCTACAGAACTTTTAAATTGCTGCTTCACCAATACATTTACATTTTTAACATTTTTGTAATGTATGTAGGGAAGCTGTGAATGCCAGTCTGTCTCTTTGTGCAGGGAGGGGGCTGAGTCCTACTTAGGGTTGCCACCTGGCCGGTATTTTTGATGGTTGATCCCAATGTTGTTAATAGGAAAA
>CM044431.1:84477576-84565749 GCA_024363595.1 Xenopus borealis | reverse complement strand
CAAATAGAATCCCAGTTTATCTGTTTAAATCTGGCTCCATGATCTTTGCCCCTGCAGTTGGAGTTGGAAACAGTAAAGGGGATGTACAGGCAAAAATAAAATCCAATACAAATCTGTATAGGGAAACAAAGCTGCTGGAGTTCTGCCCAGCAGTTAGGGACTGTCTGACAATTCCTATCCACAGCAGTAAATGAAGGGAGAATTTCTTTGAATACAGTCAGGTTTCTCATAAAAACAGTACTAATTTTTTAATTAGAGTATAAACGACCGATCGGCATGGCATGGCAAATGTGGGGACTCTACACACACAATTCGAAAATCATATGAATCCAGGATATGTATGATCGGATTGTTGCGCCTATGGCCAGCTTAAGCAAAGTATTTGCAGATGACACAAAACTATCCAGCCCAATTAATTACATCCATGATGTGGCATCCTTGCAACAGGATCTTGACAAACTGGCTATCTGGGCAGCTAATTGGCAGATGCAACTGGGATGTAAAAATATGCAAGCCACATACTGTATACTGTAGCATTAATGGGACTGCAGTAGGTAAATCCATAATTGAAAATTACCTTGGAGTCCTTGTAGATGTACAACTTGGTTGTAGCAAGCAATGCCAGTCAACTGCTTTAAGGGCAATAAGGGGTGATATGATAACTATGTATAAATGTATAAGGCGATCATACAATAATCTGTCTAATACTTTTATTTACAAGTAGGTCTTTCCAGCTGAAACAAGGGCACCCATTCTGATTAGAAGAAAGGAGGTTCCAGCTAAATATTAGGAATGGGTTTTTACAGTGATTGCTGTGAAGATGGTAGAATTTTCTCCCTGAATGAGTACTGGCTGATAAAATAGATAGTTTTAAAAAGGGGTCGGATGGCAGTTTCCATCTTGAAGTCAGGAAGAAATCTTTTCCTCCTCTGAGGCGGAGAGGAGAGGCTTCATGGATAAAATAGCAGTTAGGCAGGTTATACATAGACTTAAAAAAAAAACTTAATATGTATGTTACTATTTGTGCATCAACTTTAAAATCTGTTCAGGAAACAGAAGTGTGGGTGCTACACCACTGGGCTCAAAGATAAGTGTCGAGTAGCCACATTTACTCCCAAGCCACATCATGTATATTTCCCCCCTCCACCCCAGTGACTCAATTGCAGTGTGCAAAGAACATTTTCGGGCACGTCACCATGTTTTTCCCACAATTCCAGTGTTGCAGCACTGAGGTGGTGGTGAGCCTGACACATTTGTGGGTGATGCATTAAAACATGCGCCATTGCGGAAGCAGGTTTAGATGCAAGTATCTATAATTAGCACCAGTTTTCAACTGCTGCTAAAGACCAAGCACACCAAACAGCATCAATTATGTATCAATTATGAGCCCTAATATGTTAGCAAAAAGGGATCATATCACGTTATGGCCCCTATCTTACCTGCTTAGTCCTGGAATGATCTTATTATGGTGATTTATCAGCACACATTGTAAAATGGTTCCATTGTTTTACTTAAGATATCCCAGATTCCTGGTTTTAATTTTATAAAAATAATACTTAAGACATTACTATTATGAACCTATAGTCAAGATCAGAGAAGGAATTTATCTGAAGCAGGTCCAAGAATAAAATGCCAGTTTTTTATATAAATAAATAAATAAATGATGATGATGATACAATGTAGGAGAATTCCCCATCATTCTGTCTCTGCATAATCTGGAAATTATTTCAAATCATGATGCTCACGGGACACGCAAGCCATGCTGTCATAGCAGGAAGGATTGAATAGTAGATCATTATTTAAAAAAAAAAATAGACATTTTTAAGACGTACATTTACTTCTCCATTCTGATTACACAATGAATTAGCATATTTCCAAATTTCAGAGTAATAAGTGTAAATACTTGATATACATAGCTAAAGATGGTTTTCCAACTAATCTTCAAGAAGCACTAGTCTTCACTGAAGAACTGTATTAAAGGGGATTTTCACCTTTGAGTTAACCTTTTGTATGATATAGACTATTTGCAGTTTTTATTCTTTGTGGTTTTTGAGTTATTTAGCTTTATATTCAGAGCTCTCCAGCAGCAAACCATGCATTGATTTAAATACGAGACTAGAATATGTAGCCTTCCAGAGCATTTGTTTTCAGATGGGGTCAGTGACCCGATCTGAAAGCTGAAAAGAGTCAAAACAAAAAGGCAAATATTTTAAAAAAATAATAAAGACAAATTGAAAAGTTATGTCACAAACGGCACCCGATACCAGAACGGTTGCTAAGCACCCTGGTCTCAGCTCAGCTTCACCAGTTAAGTGACCGCCTTTGGCCTCGGGAGGAGCCCTCAGCTTACTCAGATGCCACCTGGACTTTTAGAGAGGTGCAAAGCTAAGAGTTCTGGCTAGCACAAGGGCACAATCATCTCACCAAGGATACTGGATAGTGGACCAGCACAACGGAGTAGAATAATCAGACAGGCCAGGATCAGGATTAGGCTCTGTACACTAAGATCCCCTTAAATACATTTGAATTTCACGCCATTGCACATGACGTCATCACACCGGCGAATAAACCCGGAAGTGCACCGGCGCACGCGCCATAGGGAGACTGGGGCTGGAAGGGAGCAGACCAAGCGGCGGGAGTCCTCGCCAGAGACTTGGCGGGAATCTGGGATGCCACTAGACCACCAGGGTAAGCAACTCTTACAAGTTGCTTAGAATTGGCCATTCTATAACATACTAATAGTTAACTTGAACCACCCCTTTAACTGTGCTCTTAAATTTAGCCTAATTAACAATTTTTGCTAGGACACAAATAGGATCAGCACTACTCAGACTTTGTGGGACAAATGGAAGTTGGAAGTTGTAGTTGGATCCTAATCTTTGGGTATATACCTACTGGGGGTAGTGGTGAATACACCCTGTGCTGTGGGATTATTACCTGCTACCTGTCTGTTATTAGTAATGACATAGAACACAACATGTAACAGAGGGGCTCTGCTGGTTCTCATATACATATTTAAGAAAATAATTAAGATGTACCAACATTTGGGGATATTAGTTGAGGCCATAGATCACCCCCGAGGTGGGTTGCTCCCTGTAGTGCTATAGAGTTAAAGGGTTAACAATAGAGAACCAACATGACAGCCCAAAAGAAGGAGATATTGTTGTGTTAGACTCAATGTCACATGATCAGTATCGTTTACAATAATGGTGTCCTTGAGAGTAACCTATTAATGAAACAATGTATGAATGTAACAGATATAAGTAGTAACATATAGGACCATTCCCTGATTTTTGTGAAACACTAGGACACATTTTGTTACAGTATATTATTGCTATTATTATTTTTTTTAACCTAGTCTTTTCTGCTAGGAAGGATAAATACAAACTGATATATCTTATATACATAGATTGGAAATATACCTAGTCACATTTTTAATTAGCTTTTAATCATGGGACTAATCTGTAGCTGGTGGTTTCCCACCAATGAGTAGTTAAAAGACATGTTCAGTAATGACTTTGGCACTTTGAGAAAGGCTGAGTAGCCAGCCGAAACGTAATTCCGCAACTATTTTATTAAATACATTTTGATTAATGTTTAAGACCTGAGTATTGCTGATCCTTTTTGCGTCTGTATGGAGATATTTTTTGATCATGCACCCAGTCAACTTACTGCATCTTATCGAGAGTGCCGGGTCCATGTGGTATAGATATATATATATATATTGTGCATTTAGGAATTATAGGATCCATAAAATAAAACAACATTACTGGATAGAAAAAATAAATATGAACAAAAATTGAGTAAAAACATTTCTCCTCTTTTTACTTTTTACATTTTTTTGACATTTTTGTTTGTCTAAACTCAAAGCAGAGATGGCTGCCATATGTTTATCTTGCCTAGGGCTCCATGTGGTGTTCATCTGGCAGGGATCACTACTCCTGCTCATAGTGATTGACTACTGAATCACAACACAGCAGATATCTGTAATTCCCCCATTTCTTCATACAGAACACCATAAGGCAGTACACACAATTCATTCTAACAGGCATATTTCCAGCAGGAAACATATCATAAGGAGGTATGAGGTGGGAATTCACACTGGGAAACTCCACTGTCTTGTGCCGGGCCACATGTTAATTGATTTCCTGTGGGAAAACAAAACTGCACACGTGATAGCGAATTCTTAGCATCTTTTCAGCTGGTCTTTTTTTTTTTAACAAACAAAAGAACTGATTCTCACTTAAGCTGCATTTTTATTACAGGTATGGTATTCATTACCTGGAAACCCGTTATCCAGAAAGCTCAGGGTTAAGGGAAAGCAGCCTCTCATAGGTTCCATTTTACTCATATAATTAATTTTTTTTATATTTTTAGTAATAAAACAGAATCTTATACTTGATCAAAACTAAGATACAATTCATCTTTATTGGAGCCGCAACAATCCTATTGGGTTTATTTATTGTTTGAATGAATTTTAAGTAGACTTATCTTTTTGCAACTTACAATTTTTATTAGTTTTTTCCTTTTTTCTTTCTTTCCAAACATATCAAAACATATCAAAATACAGAGTTATTCTCAAATATGTCACAATAATTTTCAACCTTGAAAGTTACAATTCACTTTTTACATTGCTGTTAATCCAGTACAAGATTTTAAAAAACATAATAAAGCCTTTAAGGACTAACTCTGGTGTCTTGTCTTATTTTTGTTATAAGGTTCATCTTAAAATTACTGTGTATTACTTAAACAGTTACCTAACTTGGGATAGGGGTATGGGAGAGGGAGGAGTTCAGGGAAAAAAAGAAAGGAGAAATTTTAGAAAGGAGAAAAAGCCCTTTCGATGAGAAAGGGAGTAGGTATGGGAGCCCTTGGGTGAAGAATTTAGGAGAAAACCTCCTGTTTTATACAGTGGTATTTATATATATATGGGGTTGTCGACTCTAGATGTTTGGGTAGATGCTATATAGTGATTCCAGTTTGACCAAGTCTTCTCCCATTTGTCTCGACGACTTCTAATGTTTGCCGTCATGTATTAAGTAGACTTATCTTATGGAGATCCAACTTAGGAAAAGATCTCTTTTCTGGAAACCACAGGACCCAAGCATTCTGGATAAGATGCCACATGCCTGTATTACTGTTAATTTCCAACGTATCCTTCAATAAACATATCAATAAACATAATGCAGTGCCTGGTTGCAATAAATGAGCCCTTTAAAATAAAACCAAAAACAAATGTAAGACCAACTGCAGATTGTCTGACAATACCACTGCCTACAATGCATCCTATATATAAATCAGGTTTGCTTTAATTATTTTCCCATAGACAACAAAATGTCAGAATCTACAGGTCAAGCACACATAGTAAAGACCATTAGTAAAGAAATAATTTTGATCATTTCAAGATATTGATTTTGAGCAGTCATTTTCCTATGAATTTAATCAAATTAAACAGGACAGTGTAATTATTATTTAAAGAAACTCCTGCAAAGGCAGAACACAGTGTCCTTTTCGATTAGGTCCATAAACTATCAATAGATTCTGAACTATGGACATTATTATTATTTTTACTAAAATGTAGGTGGTTATTTATTAAAATTAGAACGTTAAAATCTTGAAACAATTCTAGTTATTTTCATTAGAAAACTTAGGAAAAACTTAGAGGAAATATATTTCAAGGAATTTTTCAAGATTTATTATACCCCAGTGCTTTAAACAGCCAGAATGTGAAAACCCACCATTTCAGACCTGTTAAGGTACTGTATAAGTCAATGAGAAAGGATTCTATCTCAGTTTTTGTTATCTGCTTTGTGTTTAGCCCAAAAATACGACTTTTTAAAGGTTTTCCGTCAAAAAATGCAAGCAATTCGGGAAAAAGCCTAAAAAACTTGGGTTTTCGCTTGATTTTTTTCAGCATTCCGGTTAAATTGACTTTTTAAATAAATACATAAGCTAAAACCAGGCATTGGAGCTTGGTTGTGATTTATTTAAATAAAATATTAGGTAAATTCAGATTTTAATAAATAACCCCCAAAAAGTTTGTCTAAATTAAGCATACAACATAAATGTACATGTTAATGTAAACATACAAATGCATCATATATACTGTAAAACAGTAGGGGGGATAGGGAACACATTTGCAGCTGAACATATAAATGACACCCTTGAAATCTGAAGTGCTTTAGAATGGTCTTTAGAAAAGACTACTCCTTAAAGCCATTTTGCAAATATTACCATAGGGTTCTGGAGGTTGCTGCTGGCCATTGCCCAATTATCACAGACAAGTCAGGCCTTGCTTCTGCCAGAAGTCAACACAGCAATTTAAAGGTGCAGATGTTTGCAAATACTCTAATTAATGTAAGATATTTATTGTTTTTACAAGGCTAGTTATTAGTATTATGAGGGCTATAAAAATATTTGCACTTTGAAAGTAAATTACACAGCTTAAATGATTAAGCTGATATAAATGAAGAGAAAGGGAAACAGAAAAACTCAGGCTGTGTAAATTGTAAAGAGTCTAGCTCCATTGATAAAACTTTCTTTTTTAACATGTTTTCATGTGATTAACATCGTAAGTGTTATTTTTTCTGTAATGTGCAGAAGCCTATATAGGAATAGCTTAGGTTATCTTAAGGGTAGAACTACACAAGTGTTTTTTGTCAGATCAACGTAGTCACACATGTCAAAATATAATTGGACAGAATGAAAAGTCGTCCGATAAGAACTACATGGTCCAACTGTTGGATGAAGACGCTGAACGGCATCCACATCTGACAGTCGTGTGGGATCTAATGTAGTTCTTAGACAAACTTCTATTAGTGATGCAGTAATGGCAGAGCTCTACGGATCTTGTCGATCGTCCTCTCTGACCGCAGCTCCAGCCATACACCGCTTCCACTCTGCCGCCCAATACACAAAATCACTACTACGCAACAGAGCGCTGATCAATAGCTCAGGAGTCCGGCACTTTTAACATCAAATTCTCGGCTTTATTAAAACGCATGTAGGGGTTACATGGAAGGGTGTGCAAATCTAACGCGTTTCATGCCCCAAATCTGGGCACTTCATGGGGCATGAAACGCTTTAGATTTGCACACCCTTCCCTGTAACCCCTATATGCATTTGAATAAAGCAGAGAATTTTATGTTAAAAGTGCAGGACCCCATAACTATTGATCAGCGCTCTGTTGCGTAGTAGTGGACTAATGTAGTTCTTACCTGCGAATTTTCATTCAGTCCAATGAAAATTTTGACGCCTAAGTCTCCGTCTGATTTGTCGCCTGCGTAGATACAACCAGAAACTGTGTAGTTCTACCCTAAAACTTCAGATCTCATAAGAAAGTAAGTAATTCATAATGTTCTTAAATATTTACTTATGATTCCCACACTGGCTTATATACTGAATAAAAGGTGTGTTATTTGATAAACACCAAGAATTTGTCATAATTTTACTCCACCTCAGAACTGGCACATTGAAGTCAACATGATACATTCAAGCAGCAAATCATTTTTAATGTGAAAAGTGCTATGTATAAAGGAGCAGTATAACCTTGGTTGGGTAAAATGTGCCTAACACCATTCATTTTATTCCAGCCTTATACACTCAGTGTCACATTCACATAAAAACACAGCTTTATAAAAAATGTTGATTATACATGGTTAATGTGGTCACTGCAATCTGAATATGAATGCAGTTTTTTTTGCAGTTATATAAATATGTTCATTAGTACCATATACCAGTTTGCAGGTATAAAGATGGAGTTAATAAAGGACTTTATAAACCAATTTAACATGGAAATGTTGCTAAGCTTCACAAAGGAGAATAAAATGCAGGTAAAATACCCTAGGATAAAAATCTTTATATGTATGTGCTTGACTTCAACAAATGCTAAAATGTAATCCTAACAATTAAACTATACAAAGGTTACTGGAAAGTCCAGAATTTGGTAAACTTCCTAAATGGCTTCTTAAAGAATACACAACAATGGATACCTGAGCACACGTAACCTTGATGACAAGCCTATGTTTAGTTCTTAGATTGTACTTAATTCCACTAATCTTATCCAGTGCTGTGAGTGTATTAAGAAGGCTTTTGGGACTTTTCCCAAAATATGGATTTTCCCATGACTTAAGTTTAACATAACACTTAACTGTTCATTGTGTTTTGTAAGTAGGACTATGTTTTAAATTACAAGTTAAGATTGACACTTTAGATTTTTATTAACCTTTTGATTTTTGCTTTTCAAGAAAATGTTTTAATCCCTAGAGAAATATACATATAAGAATAATGGGAAATTTATTCTGTCACCGTCTAGGGTATGAGTCACTTTATTTTTTTTTTTTTTGTTAGTGCCTTGTGGGTCTTACAGAAAGTGGAAATTCCTGTTACGTAATTCAAGCAGGAGAGAAGTATAAAAAGGGATCTGTGTCTGAGCTATGAGCAGAGCTTCCAAGGCAGCTGAACACAGCTGAACACAGCATAACCAGACAGGAACACAGCCCATTCCAATCTAACATTACCATGGAAACCAAGAGCACTGTCCTGGCAATCCTGGCTCTCTGCCTGTTATGCGCTGCAGTAACAGAAAGTAAGTCCATACTTTTCCTTCTTATCGCAGCTGTTTAACTTTCCGTTCACTCTGAAAATCTGACATTTAGAATGATTTTTTTGTGAAATCTCCACTTTCTTTCCCACAGCCATTCATTAATTTAACTTTATTTAATGAAGCTGGCTGAGCTCATTCTTTGCAGTATCAGTGTTACCTGACAAGGGAGCAGATATATTAAATAGTTTAGTTTACAGTATTTATGTAGGTTTGTCATCTGTCTGTAGAGTACACTCCAATCAAAAACAATGTTTATTCATAGGCATCCCAGTGTCAAGGACTGGAGAACTCAGGTGTCTATGCATAAAGACAGAAAGCAGGCCCATCCATCCCAAGCACATAAAGAATATCGAGATGATCCCTAAAGGGCCCCACTGCAAAAACGTGGAAGTCATGTGAGTATATTTTTTCTTGCCTATATGAAACTTATATATTTAAGATATTTATCTGTGCAGTTAACGGCATTACTCTTCTAATACAGATGCAGTCACTTGGATTTGTAAGATAAATGCGTCGTGACTCAGGACTAATTGAATAAATTGCGTTATCTAAAGTTATCTTAACTCATTTAATGCATTTAACCTTTTCATTAGCATACCAAAGCTCCATTGTTTTCAATGGTGAACTCTTTAATTGGATGGGATGCTGTGACACAATATTCTGTGCTAAGTGGGATAAATGGGTTAGATGAGTTAAGTCACGACGCATTTAACTTACAATCCAAAGTGACTGCATCTGTACATTGAAATACTGATTAAAGTACAAAAAAAAAACCTACACAACAAAAAGTGCCATCAATGTTAGAACAATGTAATTAATTTTACTCCAGTGTGGCACAAATTCATATGACAAGAAGACAAATAATAAAAAGGTCATTTCTGTTCACAGTGCAACTTTGACAAGTGGGGTCGATGTCTGCTTGGAGCCAACAGCCCCATGGGTTAAGAGGATCATTGACAAAATTCTAGCTAGGTAAGTACAGTTGTACAAGATATATATATATATATATATATAGGTTTGCCCGTACTTTTTGTCCAAATGCCTGAGCAAAATTCATATTTACCAGACAACTTTTGTTTTCAGGGACAAAGTTAACATTTGTTCCAACTATAGTGTAATTTGCTTAAGGTGATGATATCTCAGTTACATCTATTGATGACTGACCTATAGGTGAATTATATTATTATTTATATATTAGCTATTGTTGATATCAGTAAACAGATCTCTAAACAGTCATGCTTGTAGTCATGCAAGGTCTTGTTAGCTGTCAGGGAATGCTAGGAATGTTTATTCAGTGCCATTTATTGTAAGCAATATTCACTGACAGTATCATTAGTAGTGTCATGCCATCCTCGGCATATGGAGCTTGAGACTTGACACCTGAAGCTAGCCAGTAGTGATGGGCGAAACGGGCGCGTTTCGCTTCGCCGAAAAATTTGCGAATTTCCAGAGAAATTCACAAATTTTTCGCCGATTTGCGAAACGAGTCGCGCGCCGTTTTTGACGCGCGTCGCGTCGTTTCCGACGCGTCGCGTCATTTTCGGCATTTTCGTCATTTTTTTTTGCGAATTTTTGGGGCAGTTTCGCGAATTTATTCGCCAGCGGCGAATCGCGGGAATTCGCCACGAATTCGCCCCTGGCGAATAAATTCGCCCATCACTACTAGCCAGGTACTCAAGCACGCAGTAAGGCAGCTACTAAGGCCAATGCACAGCATAGAATGTACTTATTTTTATTTGATTGCTCTACATCCCATACCTCAAATTGTACCTTAAATTGGAAGATGACCAAACAATTAATATTCAAGCATGATATGAGGTATCACAAGATTTGAAATCCTGGAACTATTTTGTTTATTTTGTGGCATTTTAAAATTAGCCACATTCGTCAGTCCACATTCTAGTGGCACAACCAGACACCATCTTTGTTCCCATGATGGACAAAAGCAATTAAAAGGTACTAATTAAAAACATCAAAATAATTCATCCAAAATTGCTTCTGTATAAGTAAACATATAAGAAGGAATCTTTTACATAGTTTACAAATACAGGTCTTTTTTTATTGTAGTATAGATGCTTATACCATATAAGTACTTCTTTATAAAGATACTTGATGGCATGCTCTAGTGCACAGGTCTCCATTCCTTTTAACCTGTGAGCCAGATTGAAGAATTGGGGAGCAAAACAAGCATGAAAAAAATACTTCTGGGGTGCCAAATAAGAGATATGACTGGCTATTTGGTAGCTACTACATTACTACTTTGCTGATATAGGTGTAATAAGAAGAATAATCAAAACTAATTCCTGATTGGTTTATATGAATAACTGTGTGGTTTAGCATATATGTCAAGACTCTTATGGATGCAAGAATTTACAGTTTGGTATCGATTAGGATGTATACTAAGATGTTCTACCTGTAAAGCAAATGTTAAACAAAGTAATAGTGAAAATGATTAGTCTCAACCATGAGTCTGTTCATAAAATATTTCTCTTAAACTTGACTCAAAACATTAGAGGAAGTGATTAGAAGCTTAAGGAAGTGTACAGGCAGGAAAGGTTATGTTTCAATTGGGTAGAATAGCACAATTCATTTAAATGTTTGCATTTATCTGTGATTGATACTTTTTTTGTCGCATGTTTTCAAAATAAATGTGTTTTTGTTTTCACAGCTCTAAGACTCCTGTTCCTGCTCTTTAAGTTGATAAAGGTTCCACAGTGTAATTTCAACAGTGAGTGGAACTTGCTTTTGGTTTCTCACATTTGTGAACAACTTATCAACCAGATTACAACTTTCTCAAACAATCAAAGCTGCTGGGAGAGAAAAGATGATTACTGCTATGTGGTTTGCAGAATATCCTTGCTAAATATATATTTATGTTTCCAGGCAATAGGGATATTTATGTAGGAAATCAGAAACAAGATTGAGTATTAGTTACACTAGTTTTAAGCATTTCCACAACCTAAAGTAACAACGCTGAAAAGTAGGAAAAATTTAAATATTTTTAGAGCCTTTTTTGAAGTTTTGAAATTTGTATCCCTGAAAAGCTTGTTCTAAGGAATAATCACAGTATTATGGTTTTGCTGTTCATTAACAGTTCAGGGTACATGAAAAGATGAGTGTGTGCCAATAGTGTGTTATCTGTAAAAGAATGTAAAGAATGTAAATTCTATGAAATAGCTTTAGTTTTCTGGAAGAAACTTGAAACTGTTTTTTATACAGTGTGGTCTGAGATTTATTTATTTACAGTATTTATTTCTAATATGTGTATATTGATATTTGATTATATATTTTATTTTTGTGATGTCATTTCAATTTGTTGCATAATTAAATACATTTGGTTTAACTTTTAAAAATGTGTAAACCTTTTGTTAAAATAAATATTTTAGAATAAGTGTACTGTACTAAGAACAACCTTTGCTTATTTGCAGTAACCTTGCTAATGCATGCAATACACAAAATGTGGGTCTGATTTAGATTCTATGCTCTGTATTATTCACCAGAAGCATGTCAATGCCCTGCATGGGCATTCCAATGCTGATGCCCCTCTGTTTTCAACCTCTTCCATAGCTGGCACAAATTGTGCCTGCTTTTCTGAACCTTCCTTCCACTTCATAAATCCATATTCTTTGAAAGGCACAAATGCCTTTTTAATTTCTCCCTCCTGGACACTGTTGGTTTCCAAGGTAGAAATCCCAAATGTAATTACAAATACAAAAGTATAATCATTGCCACCTGTCACCTTGCTAATCAGGGGAGGGTGTACAGGGTGGGATTGTTGTCCGATGTTGACCTGAGGGGCGCATAATAATAATATTACATAATAATATAAGTACATAATTCTGTTGAAGCGTATTTAACTTATTTAAATACTTACAGAACTTACGTATTAAGCAATACCAAAACATAGTAGCTTGACCAAGGCAGGAAGGTGTGTAGGGTTACACTTAGGGCAAACTCTACTGATACCCCCCAATTAATGGATTGACTTATTAGAACATTAATTAATGGGACTATTTATAAAAAAAAAATATTGTAGTTCGATTATATTGGCATCTATTTACTGAATGATATAAGCAATTGCCTACATGAACTTTCCAGCAATGGGACGACTTGTCTCAAACTGAGGGACATTTTTATGATTGTTCTACAGAAACATGAATGCAAAATTAGCATTTTTTTTAAACACTGGCAGGAGATGGAATTTTAATAAATGTGCTTCATTGCATTTGTAACACTGTTTTGGTTTGGAAATTCAAATACCATCTAGTAGAATAGAGCATGTGCTACATTGGATCCTCTTTCAGCAAGATGGGCCTTTGCTAGGTGGAAGGAGCATGTGAAGGTGTTGCTGAACTACACCTCTACTGCCAAAGATGTAAAATAAAGAAAAATGGACACCAGGGGTTCTTTGCAAAACAATAACAAAACACATTTTATTCAATATAAAGCACCACAGGGTTGCAATACTCACAGAACATGAGCTAGATCAATAAATGACAGGTACTAACAAAGATGTAGCAGACACAGCAGATATTGCACCGCTGAAGGAATTTGAATTGAAGTATACATCTTACAGGTTTTCAGTACCTCATGTGGTCCGGGTCCCCTACAGTAGACGTGGAACAGTGAAAGAACAGTAACCTGTTTGGCTTGTCACTACTGTGGTTTCTTCACTACAGGCAAGCAGAGCCTGTGGGACAGATACCCCGTCTATCCTCCTTGGTGGGGCTTGAAGCTGCTGTAACTAACTAAAGCTCACTGACTCACTCTTCTAAGAGAGTGCTATAACAGTGGCTATCCTGGAAGCAAGCTTACTTCGAGCACAGGGTCCCTGTCCTCTAAAGGGGTTGTCCCTTTAGGGCCTAACACTTCGGGGGCCTTCTTGACTGGAAGCTCAATAGACATCCACCCAGATCAACTGATTCAGGCCAAAGAGGACCTCCCCCTGGAGAGCAACAGGATACAGTGATGCAGGATATGGCAAACAACCTATGGCCAATGAACTGGAAATGAGGCATTGGTAGGGGAATGAAGCCAGAGGGGCCATTAAACCTATGGGTCCCTGCTCTTTGAATCTCAGAAATGTGCTTACTAGTGAAGTGCGGGCAGGCCAAAACCTGTGGTACTCACAGGTTTGGGACGACTTCCACATTTGCGAGTTGTTGACGGCTGCAGGTTAAGCTCTTCTTTCCACTATCCCCACAGTAGGCACTATTTATAGACCTGCACCTGCCCTTCCCTGCTTTCTTTTGTGATATCAAAGATGGGTGAGTCTGTAAATAGAAGTTCCAGTAGGGTTTGAGATGGATACGGGTCTTTGTCTTTTTTGTTGATCCACACATGACTAGTGCTAACCTAGGATGGGGCCATGTAAAACAAAGGTAATTTTAGTATAAGTATTCCATCAGGTCTGTAATAAGGTTTCCAATCACAGTATATTAACATATTGGTGACATTATTGAAATTAAGTCTCAGATTAATGGCCCAAAGCAATAAACACAACGTATAAAAATAGTTTGCACAGGTTCAGTACTACAACTAGTTTTAGGAACTAGTTTGTGTCAGCTGTAGGATCTATTATCCTATGGTTTCATTCTTGGTGTTTGTATAAACTACATTTTTATGCTAGTACAGGGTCAATTAAATGGTTGGAATGTTGAAATGTTCCCATACATACTTCCCTTCCCTCAAGACCTAAAATAGATACTGCCATCAGAAAATAACCTTTTTAATATCTATCATAACATTGTCTTTGAATGCAATTTATCATTTTGCCATAAAAGTATTTGCCTGATGCTTTTACATTACCTTTCTTACCCCATGTTCCTCTATGAGGAGGCTGTCATATTTGTGCAGCAGTAGTCTGTTAGCATTAGAAACTATAACTGATGGGTTAAGAAGGGACAGTCAAGATGGCAAAACAGTCAGGTGTAGGAAATTCAAGTAACAGTTAATTACAAAAGCAAAACTATCATCGAAAAATGATCAACATGACCTATAGGTAACTTTTAATGTAGATTAAAAAATTTTGTGTCAGTATCACTTTAAATCAACAAATCTAGAGGCCAAAGAATAACCTCAGAAGACTATTCATACAAAGGCATAATAATATATAAACAAATACAGCTATTTGCAAAAGTATTTTTCTAAAAAAAAACTTTTCTGTCATACAGTACACTGTACAGAAAAACTCCAGATCCTACTTCCTGATGGGAAAAGCCATGCAATTGAAAATATATTTTGCATGTTTTTCACAACAGACATAATAGAGATGATAAAAGGGTATAGTTGTATGATTTCATTAATCTTCTGGAAATGGAAGTAAACAGGTCACTAGAAGTAGAACAATATGGCAAAAACATGTTGCATTGTTAGAGCTCTAAGCCATGCAACTGTCTGGAATTAGATGGATATTGTGGATAATGCAGTCAAACACATTGCTACTAGAACCAAATTATGATTATCGTGAAAATTCTCTTAAATGGCAGAAGCAGTAATACCAACATTAAAAAAATAGATCACATAGTGGAACTTACAGAAAGTACTTGTCAGTGTTTTATACACAGCAAGGTTTTTTCTGCATATATAAATATTAGACACATCCTCTTTGTTGGTGTCTCAGCCACTATTAAAGTCAATTTACAATATAATTAAAGATATCTAACTCACATGCAGCTCTCTCAAACTATACAACTAGTCTGCCATGTTCTTGTTTCTATTTCCTAGAAAAGAGAGCTCACTTACAGCCCCTTTTTTCCTGCTGATGACTTTAACTTACATATACTTGAAGAAAAATTCCCTAGAACAGTGCTTTATTAGCAGGTTCATGCAGCCATTACATAACAACAGTAAGTCTTACTTTCACTTTCAAGCTGTACAGAAAGTCCTGTGTATGCACAGTGCCACCTGCAGGCCATTTGTATAAACACCACATATTCCCCCTATAGTAGGAAAGCATTTGGACAAATATATAAACAGTAACAATTAAACCGTATGTATCTTAAAGTAATATATACATACTTCACATGACATAGTTCTTGGTCCATGCAGGTAGTTTCCTGATTCTCTCAGTATGCCTTATAGCTTCACTTTCCTCTGCCCTATTGCGTTTGGCATTAGGAGTAGGAAACTGTCCTTCATCAAATGGAATATCTCCAAAGTCATATCTAGCAGGAGCAAGATGGCATTCCATATGCGTCCATCAGACAGTTCATATGTGTATGGTCCTCGCTGGCGTCTCACTTCAAGTGGTGTAGTAAATTTAGATTGTCCTTGTTTCAGTATTCCTGGTTTCTTAATTCTGACTAAAGATCCAGGCTGAAAGTTCACTTCTCTTGCACCACGGTTTCTATCAGTATAAGTCTTGCATTTGGCTTGGTGACATTTCACAATGTCAGCAGTAGATGATTTTGTAGGAATAGTCTTTGGTGGAAGTTTGACGTCTGCAACATGTAACTTAGTGCGCATCTGTCTGCCATGTAATAATTCAGATGGAGATGATTGGGTTGTTGCACGGCATGTTGCTTTGTCATTATGTAGTTCCTGTGATACAGTTTCCCTTATAGAGTAGGGCCATCGCCTTAATTTCTGGCGTACGGGTTTTACACCGGGTCTCAACTTAACTCTGTGTACAAAGTTCTTTGCACAACCCAGTGATGTGTTGCTTTGTGGGGAAATTTTAGACACAGGTTGTGTGGCAGGCACTGGTGCTGTAGTAATAAGACCATCAACTAATTGTAGGTTTAATGCAGCAAAGAGATCCCTTCCAAGTATAGCATTACCTTTATTCACAATGTAAAAGTCACATTTTGCAGTATTTGATTTAAATTGTACAGTCACTGGCAAGCAACCACAGGGATTGGATCCTTTAAGTAACTGACCAGTCTCAGGGCAGGTGCACCAAGCGTATCTTTTGCAAAGTATTTCAAGAAAATATCCTTTGGTAGTATAGAAACAGCTGAACCTGTATCAAGCATCAGGATAATGGAGTGTCCCTTGTCAGCAGAAGCAGTACTGACACTGACAGTGCATATAAACTTGTCTGGAATAAATGTACCATTTTTATCCACACTTAATACTGTAACATTTGTTGTAGTAAGTTCATGTACATATTTAGTAGAACTACAGCAGACTGTAGCAAAGTGACCTGACTTTAAACATTAGCGGCACTGTATAGCTTTTGCTGGACATTTAGCATAATTTGCAAGGTGTTGTGTTGAACCACAGCGAAAGCAGTATTTTTTATTTGTATTTCCTGCACAGTTTTACAGTGAATCCCTTTCCTTAGCACTGTATTTTGCCTGTGACTGCGCATTATTAGGCCACAGTTTTCCCAGCAGTTCCCTGATTGAGAGTTTTAGCCTCCGCCACAGCTGTTTCAATTTGGCTAGCAACTTTAATAGCCTTTGCAAGGGTTAAATCTTGCTCTAGGAGCAGTCTCTCTCTAATACGTGGTGAGTTTGTTTTTTCCACTATTTGGTCTCTTAGCATTTCATGTTAGAATCCCAAACTCAGAGGTAACAACCAGCTCTCTCAAAGCTGCTACAAAATGTTCTGGGGATTCGCCATCACGTTGTCCAGGTTGGCGGAATTTATATCTTTCAGCAACCACATTTACTTTTGGCACAAAAAAGTTCTTTATAGCAGTAAGAGCAGTTTCATAAGTATCATCAGGTAATGGTAATGTATGGAATATACGATGTCCCTCTGCCCCCAGGCAGTGAATAAGTAAAGCACGCTTTCTAGCTGCAGAAATCTCCCCTTGGTCAGCAGCAATAATGTAATTATCAAACATACGGATCCAAGCAGTAAAAGGTATGTTTGGCTCACCAGGGTTTGGTAGAAAAGGTGCAGGCTGCTGCAGAGGTAGAAAAGACATCCTTGTCGCCATTTTTTGTGTTTGGTAGCCGAGGATCAGGAGAGTAGAACAGTGCTTTATTAGCAGGTTCATGCAGCCATTACATAACAGAAGTAAGTCTTACTTTCACTTTCAAGCTGTAAAGAAAGTCCTGTGTATGCACAGTGCCACCTGCAGGCCATTTGTATAAACACCACACCTATGTTTTTGATTTGCTATAAATACATTTTATTTGTACATAAATATGTTGAACACGTTTTCTACAATATTTGCCCAGCCTTGCCAAATCTGTGATCCTCCTCTCTACCCCCAAATAAAATTTGATAAACTCAGATACATCTCCCAGCCCCATCAAGCAGAGGTGATCTCAAGTCCCATTCATTCCCCCATCCCTTACCAGTATACTTAAAATATTTACTTCTGTGGAATTACATGGGGTTGGGGTCACAAGTAAGATGTAGAAACTGAGGACAGAAAACAGATAACTGGAAATAGCTTGGGTTTATCAGATTTATTCTGAGAAAATGATTTAAATAATTACTGAAATTCTTTAAATTGTAATATAATATATTTCAAGAAAAGAGGAAATGGAACCATAAACATGCTCCGATAGCATCTTGTGTTTCCTCAAACATGAAAACTTTTCTAATGGCATCATAGCCAATTCATATCTAAAAACAATATACTCAACTTGACCTGAATTATTAATAAAGCCAGCATATACTATTTCAACATCACACATTTTCCATTTTTTTTTAATTTAATATGATAAATAGTCAAAAAGGGTCATTTACAACTGCAAGTTCAGTTGGCTAAGTGCAAGTTTGAGTGCAGTTGCTATTTTGTTGTCCACATTTATTATTCCAGTGTAAATGTGGCTGCCAGCTGCAAAAGATCCTAAGGCAATTTCGGGTGATGCCTCAATACAGTTGCTCTTGCACTTTCAAAGCAATCAAAGTTTTACACTTGGTTGGTGTAATTTCTTGCATGAGTGTAATGTGTGCACTGTATTCTCTTAGTGCAACTGTTAGGGGCAGATTTACAAAATAACTTCCCCTTTAAATTTTTATTCGACCACCTACTTCACCAGGATCAAGCTACCGAATTGGGAATCATTAGCTCAAATTTTTTCTGTTCGATCGATTGAATTGTGGTAAACTCCTTCCAATTCGATAGTCGAATTTGAAGGATTTTACTTCTCCACTATTCCCATGGTCGAATTTCGAATTTTTTTTTTAAATTCAAAATTCGACCATTAGTAAATCTGCCCCTTAGTATAGCTATGGGCATATATGGTTTGTGTGAAAGAGTGTAGGGGTGTGTGTGTGAGTATGGAGGCTGGGTTTTAATTTGGAGGGGTTGAACTTGATGGACTTTGTCTTTTTTCAACACAATTTAACTATGTAACTATGTACTGCAGATATTCATGCAGGCCACTGTGGGGACCCTGGAGCTATAGCCTAGTTCAATATATGGAAGTGCTGGGGCACTTAAAAAGTGCATTTAAGACTTTTTAACGCAACTAGCTGCGGTCATATTAAAGGCCCTGCAACTGTGTATGGGCATAAATGAGGAGATCCCTTCAAAATGGTACAATGAGCTACTCCATAATATTGTCTGCATCGCTTTTGCCAATAAATAAGATAACCTACTAACATGTATAAAGGTTTGATCTGGTGGATGCTAAGCTGCACCAGTGCTGTTACCCTCCAATATTAACCAGCAGACTACTACAAGGTAGGAAAATGAAAATAAACAGGGTGAATTTTTTGTTTAGGGAGAATATAAAGCTTTCCATTAAGAAACTTATATTTATAAACTATATCTATACAGATATGGGATCCATTATCTGAAAACCAGTTATGCAGAAACACGGAATGGCCATCTCCCATAGATTACATTTTATCTAAATAATCTTTTAATTTTTAAAAAGTATTTCCTTTTTCTCTGTAATAATAAAACAATAGCTTGTACTTAATCCAAACTAAGATATAATGAATCCTTCTTGGATGCAAAACCAGCCTATTGGGTTGATTTATTATTTACATGATTTTCTAGTAGACTTACAGTAAAGCTATACCCCTCAAACAATGTAGGTCTCTATAAAATTATATTGCATAAAACTGCTCATATGTTGGCAACATGAAGGAAGATCCCATGAAGCTGCACCAACATCATAAATATGAAAGGCAATCTTTAAAACCACCCAGCCCTCCACAATTCACATTATGGTGTATATATAGTGAATAAAGTACCCCCTCTTGTAAAATATAAGGATATTATAAGTTACCGAGGAGTTTCATGGAACTCCGAGGTAACTTCTAATATCCTCATATTTTGCAACTGGGGGTACTTTATTTATTATAATTAGGGATGCACCGAATCCAGGATTCGGTTCGGGATTCGGCCAGGATTCGGCCTTTATCAGCAGGATTCGGATTCGGCCGAATCCTTCTGCCTGGCCGAACCGAATCCGAATCCTAATTTGCATATGTAAATTAGGGCCAGGGAGCTAAATCACGTGACTTTTTGGCACAAAACAAGGAAGTAAAAAATGTTTTCTACTTCCCACCCATAATTTGCATATGCAAATTAGGGTTCGGATTCGGTTCGGTATTCGACCAAATCTTTCGGGAAGGATTCGGGGGTTCGGCCGAATCCAAAATAGTAATAATACATAAGTTTCAGTGAGTCATGTGACAAAAATGACATCAGAACTCACCATTTATAACTGATGACATCAGAACTCACCGTTTATAAGGATATAATTTACAAGATATTCACAGCTTTTGTGTATTATATATATATATATATATACACACACAAAACAAAACTGCACTCACAGGTCTTCCCGAAGATGGCTAGTGATAAACCACAACTTTTATATTGTTGTTTCACGAAAGACCTGTGAGTGCGGTTCATGTTTTGTGTATGTTGGATTTAACATCTTTAACCAGCACCCAAACAGTTGCTGTTTCCATGTATGTGTGCAAAGTTTGGACTGGATATACTGTATATATATATATATATATATATATATATATATATATATATATATATATATATATATATATATATATATAGTAACTCCCACAGTACCGGCACTCCAAACATTCATGAAGCCAGCGGTGCACGATCAAAGTTGCATAGACAGGTCAGGAAGAATCAGCACTCACTGTATTTTCTGATGAAAAAGGTGATTCTTTATTGCAAAAACATCTTATTCCGACGTTTTCGGTTCCACCTGGGAACCTCGAGGTTCCCAGGTGGAACCGAAAACGTCGGAATAAGATGTTTTTGCAATAAAGAATCACCTTTTTCATCAGAAAATACAGTGAGTGCTGATCCTTCCTGACCTTTATATACATATAAGAGGGCACACTTGAAATGAACCTGGGCTATACCAGATGACTTGTTTGCCAATTTTATGGTCTGCAGTTTATGGAATTGCAATTAGCATTAAAATACTTTTGTGGCTTGACATTCGCAACCCTAATAAGGCATACTTATACACTCAGATGTCTTGCAATGTGTATATGGTTAATGCTTATTGATTGCCCTAATGTTGTGGAGGGTTGGGTGGAGAAGAGGGTTTTTCATTTTAATTAGTTCTAAATTCTGTTGTTTGTTATTTATATTGTAATAAAGATTGCCTTTTATATATATGATGCTGGTGCAAAGTCATGGCGTCTTTCTTTTGTGCTGGAATTGATAAATGTGTACTCATGTGCACAACATTATTCATTTATTGCAGATAGTAATCTGTGCTGTTCGCCTTTTGTCTTTGTTTGACACATATAAACTGAATTTCAGCTCTTGATGTTATCAGGAGTAGCGTTTTGCTGTCCCTGATAAACTGTGGGATGCTGCAAGAATCTCCCTTGTGTTAGCACTACCCCTGTGTATTATACACAGCTTCTTTGTTATCTGATAACATAAGCCCCACAGTGAAACATGTTAGTGATATTTATCTAGCTACATCTGCTGCTGTGTGTTTAAGAAAACACATCTCTCTGGCTTCAAAATGTACAGGGAAATGCACATTTAGCGTGCATGATAACACAACTGCAATTCCTTAAATGGAGATCCAAGAGACCTTTTGTTCTTTGGGCAAGGTGTTGCTGACTGCCAGTGGGAGGGGGTGGGGGTCTCTATAGTTGGTGGTTTTCACCTTAAAAAGTGAGATGCTGGGGGGAAGGGCCATTTACAGCTCATGGGCTAAAGGGGGATACCTAGTGCAGATAGGGTTAATATTCTCCCAATCAGGTAATTAGATGACTGCTGAGACAAGAGTTGCTACTCCAGGTAAGAAGGGTGTGCTCCCAAACCTGTGGGCTCTTCCTTGGATAGCAAGGAGAGATAGGTCTCTCTTGTGTGTCTGGAATAGGGAAGTGATTCTTGTTGTTCCTAGTGAGTGAGAGAATCAAGGGGCCTAAGACAGAAAATTTATCTGAAATTGGGACTATGCCTGGAGAAAGGCAATGTTTTTAGAAAGCGCAGCATTGAAACTGAATTGGTAGTAGGTTGTATGGTCTGGCTGATAGAGCGAAGTTATCTTTCAACTGTGAGTAACAGGTTGCTAACCTTGTTATATTCCAGAGTCTGGGAGAAGTCATTGGGGAAGTTTTGTAGAGATACAGTCTCATCTGTGAGATATTGTAGAGACTGTACTTTATGTTTGATGCTACGGAATCTAAGTAACTTGTTATTTTGTTTTGAGTGAGTAATTAATCATTTATCCCTGCAGTATTTGTGTCCTTGTGTTTTCTCTACATAAGAAACAAGCTTGCCTACCAATTCAAAAGCTAATTACCTCCCACTGCTCAGAGGTGAAATGACTGGGGAACCACAAATGAAATACTACAATGTATTAGTAGGAAATAATTTTGGGGACATGGTCTTGCTATAATTTGGAGCTATATATATGGATGATGGGTTTCCAGATAAGGGATACCATACCTGCAATTGTAAATTGATTTGAGTTGAAATCAGTCCAAACTGATTTCACAAAATGAATTATTTAATAATAAATCATTAAAGTTTATATAAATGTATGATGCTTTTTTAAAGTTCCTTCCTTCTTTACTATAAATTGTGTAATGATTTCCAGAGGCAATTTTTTTAAAGAGAAGTGATCTAATAATTTGCAATTCCTTGAATGCTGAAGTTCTAATTAGGTCACAGGAAATGTTTTGTGTAAGAATATAAAAATATACATGTTCAAGTATAGATAACTTAATAATTTATAAAATAATGTTATTATACCTTACATGAATGGTATTGAGGACCTCCTTAATTGAGACTGTAGTTAATGTGGATACCAACATGTGTAGTGTCAGTCAATGACTGCTAAATTTAATAAGATACACTCTTGTATAAAAGTGATTGACTTGAGGGATAAAAGCATAATTTTGCAAACACCTTTGCACACCCTCCCCCCCCCCCCCCCCCCCCACCACCACACTGCTCAAGCACAAGAATCACTCCTTAGAATGCAGCTGGGTAACTTTAAATTACACTGATATTAAGGGGCTGATTTACTTAGGGGTAGATTTACTTAGGGGTAGATTTACTAAGGGTCGAAGTGAAAATTCAAATAAAAAAAATGTGAATTTCGAAGTAATTTTTGGGTACTTCAGCTATCGAATCAAATAGGCCAAAATTCGATTTGAATTGAAAAAAATTTGAATCGAATTTTAATATTCAAGTACTGTCTCTTTAAAAAATTTTAATTTGACCCTTCACCACCTTAAACCTGCCAAGTTGCTATTATAGTCTATGGGGGACCTCCTGGAACCTCTAAGGAGTGTTTTTGGAAATTTTTGAAAATCGATTTTTTTTTTGGGGGGGGGCAAAATTGTTGGAATCGAATGATGCATTTGAGTGATTTTTATTAGATTGAAAACTGTCCTATTATTTAAAAGGGTTTGTTTTTGGCTCCACCACAATGCACTCTTCATTTCCTTTCTTTGCCGTCCGGATTGCTGATTTACAACATTTATTACATTGTTTATATTCATTAAATGCAGCTTCTGTCCCAACAGTCTTGTAGTTTTTAAATGCCTTTTACTTCTTTCCTATTAACTTCTTTACTTCTATATTAAGCCACATAGGGTGATTCTTTGTACATGTTTCAGGTGCTTGGCATATGTTCTGGTTTGGGTGACGTGACAAAAATTATGTTTTCATCCCCTGAGTTAATGCCCTTTTTTATGGACACTACTTTATTTGCTTTAGAAGCCACATAATGACACTTGTTATCTACAAAAATCCCCAGAAAATTTCTCAATTAAGGAAACTCCCAAAACATAGGGGCCGATGTACTAAATTCACGTGAAGGATTCGAAGTTCGATCGAAGTTAGAACGTATGATTTCTTCGTATGGTCTTATGATCGAATACATTCGAATAGAGTTGAATGGACGAATATTCAATCATTCGATCATTCGATCAGCAAAGGATTTTATTTTTTAAGTTTCTTCGTTTGCCTACTTCGGCAGATTGGACCTACCGAATTGCAATAGAAGCCTATGGGAGCACTCCCAAAGGCTTCTGAGACTAAGTCCTGATCGAATAGGATTCGTACGATCGAAGTGTTCGATCGTTCGAATCGTACGAATCATTCGAATGATCGAATGATTTCTTCGTTCAGTCGAATGATTTATTCGACTGATTGAATAGGTTTTTATTCGATCGTCGAATGATTGAATATCGAATAAAAGGTAGCCTAGAACTATTCACTTAACATTCGAAAATCGAATGCTAATCGAATAGAAACAAATTCTTTTTGGGAAATAATAGTAAATTTGCCCCATAGTGTATAACTTTAGTTGATATTATTTCTGCACAACCTTGGATTTATCAGCAGTATCCAAATTGCTGCCCAGTTCTCTAATCTGGTCAAATCACTCTGCAAAACAGCAGCATCCTGCATGGTACTTTTAGTTCTGTACAATTTAATATCATCAGCAAAAATAGAACAGTATTTTCAGTGCCCTCCTCTAGGTCATTAATAAACAAAGTAAAAGCAAAGGACCAAGTGCAGAACCTGTAGTGCTTCAGTAACAACACCGGCACTCTTTGTGATCTGTCCTTCAATCAGTTCTCTATCCAAGTACAAATACTATGGGGCAAATTTACTATTATTCCCCCCAAAAAAATCGTTTCTATTCGATATTCGATTATCATTCGATTTTCGAATGTTAATCGAATAGTTCTAGGCTACCTTTTATTCTAAATTCGATCATTCGACGATCGAATACAAATTTATTCGATCAGTCGAATAAATCTTTCGACTGAACGAATAAATCATTGGTGGTACTGACAATTGCTGCAGGTAAAACAACTCAAAACAAACTCAAACCAAGTAATTGTGAAAACATTTATTTGTACATATTTTTGGAGCATTTTAATGTTTTCATTTGTAGTAATTCTCAGCACCAAAAATGGCAAGGAATTTTCTGTATAAGGCCAATGACACAATGTTTTTTGTCTCAGCAACAAAACACCACATGTAACATAGTCTTCATGAAGCACAAATTATTGCCAAAGTCCCACCACTAAAGATTTTACCCTGTTAGCCAGAGAATATGAAATAATATGTATGTTGTAAAAGGAATTAAGTTTACCCAGGTGCAGTAACCCATAGAAACCAATAAGAAGTTTGTTTTAAAGCAAGAAACTGCTTCCTCCTGATTGGTTGCTAAAGGTGATTTGACCAATAGCACATTTTTATTAGATTCCCCATATGCCGATAAATTTCTAAATATTTTTATAAACACCATTAAAAGAAGACAATCATTATAGTGCATGTGCTATAAAATTGACAATATTAAACAAACAAAATTAAGAATGTATTATTTAGGTTGTAGGATCCACCCATACTTACCAAAAAAATATAAAGCCAAAATATGCAAGTCAACTAAACAAATTGGAAACATTGAAGTTCCAACTAAGCCATCTCATTCCTAACTCTCTGCTAGGATATATATACTGTATGACATAGCACCGGCATACATCTCCTATACTTTTCCCTGGTCAGATCAAAGAGTAAGTTCCTGTCTGACAGCTCCTCAAATACATAACAAGCTGTACTCCTACAAGCTTCAACACAGCTTGAAGCAGTAAACCTGCCTGCATCTTGTACCTTCAACTTTGCAGTTTATTGGCAACATTTGACGGAGTTGCATTACGGGATAAAGGTTTAAAGTGGATCCGTCACCCAGACACAAAAATCTGTATAATAAAAGTCCTTTTCAAATTAAACATGAAAACCAATTTCAAATATTTATTAAACCATTCATAGCTATTTTAAGCTCATTTAAAGATATCAGCTGTCAAACAAATATTGTCTGCCACTCCTCTATGCCTTAGGCATAGAGGCGGGGCAGATAATTACTTTCACTTTCCATTCAGCACTTCCTAGGTGTCACTGCTCCCCACACATTCCCCCAGTTCTCTTAACCATTTAATTGTGTAGCCAGGACATGGGGATAGACATCAGGTCCCCCATTCTGGTGCTCAAACAAGATTCTGAGATGATGCAAGGCTTGACTTAATAACAGTGTCCACAAAATGGCTCCTGCCTGCTTGCGATAATTATGAATTCCCAGACTGAAGAAAACAAGATTTAAAAAATGTATATAGTGTAATTAATGTTCATTTTGCTTGACTAATGTGATAAAATATGATTTTGAATATTTTTTTGGGGTGACGGGTCCACTTTAAGAATTTCGTGCTAAGCTTTAGGATTCCCAGCCACCCCTTTCATTCTAAAGCATCAGAAAGGACCAATTGTCTTTGATGTGAGAATGTTTTTACATATCTTGTCTATGTTGCGAAGAGAACAAAAATACAAAAAGATTTTTATAGAGGGTAGTTTCCAACCAATCAGTATGGTATTCCAGCTCAAGTGTATTTTTACAACTTCAGGGGAATGGGAATGGCATCATCTGTCCACTGCAGATACAATATTTATTTTTTTCCAGTCTGGAAATACCCATGGTATCACCAAAGGTAGCCCAGGTTGGTATGAATGGAGGAACTAACTGGAATGAGTTAGTGCAATAAGAGACAATCTGTCTTCAAAATGCCTATATTACAGAGTTCCTTTGTCTTTTTTTACATTGTTTTAAGTCTGTTACTCTCACCAACATTAATTGTGGCTATGTTCATTTTATAGCATGGTAATACATTCTGTTTTCTGTTTGAGAATGTATTAACAGTAACACAGCTCAAACCACAATGCTTGTCTCAGCAGGATATTGTGTAATATCATCCTTAGATTAAAAGGTCTTTTCATTTCGGAATTGAGTAAACTTTGAAAATCCCATGGCATGGTTATATTTATGTCTTTATTTATATTTATGTAATGCTGGCCAAAAACCGTTTACATTTGTATTTCGTATGCTCTAATTGCTTGTTAAGTAATTCCTTAATGGGACAGTTTAACCAAGAATCCATGATGGAGGGAGGCATGTTGCAAAACAATTTGAATTTAGATTATTATTTTGAATAACGTAGTAATGGATTGTTCCAATTCTTGGCCTTGTGTTGATAGCAGTCCTCCAGTTCAAAATATAATTGTAGTGTTTTACTACTGTTTTTTACTACTGGTCTTCTAGACATTCATTTCACTGACTCGCCAAGGATCTTCCAGGTTTTCTGGATAAGGGATCTTTCTGTAATTTGAATCACCATACTTTGTTTACTAAAAATAACCCCAATTGGTTGGTTTGCCTCAAATACAGATTTTAAAATTTTTAGCTAGGATCAAGTGCAAGGTAATGTTTTATTATTACAGAGTAAAAGATTATTCTTTCAAAAAGGTTTTGAGTTTGTTGACTTATTTAAATGTAGTCAATGTAGAGATGACCTTGCTGTTTTAGGGAACTTTCTGGATAATGGATTTCTGGATAAGGGATCCTTTACCTAATCCAGTCACAGGCTACACACTGATATTCTACTTTAGTACTCTGATTATAGTACTGAATGCTCCCTTACTCCCAAAGGACACCTTACCAGGTTCTAATCTATGGTGTTGGGTTTCCCCAGCACTCACACAAGTCCCCCACCATTATTCACAATGAAATCCCTAAAGGTTATTCATATTTGGAACAAATACAGCTAACATGAACTACAGGCAATTGGCTCATCTAATGTAAACTTAAGTAACTGTAGCATATTGGGAAGAAAGATCTATTGATCAATCTGTTCAACAGGGTTGGTCTGGGCCAGCACAACACTCGGAAAAAAAACCTGGGGAACCCTCTGACCTAGACACACTCTCCACAGCCAGGGAAGAAATAACATGCTTGAAGAAGGTATGTGCTGGTGAAGGGGCCCATGGGTGTGTGCAGGCACCTGATGTGGCAACCCCAGTGGGCTCAGACCCCACAAATTGGGCGACTGCTAAGATAACATCCTGTCACATCAGAATAGTATTGCATACATATTATAATGGTTAATATGGCTAAGCGTCTAAATAGCAAATATTTCAAAATAAACAACAGATTAAAAACATCAAGTGGCATCATTATTCACTGCAGTATTGTTGCAAAAGTATCCGCAATAATATTGCTACTTTGTCAAATTAAGCAGTGATTAAAGACATACTGTACTAGTGTTAACTTTAAGTAAAAAGGAGAACATAAAGTAGAATTATTATTCGTTAAAATGTTGTAACAAAAATGTTCTAGCTATTATTGCTACCGTGTCAAAGTTTGAGGATGTATTAAATAAAGGACATACTCATATTGTCTCAGGTATATATGAAAGTTAACTGTATGGCGGTAGGTGTGTATGTCAACCCACATCTAATCAATAAACTACTATCCCATTGCCACTAAATTACAGAACCTTGACAACCCCTCTTTATTATCACTCTCACACTCCTGGTATAGGACACTATTTCATGTTTATTACAAGATAGTTGTTTCGACCGGCTATGATTCCCAATATACACGGACTACATAGTAACCTAACAAAATTCCTAAAAACGTGTATCTTGAACCGCCTAGTGTAAATTAATTAATATTAAAATATTGATATGAAATTATATTAATGTGGCCGCTAACAAATACCATTAAATACCCTAAATCCTCAAGTTATCAATGAGGACTAATCAACTAACATATCTCAACCCCATTACAGTTCAAAACACAAGAGAAACAAAAAACAAAAAATACCCCCCAACCACCCAGTAAGAGTGTGAATTAAATACAATGTACATAACCAATAAGCCTAACAGCCGTATGATCAAAACCCTATAGGTCGATTAAAAGTAAGGTATCCTACTATATTCGCATAAATAAAACCACCATATTCATGAAAAAAATCAACCAGAAAATCAAAAAATAATTAAAATTTCTCTTGTCTAAGTTCACTTATTTGTGTCCCAAGATCATACAATGGGAGTAGGTGAGGGAATGAATAAAGTATATGTAGAGTAAAAACAATGTCCTGCCACAACGATTTCATCAGTCATCCTCAAGGGGTTGAATGAAAATAAGACTCACATCCACCCTTTCCCTTGGCGCTAATCAGCTGATCAATTAGCAGGGTTTGATGTGAAGTAAGGCAAGAATCAATGATCTGTGCAATGTTAGTGCAAAGTAGAATTTTTTAGCACATAGTATTAACCCTACCGTCTTCAATAAAACTGTAGGGAGACATTGTTGCAGCCGTCACTTATTACCCCATCGAGCTAGTTGCTTCCTATCGCCGGGCACCACCTTGTGTCACTAGGTATTCTGCATTGTGTTCCACCTCATCATTAACACACTTTCCGTAGGGCCCGATCAATCACTGGACAAAGTCATAGAAAGCCCAACAGACTCATCTTCACGATTGGCCAACGCCACCACAAGGACGGCTGGACACAGTCACTCCGCATAGCTCAGGTGTACCACCTCGTTGCTGTAATCAAGTAGTGCACCTCTTGTGGTAGACAAGGGCAAGTTGCACAGTCCTATTGCACGTTACTAATTCAGGGCTATTCCCCATCACGGATATCAATGTACAGTACTTAAGCCCTCGGGCACAGTAGTTGGTCGTACAGGAGGCGAAAGCTATCTCCATTGTGTCCCCAGTGTTTTAATAATAAAGCAATTGGAGTGTGCAGGATATTTTTGTATAAATATGTTGGTGCTATATAAATAAATGGTAATATCATGGTATGTGTGGAGCCGAAACGTTGGATCACCAATAAATCTCCACCTTCATTTGAATTATTGATTTGTTGTTCAACGACTCTTAACGACTACTTCACTGGCGAATTTTCGCTAGTGAAGTAGATAGACTTTTGCAACTCCGCACCCTTACACCAGGCAAAGTTGCGCACTGACATAGGATCGTAATTACGCAAATTCACTAAGATGAACATTTTCCTGAACGTTAGCACTTACACTAGGTCAGACCAGGTGCAGTTCAATACAATAGACATGGTTGAAAAAAAAATGTATAGGAGGGTGATAGTCTGAAAAAGATCAATATTTTTTGAGGGGGTTACCCTCCTTCCCCCCTACATTTCCTCACATATGGCAACACAACTATACAGGGGCACATGTAGGGCAATAGGACAACTTTATTTTATTTATTAAAGGTTTCCTGGGCTTGTGTAGTGGAATGTAGTGGCTGTAACATATACTTCTATTATAACTAAAGTTCCCGCCGTATGCAAATTAGGCTTCGCTAGCGGAACTGCGCTCTGCCTAGCGAAGTAACACTAGTGCAACTACGCTACTGTTCGCCGACCTGAGTGTAAATTCGCACTTTAGTGAATTTGCATAGCGCTGGCGAAAATTCGCCTTGTGAAGTGCGGCGAACGCTAGCGAAGATTACGCTACCGACTTTTCGGATCTTAGTGAATTTGCCCCTTGGAGTGCTGTCAGTTCCTGCAGTGTATATTCCTTTTGGACTAGCACCCAGACCTTTGCATCCCCTTTTGGTTGTGCATTCCATATATATATACAGTATATATATATATATATATATATACATATATATATATATATATATATCTCCATCGGAGAGTCGGCACTCACGACACTTAGTACGAATTTGCCTGGGTGCAGTGTCCAAAAACAAGCATTTCTATCCACTAATAATGATTGGCCTCCAGTAGGACATGAACTGTATTTTCCGGCCATGGGACTGTTTCCACTTTAGTAAATCATTTTATTCTTTATTTTTATTTCTATTTTTCATTTTTGAATTGACTTATTCTTTTTTCACTTTTGCTCAGATATGGGCTGCAGGTGTGATCATATGGTCCGATACTTGGGGTATATGAATAATATAACTGATTAATGAGGGTGTGGGAAGTTTATGGTCAAGTTTTGAAGCATTGCTTACACTGATTTTATATTTTTTTGTTTGATCACATCACTTGAACAAACTATTTGAAATAGTGGTTACCAGTGGTGTATTCCACTTGATGTCTATATGTATATAGTTACACCATACACATGCAATAGGGGGCGAAACATATCCTAATGGAGTTCTCCCTTCACATGTATTTAATTAATTAAACAACACATGAGCCGATTCATGGGGAACATCTGAGGCATTGGATAGTTTTTAACACTAGCCTTAGGAGTATATTTAAGAATCTATTTAACGAGTGCCCAACCGAGTTGACACATATACTTTCTTCAATTTCAATGGAGTCCCTAATATCTAATACACTGAAACAGTGATAAACCTTAATACAGACCTTTTATTCTTACTCAATTTTTTACTATTTGTAACACCACTAGTATAATTACTGAATGTTTCGATATAGATTTAACACACAAAGTAGCGAACAAGTTTGGTTCAGTTACATAGTAATTGTTTTTAATAAACTTCTTAAGGGGTGTTTTTGCAACATATGTAGCATAATAGCAACACTCTTTATCTTTTTAAACTGCTATATTTTTGTAGGCTTTCTGTTTTTTATTGTTCAGGGAAGTTTAACCGTTTGATGCATGTTTGATGAGGTAGTTGTGATGTCAGCTGATCAACTTTTTCCCGCCATTGGGAGTATTTAATTTTAATGCATTCATGTTGTACCATTCTGTACTTTGAGAAAGGCCTCGGAGGAGGCCGAAACGTTAGTCTTCCATTTAATAAACTTTTTTGTTTTATTTTAAGTCCTGAGAGTGCGGACCCTTTGTTGTGGATATATATATATATATATATATATATATATATATAGACAATATATATATATACAGTATATCTCAGGTAAGAGATGATGGCACTCACAGGATAAAAAATAAAAAAGTTTATTAATCCAACGTTTTTGTCCCACACAAAGTGTGTATATATATATATATATTTATATATATATTTATATCTAGAACCCACAATTGAACAATGTTGCTCTCACAAATGGGTTTGACTGCTGGACTGCTGTGTTTGTTTTTTTTCCAGTTCTACAACACCTCCATCTAGTGGAAAAAACATTCCCATTCATTCAGTTTAACCAGTCCATGAATCTACAGTATGCAGCAGAAAGTGCAGCTAGTACATAAGCACTGCAGCTCACGTTATAGGTTCAGGATTGGTTTGGTTCATTACTTTCCATACTAACCCAACCAAAGTTATGTGTTATCCCTCTCCCACAATTAAATTACTCTCTCCCTTTTGGATTTTTTAATTGATCATAAACCTAATAGAATCTCTGTGGTAGTGGATAATAAACTTGTGGTCAGCCACAGCTAGAAGAGCTGCATTTTAAGTGAATGCAATTCAGTAACTTGCAATTAGCAGAAGAATGCTTCTAATTTTTCAAATTATTGAGCAACCTTTATCTAGACCCAGTAAGGGTAAGGCCAGACGGGAAGATTAGGGGAGATTCGTCGCCTGGCGACTAATCTCCCCGAACCACTTCCCTCTGCCTTCCAGCGGCTTAATGAAAAATCGCCTGTGCCTATTCACACGCGGCTCTGCGCTTTCCTGAACTCGCTTAAAATTGCATATGGAGGTAACTTCGAGTGACTTCCAAAAAGCAAGAGCCGCGTGTGCATAAGCGGTTTGGGGAAGATTTGTCGCCCAAAAGAAGAGTCGATCAGTAGCCAAGCGACAAATCCCCCCGAATATTCCCGTCTGGCCTTACCCTAAAGCTCATTGTCAGCTAAGATAGTTGCTATTCACTTATGCACATACACAGCTCAGCACCCTTATTAAGACTTTCTGTGGTAAATTCGTATCACTTGATCCTATTAGTTATAGTTTACAATATTGTTTGTAGCTGCTCACCCATATGGTGTGGTGGTTCGGGTGCAGACCGCCCAGAACCCTGCTCTTAATAGTATCACAGATAAATACACCCGTGCCACAAACTTTCACAGTATTCACTCCCAGACATAGATATATAAGGATCAGCTTGCCCTGTTTTGACCTGGGTGCAGCCGCCCCAAGTCCGTCACATAGGAGCAGATTCACTAAAGTGCGAACCGTCTAACGCTAGCGCTAATTCGCCAGCGTGACGTCATTTTGAAACTTTGCGAATTCACTAAAATGGACTCTGGCGAATTTACGCTAGCGTAGTAGATAGACTTGCGCGACTTCGCACCCTTACGCCAGGCGAAGTTGCGCACTGACGAAGGATTACAAATTCGCAAATTCACTAAGATCAACATTTTCCTCAATGTTAGCACTTACGCTAGACTTTACTTCACCTGGTCAGACCAGGCGAAGTTCAATACAATAGATAGGAGGTTGAAAAAAAAATGTCAAATTTTTTCTAAGTACCAAAAAAACGCAGGCGTATTTTAGCACAGGAGGGTGATAGTCTGAAAAAGATCGATAATTTTTTTCGGGGGTTACCCTTCTTCCCCCTCACATTTCCTAACATATGGCAACACAACTATATAGGGGGCACATGTAGGGCAATAGGACAACTTTATTTTATGAAAGGTTTCCTGGGCTTGTGTAGTGGAATGTAGTGGCTGTAACATATACTTCTATTATAACTTAAAGTTCCCGCAGTAAGCAAATTAGGCTTCGCTAGCGTAACAGCGCTCTGCCTAGTGAAGTAAAACTAGCGCAACTACGCTGCCATTCGCCGACCTGAGCGTAAACCTGAACAATGTTTCACTGCAAGTTCATATGTTGTGGCGCACTTCAAAGGCCAAATAATCGCTCAAGTTCATGTTCAGTTAAATTAATTTCATTGATAAAAATAGAGTTGCTATGTCAAACATCACCACCAATAGTGCAGGCTAAAGACTATAAAATACAGGTAACTGAAGTGGAATGCAATAGACAAATACGAGACGCAAGGACCGTTTCAAAATTAAACCTCGCCTCTACAATACAGTAGTTTCAATAGTTAGAACTAGCACTGCAGCAAGGCTAGACAGGTACTTTTTTGTGTACTGAAAGTATAGAGAAATAATTTTTGGCTTTACATTCCCTTTAAGATTACTAGATCACATGAACAAAATCAGTTACACCTCTGCAAAATGCACTGAAATTATACACAATCAGTACTACCCTTTTAGCGGGATTTTTATTCCTTGAGGTTTTACACAATTATGTAAACTTCGGTTCAATGTCAGCTGAAATATATATATATATATATATATATATATATATATATATATGTTGTAGTTATACTGGAGCAGTGACCAGCTCTCTGTTGTAGCCCCCACCCTTCCCAGCTATAGTCAGATGATCCCACTGGTGTCTAATAAAAGGGCAACCATGATTGGGAGTTTTACTTTGAAAGCAGCAAGTAAGTTGCAGGTAAAACTTGGTCCCTTTGTAAAATGTATAATGAAGTAATAGAATTCTTAATGAATCAGATGAAAATTGAGCGTAGGACTGGCCAGATATGGGATGACTTTGACGTAGTTGGCCAGCTTAAATATATTGCAATATATGGAAAAACAATCCCTGTTGTTTAAAGGGTAAGGCATTTTTTAGTAGCTGTATGCACAAAATGTCTCAATGTCTTAAATATACTGATAATGGGTTGAGTGCAGAGGACCACTTGCATTTGTCTATACACATATTTATATATGGAACATGGAGGAGCACTCACCAAACAAAAACCACAGCTTGCCTGGGTGCAGGTAAAATGTGTACAGAATAGGATAAAAATACCGGAATATCTTTTGTTTTGCTATAAAAATCTGTTATCCTAACTGAGCCTGTTGAGTGCGGCATTTTTTTCCTATTACACACACACACACACACATATATATATATATATATATATATGTGTGTGTGTAAAAAATGACCAGCAACACTGGGGTTTTTTTTGTTCAAAACATTAATATATTGTATGCAAAACCGACGTGACGTTTCGGTCCCCACTGGGACCTTTATCAAGGTGAAACATACAAGTGATTCACATAATATATACAGATGCAGCCACTGGGATTTCTGAGTTAAATGCGTCATGACTCTGGGTTAATTGAAGAAACTGTGTTATCTAAAGTTATCTTAACTCATTTAATGCATTTAACCTTTTCATTAGCATACCAAAGCACCATTGTTTTCAATGGTGAACTCTTTAATTGGATGGGATGCTGTGACACAATAGTCTGTGCTAAGTGGGATAAATGAGATAGAAGTTTTTCTGTGTCAAATGCACAATACAAAGTGGCTTCATCTGTATACCCACCCCTAGTGGTTACATACAGGAAGTGACCTAGTGTCTTTTTCGTTTGTATTGTGTATTGTGGAAAAACTTGTCAACAACTTAAGGAACGAATCAGCATGCATCGTGCATCAATAAGGGCTCCTTTGGAACCTAAGCCAAAAAAGGAAGATAAACAGGACACATCTAAACAACCAGTAGCACAACATTGGCTACAAGCCAAACACCCAATAACCTCCTTCAAATGTATGCCGATTGATCACATTTCGAATCCACCCAGAGGTGGGGACATAGACCGCTTGCTGTTACAAAGAAAGACATTTTGCATATACATAATGCAATAACCTTTTATGTGATTATAATCTATTAGTGATGGGCGAATCTTCCGAGATTCGCTTCGCCGAAAAATCTGCGAATTTCCAGAGAAATTCGCAAATTGGCAAAAAATTTGCGAAACGAGTCGCGGGACGCTTTTGACGCTCATCGCATCAACTTTGGCGCATCGCGTCATTTTCGGCGCGCGTCGCGTCAAAAACGGCGCGCGACTCGTTTTTCTGGCGAATTTTCTCAAAGCGAAATTTCGCTGGCGATTCACGAATTTATTCGCCAGCGGCGAATCGCGGGAATTCGCCGCGAATTCGCCCCTGGCGAATAAATTTGCCCATCACTATAATCTATATATGCGTTTTAAAACTTAAGGTATTTTTGATTATGTCTATATATAGATATATATTTATTTAATGTAGAAATGATGGCACGCACAGGATTTGAACAAAAGTGGTCAAACTTGTCAAAAACGTTATTCAACGTTTCGGTCCCACAAGGACCTTTATCAAGGATGCCATCGTTTCTACATTGTATCCTACTTCCTAGCATGTGCACCCAGGTCTTTATTGTTTTTTCAGGGATGTGCGGCACATATTTTTGATTATATATATATTTAATATGGATAAACATTGTTTAATGACTTACAGTAAGTTAAATTGCAGCCAGTAAAACCATGCCCTATAAAGGTGAAAGTTTTCATCTATCTTCCCCATTCTTTCCTGAGATTTCCTGTGCTGACATACTGTACACAAACAATAACTACATGGCAAATTTCCTTGGAAAGATATTGCAGCAAATACAAAGGGAGGAGAACAGAATTTGGAATTCCCTCCTTTCTTTCTGGGATACTGAAAAATTTGGATAAGAGAAGGCAACCAGCACAATCTCAGGAGAGCAGCCAGTGCATTCCAGTATATGCAAATCATAAAGAGCAATCATTTTACCTGTTGCCAGCTCATCAAAACTGTGAACAACCTCCAGCATGCAGAGCCAGAGAAATTCACTGTACATGATTGGACTTGTTCTGCTTTTATTTCATTGCTTTCCTGCGTCATATGGTAAGAAATAAATATTCCTAATTTATTTACATTACTGATGTAATATACACATTCTAGGAAGGCAGGCAGGAAAGAAGGTGCTGTTTACTAAAATGTATATTTATTTCTGTATGATGTTTCATATGGTAGTATATGGTTATGGGTAGTGCATTACATGTTTTGTTTCATTAATATCCATGCATTTATGCATAGCAAATGCTATGGTACTAAATGTGCTAAATCATTACTGCTATGTACACAAGTCATATACATTTGGGGAGTAGAATTTTATGAGCTCTTGAAATATTCTCAAAATTCCCAAATGCATTGTAGTGTTCATGGAAAGTACATTTGAAACATTTTTCATAACTATTCATAACTTCTTGCCTGTTTTTGGTTGGCACCCAAGTTTTCCATACAGAGACCAATATTTCAGTATTACCACCACTGAACTATGCTGCATATAAAACAAATAAATGGTCATAGTCCACTGGCACATAGATATCCATACTTAAGTGTTTCTGGTCTGAAAGCCACTCTGTGGGGGTCATTTCTAAAGTTTGCACATCGCAAAATTGTTCGCAAATGGTTGTTTTGCCCATGCTTTTTCCTGAACCCTAAAATATTGCACTGCTGTGCCCGTCTTTCTGTTTTTTGTAAATTCACATTGTGAATAAATATAAATAATAAATAAACAGGTCTTTGCGTGAGTACAGGCACTTTGCGAGGCTGTTGTGGGTGAAAATAGCGTTGACAATAACTTAAATTCGCAATTTGCAAAACTGTTTTGCGAATATTTTATCCATCAAAGTTGTGGCATAATTCATGAATATGAATATATTTTCAATTTGAGATTTTTACCATATTTAAAAAGCTCTTATAGACATCCGCAATATGTAAAACAAATTTGCAAATCTGTTAACACACTCTTATTCAGCGTTATAAATCTAACCAGGCTCAGGGCAAATATGTTCACTTTGTGAACCAATCTGCCCTGCGCAAAGTTTATAAATGAGCCCCTGTGTCTATTAGAGCACATGCATAAAGGACAAGCATTATTGTCAGAGAGTGTATATAAACTAGCAAGGTGAGGTGCAGATACTCAGGGGATGTCACAACATCAAAATGAGAACCAAGAACAAGCTGTTGAGCACATCAAACACTCAATGGTATGGAAGACAGCACATTGGTTTTTCTCCACTGATGTATAGACACACACCAGCTGAGAAATGATTTGCATGCCATTAGCCTAAATCTTTTGAAATCATGTAGTTTGCTTTGTTATACATTTGTGTTGGGTGATTTTTAGTTTTTATCCATTTATCATCAAGAGCACCCAAACAATATTAATAAAACATAATCTCTAATTGTCTTTACAAAAGCAATGTGATATCAGAAGACTGTAAAGTCATTTTTATATGTATTTGCAGGAGGTTCAGCAATGAGGGATCTGCGTTGCCAATGCATCACTACTGTATCAACCCCCTTTCACAAAAAACACATTCGTTCCTTGGAAGTTTCTCCAAAGGGTCCTTATTGTCCCAGGGTGGAAGTAATGTAAGTATGAACATTAAAACAAACATGTGTGGTTTATGTACTCACAATGGGCATATCTGTACCCGTGTGGCTATCCAAAACAACCAATCAGCAATTACAGACTGTTGCCAGTAGAATAATGACAAAAATGTCTGTTTATTCAGACATTATACACTCACCGCAGTGTAAATAAATGAGCATCATAAACATTAGAGCGATGTTACTTTTCGGTGATCTCTAAGTGCTGGGAAAATTGACTGTGAATAATACATTTTCCTGTATCCTGTATCAGAAAAGCAGCTTCAGCACAACCCTGTGATTTACAAAGCATTGTTTATCTTTTTGTCATGTGGCTTTAATAGAGTCTTTTGGTGATCTTGGTAACCCTACAAATATCCAAAGGGAAAAGCTGTCAAGTAGTTACAAATGTGGTCAGTGCTTTATCAAAGGTTGATTTGTTTTTGTTCTTTTTTTTCAAAGCAAGGCTCTTTGTAACTTTAATCTATTGACCTTAAATTTCCAGTAATCATTCAGTAAACATATCCATAAACCAAAGTATTTCATCACAGTTCCTCCAGTCTAGATAATTTGAGAATAAAAAAAAACTAGGTCACTTAAGTAAAATATTTTTGCATGCATAGCTTTATGAAAAAAATATATATTTTTCTGATATGAATTTACAGTTTTTAAAAATGCTGCCAGTACAGCCAAGTTATCATATATATTTTATATATATATATATATATATATATATATATATATATATCATATATGCCATTGTGCCCGTACATATTAGCCTTTTTCTTAATTTTTCACATCTTTCATAAGAAATTAAACTTCTGGAATCAGTAAAGGTGTGGTTATAGCTATAGAAGGATTCAAACATACCTTCTACATCTGGTCATACACAGGTAAAAACTGGCTGTCAGTTTGGTCACATCAGAAGGTTATTGGCCAGTCTAGGGTCCCAGAATGATGCCCTGTCTGATTCATGTTTGGCTCATTTAGGTATTGATCAGGTTGAGTAGAACATTATCAGGGGAATGTAATATAAGTCGGTAAGGCAAAAACTATTCGCAATGCGAAAAGTTATGCCTCTGTGCGAACAATTTTTGCTCTGTGCGAATTTAATATAGCTTTTGCGAAACTGGAACCTGTTTTACCAACCACTTCCGACAGTGGAAGAGAGTTTGCGAATTTTACAGCTTGCGCCAATGCGCAGTCAATGTAATAGAACTTCTTACTGAAAAAGTCGTTATGTTTGCTCCTAAAGATTACGACACCTTCAAGCACTTCTTAAGGGTGCGCAATTAAAATTCGCAACGCGCAATTAAAAGTCACAATGCGCAATTAAAATTCGCGATTCAATAACAGTTTAAGGAACAATATTACATTGCAAGATGTGGATTTTTAATCTTATTGATGCGCACTCTTTTGCTCTTTGCAAATTTAATTACATTCCCCCCTATGACTGCCAAGGACCTCAACCTGTGAAGGAGGTTGTCTATTAGTGGGTATGAACAGCCCCCAACCTCTCAAAAGTAGTCTTACTGTAGCTCACTTTTTAGAGGTTGTATCTTTCATCCCACGGGATATCCTGTGTCAACATCCCAATGTAGTCATACGAGTAGAGAAGGAAAGATTGTAGGATGAATCCAGGCAAGCAATTAAAGCTGCAAAGTTCCTTTATTGAGGAAGTGCAATACACACTACATGTTTCGGGCCCCCAACCTCTGCAGCTCCTCTTTGCTGGTCCTTAACAATTTCATCCAGACTGGTTTCCTGTTTCTTTCCCTTGCCTTGTGCCACCCCTTCTGGTTAATTTGCATGTCAACAATACAACTGACCAACACCATTCAGCCAGTTAGATCAATGGCATGCAAATTAAAGGGGCATGCATAGTACCACTAGATTGCCTAATGTACAAATTCGTCATTTTGTGGGCAGTGTCTGCTATCACAAGGTGGTCTCATGTTGGTGAAGGGGGTACTGGAGATTTGTTCAGGACTGGCAAATAGAAGCTGTAGCTAGATATTAAAAAAAACAACAGCAATTAGAATTTTTCTTAATGGCATGGGTTATTTACCTTTAGATATCTGTCTGAAGGTGATCATACCCTTTAAGAGGATTTATGAGCCATTTTAGATTGAAGTATATATATATATATATATATATCATTATGACAATATTTTTGTAACTAAATGTTTAGGGTTTTTAACATATGAAAAAGGCATAAAACAATGTTGAAATGATGTAATAAATGAACTCATAGAAATTACAATGTTTGGATATTACAAGTGTTAAAATGTTTCCATGGTTTTATTCTTGCCCACAACAAGAGTATTTTCTCTCTATGTGTTATTATTAGGATAACTTTCTCTGCATTCAGGTTTTAGGTTACAACAATTCTCCTGGGTTTCATATGTCTGTATGTTGCATGTTTGCATATTTCCCTTTAGAAGTAATTGGGAGCATTTGACTGTACTGATGTAATTTAAAATTATCCAGCAGATAGACAATATTTTGTTTTATCTTATCTCTGTGACATGAGAGTTAATCACTTTTAAGAGTATAATAAATATAAATATTTTTTTTCTGCAAAAGAAAATATGAGGCCTTGTGATTTAGTTGGAAGCATAAACAGAAGCAAGATAAGAGGATAAAGCATGAGGCCCTGTGACATGTGAGCAGGGCAATAGTTGCTTTATCTGAAGGCAAGGGAAAACAGAGGATGCAGAGATATAGGACTTAAAGGAAGGCATTTAAAAAGTTTAAAACACAGGTCCATAGCTTTGATGCCTTAAAGAAACTGTAAAAACAGATATGGTGCCTTTATTGTTTGAGATGTATTTCCTGGTTTGCTGGGGTCTTGAGAAATTGCAGAGCATCCAGACACTTGCCCTGTGCAACCAAAGACTTGACTCCTAGGCATCTGGGAGATGAATGATTCCCAGCTCCCCCATGCATGAGAATTTACAAAGACAAGAGATGCAGTAAGTCATTTTGAGTTCACCCTGCATCATTCATCCTGTAACTGTCCCTGCTAAAGTTAATTAAAGTGATACTGACAATAAAAATTACCTTTTAAACATATGAATGTACATTAAATATTACCTATAGGTCATGTTGATCATTTTTTGCTGAGAGGTTTGTTTTTGTATATAATTGTTAGTTGAAGTTCCTAAGCCTGACTCTCTGACACTCTGACTTTGCGAACCTGGCTGTCCCATCTCAGCCTGTTAGTTACAGTTTCTAATGATAACAGGCACAAATATGGCAGCCCCCTCATGGGGCAACAGGCAGATAATGTAAAAGCATCATGCAAATACTTTATGGCAAAGTTAGAAGTAGCTTTCAAAGCCGATACTATAAGAGAGCAGCATGCTTCAGAAACAATGTTTATAATTACATAATCTAATCAGTCCTATATTTTAACAAAACCAGAAATAATTAAAAATATTCAGCTACCTTTTTGTTGTTACAAAAAGAGGTCTAATTGCTCAATTAAAAAAAAGCTATTGATGCTTGTAGAAATAGAGGCACCTGAGGGCCCAAGCTTTAGGGGGAGGCCCTCGGTGCCTGTATAATCTAAAATAAGAAAATCTCTGCAGCTGCCACAATAGACAACCTTGGACAGAGCTGGGTGAGGGGGTAACAACGAGATGGTATAGGTGTACATTTGTATTTTATGTACAAAATGTAAAAATGAGATGTGATCAGTGAAAACACAACGTTATTAGTAAACAGAACAATGTGCAAAGGTTTAATCACTGGGGCATTTAGTGTATAGAAAAACATTGTTTATAAATTATACCCTATAAATGTTACTTACATTGCATTAGAGGGGTTCCCTTCTCTATAAGTTAACAGCAGCAACACCAACTATATAAAATAGATATTTTTTAGCTTCTTCAAGAGTCAAAATGAAAAACTGAAAATGATAAACAAACAGCTTTCATAAGCATTATAAATTAACTTGTGAATGTGTATTTAAAAAAAAATACACATTCACAAGTTAATTTATAATGCTTATGAAAGCTGTTTGTTTATCATTTTCTGTTTTTCATTTTGACTCTTGAAGAAGTATAGTAGAACATTGTTTCAAGAGTCATAACCAGTAGTACAGAGAATATAAAGAGCCAGACAAATGTTAATTAAATTTTTATTATTTATTAAGCAACAGCATATTGCACTATGCTGTACTATAGAATTGTACATTCAATAGACATACAAATATGAATCAATATTGCAAAAAAATGTACAAAAAGTTTGAAAACACTTTTAGGGGGTTATTTACTAAACTCCGATCAGGCTTTTTCGGACAAAACTCAAATTTTTTCGAGGGTTTTTTCCCCCCAAGATTTATTAAGGCTCAATGCTGCAAAAAGCCTGAATTCTGGTTCTGGTAAAAACGCAACAAAATCTTAAATCCACAATTTGACCTTATTTAGAAAGCTCAATTTAATCAGTTCCGGTAAAAAGTACAACAAAATCAAGCAAAAATCTTGATATGATTCATTCTTAATTTTTTTCCCAAATTGCTTGATTTTTTTCAGGCTTTTTCCCAGAAATCCCAAATGTTTAGAATTTTTGCCCGAAAAGAAAATTCTAAATAGGATAGGGACCTCTGCCGTTGACTTATACACAACCTCGGCATGTCTGAGATGGCAGATTTTAAGAAAAGTTTCTTTTCAGGCAATATTCGTAAAATTTGGGATTTCCAGGAAAAAGCTAGAAAATATCGAGCAATTTGGGAAAAAAAAATCATATGATTTGGATTTTTGCTTGATTTTGTTGTTTTTTACCAGAACTAATTACATTGAGCTTTTTTAATAATAAGGTCAACTTGTGGATTTTAGTTTTTCAGACTTTGTTTATTTAAAATATCAGAAAAATCAGGTCTTGATAAATAACCCCCTCAAACATTTGTAAATGTTGTATTTGCAATGTTGCCTACCTGGGCAACACACTTTCTGTAGAATACTGCTATTGGTAGCCTATAAAGATATTGTGAACAGAGCTGTTTTTTGAGATCTTGGAGGCCCATACACCTAAATGGTGCCCGCCGTGGGATGAGCCCTTGCTTCCATGAAAGATCCGTACACAGATATTGCTGCTGTAAAAAAAGACAATAAAAGTTTTGGCCAGGAATGTAATTAAAGTCACAAAGAGAAAAACAATTCTCCTTCCCCCTGGACCTTAAATACACTGGACCTCTACAGAAGGTTTGGCTTTCCCGTGATAGCAACCCTAGGGGGCAAATTCACTATTATTCCCCAAAATAAATTCTACCAAATTCGAAATTCGATAAGCATTTGACCATCGAATGCTTATTGAATTGTTTTAGGCTATCATTTTGCTCGATATCCGATTTCTTGATGAAAAAATCCCATAAACTCTCATAAACTCGAAATTAAAAAAAAGCTATCAATCAAAATTTATTAATAAATTTGAATTTGTTTTTTTTTAATTCGGTAAATAGCAAACTCGAATCCAAGTTTTTTCACAAAAAGTGTTTTTCAAAAGTCTACCAAACGACTCCAAATTGTAGGATTGTAAGAAGTCCCCCATAGGCTACAATACCAATTCGGCAGGTTTTAGATGGCGAATAGTTGAATTTGAATTCTTAAAGGGACAGAATTTAAAAATAAAAATTTTCAATCAGACCCTTGATAAATCAGCCACTTAATGTTAATAAAAGTACTCCATTCATTTGGTTATTATTAAAATAGTTTTTTATGCTATAATTGTATAACACTTTTAATGAATATCTAGCAGATATTTATTTGTTTTTCCTTCCTTTTTGCTTAGTGTGACATTACGCAATGGAGTCCAACACTGTTTAGATCCAGATGCCAAGTGGTTAACCACGGTTGTCAAAAAGATTCTCAAAAGGTAAACTCAATTAATTTGCAACAGTAGTACTTTAAAAATAGGGCATGAAGACTGAAGAGGAATTCCAGGCCTATTGCTTACTAAGGGGAATATATACCATATTCTCCCACAGAATTATCAGGTGCTGCTTATTTTTATGCCTGATTTTTACACAAAAGTACTTGATTTCTGACCAGATCAGCCCAATTTTGCCCTGACCAAATATCACATCAGGGTAGTTCTGTATGAGGTATCACTCCTAGTTGTCACTAGATATCACAGATCTGTTGATCTGGGACATCTAGTGAGAAAAAGTGTGGATTTTTTCTGGGAGCAATACCTGAAGGGTAATGTAATACAAGGTACTAAGTTTGCCCAGGAGCTGCAACCCATAGTAACCAATAAATATGCTGAATTTACTTGTCACCAGCAAACATTTTATCGCTATGGGCAAAAGTTCAAATTTTTATGTATGGGGGTTGGTATATTAGGGTAGTTGTTAGCAAAACACTTGCATACGACTGTTAGAATTGCTTTAAAACATAATACATACTATGGGCAGGTCGATAAAAGTTCAACCCTGACCCACACCTGCAGCTCCCAACCTGCACCTAACCCAAAACCAGCAGGCAACACCATCTGTAGATCTGCACCCAACCTGCAAATCGCTGATATCATGAACAGTTGCAAGGCCGGTATGCACCTATAAATGGAGTAAGAATAAGATCATGGTGAAGAGCAGAAGAAGAGCTCAATCTTAACGAGACCATAACCCTCAGAATGTGTATTGCAGTCAGGCTAAATCCACCCAACCCATGGGGGGGTCGGGCCAACTCGCACATCACTAAAACATACATATACACATGCGCATATATATATATATATATATACTTTCATAATACAGTCTAATGCAATGGCTGTAGGCACCAACAGCCTGAAGCTTCTACCTGTGCACAGATTCCATTTTTTAGTTAACACTTTGTTTTCCAAGTAATTTATTATAAAAAAGGAGCAAAAAAGTAAAAAAGATTATTGAAAAAAAATGTTTATATAATTGGGTAGAATGCAAAGAAAAAAAATCCTAAAAGGTGACCACACCATTAAGCCGTTATTTCTCATCTTTCCTTTTCATTGTTGCAAAATTTCTTGCCACAGTTTGGGCATTTAGAGGTTGTACTATGTTGCACCAAGTTAATTTGGTTTACTGTTTTATTAAGCAGTTAACATATTCACCAATAGTCCCTTTTCATACTGAAAATGAAAAACTAATTAACAAATCAAATTAACACTCAAAGTGATAGTAACACTATATACATTTATCTGAAATGTGTTTAAAACTCTACAATTCCCCCTCTGCAGACTTCCAGGTTCCCCTGACAGTGCCTTAGTAGCAGGGAGGTCTGATCAAAGTCTTCAAAGGCATATGTTTAGAATTACCCAGCTTATTGGGACTTTGGATGCATAAGCCTAAATCACTTACTGGATATCAAGGCAAGGAAGTGCAAATTGCATTTGTTGGGTGAATCTGCAATTAATTGTTTTTATTAGAAACTGATTTATAAAAAATGTAAATCTTGTTTTTTCATGATTCAAGTTTTTCCCAGTGAATTCAAGTTTTCTAAATATTTGAGATTTCTAGACTGAAATGAAAGACTCAGCAGATAAAAGTTGCTAAGCACATTTATAAAGAGAATATAGAGACATCTTAGGGCTCTACAGTTTTTTTTGCATGCTTTAACTTCATCACTTTGTTTTGTAAATTTTTGTAAACTTTACTACTACACTTAATTGGTGAGCAGTGGTGAGCAGTGATCCATTATAAAAAGAAAATCCCAAATGTAAAAAAAAAGGGTGGTGTAAGAAGTAAGAATAAATGATGTCTCACAATATTCTTTTTATTTGCCTTATTAATACAGGAATTCACAGAAGAAATGAAGATCCAAAGTTCCCCTGAGTTTCTTTATACTTTTGTTTTGTCAAAGGCATAAACCCCTGTTGCAGTCCCTCTTTCATTCAGCAATCTATTTGCTCTCAATAAACAATATCTGGTGGCATAACTACTGTAGAGGCTGGAGGTGTAGCTACAAATTACAGAAGAAATGTTGCCACTGTAAAATATTCCAATCTGTAACCCTACAAATGGTTCTCCTCTCTTCCTATGATTTTATTACATGCATATGAATCAGCTTTATTTTAATGTAGCACCTGTGTTTGGGGAATAATATATTTTGTAATCTTTCTAATAATGACTATGACTCTGTTTAATGATTGTTTTTCATCTACAGTATTTACTTTTAGTCAAAGGTAAGGGCTTAACTAATGTTATCTCAGAACATATAGTATAAAAGCTAATTTTGAATTCACGAGACATGGTTAAACTATATACAATTTCTACTTTCCTAGCACTCCAAAAACAGGGGCAAATTCACTAAGATGCGCAAATTCGCTAGCGTTGGCTTCTCTAGCGTTGGCCGCACTTCGCCAGTCGAATTTTCGCCAGCACTAAGCAAATTCGCTAAGGTTCAAATTTACGCTCAGGTCGGCGAATGGTAGCGTAGTTGCGCTAGTGTTACTTCGCTAGGCAGAGCGCTGTTACGCTAGCAAAGCCTAATTTGCATACGGCAGGAAGTATATGTTACAGCCACTGCATTCCACTACACAAGCCCAGGAAACCTTTAATAAATGAAATAAAGTTGTCCTATTGCCCTACATGTGCCCCCTGTGTAGTTGTGTTGCCATATGTTAGGAAATGTAGGGGGGAAGGAGGGTAACTCCCCCAAAAAAATATCGATCTTTTTCAGACTATCGCCAGCATTATTTTGGGACTTAGAAAAAATTTTACATTTTTTTTTCACCCTCCTATCTACAGTATTGTATTGAACCAGGTCTGACCAGGTGAAGTAACATCTAGCGTAAGTGGTAACGTTCAGGAAAACGGACATCTTAGTGAATTTGGGTAATTATGATCCTTCATCAATGAGCAACTTCACCTGTCGGAAGGGTGCGAAGTTGCGCAAGTCTATCTACTTTGCTAGCGAAAATTCGCTAGAGTCAGTGTTAGTGAATTTGCGAAGTTGCGAAATGACGTCACGCTGGCGAATTAGCGCTTTAGTGAATTTGCCCCTAAGTGCATAAATGCATGTTTAGAGAAAAGTGAATTACCAGCATACAGGCAAAAACGGGAAATACCTGCATTCATGTGAAAAAGAGACACATTTGGTCACAATATTTGTATAAACATACATAAGTCAATGTGCCCCGTCAAGGCATTGTCCTTTGCGTCAGTCCAAAACTAGTTTAAAAGCAATGTCTCCACATCTGTTAATGTAACACTCTCAAATGCTGCGCTATTGTACCTTAAAAAAAAAAAAATATATATATATATATATATATATATATATATATACTTTATAGATAGTGAATTATTAGAGCAAAACTGATATTTTGGCTGGATGGCTGGAGTCCCAGCATTATCATGTTTCCTGTGATTCTTGGTGTTATATACTGCACCCAGGCACAGTGGACCTGTCACCCAGACACAAAAATCTGTATAATAAAAGTCCTTTTCAAATTAAACAAGAAATCCAATTTCAAATTTTTATTAAAGCATTCATAGCTGTTTTAAGCTTGTTTAAATATCTCAGCTGTCAATCAAATTTTGTCTGCCACTCCTCTATGCCTTAGGCATAGAGGCGGGGCAGATAATTACTTTCACTTTCCATTCAGCACTTCCTAGATGCCACTTCTCCCCACACATTCCCCAGTTCTCTTAACCATTTAATTGTGTAGCCAGGACATGGGGATAGACATCGGGTCCCCCATTCTGGTGCACAAACAAGATTCTGAGATGATACAAGGCTTGCCTTAATAACAGCGCTACGCAACAAGTTGGCGCTATAGAAATACATGTTAATAATACATGTTAATAATAACAGTGCCCACAAAATGGATCCTGCCTGCTTGCTATAATTATGAATTCCCAAACTGAAGAAAACAAGATTAAAATAATTTATATAGTGTAATTAATGTTCATTTTGCTTGACCAATGTGATAAAATATGATTTTGAATATTTTTTTGGGGTGACGTGTCCACTTTAATGGGAGTCTGCCCCATATTCATTCTCTCTCTCTCTCTCTCTCTATATATATATATAAATAAATATATATATTTATATTTATTTATAGAGGTACATAGTTAAGTTGGTATGAAAATAGATCAATGTTCAATCCCTCTAAATGATCCCTAGTGCAGCATTATATCATTATATCCACCACTATTAGGCTGCCTCTACCTAAAGAGAGCATGGCCCAAACTCTGCTACAAACAGGAGCTGCATCTCCCACCATAAGAGAAGTTCAGCAGCCCTGCTTTTAGTCCAGAATCTGCAGTGTGTCGATGATTGGAAATCCAAGTAGACAGACACCTAGCACAAGCAGTTGTACCGTCTGTATCAATCAACCCACTGTGCAGTCACAGGAGAGAACCTCCTTTTTCCCTTTTCTAAATTTACCTTGCAGTACTCTGGCAAGGTCCTACCCACACAGCGAGCCTTCAGTTAGGTTCGTCACCACCATTACTTTCTATTAGTTATTAGTTAATAAAACATTGAAAAAGAATGAAAATTAAATATTCACAACATATCCAATCATTTCATTTGTATCACACATTCTGTACCACAGAATGGAATAAAATTAGCCATTAACCTTATGGAAATGATTAGTGATGGGCGAATAAATTCGCGAAACTGCCAAAAAAATTAGGCAAAAAAAATTCGCCGAAACGACGCGACGCGCGTCAAAAACAACGCGACACGCGTCAAAAACGACGCGCGACTCGTTTCGCGAATCAGCGAAAAATTCGCAAATTTCTCTGGAAATTCGCGAATTTTTCGGCGAAGCGAAACGCGGCCGTTTCGCCCATCACTAGAAATGATATTATATTATTACATTTTATTATATAAAAATGTACTGTTATTTGATTTTGTAATCTTTAAAGGCTCATAAAATCACATACTGTCTTTATTAAATAAAACAATTTTTTATAAAGGCTACCCATCTGCTATTAGTGTTTGTTTTTTATATTTCCTAACACGGTACAGATTTTGCATTAAGAGTTTTTGTGTTAATAGGAGCCTAAGTTGTCCTCAACCATTAGGAATTTAGAACCTCACCACTAGATTACCTGTCAAATCTTTACCAGACAGATCAGTTTTTCTCACTTACAGGGGACAATAAGCTTCTGACATGAAGCTTTATTGCCACCTTTACAATGCACTGGTAAAATTGTGTATTTGTGGGCAGATTTATAAAATTCGAATATTCGCTCGAATAGTCTCTATTCGATTGTGCAACTATTTGAATATGCAAATTAAGTATTTTCAACTATTGAATATAGAATATTCGGTCGCATTGAATAGATCGAATAAATATATATACGATCGCTCGACTATTCGCCAGTCGAAGAACTTGACCTTTACATTTTTATTTGACTGCCTACTTCTCCAGATTGAACCTACTGAATTGCAATATAAGCCTATGGGAATCCCCCATAGGCTTTTTTTTCTTTTGCCGAATTTCAATCGAACGATTCGAACATTCGATTCGTACGATTTTGGCAAATATTAAACTGTTTTTTCTGCAACTTTTCATAGAATCCTTCGACCCTTAGTATATATGCCCCTAAAAGTGAAAAGTTTTAATCTACAATTAGTTATGTAATTGGTGTTTAACAATGTTATATACTGGAGCTCATTTCAAGGAAGGTTCTTCACATTTCTGTACACTGCGAATAATAGCAATAAGGACCTGTAAAAGTTAATGGACTTTCCTTTCCAAGCCAGATGCTGCTGAAAGAGTGCCAAACAGATTTCCTAGGAAATCATCTTAAAATGTAAACAGACCAGTAGCCAAACACAGCTGCCCTCAACTGTTCCACCAAGAAACAGTACTTTTGTTTAGTATCAAAAATTCAATATATGTTATTGGGCAACCCTTTTGAAATAAAAAATAACAAAATGGTATAAAGGTGATACCTTTCAATACAGTATATAAAATCTTTTTAAAAGCACAGCAACAGCTACACTTACAGGGATTGGATTTTAATTAAGTGTCCTGGTATCTGAATCACTAAAATGAGGACACCTAGTACCAATTCTAAAATTTGGCAATATCCACAACAAATATACAAAAATAGTTAGAGTTAATGGAAGTGCAACTTACACTGCACATTCCCTGGGCCCCTGTTTCACAAATATTCAGTATAAATGCAAGTGCATATGTTTACAAAACAGGGGTTTTTAGTAACAAAGTTATGATCATAAAGTTGAAAAGCCACCTGTGAGGGCTACTCACCCTGGTGGTCTAGTGGTGAAGCGGTGGGGATGCCCGCCGCACCGATCCTTATTGCCGGCATACTCTTCTTAGTGTGCGCGCGGCGCGCACTTCCTCAATTTATAGGCGCATGCGCGCTGACGTGTCATTGCCCATGATAGGATTTGCTCCTGGTGCCTTTGATTTGTGCTGTAAAGCTTCAGTTTGTTCCTACGGGTATATGTAGTGGTCTACCTAGACGATATTCTCTTCTAACCTAAATGAACATTGTAAACGTTTGTGTGGTCTTACGAAGAGAAAATAATCTGTATGCAAAACTGGAGAAATGTACTTTTGAAGTTGATTCTGTTCAGTTTCTGTTGTATATTATTTCCGGCAAGAGTTTAGAAATGGATCCAGGCAATGTGAGAGCTATCCTGGAATTGACCCAACCCCTTTTATGACGTGCTATTCAAAGGTTTCTCGGTTTTGCTAATTATTATCGTCAGTTTATAAAGAATTTTTCCCTCATTCTGGCTCCCATTACTAATTTAACAAAGAAGGGCGCTGATCCTAGTATTTGGTCCCCTGAAGCCTTACAGGCATTTGAATTTCTCAAAAAGGAATTCAGTTCTGCCCCTATTCTTCGACATCCCGATTAAGCTATTCCTTTCATTGTGGAAGTAGATGCCTCTGAGGTCAGAGATGGAGCAATTCTTTCTCAAAGGCACCCGACAACCAACAATACATCCCTGTGCCTTTTTCTCTAGGAAATTTTCATCTGCTGAAGTGAATTATGACATTGGGAACAGGGAGTTGTTGGCTGTCAAATGGGCCTTTGAGGAATGGCGACATCTTTTAGAGGGTGCTAAACATTTGGTGACGGTCTATACAGACCATAAGAACTTACTCTATATTGAGTCAGCTAAACACCTAAATCCAAGGCAAGCTAGATGTGCTCTGTTTTTCTCTAGGTTTAATTTTATTCTTACATTCAGGCCAGGTACTAAAAATACCAAAGCAGACGCCCTCTCAAGGAGTTTTGAACCTCTGACTCTTCTGTGTATAGTTCCATCATTCCCAAAGATTTGATTATAGCAACCCTTGAATCCGACCTCTCTTCCTTATTGCTTCCTTAACAATCCTCAGCTCCTATTGATACTCCCTCTGGGAGATGGTTTGTACCCACCGAGTTAAGGGAGCAAGTACTGAAGGAGGCTCATGGTTCTAAGATGGCGGGGCACCCTGGTATTTTTAAAACAATTTCTCTGTTATCCTGCTATGTTTATTGGTCTTCTTTTAAAGAAGATCTAAATCTTCCCATACCACTTCCCAGGGTCTGTTAATCCCTCTACCCATTCCAGAGAAACCTTGGTCCCATCTCTCGATGGATTTTATTGTAGATTTGCCTTCTTCCCTGGGGAAGACTTTGATTTGGGTAGTGGTAGACAGGTTCAGTAAAATGGCTCATTTTATTCCTCTGTCACATCTACCTTCTGCTAAGATTTTGGCTAGTCTGTTCATTACCCACATTTTTAAGTTTCATGGTTTCCCTGAAAATATTGTTTCCAACAGCGGGGTTCAGTTAAAAATTGTGAAAGTAAGGAATCCCCTCTTGATCAGATTGAGTTTATTAAAAAATTTTTTAAAGTGCTAGTGCTTATAAAGTGAATTGATTTAACGAATAAATTATAGTGATTATTAGTAAAGTGTCATGATTAATGTCTCTAAAGTTTTTAAACTATTAATTATCAGTTTAATAAAATTCCGTTGTTATTGCAATTAATTAATTGGTTAAAATTAATCACACCCCTTGCCCTACAGCAATTAGGAATTACAGCCCAATGAGCGGCTGTATAACAATTAATTAGATACTCCTTTTACATATAACTCAGTGAGTAAGGCTTAATTAATTATATATACAAACTTTACATTCCATTCATCCGAATGTCATTTCATTATTGTTTCTATAAGCGCAAGTTGTTTGGAAAAGGAAAATATAAGATGGTGGAGAAGTCCCGTAGAGAACTGTCTGATCTTTGGCTACCTTCAGGACCCCACAAGATTGGAGAAGTCTGCCACTCAGCGGCTGTGGTCTCGAGAATTAGTTGTCACTAGCTATAGTTGTTGTTAACTATTCAAAAAAACCACAAACCGCCGAGCGCATATAAAAGAGTATAGATTAGGAACGGAAAGTTTGTTATAATGTATAGGTTAAGACAGATAAGTTTGTAAAAGGAGAGGCGTATGGAAGAATGAAGTAGATTTCTCAATTGTTAAAGATCCTCGTAGATTCTGTAAGAATTGTTTAAAAGAGAGCGATTACACTTCGTGATTAAAATCAAAACAGCGGGGGGGTTCAGTTTATCTCTAAATTCTGGCGTGCCTTTTGCTCTCTGGTGGGCGTTAACTTATCTTTTTCTACAGCCTATCATCCTCAGACCAATGGGCAAACTGAAAGGGTCAATCAGTCGTTAGAACAATATGTACGATGCTATGTTTCTGACAATCAGAGTTCCTGGCGGAGTTTTTACCTTGGACTGAATTTGCTTATAATAATGCTACCCATTCCTCCTTGGGGGAGTCCCCTTTTTTTGTAGTGTATGGGTTGCATCCTAAGGCATTTTCATTTTCTGGCTCTGATTCCTCTGTTCCCACTGCCAATTCTACTGTAGAAAGTTTTTCTTTAATCTGGTCTCAAGTTCACAAGTCCCTTTCTGCAGCTACCTCTGCCCAGAAGGTAGCTGCTGATAAACTTCGGAGAAAGGCACCTCATTATAAGGTAGGGGACTTGGTCTTGTTGTCCACTTGGAATATCAAGTTAAGAGTTCCCTCTCTTAAACTTGGGCCCAAGTTCATTGGTCCATACCCTATATCTGAAATTATCAATCCCTCCTCCGTTCATCTTAAGTTACCTGTTTCTTTTAAAATATCTGATTCTTTCCACGTCTCCCTTCTTAAACCTGCCTCTCGGGTACATCTTTTACATGTTTCTCCTCCAGTGTTGGTTGAAGGTCAGCCTTAATATGAGATCCAAGAGCTCCTCGATTTCCGCCTTGTACGAGGTAAACTTCAGGGCTATGGCCCTGAGTAAAACTCTTGGGTCTCAGTTGATGACATTTTATATGGTGTGTATGGGGTGCTATTAAAAAACCACAAAGTTCTGCCAAAGCTTACGGCTATAGTTCAATATACAAAAAGCTGTATTTACAGGGATTGTATTTTAATTAGGTGTCCCAGTATCTGAATCACTAAAATGAGGACACCGGATACCCATTCCAAAATCTGGCAATATCCAGTGTTGGACTGGCCCACCAAGATACCAGGAAAAGTCCCGGTAGGCCCAGGTGTCAGTGGGACCTCATGCTGCTAATTTTGCCTAGTTCATGTCCATTCCTATTTCTAGAGGCTAAATACATGTAATAATAGAGTATAGTATGTGTAGAAAATAGACTAGGAGAATTGAGGTTGAATGAGTAGAGGAAGAATAATCGTACTGAGAGTGGGCCCCTGGTCTAAGATTTTTTGGTGGGCCCTTAGTGTAAGGTTTTTGGGTGGGCCCCTGATGTCCCAGTCCGACACTGGCAATATCCATAACAAAACCAGAATTTTGCCAGATATGGAAGTGGGCTGCAATATGTCTCTAGACTTCCTCCTGCTTCAAAAATCTGTTGTCACCTTTTGGCACTGCTGCTAAATACAGCACATTATTTACCCTTCATTTAAATCCTTCTTTCACTACCCTTGAATTAAACAAATTACACTGCTGGAAAATTACAGTTGTGCATAGTGGGTCCATCTTTGTGGAAAGGGTTTGATTTCAGATGAGTCTGGGTCATTTGGGGAAGGTGTAGGGCACTGATCCCCAACCAGTGGCAAAATGCTGCTCCCAGTGACCTCAAAACAGGTGCTTTTTATTTCCAGGTTTGGAGGCAATGTTTGGTTGCATACCAGATGTACAGTACTGCCAAAGAGAGCCTCTTGTAGGCTGCCAGTCCACACAAGGACTACCAAATAGCTCTTATTTGGTACCCAGGTACTTTTTCATGCTTGTGTTGCTCCTTAATTCTTTTTACATGAGAATGTGGCTCAAGGGAAAAAAAATATTTAGAATCCCTGTTGTAGGGAATGGATTGGACAACCACCCAGGGCTCCAGTCAGCATTAATATGCTCATTCCCATAAGTCACAGAATAGCTAAGGTTTTGTAAGTACAGTTATGGGATCTGTTATCTGGAAACCCATTATCCAGAAAGCTCTGAACTATGGAAAAGCTGACTCCATTTTATTCAAATAATCCAAATTTTAAAAAGTGATTTCCTTTTTCTCTGTAATAATAAAACAGTACCTTGTACTTAACCCAAACTAAGATGTAATCAATCCTTATTGAAAGAAGAACCAGCCTATTGGGGTTATTTATTTTTTTACATGGTTTTATAGTTATAGTTAAAAAAACGTTTTTTCCAATAAAACATTTTTGCCCTTTAAAAGTACAATCAGAAAAAAATCGGACTTTAATAACTAACCCTCCAAATGTTCTTTTTTATTTCTTTTTTCTTTTCTAGTTCTAAACTTTAACCCCCATATGCAATAAAAGGCACTAAGTTTGCCCAGGAACAGTTACCCATAGCAACCAATAGGATCTTTGCTTTAAAACAGGTGACTGCTACATTCTAGCTTCTGATTGGTTGCTAGGAGTTACTGCTCCTGGGCAAACTTAGTACATAACCCCCTAAAAGTTTATTCCCATTGCCTCATTGATATTACAATTTCCATTCACTTTTTTTTTCATTGACCTTTTTAGACTGTTAGTACGTTAATTTGGGTTAAAAAAAAACAAATGTCTATGAAGTTCAACCCTTTTAAATGAAACCAGTGCCATTACTGTATATACACATACCTGTACAAATTTATGTCGATACCTCTTATGACTAATTGTAGATTTTAGTATCACAACTGCTGTGCACATTATGCTTGTTCAATAAATCATCCAAGTCAGCCAATCGTCCAACATTAGTAGAATATGCTCTTGCAACATCATCAAACAGGGTATTCCACAACCTCAATGCCCTCACTGTGAAGAACCATATAAACTGCTGTAAATGAAAATTTTGTTTAAAGGGGTGTCTTCCTGTTCTTTACTGTGGAAAAAAAGCTTCCACTATCTGTCTATATTACCTCTAATATACTTTTAAGGAGTTATCATGCTCTCTCACAAGTGATTCTTCTCCAGAGAACAAAAACAGATAAGATACTGTACCTCATGTGTTACTTTCTATCCTACTTTCTCCTAATGATGGCAGGTTGAATAATATACATTTGGAGGCTAAGCTTCATCATCACAAAAAAATACAGTATATGATTGCATGTGTAATAAAGACGCCTCACTCCTTTGTAGCACATAGTTTTGGTTCATCTGAAAGTCAGCTGATGGTCAATACTCCATCTTACAGTGCTCCAGATATATATATCTATAGTGTGTTAATTGCAAAGAAATAAGAATATTTACTATGGGATATTAATAGTTAATAGGTTATATACCCTAGGGCAAACAGAGAAGCCAGGGGCCGTATCTGGTGTAGTATTTCACATTAATTATCTTACCTTGTCCCTTTAGGTGAGCACTCTTACTCCAAACGCCTTCACCAATATGGTAAAAGTGCCTACTTACAGGACCCACTTTCTGGGTTGCGCATGGATAATAGTTTTCCGTTGTATATTTCCCTTCTCCTCCGTACTAAACTCCAGGAGAAAGAACATAGAGAATTCATAGCGTATTTCTACGGCCAGGGGCCGTATCTGGTGTAGTATTTCACATTAATTATCTTACCTTGTCCCTTTAGGTGAGCACTCTTACTCCAAACGCCTTCACCAATATGGTAAAAGTGCCTACTTACAGGACCCACTTTCTGGGTTGTGCATGGATAATAGTTTTCCGTTGTATATTTCCCTTCTCCTCCTTACTCACCTCCAGGAGAAAGAACATAGAGAATTCATAGCGTATTTCTATTTATTAAAACAATTAGTTACAATAAAATAACACTCACATTTGTTAGGTTAGCTTAGGTCACGTTCCATCACAAGTCTTTATCGCAGCTTAGTGCAGATGAAATATGGAGGGTAGCGTTTGTGCCGGCAAAAGATTACTGCTCCCCTCGTGGCTTCCACTGCGGTCTGTGATGATGTCGCCGTCGCTCTCTGCCTGACGCGTGTCGCCAATGGGTTCGGCTTCCTCAGAGGCATTCCACAGCAAAGGAGACTGGGAAAAGGATCGGCAAGAGAAGGAATATTCCATAAAAGGACAAACTAACATTTTACCTTTTTTTCTGTAATATTTTATATGCTAGGTTATATACCCTACTAGCAGAATAAACCTTCTATTTAGGATGGATGAGATTGTATAGTGGTGAAGCGGAAAATATAGGCTCATATGATTCATGTATCCTTTTCCAAAGCCCCGCTAGCAAGTCAAGAAAATTAACAGTGTGATCCCTTGCCTTCAGATGCTCTTCATAAAGTCTGATTGATAAGTAAGATGCATGCTGCAGACTGATTTATAATAATTGAATCGCTAATTAGCCTTGCAGGCTGTGTATTTCACATGTGTTCGGTTTCAAAGGGTTAAGGTGGCAACTCTACAAGTATTCTTAAGGGCAATGGTAGACAAGGACTAGGGGGGCTTTGGAAAAGGACACGTGAGATTACTATCTTAAAGTGGCCTCACGAGGAAACAAGTGACAAATATGTTTATCTACAATTCACTTTGTCACCAGTTGCAAAGCCTTTGGAGGAGATTAGTCACCTGCAGAAGAGGAGATATGACATGGGTGACTAATTTCTACCATTACTCTAATATGATAGTTTAGGGGGACAAGCAAAAATAATATACTGTAAAAGTTACATCTTTATTTTTCAACTAATACTTTCTGAGAACATGAAAGGGAACAGTAACGTTTTTAAAGCTTTTAATATTTATCCATATAATTCAGTACAATGGTTAATAGATCAATCATTAGACAGAAAATGAAGCACGCTATGCTGGAGATAGAATGAGCCAATTACTGTACTATTAAAGAACCAGATAGTTGTTCCAACCATACATCCTCCTTATTTTTCCCACTTCTCTGTTTCTCTACTTTTTAATTGAAATAAATCTTATTTGCAAAAATAAAATAGATCAAGAATTCTTGCCATATTGGAGTCCCGAAGGAATTTTTCCCCTCCGAGGCAAATTGGAGAGACCTCAAATATTTTTTGATCCTCTGGATCAACTAGCTGTTCAGCAGGTTAGAATAGATTTAAAATAGTTAGAATAGCAGGTTAGAATAGATTTAAAATGGTTAAACTTGATGGACGTGTGTCTTTTTTAAAACTTACTTAATATGTAGGTATTGTTATGTTAATAAAAATGTCCCTAAAACTCACCAACCACTAGTGATGGGCGAATTTATTCGCGAAACGACCATAAAAATTCGCCGCCCAAAATTCGCCGCGCAAAAACGAGTCGCGCGTTGTTTTTGACGCGACGAAAATGGCGTGACGCGCGTCGGAAACGACGCGCTGCGTCGGAAACGACGCGACACGCGTCAAAAATGACGTGACGCGCGGCAAAAACGACGCGCGACTCGTTTCGCCAAATGGCGAAAAATTCGCGAATTTCTCTGGAAATTCGCGAATTCTTCGGCGAAGCGAAACGCGCCGTTTCGCCCCTTAACTACCAACCACCACAAATAAGCAAATGGGCAACTGGCCAAGTGGGAGAATTGGGGTGCTGAGGAGGGACTACCTGAGGATGTGAGCTGGCCCATTCAAAGTAAGCCACTGGGCGAGGGGGCATAATTAACTGGAAGGTGAGTTCATATAATTTCTTTACCTTTGACAATATTAGCCCTATATCATTGAGTGATTAGATGCAATATTTTTTTTTTTGTATAGAACAGTGCCTTCTTCAGGTTGTCATGCCCTAGGAATGACACAGCAGAAATTTTAGAAAGAGAACTTCTTTCAAGTCCTCCAGGGGCACTGTCAAGATGCAGAGAGATCCCCAATGAGAATAGTGGTTGCTCAGTATGTATTCTCTCTCAGTTTTTCAATACTTTCTTTCTTACATCTAATACTGACAAGCAAAATTTGAATTTTGAAGTAATTTTTGGGTACTTTGACTATCGAATAGGCCAAAATTAGATTCAAATTAAATACATTTGATTCGAATTTCAAAATTTGACCATTCGAAATTGAAGTACTGTCTCTTTAAGAAATTTAACCCTTTGCCACCTTAAACCTGCCAAATTGCTGTTTTAGCCTCTGGGGGACCTCCAAGAACCTTTAAGGAGTGCTTTTGTAAATTTTTGAACATCAAATTTTTTGGGAGGAAATCAAACGATTCAATTGAACGATTCCAATGATTTTAATTTAAAAACGGACCTATTCCATCGAAAAACCCCATTTAAAAAATTAAATGGTCGACTTTCAAAGTTTTTTCACTTCTGCCCCTAAAAGTTAATTTATAGGTGAACAACCCCTTTCATTTGAATATGTTTAAAAAGAATGAAATAACTGATGTAGCACTACTAGTGCTACTACTCTGTGGATACTCATCTTACATCTGTAATTAAGTTTAAAGGGGACATTCACCTTTAAATTAACTTTCAGTATGATGAAGAGCCATTGGTTTTCACTTTTTATTATTCGTAGTTTTTGAGTTTTTTATTCAGCAGATTTAGAGTTTGCAATTTCAGCTAGCAACCATTTATTGATTTGAAAGGGAGACTGGAATACGAATAGGAGAGGGACTGAATAGAAAGAGGATTAATAAAAATGAGCAATAACAATATATGTCTACCCTTACAGACCATTTGTTTTTTGGGTCATAGATTCCCATTTGAAAACTGGAAATAGAAGATAAATGCAAATAATTGAAAAACTATAAATACATTTATAAAATGGGTTGACCTATTTTGAATACTTTATTTTCTGAAAACCTAAACACCAGACTGTATACATAATTACAGGGTAACATGGACAAGCCATCGACTGCACAGTAATCTCTCTGTGTGTAACATCAACATGGCTGGCACTTGCATACAATATCTCTTTGGTGAGAGTTCTTGCATCTGTAATTGAAATTGGGATAGCTTCCTTAGCAAATTGGGGCGTGTGATAGAGAGAGCATTACACTGAGTTGATATCCCTGTCACTCTTGTAGCTATTACAACAACTATTGTTGGTTTATCGATACAGTAGAGTATACAGTAGAGCAGTGATCCCCAACCAGTAGCTCATGAGCAACATGTTGCTCTCCAACCCCTTGGATGTTGCTCTCAGGGTCCTGAAAGCAGGTGCTTATTTTTGAATTCCAAGCTTGAATGCAATTTTTAATTGCATGAAAACTAAGTAAAGTAACAAGTAGAGCCTTTTGTGTGCTGCCAGTCCACACAGGGGCTGCCAAATAACCAATCACAGTCCTTATTTGGCACAAGGAACTTTGTCATGCTTTTGTTGCTCTCCAACTATTGGCACGTTTGAATGTGGCTCACGGGTAAAAAAAGGTTGGGGACCGCTGTAGTAGAGTATAGTAGCCATACAAGAAGCAATGTGTAAAGAAGCAGATATGTTAATAAAATCTAATGAAAACAAATTCTAATGTGAGAAAAAGGATACTTTAAAAAATGTTAGCTAGAACAAAGAGCTAATAAAACAATATCAGTACTTCATATGGCCAAATGACAAATGGATATAAAACAATATCAGTAGTTCGTATTGCCAAATGACAAATGGAATGCAATTGTGTGTCAAGAACAGTTCTTAGTAATAAAGTCGAAAGAACAGTAGTGTTAGAGCCAACTTCAATATTTCCTTGGAAATTTATTTTGTGGCTTAATTATATGCCTGTGAAATTAAAGCTATTTTTTGGCTTTAGACAAAATAAGAAAAAGTTAGCTTTCATCTAAATGTAAGGTGAGGGCTACCTTGCAGATTCCTAAGGTATCACATAATAAAGTTCTGCTTTGTATAACTAGATCATTCTCAGAGAATGCTGTTGTGCTCCTCTTCAGTCTGTTTGGGGATTCTCTAAGGCAGGACATTTCATATGTTACCCAGCTCTAGTACTTAAATGCATTGATGTATTTCTGTTGTTCATTTACTCATAAGAATGGTATGTTTGTCCTTAGGTGGAACAGATATCTTCTACACCTTGCTTTGCTCAAATATACTGCTCATCTCTCATTTAGGTTTGAAAAAAACATATTTATCCAGGGCACATGCATGCTCAGATTAGCTGCCCTTGATTACTCTGAAGGTCAAAGTTATACAGCTGTACACAGAGAACTTCACCAAGAAAACAGATAAGTAAAAGACATAGCATACCTTTTAGCGAAGGAATCACCAAGAAGGCATTGCCAGATATTTCTTTATCAATAGTGTGTTTTGAGAATGTGTTTCATCAATGTACATTTTTGAAATTAAATAAACTGGCTAGAATCATTCTGATTTGTATCTGATTTTTTAACTCACAGATTAAACATAGTTGAATTCCCAGTTTATTAAAAACATAACACAGACAATAAACTGCACCCCATCTCAGCAATAGAAAAAAATAACTGACATCAACAGCTTTTAATAAAGCCTTGTGCACATTAATCATCATTTGATAATGATTAATAATTTGATAATGATAATCCCAAGCATATTGGTATTAACAGTATTTGGTAAACATGCAGTTGACAGCCAATTTTTTGTGTTTTGATAGCCGAGGATGAGCAGGGTATAACTGTGCTAAATTCTAGCACCTTAAGCCATATAGACAGTACTGTGTATGCACAGTATAACCCATGTGCACAAGGACATCTACAGGCCACTTGTATAAACACCACAATTTGCATTGGTAAATATCCTATTTAAGTCTTTTTTTCAATTTGAACATTTCATGTATGTTTATAAATTAAACTTTGTATTTCTTCCCAGACATGCTATTTTGCATAAACATGCATAAATTATACACAGCATTATTCCCCACTTCATTAAAGGAAAATACCCCCGAACAATGTAGGTCTCTATAAAAAGATATTGTATAAAACCCTGCTACATGTAAATAAACCATTTTCATAATAATATACTTTTTTAGTAGCATGTGCCATTGGGTAATCATAAATAGAAAATAGCCATTTTAAAAAATAAGGACAGCCTCCTGGGATCCTGGGATCCAACGGTGCACACAAACATACCAAACAAACTATAAAGTTAGGTCACACAAGCCAATTAACAGACAGAGTTCTGTTTTTTGCTTCAACACTTCTTCCCTTTACAGTTAGAGTTGAAATATTTCTGGTCAGGTGATCTCTGAGGCAGCACACAGACCATCACCAAATGGTGGTTCAAGGCAAGAAATGTAAAAGGGCAATATTTACTTAAATGTATATACCAGGTAGGTAAGATTCTGTTGCTCAAAAATTAATTTTTTTTGGGGCAGTGATTATTGAAACCTGTTGAATAAAATGAGAGATGGTGTGATCTTGCACATAACCAGGACATAAGCGACAGCCAGATACTTTCACCTCTTTATACTTGACATAGACCTAATGCTTGGTATTAACAAATACAGTTCGCCTTGCAGCCTGTTACAAAAAATGATCACTTTCTACTGAAAGTGAAGTTGTCTGCTCACCATTTATACACTTAGGACCTCCTGTCCTAAATCACCTACAGCCTGACTGATAGCTCCACTATATACAGTATATCACTAATATATCCACCCTATTAAAATTCATGTAAGTGTAAATTTTCTTTGGAGCATGCACTCAGTGAAGGCAGACTTCAACCAGTCAGTTAATTCAAGCAAAGAATTTATTGTGTTCCCAGCCTTACGCATTTTGTGTTACAAGACACTTAGGGGCACATTTACTAAGGGTCGAAGTGAATATTTGAATAAAATTTGAATTTAAAAAATTCACATTTCAAAGTCATTTTGGGCTACTTCGACTATCGAATAGGCCAAAATTAGATTTGAATTGAAAAAATCCTGGCCCTTTAAAATCCTTTCAATTCAACGCTTCGCCACCTTAAAGCTGCTGACATTTTAGCCTATGGGGAACCTCCTAGAACCTGTCCTGAAAATAAAAGTCCTAGGAATTCTAAAGTTTTTGCTCAAAATCGCTTGAATTGAACAATGCGATCGAACGATTTTTATTTGATCAAAAATTGACCTATTCGATCGAAATAGGCCCATTTCCAAAGGAAAAAGCCCTTTAAAAAATATTAGATATTAGTAAATCTGCCCCTTAATCATAGGCTATCTTAACTGGGCTATGTCTCAGATATTTAAACAAAAGTGCACAAATAAAAAAAACACATATCAATTAACAAATTAACCAATAAGAAAACAATCCACCCAGGTGCACCAATCATTGATTTAATTCAGTGGGTGTGTTTAAAGGTTATGACCTTGACTCTTTCTTAGTGCCATGTTGGTACACCTCAGCTGAATCTAAAGAATTACAGTACCATATTGGTACACCTCAGGTAGATTGGACACAGTGCCATTTTACATTAAAATAGTGCAAAAGTATATGGTATACATTAAATATAGAAAACATATAAATAGTATCTTCATACAAATGTTATATAAGAATAAATATAAAGTGCTTATAAAGATTATTTTAGGGAAAAAATGTCTGAGTTAAAAAGATACAGCTAACTGACTTTCTTAGGTTAAGAAAAAGATGTCTCTATATAATATGATCATGTCAAGAGGCTTCTATAACTACCCCTTGTTCCTAAAATTATAAAGAGAGATGAATGTAGTGTATGACAAATTGCACCTATGACACCATAAATGTAAAAGTTTAAAATAATGTATAACATTTTTGCACTAAAGCAAAAAACTACATTGAAAACAATGGTGCTTTGGTATGCTAATGAAAATGTTAAATGCATTAAATGAGTTAAGATAACTTTGGATAACACAGTTTCTTCAATTAGCCCTGAGTCACGACGCATTTAACTTACAAAGCCAAGTGACTGCATCTGTATATAAATGAGATCAGAAATAATAGGATACATTATACTCGCTGTTTAAACCCATGGGAGACCAATGGACACGACAAAGATCCATTTTGTTTTACCAGTATAACAGTTTTTTAATGTGGTCACCTCCTCTCTGATGTGGCATTATTCTTTGAATACCCTGAATAAAGAAGAAATCTAGGTTACCAGTGGCACATTCCAAGAAGTATGTAGCCACCCTAGTATCAATGTTATTCTTAATGTTGTTAATGTGTTCTCTTGCTCTCTCTTTTAGGGTCCTGCTTGTTTGACCAACATATTGTATTCCACATTTTTGACATGTAATGAAGTAAACAACATGGTGGGTATTAGCTCACTTTATTTGTTTTGCTTATGGTAATTTAGTTATATGTTATACATCTGTTTGCTCCACATTTAAAGGAACCCTTATATTCCAACCATGTATGTTTCTGTTCATGACCAAATCTACTGGGAGATAACATATGTCTTTCCTTCTGGAAACAAAATGGCAGCCTTTCTGTTTAATATCATCTAAGACAGGGTCTGTTTTTAAGATTGTTATATTTCTTTTTATGATGTTGACAATGTCAAAACAATATTGTGAGCTATAGGTAAGAATACACGTGGTACTATTGGGATCTTTTGTTATGTTCTTAGTACTCTTAATACCCAATTCGTACTCATTAAAGAGAGTATCACTGGAAGTAAAAAGAGCTCTTTTGAATGCATATAATAGAATTGGCATCTCATACATCCGAGTTATAAGACAGTTCACATCTTGGTATGAGCACAGTCGCCTCAAAAATTATACTCATGGTAAGTAATTGAGGTAAAGTTTTTGGTACACATGAAGTTGAGTTTCAGATAGGTAAAAAAGTCATTAAAGATACTCTCCCTGCCAGTCCAAATCAGTATAATATCAACAATATATCTTGCATAGAAATAGATTTAGCTTTTATATGACTTTTCAGTGTTAAACATCACTAATATATCCACCCCTATTTAAATTGACGTACGTGTAAGTGTGTTAACAAAGTTTCACCAGGAAAAAGAAGTGCTCTTGAAAGTTTGCTTGGAAATGCACATGGTTTGTTGGCAAAACATTTATTATCTGACTATTTATACATAGTTATAATATCACCCCATAAGCACCACTTCTCCAGTGTAAACAACCCCAACTTGGTCAGTCTTTTTTCATAACTGAGACTTTCCATATACAGTATTTACCATACCAGCTTATTTTTCATTGGACCCTCTCCAATTCAATAATATCCCTTTTGAGCACTGGAGACCAGATTTACTCAGCATATGCTAGATGGGGCCTTACCAGCGAATCTAATAGACTACAAACATATTAACCCCACACCAGCCAGTATAATCACTAAATAAAACCGATAATGGGCATTACCCCAGACATGCCAGTACAGTATCGGACCTGTTTTCCAGAATGTTTAGAACCTGGGCTTTGCCATATAAGGGATATTTCTGTAATTTGGAAAACCATACCATACCAAAAAATCATTTACACATTAAATAAATGCATAAAGAATGTTTTGTGTTCAAAAAGGATTCTTATATCTTAGTTTGGATCAAATACAATGTGCTGTTTTATTATTACAGGGAAAAGGGAAATTATGTTTAAAACATGAATTATTTTTGCAGAACGGATCCAATAAATGTATTTAGATTTTTTAGAGGCTTGTATGATTCACTAACACCTAGCCCATTTACAATCTGCTCCTTGTGCTGGAAAGAAGATCTGGCATGAGGGGTATAGTGCAGAGTTAGGGAGTCCTGCCTGTTATGCTATTTCAGTTTACAATGGTACTTCATTTTTTATTTTGTGGTGCTTTTACAGGAATGCCTTACCTAGCATGGGGTGAAAATATGCTTGTTCAAAAAAGGAAAAAAAAAACTTAAATCATGGCATGTAGCTTTTGCCAAGATGACTGGATGCATTGAACTTTTCTTTTTACTTTGCAAAGTGACTTATTCCACTCCAAAGACAGGGATCAATGTGTATAAAAACAACATATTTCATCAGTTGGTCAGTCCTGATGATGTGTACATTATGACAGATTAAGGATACTGGTCATGTGATGTGACAATGTGCTTGACATACTTACCAGGTAAAGTTATTCTTCCTAGGAAATGTAGTTATATTCCTGCAGCAGGAGGAGTGTTTTAGCTTGCAAAAAAAAAAAAACTTTTGTGCTATAATAAAAGTACTGTGTATATGGAATCATCAAATTCATGTTTCATTATGTGTTTTTAATAATTATTCATTATCTGTGAATATGAATAGAATATGTGACAGCAGTGGTCTATAACTAGAAGGGTTGCTATTAGTAGGATACTTTATTTGTTGCATGATGTACAATAGTTAGCTGTAAATAGACAAACAGGTTATATTACATTGGCAACCATTGGCTCCTAAGCAACATGTTGCACAGGATGTCGCTCCAAGTGACCTAAAAGCAGGTGCTTCTTTTAAAATTCTAGATTTGGAAGCAGGTTTTAGTTGAATAAAAATCCAGGTGTACTGCTAAATTGAGCCTCCTGTAGGCTGCCAGTTGACACGGGGTTATAAAATACCAAATAACAGCCATCCCTAGGGACATTTTCATGTTTGTGTTGCTTATCAGCTCTTTTTATATTTAAATGTGGCTCAAAAGTAAAACAGGTTGGGGACTCCTGCACTAGAAGTTTACTGAGAGATATTCTTAAACTAACTAAAACACAACAACCAAAATATAAGGGGTCGTTCATTTACTGCACCACATTTTGCTGGCCTTTTTTTCTGCAGTCAGATGTTTTCTGACACCTAAATAGGCCCGAATATAGAAACGGGGCACCTCTAGGCTGTCTCTGATCATCGCCCCCTCTTCCCCCTCCTTGTATGCATCCTCTTCCGTGTCCTTCTCCCCTTCCTCTCCTTGTCCGTGTCCTGTGTATGCACAGTGCCACCTGCAGGCCATTTGTATAAACACCACATATTCCCCCTATAGTAGGAAAGCATCTGGACAAATATATAAACAGTAACAATTAAACTTTATGTATCTTAAAGCAATATATACATTCTTCACATGACATAGTCCTTGATCCATGCAGGTAGTTTTCTGATTCTCTCAGTATGCCTTATAGGTTCACTTTCTTCTGCCCTATTGCAGTTGGCATTAGGAGTAGGGAAATGCCCTTCATCAAATGGAACATCTACAAAGTCATATCTAGCAGGAGCAAGACGACTTGCATTCCATATGCGTCCATCAGACAGTTCATATGTGTATGTTCCTCGCTGGCGTCTCACTTCAAGTGGTGTAGTAAATTTAGATTGTCCTTGTTTCAGTATTCTTGGTTTCTTAATTCTGACTAAAGATCCAGGCTGAAAGTGCACTTCTCTTGCACCACGTTTTCTATCAGTATAAGCCTTGCATTCGGCTTGGTGACGTTTGACAATGTCAGCAGTAGATGAGTTTGTGGGAACCGTTTTTGGTGGAAGTTTGACGTCTGCAACATGTAACTTAGTGTGCATCTGTCTGCCATGTAATAATTCAGCTGGAGATGTTTAGGTTGTTGCATGGCATGTTGCTTTGTAGTTATATACTGATTTTACATCTGATATCTTAACTTTGTGTACAAAGTTCTTTGCACAGCCTAGTGATGTTTTGCTTTGTGGTGAAATTTTAGACACAGTCTTTGTGGCAGGCACTAGTGCTGTAGTAATAAGACCATCAACTAATTGCAGCAAAGAGATCCCTTCCAAGTATAGCAGTACCCTTATTCACAATGTAAAAGTCACATTTTGCAGTATTTGATTTAAACTGTACAGTCACTGACAAGCAACCAAGCACAGGGATTGGATCTTTTAAGTAACTGACCAGTCTCAGGGCAGGTGCACCAAGCGTATCTTTTGCAAAGTATTTCAAGAAAATATCCTTTGGTAGTATAGAAACAGCTGAACCTGTATCAAGCATCAGGTTAATGGAGTGTCCCTTGTCAGCAGAAGCAATACTGACACTGACAGTGCATATAAACTTGTCTGGAATAAATTTACCAGCTTGATCCACACTTAATACTGTACCATTTGTAGTAGTAAGTTCATCAACATATTTAGTAGAACTACGGCAGACCGTAGCAAAGTGACCTGGCTTTAAACATTTGCGGCACTGTATAGCTTTTGCTGGACATTTAGCATAGTTTGCAAGGTGTTGTGTTGAACCACAGCGAAAGCAGTATTTTTTATTTGTATTTCCTGCACGGTTTTGCAGTGAATCCCTTTCCTTAGCACTGTATTTTTCCTGTGACTGCATATTATTAGGTCACAATCTGTACATTCCCAACAGTTCCCTGACTGAGAGTTTTAGCCTCTGCCACAGCTGTTTCAATTTGGCAAGCAACTGTAATAGCCTTTGCAGGGGTTAAATCTTGCTCTAGGAGCAGCTTCTCTCTAATGCGTGGTGAGTTTGTTTTTTCCACTATTTGGTCTCTTAGCATTTCATCTGTTAGAATCCCAAACTCACAGGTAACAACCAGCTCTCTTAAAGCTGCTACAAAATGTTCAGTGGATTCACCATTACATTGTCCAGGCTGCTGCAGAGGTAGAAAAGACATCCTTGTCGCCATTTGTTGTGTTTGGTAGCTGAGGATGAGGAGGGTATAACAATGCTTTATTAGCAGGTTCATGCAGCCATTACATAACAGCAGTAAGTCTTACTTTCACTTTCAAGCTGTACAGAATGTCCTGTGTATGCACAGTGCCACCTGCAGGCCATTTGTATAAACACCACACCTTCCTTTCCCCATCAGCTTCTTTCTCCCCCATTAGTGTCTCTCTCACCTCCCCATCCCCCTGTTCATACATGCATATGCACATGCACAACTGACAAATGCAGCTTTATGGATTTTTGTTTCTCCAGAAGCAGGGAGAAAATAAACTGCAATTTGTTCTTCTTTTTTGTAACAAAAAAATGTTAAATATTAAAAAGGAGACTTTTTTTCCTACAGGGAAGGAAACAAAAAAAAATCTATTTATTTTGTGAAATTTTAAGAGCAGGCGCAGAACAGATTTTTTTAAAATCATCAAATCAAGCCACAGATTTCTAATGTTTTATTGTACATTGCTGATTCAATAATCTACAACAGGGGTCATTTATCAATACTGGGCAAATTTGCCCATGGGCAGTGGTTACCAATCAGATTGCTGCATTCATTGTTCTACTGGCAGTTGGCTTTTAAAATCTAATCACTGATTGGCTGTTACAGGTAACTACCCATGGGCAAATTTGCCCAGTGTTGATAAATGAGCCCTAATTGTGCCTTAACATTCAATCAAATGTTACAGAAATCTGTGCAGTATGTTGTAACCCAGCAACATCTGGGTGAATCAACACTGCTACAGAAGGTCCCAAATCCTTTTCACTTTAAAGAAAAGGAAATTATAATGAAAGAAAATAATTAATTGTTAATATTAAAATATTTATGGAGAAAAGCTGATGTCATCCCAATATTTAAAAAGGGATTACGATCTCAGCCTGGCAATTATAGGCCAGTAAGTTTGACATCTGTGGTGGGCAAATTATTTGAAGGCTTGTTAAGGGATCACATTCAAAATTTTGTCCTAGTGAATGGCATTATGAGCAGCAATCAGCATGGTTTTATGAAGGATAGGTCATGCCAGACAAATTTGATTGCTTTTATGATGAGGTAAGTAAGATGCTGGACATTGGGGGGGGGGCAGTAGATGTGATCTATTTGGATTTTGCCAAAGCGTTTGATACCATGCCCCACAAACGACTGCTTTCTAAACTAAGGTCTGTTGGGCTTAATGAAGTCGTTTGCACATGGATCGGGAACTGGCTACAGGATCGGGTACAGAGGGTGGTTGTTAATGGTACATTCTCTAATTGGAGTAAGGTTCTTAGTGGGGTCCCTCAGGGCTCGGTATTGGGTCCACTTTAATTTAACTTGTTCATTAATGACTTAGGGGAGGGTGTTGTAAGTAATGTATCAGTGTTTGCAGATGACACAAAACTATCCAGCATCCAAAAAAAATCCAAAGGCACACAGGACTTATCAAACACAAAAGTGTTTATTGCAAATAGCGGTGCACCGCTATTTGCAATAAACACTTTTGTGTTTGATAAGTCCTGTGTGCCTTTGGATTTTTTTTGGATGCTGATTTGTGGGAGGTTGCCGAATCTCCACCATCGAGCACCAGGCGTCTCTAATCAGCCGGACACAGAGGGTGTGCGAGAGCCACAACTATTCCTAGTGACAAAACTATCCAGCCCAATTAATTCCATCCAGGATGTGGCATCCTTGCAACAAGATCTTGACAAACTGGCAATCTGGGCAGCTAAGTGGCAAATAAGATTCAATATTGATAAATGTAAAGTCATGCACCTTGGATGTAAAAATATTCAAGCCACTTATACTCTTAATGGGACTGCACTAGGCAAATCCATTATGGAAAAAGACCTTGGAGTCCTTGTAGATGATAAACTTGGCTGTAGCAAGCAATGCCAGTCAGCAGCATCAAGGGCCAATAAGGTCTTGAGCTGTATTAAAAGGGGCATAGAGTCACGGGAGGAGGGGTCATTCTTCCACTTGAGCACTTGTAAGGCCACATCTAGAATATGCCATACAGTTTTGGTCTCCATCACTCAAACAGGACATTATTGTATTAGAGAGGGTACAGAGAAGGGCAACTAAGCTGGTAAAAGGTATGGAAAATCTTAGCTATGAGGAAAGACTGGCCAAATTGTGGATGTTCACGCTGGAGAAGAGGCGCTTAAGGGGTGATATGATAACTATGTATAAATATATAAGGGGGTCATATAATAATCTCTCTAATGCTTTATTCACCAGTAGGTCCTTCCAGATGACACGAGGTCACCCATTCCGTTTAGAAGAAAAGAGGTTCCATCTAAATATTCGGAATGGGTTTTTTACAGTGAGAGCTGTGAAGATGTGGAATTCTCTCCCTGAATCAGTGGTACAGGCTGATACATTAGATAGCTTTTAGAAGGGGTTGGATTGCTTTTTAGCAAGTGAGGGAATACAGGGTTATGGAAGATAGCTCATTATACAATTTGATCCAGGGACTAGTCCGATTGCCTTTTTGGAGTCAGGAATTAATTTTTTCCCCTCTGAGGCAAATTGGAGAGGCTTAGGATGGGGTTTTTTTCTCTGGATCAACTAGCAGTTAGGCAGTTAAAAAAAAAAAAAAAAAAAGGTTGAACTTGATGGACATGAGTCTTTTTTCAGCCTAACTTACTATGTTACTATGTTACTATGTTACTATGTCAGACTTGAAGTTTCATGCTGCAAGCCATTGTATTATTGTTGTATGCACTTACATACTAATATTGAATCAGTAGTGGAATGGTGTGGGTATTTTTTGTTGAATAAAATGTAGTTAATTAAACAGTCATAGCCCAATATTAGTGATGGGCGAATTTATTCGCCAGGGGCGAATTCGCTACGAATTCCCGCGATTCGCCGATGGCGAATAAATTCGCGAAACGGCAGCAAAAATTCGTCAAAAAAAAAAAAAAGAGTCGTGCGTCGTTTTTGACGCGAAGCGCCGAAAACGATGCGACGCGCGCCGAAAACGACATAAACGACGTTTCGTTAATTTTTCCGCCAAATCGGAATTTTGCGGCGAAGTGAAACGGGTGAGATTCGCCCATCACTACCCAATATCATTCCGTATTAGTAAGTTTGGTAACTGAGTACTTATTGTACAGTATTGTTGGAGTCATCTTTAAAGGAATTGTTCAGCATAGAAATAAAAACTGGTTAAATAGGCTGTGCAAAATAAAAAATGTTTTTAATATAGTTAGTAAGCCAAAAATGTAATGTATAAAGGCTGGAGTGATTGGATGTCTAACATAATAGCCAGAATCCAACTCCCTACTTTGCAGTTCTCTTGTTTTCCACAGACTGGTTACCCTGGTGACCGTGCAGTAACCAATCAGTGACTTGAGGGAGAGCCACATGGGTCATAACTGTTGCTTTTGAATCTGAGCTGCATGCTGAGGATCAATTGCAAACTCACTGAACAGTTATGTCCCATGTTGCCCCCCTTCAAGTCGCTGACTAACTCAAAGTTTCAGAGCTGAAAAGCAGGAAGTTGGATTCTGACTATTATATTAGACATCCAGTCACTTCAGCCTTTATAGTTTATATTTTTCCCTGACTAACTATATTGGAAACATTTTTTATTTTACACCGCCTATCTATTCATCCAGTTTTTATTTTTACACTGAACTATTCCTTTAAGCTGTATAGATATGGCAGAGAATTGTGTTTGGAATGCATATTGAATCATATAATTTTTAATAAGAATAAGATGGAAGTCCCGCCTGAGTGCTGGGAAATGCTTACATTTGCTATCTTTAACAGTATCTCTAAGTATTTATATAAAGCACTATATCTGGCTTAGCATCTTATCTCAAGTTGCAGTTGAGGTCAGTGGTGTAACTATTCGCTGGTGGGCCCTGGTACAGGATGGGCACCTGGGCCCCCCTGTTGGGCCCTTACCACTATAAATCACATGCTGGAGTGTTGATGGCATGTGTGCTGTAAACATTCCCCCTAGATAACTGCCTGCCATAACCGTTTTTGTGGCTCCGATGGGCCCCAAGGGGGTGGGGGCCCTGGGGCAATTGCACCCTCTGCACCCCTGGTAGTTACGCCACTCTTTGATGTAGATTATTATCACCTCATATTGGAATTCAAACTAACCAGACCAATAATGCTCCCTGCACCTTGCCCAAAGGCTTTTGTAAAAAGTCAATAACAATGGGTATTGGGATTGCAGAGGTAAAATATCTAGATGGGCCTCTATAAAGAAGTCTGGCAAGTGCTTCAAAGGATCCTACTGTGACCTCTTCCAGGATAGTGGTTTAATTATTTTATTTGGGATTTAACCACCAATACGCATTGACTAGATGACTAGCAAGAAAATACAGTATCTGGGAAATTGATGTTTTATGGGTTTTCAAGTGGGTAAATACTTTCTAGTCAGAACTAGCTATACAATTTGTACTATATTTGAACACACCTTGAATGCATGTCAGACACCGTGCAAATATTGTAAAATGATGGTGCCTTCATCGAGCCCTTATTGATGTTGTAAAAGCAGAATGGCTCTAACTGCATCTGGCACTTTCTACAGAAATGTTATTGCGCACATTATCTGCCCCCAATAATATGAATTTAACATTCTTTCCACCTTGACTTTTGGAAGCAGCGGAAATATTTCTAAGCATTTTTATTTAATGTTGTGTGTGTTCTCACTGCAGAGAATTTTTCTGAATAGGAAGACCCAGAAATCCAGGCCATGTATAGAACCACTTGCACTGCAATGAACTCTGAATCTCCTTTAGTTTCTAATGTGCACAAGCAGCACCATCCAGTAGCCCCTTAAATGTCCAGCTGGCTAGTACTTGACAGAGAAAGGATGAAATTAACAATGTTTATAATAGATTTACAGACAGCATGAATTATTGCAACCCAAACCTTTCAAAGCAATAGTTTGCAATTGAGATTTTCTTCTTGTATCAGCAAACTGAAATGTGATTAAATCCTAAGGGTCGTTGTGCAATTTCGGTTTTTCCATGTGGTAATTTATGTTTAACTAAGAGGACAAAGATCATGAGAAACTGAAAATTGAATGCTTGTACGATCATTAAAAAAAAATACAGTTTGTTCAGTTCAAATTAAATCACATCCTTGTTATTAAAAAGGCACTACCCAAAGAAAATGCTATACAGGACATGTAAATATGCATAATTTAAGGGACAGTATACCTTCAGTTTTGAATTCCCTTCCTTTGTCTAAAAGATACATAAAAAGGTAAATTTATATTTCATTTTTGCATGATATATCAGCCCTTTAAAGGGAATCTGTCACTCTAAGAAATATGACAAATGGTTTTCTATTATTTTAGTTGAGTCTTAAGATTCATAATCACAGCAATCAGACAAACATAATTTTGTGAACACTGTAATTATCTTGTGTACGTGCCAGAATGAAGGACTTATTGCCCCTGCCCATACTCAGGCTACATAATTTTAACCTGTGAGCAGTGATGGGGAATGTGAGGAGTGCAGTGATATTTAGTGCTAATGGAAAGAGAAAGTAATTTACTGCCCTGCCTCTATGCCTCAGACAGGCAATATATGACTGACATACTGTATATAATATACATTTATCACAGATATTGATGTTTTATTAAAAAATAAACAAATACATTGGTTTTCATGTTTAATTTGCAATATTCTTTAATTATTGGGTGACAGGTCTCTTTTAATAAAGTGTGATTTTGTGGTTATTATGTTATAGAACAATATAGGAATTCCATAAGCAGTAGTAGTTTTGTCTCTACTTGTTTTCTATACTGATTACATAGGTATTGTGAATTTAATGTGTCGTAAAAATCTGATAATTGTGTGTCATCTGGAAGTTGAGTTGTTACCCTTTACCTTTAAATCAGTTTATCCATATATCAGATTTTTTTTCCCTCTAAGTTTAAGGAACCATTGACATTGACTAGTCAGATTTCTAGAGCAGTGCTACTCAGTAACATTTTTGTGCAAGCCAGCCGGTTGAAATTACATTTTTATTTACTTTAACTTTTCAAAATGTTCTTAAGTGTTCTGCCAAGAAATCAAAATTAAATACTGCATGTTGGTGCACTGGAAAGGAAGAGTGATGCAGTGAGAATAGACAAAGGAAAGAACAACACAAGGGGCGAGTAGGGCAGCAATGGCAACAGAAAACAAAAGCTCCTAAAGAGCTCTTACCATGGTTAAAAGGCATATTGGAGTGCTAAAGTAACTAAGCAATTTTTCCAAATTCAATATTTAGTAACTTCAGTGTTGAAGCAGATTATTTCCAGGATCTGCAGGCTTAGCTTTACCGTTTTATCCCTATTTCCAGGCTGCATTGCATTTTCAGAGAAGGGGTAAACCAGTAACATGAATTTGCAGCCTAAAAAGTGGCTGAACTGCACAAGTGGGAGAAGGGAGAGGACACATGTCCAGTATTAAGTAGAATAAAAAACCATTTCACTTGTTATTGGAGACTGAGGTAAATTAATGGTAGGATCATAGCTGCGGGCATGAACTGAGGTATACATTGGTCTATTCAGTTATCAAGAGGAGTCATGTCATGCCCTAATTTAATGTTTTTTATACAGAGATTGTTGTATTATTTATGAGCTATGCAATTTCTTTTAATAAGTTTAAATCATACTGTACCATCCTTTCTGCACAGGGTGCAACTGTCCTTTCTTCTATTGCCGCTTTTGTGCAGATTTCTTAACCCTTTGAACGGATATTGGTACAGCCTGTTGGAATCTCATCTTAATTGTCAGAAAGGTTACCCAACACCTTTTACGAAATGGAAAAGGGTGGGTCATGGCTGCTGGGACAACGAATCAAGTTATGATTGGTTGGCTTGCAAATGTGGTATCCCTCTAATTGGTTAGCTTATAGGGGCGGGCCGAGTAAGGCAATACGCAGGAAAGCCCGCCAAAACGAGGACCAGTGCGACATTTGTAAGCCAAAAAGAAACAGCTTCTCCGCAAGTATGTCTGCAACAGCTTTAAGAGAACTCCTAGAGAAAGTGCAGCAGGCAGTGTCCACGAACGGGACTTAATGGCTGCAGGCCATACTCGAAGGTAACACCTCCTCCCCTTCGGAGCCTCCCAGAGCCGCACCACCCAACGTCGCTAGCAGAGGCCGCAGATCCCGGCCCCCGGAGCGCCTCAGCCCAACCCCGGCTTCTACTAACAAGAGAGGCCGCGGCTCAAGACCAAGCCGGCGCAGCACCCCCAGCTCCGCAGCCGCCACTCCTCCTTCGCCGCAAGCTTCCCGCACCTCTGACAACAGATGCAGACCTCACAGCACCCGACGCCAGCCCAACCCCAGCTCACGCCAAAGCAGGCCACGCCGCAGGATACCTGAGGAGCCTACCGTTTCCCCTCCTTGCAGCACCCCTCCTCCTGACGAGGGGGATACTGAATAGCATGCCACGTGCAGGAGCGCCATTTCAGCTCACAGAGGACAGTCAAACCCCGGGAACATTAGCACCGCGAGCCCAGAGGGCAGGAGTCACGCTCTCCCCTCCACAGCTCCAACCCACAGGAGGATGAACAGCGAGCAAGAAACAGCAGCAGCAGCACCTCACCTCTACAGAGATCCTACAACACTGCACAGACCAAGCAGCACGTCCTGTGAGTATATGGGACCTAATCCTTGGGAAGCAAGCAGATTACACACAACAGACAGTAGGGGGGAAAGCGAGCTGGCAGCTGTAATTAGATTGGTAATGGACAGACTAGCCCCCTCTTCAATACAGCTGAATCAAGCTATTAGTCCTAACCCTGTTAATATGGTCATTGATCCCCCTGTAAGTGAGCAAGTAAATGTTTACCCTATATCACAATTGTGCGAGGCTGCCCCGTTAGGTCTGCATTTAGACAATAGTACAAAAGAAAAAATATGGGCAGGCCAGTTTGTTGATGTTTTTTCTCTAGTCCATCCTGATAAGGATTCGATTGACCGCCCGTTCAGACGATTAGGGGAAGGTGACGATAAATCAAAACACATGCCTCGCACCATCAATAATTGGGTCCACGGGTTCACCATATATGCCAGTGTTTTATGTGAGAAGTTTCCGGAAAAAGGAGCTTCCCTATTTTCATATTTAGAAATGATATGGGCTGCACACAAAACTTATGGCACTGCATGCTGGTTAAGGTACGACGAGCAATTCCGGCGCCGTTTGGCTGCCCGCTCGACCATGAGATGGGATTGTCAGGATATGAGTCTTTGGTTACTTCTTATGACACCTAGTCGCCCAGCCCATACTCAACAGACATTTCAGGGAGGGGCCGGCGCCTCAGCTCCTGGGACGCCGGCAGGTACCAACAGGAGAGGGGTCTGCTGGCTATTCAACGAAAGCCATTGCAGAATGTATACTAACTGCCGATTCCGTCATGAATGCTCATTCTGTGGCGGAGTTCATCCCGCTATCCGCTGCTTCAAGAAAGCAAAATTGGGTAGCGCCAAGCCACCTGCCACTGAAGGAAAAGGCGAAGACGCCAGTAAAAGTACAAAAGATGCTTCCGTGGTTAAGGCAGTACCACAACAATAGGGAAGCTTTGATAATTGAAAGGGGTTTCTCAGATGGTTTCTGGATCCCATTTACACACCAGGAGACCCCAGTTTTTTCTAATAACTTAAAGTCGGTCTCAACTCAGCCAAAATTAGTGAGGGAAAAACTTATAAAAGAAATAAATATGGGCCGCATGGCTGGACCATTTTCACAGCTACCTTATCCCAATTTGCGAGTCTCTCCTTTGGGTTTAGTACCTAAGAAAGAGCCCGGTAAATATCGGCTTATACACCACCTTTCACATCCTAAGGGAGCATCCGTCAATGACGGCATAGATAGGGAGGAGGCCAAGGTACAATATGCCTCATTTGACAGAGCATTGGAATTGGTCCGTAATGCGGGCCATAATTGTTTAATGGCAAAGTCTGACATCGAGTCAGCCTTTAGGCTTCTCCCAGTACACCCGGAATGCTTCCACTTGCTGGGTTGCTATTACGAGGACAGTTATTTGGTTGACATGTGCCTCCCTATGGGGTGCTCCATATCCTGCTATTACTTTGAAGTTTTCAGCACTTTTTTACAGTGGGTAGTGTCCAGGGAGGCCGTCTCAGATAACATTTTGCATTACCTGGACGATTTCCTATTTGTGGGCCCACAAAGTTCAGCAACGTGCAGCCACTTACTGAAGACTTTTAGAAGAGTGATGCAGGAATTTGGAGTCCCCATAGCGGAGGAGAAGACCGAAGGGCCCTCAACAGTCATCACATTTTTAGGTATTGAAATAGATTCCATTCACATGGTATTTAGACTTCCCAATGAAAAAATTGCAGAGCTTACCCTCTTAGTGGATCGGGCCAAGTCGGCAAAGAAAATGACCCTCAGACAAATTCAATCTCTAGCGGGCCATTTAGCATTTGCTACCAGGGTTATTCCCATGGGTAGGGCATTCTGTAGGAGGCTATCACTGGTGACAAAAGGCATAAAAGCCCCACATCATTTTGTTAGATTGAGTAAAGGAATCAGGGATGACTTAGGTATATGGCAGCGTTTCCTGGCGCAATTTAATGGACAAACATGTTGGCAAGCTCCAGAATCTAACAATACAGATCTAGAGCTAGTCACAGATGCTGCCGGCAGTGTAGGTTTAGGGGCATATTTCCAAGGTTCCTGGTGTGCAGAAAGATGGCCGCCAGAATGGGAAAAAGCTGAGCTCACCCGCAACCTCACATTGCTAGAGCTGTTTCCTATTCTAGTTGCGGTAAAAATTTGGGGTGAAAGGCTTAAGGACAGAAGGGTCAGATTCCTATGTGACAATCTCAGCGTTGTGCATGTCATTAACAATCAGACATCATCTTCACCTCCAGTACTCAGAGTATTAAGGGAATTTGTATTAACTTGTTTACACCTTAATATTTGGTTCAGGGCTAGGCATGTCCCAGGAGTTGACAACCGCGTGGCTGACTCTCTGTCTCGTTTGCAGTTGACCGAGTTCTGGAAATTGGTTCCCCAGGCGGAGGCGGAGGGTCAGCCAGTGCCGTTGCACTTATGGAACATCGTTTTCAACGACTAGCAGCGTTGATTAACAACTCTTTAGCACCATCTACCCGAAAGGCATACCTCAGAGTCTGGCTCTCGTGGCTATCGGCAGCAGACACTGAACGGGGTATCCGGTATCACGGAGACAGGGTACAAGCTACTTTGGCTTACCTCATCGCACTGAATGACACAGGGTGCTCAGGTACCACAGTAGAAAGAAATTTGGCGGCCCTTTCATTCCTTTTCCAATTATTTCAATGGCAAGACATAGCCAGGGAATTTGCAGTCCGAAAAATACTTAAGGGTTGGAAACATAACACAGTCAAAAAAGACACAAGGCGCCCAGTCACCACTCAGATACTACAATCCATTATCAACATAGCACCCCAGGTATGCAGATCCCATGGCGAAGTAATGTTATTCAGGGCATGTTTTGCAGTTGCCTTTTATGGGGCCTTACGCATAGGAGAGCTAGTTTCCCCGTCTACAACCAGGCCAGGGGGTATACATTACCAGGACGTGCAATGGTCGAAGGAAATAGCACTAATAAAAATCCGTTATTCAAAAACCGACAGGGCAGGGAAAGGCAAATCTATTCCCCTTACAGCAGTGGGTGGTTCTTGTTGTCCAGTCACCCTTCTGGGCCAATACATTGAGTCCCGAGCCCCAATAGCAGGCCCGCTATTTATCCATAGTGACGGCCAATATCTTTCCCGTTACCAATTCCTCTCAGTTTTCCGATCATGCCTTGCCCTATTGTCCTTGTCACCAAATTCTTTCGGGACCCACTCCTTCAGAATAGGCGCAGCAACTGAGGCAAGCCTCATGGGTTTTTCTGGGGAGGAGATAAAGCGAATTGGAAGATGGAATTCTACCAGGTTTAAGCTGTACATAAGGCCACATTTGATTTAACTTCTAATTTTCTTCGACCCTCCCAACATTATTTTTTCCAGGTCATCAACCCATAAATGTGTGGATTCTGGGTCACTCCTATGTTCGTTGGGCGTCAAAAAGAGCAGCACGTCGTCCTTATGGCAGACAGCTTGACTTATCACCAGACATAGTTAGGGTCCGTTGGAGAGGCATCCCTGGCCTTTTATGGTCTCAAATTTTGCCCGAATTTCAGCAGTTACTACGCATGAGGGCACGACCCAGTATATTATTAGTTCATGCAGGGGGCAATGATCTAGGTCATACCAAAAATGTTGAGTTAATCCTCAAGATTAAACAAGACTTGGCAAAGTTTTGCGCATTGGCCCCAGGCCTAGTTATAGTTTTTTCAGAAATAGTTGCCAGAACGGTTTACAGAGGTGCCAGGAACATAGCTGCCATTGACAAGTGCCGGAAAAAACTTAATGTTTCAGTGTCAGCTTATGTCAAAAGAATTGGGGGAATAGCCATTCGCCATACTGAATTAGAAGGCTTCAGCTCTATTATGTTGAGAAAAGATGGAGTGCATCTCAATCCTATTGGTCTTGACATCCTTAATATGGCTTTTCAAGAAGGCATAGTGCAGGCATTGGCAGTGCTGGGGCTCAAATACAGATAAGGCTTATCTGTATTTTCGTTGGAGGTTTATTTGCACTGCCAATTGTTAATTGGGCATTTTGGTGAGTTAAGCTGCGGGAGGGGCGGTAGCCTACGGCTTGCCTCTCACGTGGCAGGAGACTCCTGTTTTGCGGGTTACTATATCGTGCCTGCTGAATTACTCAGCAGTTGGCATAATGTTTACTGTTTACATATTATTCAATAAAGCTGTGGCCTTTAATTACCTCCAACATGTTGTAATATGTTTTATTTACGGGAAAAAAGGGGCCACAGTTAGTTTTGTGTTGTTTGGACCTTTAGCAGCCAAGGTTACCCAACACCTTTTACGAAATGGAAAAGGGTGGGTCATGGCTGCTGGGACAACGAATCAAGTTATGATTGGTTGGCTTGCAAATGTGGTATCCCTCTAATTGGTTAGCTTATAGGGGCGGGCCGAGTAAGGCAATACGCAGGAAAGCCCGCCAAAACGAGGACCAGTGCGACATTTGTAAGCCAAAAAGAAACCGCTTCCCTCCCTCCCACCCTTGTTAATTGTTTTTTCTTCTGTTCACAGGTGAATACAGTTATGTAATGTTCTTCAGAGGAATGTAATTAATGCAATTCTGTACTGTCACAGCTTGGAGGTTTATTTGCACTGCCAATTGTTAATTGGGCATTTTGGTGAGTTAAGCTGCGGGAGGGGCGGTAGCCTACGGCTTGCCTCTCACGTGGCAGGAGACTCCTGTTTTGCGGGTTACTATATCGTGCCTGCTGAATTACTCAGCAGTTGGCATAATGTTTACTGTTTACATATTATTCAATAAAGCTGTGGCCTTTAATTACCTCCAACATGTTGTAATATGTTTTATTTACGGGAAAAAAGGGGCCACAGTTAGTTTTGTGTTGTTTGGACCTTTAGCAGCCAAGGATCTCATTGCATGGAGACAAAGACAAAACTTCTCTGCACTACCAATTATCAAAATGTTAAAGATACTGAGAAATGTTGTGCATTAAGTTAAAAATGCCATCCCCTTTAACCAGGGATTGTATGTCCATTTATTGCAATATGGTTGAGCTGGTCACGTACATCAAAGTCACCCCTGGTCTGGCCAGTCCTACATTCACTTTCATCCAAATCTTTAAAGGGGTTGTTCACGTTTGAGTTCATTTTAGTATGATAAAGAGAGTGATATTCTGAGACAATTGGCAACTGGTTTTCATTTATTTATTATTTGTGTTTTTTATGTTTTTAGACTTTTATTCAACAGCTCTCCAGTTGCAAGTTCAGCAGCCTGGTTGCCCTATCAACCATGCATTGATTTAAATAAGATACTGGGGGCCCAGCAATCAGATCAAACTGAGGTACATGGGCAGTCGGATCAAGGGACCGCATCAATGAACAGATGCGGACGTGATCCGACGGGATTTTTTGTCCGTCCGATCGACATCTGGCTGACTTTCGGCCAGATATGACTCGGGGAAGCCCATTGGAGGGCCCCATACATGGGCCAATAAGCTGCCAATTCGGTCTGTAGTCAGCTTTTATCGGTCTGTGTATGGCCACCTTAAGAATTCTACAACTTCATCACACATTTTTTACAGGGATTACCTGCAACTAGCTTCACAAGGTTTAAACTCCCAAATGGTTGCCTTTTATTGGCCAGCAGTGGTATAACCTGACTATAGCTGGGAAGGGTGGGAGCTACAACACAGAGCTGACCACTGCTCCTGTATAAACTATAACAAAAAAAGAAAAAGCTATTACCACCATTACATTTCAGTGGTGGTGCCTGTGAGGCTGTGACCACAAAATTCACAAAGACAAAGACATAAGAGGTCCTCTGTACTCACTCAGTTAATAAAGACAACAAAACAGGGATTATTTGCCAGTTTGAAATAAAATTTCAAAATGCATCAGTTAGTAGTGCTGCTCCAGTGGAAGTCATGTGACTTGTGCTCTGATAACTTCAGTCACTCTTGCGTCGGAAAAAAACGGACGCCAGCAATGGGTGCGTGTCCAAAACAATGGGCGAATTCACCCATCACTACTGCTGAATCCAACATGGCTGCCCCTGGAGAACATGCTGGTTGAAGGAGAGTGAGACAAGCAAAGGCAAATAATGTTGGTGCTGCTGAAATGGACTCTGTGATTAGCAGTGATGTGGAGAGCCTTAGACCTGACAGGGTGTCTGAGCAGGCAGTGAGAATAGTTGTGGCTCTCGCACGCCCTCTGTATCAGGCTAATTAGAGACGCCTGGTGCTCAATGGTGGAGATCCGGCAACCTCCCACAAGTCAGCATCCAAAGAAATCCAATGGCACACAGGACTTATCAAACACAAAAGTGTTTATTGCAATTAGCGGTGCAACGTTTCGGGGTTACCCCCTTTGTCAAGCATACGGTAACATAATGTGATTACATATAAATACCTTAAACAATGAACAAGTCATTAACTAATTACCCCACCCCTTGTGACGGCCTCCAATCCCCTCAGGATCTCAACCAGCAGGCGTGTCTCCATTAGAACACTCTAGTGAAAACATAATTTGTTAACCCTCTAATGTTATACATTTGGGTCTTAGTGAAAAAAATGTCCACAATGCAGTATAAAACGTGTCATTCCTCAAATCAACTTCTGTTACAATGTAAAGGTTCTAAAAGATAAATAATTGTGTTATAAAACTGTGATTGCTTTATACAAAAGTGTAAAATTCACTAAGTCAATATTATTAAAAAATCTTACCCCAAAAAATCTGAATATTAGACCCATCTGATGTGTTTCCCTATTTTTAAAGCGAATTCACTGCTTATCTGAAACACAAATATATATTAAAACCAATAAATATCTTTTACAAAAAACATGACAGTTTGTACTCTTCATTTAACCCTTTAGGGTACTTAGTGCCTAACAGCCAGATCCAATAACATTCACGTTGATTTAGTAACCTCCTGATATCCTGTCCTTGTTTACTCACTACTTTTTCAAGAATCTGCCAACGAAGCTGTGATACCTGGTGACCTTGGGCGTGGAAATGTCTTGCTAATTTTCTCTTTTAATTTTATTTTCCTTACTGTTCACATGACTCTTTATGTTGCCTCCTATCTGTGATTTTTCCTCCTCCACTTTAAAATTTCTGATCACTGATTTATATTCGTTCAATCGTGTTTTAATTGGGCGTGTGGTTTGCCCAATATAGGCTTTACCACAAGGGCATTTAATGTAATAAATTACATTAAAGCTATCACAAGTAAAGAAGCCTCTTAACTCGTGTTTGGTACCCAAATTTGGACGTAAAGCAACATTTCCTGGTATAATACCATTACAGTGTCCACACTGTCCACAAGGAAAAGTACCCTTAATGTTTGTATGGCTGTGCAAATCTTTACTCTAATACCTAATACCTAATTTTGGTTTAATTAAGTCTCCAATACTCCTGCCTCTCCTATATGCAAACATGGGCCGTTGCTGAAATAGATGTCCAGTTTTGGGATCTGCTTTCAATATGTCCCAATGTTTTAAAATTATATTTTTGCATGTTTTAGAGTTGGAGTCGTAAGTGGAAATAAAGGGTATCCGTGTATTCATTTTTTTACCTTTTTCCCGTCTAACCAGTATATCACTCTGGGGAATTTTATTAACCTCCTCCTTAATTACCTGCATCTCTTTTTCGTTGTACCCCTTTTCCACAAATTTATCTAATACTTTCCTAGATTCCAATTCGTATTGTCCTTCAATAGAAGTAATACGCTTTACCCTTAATAGTTGACTTTTAGGGAGACCCCTGAATACACCAAGAGGGTGGAAGCTAGTGTGTTGAACCAAGTTATTTTTGTCAGTGGGTTTAGAATATACTGATGTTTCAAATGTATTATTTATGTACTTAATTTGCACATCCAGGAAATGTAATTCAGTGGGCTGTGTTTCCAAGGTGAATTTAATGGTAGAATGCACCGTGTTCAAATGCGTAAGAAAAACATTTAGGTCATCCTGTGACCCCGTCCACAAAAAGAATGTGTCGTCCACATATCTCATAAAGGCATGAATATACTTAGAAAAATTAGGATTTGCGAATAAAAAATTTTTTCTCAAAGCAATCCATAAAAATGTTTGCGTATGCAGGTGCCATGTTAGCACCCATGGCACAGCCTTGTGCTTGGAGATAAAATTGATTGTTAAATTGAAAGTAGTTTTTCATTAACACGCATTCCAACATTGTGCATAAAAAATTCACTGTGTGTGTGGGTAATCTACCCTGTGATAGATACATACGAACACATTCTATCCCTTCCTCATGTGGGATAGATGTATAAAGATCTTTAACATCCAATGAACAGAGAAGAAAATTGGTTTCACTAGGTACCTCAATCTTCTTCAATCTGTTCAAAAAATCAGTAGTGTCCACCAGACATGTGATCAATTTAGTCTGTTCTTCCTGTAAATAGGTATCAATAAAAATAGCAAATGGTTGCCATAGAGAGCCTATGTTAGAAACAATAGGGCGTCCTGGGGGATTCACCAAGCTCTTATGTATTTTTGGAAGAAAATAAATTTGTGGAATTTTTGGAATATATATATATAAAAGTTTAGCAATCTCATCTGTTATAATTCCTTCCAAAACTGACTCATTTAACCATATATTAATCTCATTTTTAAATTTGGGAGTAGGATCACCCTTTAATTTAACATAGTGTTGGGAATTACTCAATTGCCTTTCGGCTTCTTTCTCATAATCAGAGGTATTCAATAATACAGTGCCCCCTCCTTTATCAGCCTTTGTTATTGTGATTGCAGTATTAGTATGTAATACCTTTAAAGCAGCTCTCTCCTCTTTGGTTAAATTACCACGAGTTGGTTTAGTGTTTCTTTGTAACAATTTAGACAATTCAAGTGAGACAACTGCTTCAAATGTATCAATGGAAGGAAAATTCCCAGTGGGTACAAAATTACTCTTAGTGCCCAATTTCAATTTCAATTTATGCAACATTGTATTCTTATTTGTTATGGTGGATTTTTCTGAAAAAAATGCTTTCAATTTTAACCCTCTGACAAACTTAAACAAATCCACCTGTAAAGAAAATGGTGAAACCGTGTGTGTGGGTACAAAGTTTAGCCCTTTGTTTAATGTCTCAAGTTCGATATTATTAGTCCACTCTATAAATGGAGAGCTCACCTCTGCGTATAATCCCTTTCGGTTCCGGTGCTTGAAAGTCAGCCACCCGTTCTGCCTCGGGTCAATAATTCATACAAGATCCAAAAATGACTGTCGCACATGTCGCACTGAAGCAAATTCCGTGTGCGACAGTCATTTTTGGATCAAGTTCGATATTAGTGGGCTTATAATCAGAAAGGTTAACCACCATATTTACCTGCGGTGGTGATAACGATGTTTGAACTTGCTGCGTGTCATTAGTGGTGTGCCTGGTCTTGTCTCGGCCCCTCCGTATTTTGCGCTTTCTGCAGTCTGGCTTCTCCCTAAAAAAGGAGTGGAAGTATAGGGCGAGCAGGCAGGCCAGGATTTGTGGCAAGGTCTGAGCAGGCAAGGCCTAGGGTGGCAGAAATTCAGAGGCGTTGTTCCGCCCAGCTGCATTCCAGTAAATTACTCCCCTTCTGCATCGTCCACCCCGTCTCCTTGTGCCTGCATGTATATGCAAATGCGCACATCTTGAATATGTGTATATGCACATGCGCATATACTTGCAGGCACAAGGAGACGTGGAGGACAACAATGCTGGAGGGAAGGGGGGAGGATGACAATGTGGGAGGGGGGGAAATGCTGAGGCTGAGAATAGGTGGCCTAGGGGTGCCCCATTTATAAATCCAGGCCTGTGAGCAGGGAGCTGATGCTGGAGTTTCCGTGGAGCAGGCTCCAGCTAACTACGTTTCAGTGGAGGCAGCACCAAGTAAAGGCTGTTACAATGAGAGGTGAGGGGGTTATTTCTGCTGGACATTTACCTTCTAATGGGGGAACTGATGGAAAGACTGCTGGAGAGCTGCCAAAAGACTGTATGCACTGCTGGGATAGAGGCTGGAGGGATTGTATGCACTGTATGCACTGCTGGAGGGCAGGCTGCTGATGCAGAGACTAATTTGGCTGCTGGTACAGCTAGAATTGAATATGAAAAGATTATCACAGCACTGAAGGAGTTAAAGTGCTTAGAGGCCAAGCAGGGGGCTCTGACTAAAGAAACAGACATTCTCATTAATTAGAATGCTCTATCCATGTTTTCAATGTTGCTACCCATATTGCACAGGGGCACATGGCAGATTCGGGTACATGTAGTTGCCTGGCGACTAATCGCCTCTTCTTCTGGTCCACAATCTCCGCGAACTGCCTTCCGCCTGCTAAAATGAAAAATCACCTGCATCAATGAACTCGCGGTGCTTTAATTTCCAAAGATGCCTGAAGTTTCTGTGTGAGACAAAGTAAGAAAAGTATGCAGATAATGCAGATAACTTGTGTGAGTGTGGTAGTTTACACAAGTAGCTGACCATTTTGTTTATGCAATTATGGGCCAGATTCAACTCAAGTGAGAAATAGTTATTTCCCCATAGACTTCAATAGAGTTTTCACGTGATAAACGATGAGATAAGTTTTTCTGAATTGAATTGCATCCATGAGTTCACATGATAATCTTTTTCTCACTGAATTGAATCTGTCCCTATATTTAAAGAGCAAAATAGATGGCATTTCTTTTGTCTTTTTTTGTGCTCTTCTTATACAGAGGGGATATATAGCAAGTCAAGAAAAGGTAAGCTACTTTGGGTAGCACACATAAGCATTTTTGATTAACCCATTGCTTTTTCATATTGTTTGGTAGATAGAAGGAGTCATTTGCTATGCAGAATGCAGTGTGCAAAAAAAGCCTATTATTATGTTTATCTTGGGATTTTACTTGAAGTTAGCTGAGATTATAGTCACCGTGAAGTGCAACATACATCAGGAGTAGTTCAAACCTAATTTATTAATGATTATTTTATGAGCCAAGACTGAACTTTATGTTTGGTATCCTGGAGCCTTTTCATCTGCTATTCACAGTCACTAACACAAATCCAACTCTACTTGTGTTGAAATACAGAAAGACAAAAGTAAAAAGGTACAAAGGGAGGGCATCCATTCATGGATCATGGTCCACATTAATAATTTAATGGGCATTATGAGCACTACATTTTCTCACATTTTTCATTATAACTTCATCATCAGCTTCATTATTGCAACATGCCTATATGTCCAATGCCTTTTTTTTTACTTCAGTTTTGTTTTCTAGGCATAATCCTAACATTAAAAAAAGGTGTGGGTCTAACAAGGAACAAGATCATTTTGCAGGCTTAGCCAACCAAAAAATATAATAATCATTTGCTTTACTGGAATCAGGAGGGTAAGTAATGTTTGCAAATTCCTTTCAATCAGTGAAAAGCCAAAACAAAAATTCCATGTTCCTTGAGAAAACATGCATACGTAGATATACCATAGATTCCATGTTCATTGAGAAAACATGCATACGTAGATATACAAACTGATTCATACTCTTTACACTTTACTCTATGAGTTATACATTGGCTTATAGCAGCAACTGTATGATCCTAATCAGATCAACAGAGTCCTTGAAATTCTGATTATTTGAGGTATGGATTTCATAATGTATTTGTTATGTAAATTAAGTTGTTTTGGTTATCCTACTTCCCAATAGTTTGGGGTTTAAAGAATAAACAATGTATATATACATTAACAGTTTATATATGATATCATTACACTGAGATAGATTAAAAACCCCATCATAATTTCCATGGAAAGGTTCAAGTTTGAGTGTTCCATGAATATAGATTTTTTTTGTCAAAATTCACATTTTCGTGTTCAATTTTTTTTTGAGATTTATTATACTCTGACCCTGGAAACTGCTTGAATCCAAAATACACCATCTGAAACCTGTTGAGGTCAACTAGAATTCAATGGCAGAAGTCCCTTGAACCATTTTAAGGTGTTAATAGCCTTAATAATGTTTGAGTTTTTTTTGGAGGGTTTTGTCTGAAAACTCACTTGAGCAATTTAAGGTTTTTCCCTTTTCGAGTTGTCAACCCCGAACTCACTGAGTTTTTTCCATTTGATTTTTTTTTTTTAATTAGAAACCATTTGAGTTGTGAGTTGATTCGAGGTATGCAGAACTCTAAAATTCAACCTCTGATAAATAACCTAGTTTATATATTTTTTTGTGTTTCTCTGCCAAGGATTGAGTGTTCCAGAGGTGTAACATTTCATGTATCTTTTTGTCCTTGCCTAATGAGTTTCTTCACCAAGCACTGAATGTTCTAGATTGGTATAATTTCAATTATCATTTTGCCCCTGTCTATTCAGCTTCTCTGCCACGGACTGAATGTTTCAGATAAGCTTCTCCACCAAGATTGGAGTGTTCCAGACGTGTAATATTTCATGTATCTTCTTGCACTTGTCTATTGACTAAATGTTCCAGACATGTAACATTTCATGTATCTTTTTGTGCCTGACTAATTAGCTTCTCCATTAAGAGCTGAATGTTGTCGATATCCAACATTTCATGTATATTTCTGCCCTTTCCTAATTGTCTTTGCCAAGGATAGGGTGTTCCAGACATGTAACATTTCATGTATCTTTTTTCCCTTGTTTAATTATCGTATCAACCTACGACTACAGTACATGACAGATTTATAATATGTACTTTGTCATGTTTATATGGCAAGATTACAATTTAAGATAATATAATAATAATTATGCCTATTAATGTGTCTATTCAACATAGTAACATAGTAAGTTAGGCTGAAAAAAAGACTTGCGTCCATCAAGTTCAACCT